>OV656868.1:85952764-86582253 GCA_927399465.1 Sarcophaga caerulescens
GAATCCAAACGTCCTGTGCATAGCGGTCTAATTGATCAGTTTAGGCGCTACTCTATCCATCTCTGGTCATGGGGAAGTGAATGCTTTTTGGCCGAATTTAGACAAAACAAGTCACACAGTACAGTCTTCAGCCGGTCGACATAATATGATGCCCATATGCGGGCTCCCATTATCTCATATCCCAATGGAGCGAGCTGAAATCCAAATTTAAAACCTAAAATTATTGGCAAATTGAGATTGGTGTTTGAAACATTTCTCACCCACTCACTTACTTTCCTTATCACAAAAAAAAAAAAACTTTTAAACCATCCTTTGCCGTATATCATTGCCAGTATTTGTTCATTGTTTAACCTTTTTCAAGGTCTTTTGTTGTAAACTAATCAGGCATATTGGCTGTATTTTGTAATACAAAAGCATCCTTTAACTTAATTTCAAATATATCTGCCTGTTTGTCTGTCCATCTACCTTTAGATTAAATAGAAAGGCAGCTATTTAAACACAAAAGCTACTTATCTTATCACTGACTGTCGACAAAGGATATAACAACAGCAAAATGATTCTCTTTATCTCTCCCCTCTCTCTGCCTGTTTATGCCAACAACTCATATGTAATCGAGTTAAATAGCCTGACGTTTAGGATTTTGGCCATCAATATCAACCAAATAAACGACATGTTAATGCCAAATAAATGAAACAGGACCGAACAGAAATGAACCAAACAGAACAGAAGAGAATAAATCGAGAGCAAAATAAGCCTTATTTGAGTTTTAAAGTAGCAAGGATAAGGGATCCAATAGGATAGGATATTAAATGGAAAAAAGGAGGCTAAAAGGATAAAGGATTTTATTTAAAAATTTGAAACAATTAATACATAATTAATTTTAATATGCAACAACAACCAAATCAAGCTTTAAATAAAAAAGGCAGGAATAAAAATAAAAAAAAAGGATACAACAACGTAAGCCAGAGAAAGCAAAAAAAAATATTGGATTTCAGAGAAAACTGGCTACAAAACATTGTAAATACCATCAATGATTAATGTAATTTTACGCGCCACTTAACATTATCCTTCCAAGGACATATTACTTAATTGGAAAGCTTACCCAAAGTAAAACAAGCAAACAAACACATACACTTGCACAAGAAAAATAACCAGTACTTTTCAGTTAACCAACCAACCAACCAGCCATTTACAACTACAGCAAAAATTATATGCAGGATAATGAAAAGTAAAAAAAAATGCCAACAACTTTTGAACAGTAACTAAAGTAGAGCAAATGGATTTTTACCACTATACATCCTTTCCTACCCCTGGTACAGCTGATGCAATTGCACAACTTTCTTTACTTTGTGACTTGCTTTGCTTTGCCTTAATTTTTTTCTTTTTTCCCTTTTGGTAACAGTTTACCAAGCCAAAGTATGTCTGTGTGTGTAAAGATTGCTTAAGTAATTCTTTTGTTGGCTAAAGTCATTGAGTACAATTTGCCAGCTCGAGGTTATTTTATCTGTATGAAAAATTAAAAAATCAAGCATTTTATACACATCATCTGCTTGCCTCTGTTGGCCTGACTCTGTCTGTATGGTTGACTGGCTAAACGGACTCTTATTGCATGGCTTTACTTGTCCATTTTTTCTTTTTCTTCCTTAAAAAGTAATTTAATATAAACGTGTTACGTTTATGCAAATTAATATAGACAATATGTAAGTAGAGTGCTATAAATGGAGTTTTAAATATAAAGGATATGCAAGCAAATGACTTAAAAATAACAATTTAATAGAAAATGTTACAAATTGTGAAAATGTACCAAAAACTACAAATTGTAACATAAAAAATTCGCAAACAGGCCTCGTATATTTAATAGATATCTCTTGATTTTTAAATTCTTAATAGAAAAAATAAATGTTTCTATGCTACATCGGTACAACAGATCAAGAGTTTATGAAAAATCAGGTTTATAAATATGAAAATGTGAAAGTTAACAAAAAAGGATATTAGAAGGCAAGCTTTAAAAATATTAATTTTTATAAATTAAGTTTAAACTATGAAAGCTACTAATAAAATACAAATTTTTACATGAAAATTTCTGGAACAACCCTCGTATATTTAATAAAACATTATACATAAGTGGAAAATATATTTTTTTTATATTATTTTTTATATTATATTTATAAAAGAATTTAAGTTTATGAAGAACATTAATTTTTAAGTGTTAAAATATGTAGACTAACAAAAAAAGGATATTAAGAGGCAAGCTCTAAAAATATTAATTTTAAAAAAAATATTTTTGAATCTGGAAACTGTCAACAAACTACAAATTGTGGCATAAAAATTTTTCATACAACTCTAAAAAAAATAATTTGAATTTGAAACTTAAAAAAGGATATATGGCGGGAAGCCTTAGTTTACAAAATATTTAAAAATTTTTGATAAATATGAAAACTTGATACAATTCAACAAATTGTAATGAAGTAATATAAGAAATATTTTGTCATATAACAGAAATATTTATAAAAAAAAATATTAAATATTGAAAAATTAAATTTACAAAAATTGTTTATTTGAAAATATTTTCATTAGGATTCATAAATTTATTATTTTTTAATTAGTTTTTAATTAAAAAAAAATTTCTAAAAAAGGATATATGGAGCGATGCTAGAATTTTTAAGCTAATCGAAAGTAGTTTGATAAATATGAAATTTTTGTACAATTCTACAAACTGTAATATCATCAAGCTGTAATTGTCTTACTATTTAATACTGGAAACTGAGAATTTTGAATTTATTCAAAATTTTTTCATTAATAAGAAATTTTAGCACAATTCCTCAAATTGTAATGCAATAAAATGTGTATAATTTTCATTACTGCTCAAACAAAAATTAAAAATTCCAAATAACGTACTTAGTCATAAAGAATTTTTTTTTTTATTTTGCGTTTGCCTATTTTCCCGCCTTATTATTTCTAGTTTACCATATTTTAAATACTACATATGAAATCGTAGAATTTAATGAAAACTTTCATTATCCAAAGCCATTCTTTTTACCAACCATATCACATTAAAAGCACTAACAAAAGCCTTTTATGGTCTTGAATAGCGAATTTTGTAATATTTGCTTTATTCATAAGCAAACATTAACTTAATTTCCGTGGTTAGAAAATCCAACCGGCTCTTAATAACAATGAACCGGCAGCAGTATTTGAAGCAGCTGTTGTTTTGCTTGGCCAGTGTGCCTGTATGTTAACAACACAACCTCATATACAAGCGTATGTATGTGCATATAAGCTGGCCTGTACTATGCCACAAATAAAGTGATGATACTAATGAGTTTTGATGATGAGCATACAAAACTGTGTGATGATAATCATAATGAGCAGTTCTTCCTCGTTTTCAAGCTATACACAGCTCTCTTTTACTCTTTGGTTTTTGCAAGGTTTTTGAAATAAAATTTTAATTTTTGTTGAAAAATTCAGCTCAGTTTTGTTTGTTCTGGGGTAATGCATATATCCTTGTATAAATTTATTTAATAAAGTTTCCAAATAAAGCAAAAATATTAAAACAAAAACCAAAAGAAAACAAAAACTTAAGAAAAGTTTAATAATAGAATAAACACACACACACACACACAAAGAGACCATTTCATGTTAATATTTAATAATAAACAAGAGTACGAAAAGAAACTTCAATTATTCCAAAAAAAAAAAAGAGAGAAATGAAAGCTTGAAACAAAACAAATCTAGAGCACAGGGTAAAAAATAGAACAGAAATAAAGAATGAAAGTAGGGAAAGAAAACAACAAGAACAACAGCTATAGCCTCAAGCGTTATATAAAGTGGAAACAACTTTTAAAAGCTGGTTTCACCATTTGGATGGTAGAAGTACATAAAAAAGTACTTTTTAAAAAGTTGAGAAAATGAATTGCGGCGTCTGAGCAAAAAGCAATTATTGATCAAAACATTTGTAAAACAATATCAAAAATGTAATGTAAGAAAAAAGTACCAAAAAAAGTAAGCAAAAGTACTTTTTTCAAAAATGTTTAAATATAAATTACAGTTATGCTAAGGATAGAAAAGTTTTATGAATAGAAAACTAGAAAAAGGTATCAAAAAAGTAAAGAAACACAAAAGTACTTAAAATATACTTAAAAAGTACTTTTTTAAGTACTAAAAAAATTAATTTCAGCTCTGCAAAAAGCAATTATTTATTAAAGACTAGAAAAAATAATCGAATGATTGATGGCTCCTAAGAAAAATTGTCAAAGTTTTTAATACAAAAAAACCGTGAAAAAGTACTTTTTCAGGCCCCTGATATACGTATTTCGAATAATATTTTATTTAAATTTCTCGTTCTAACAGCTATGACTACTTTGCTAAGACAAATTGTAAACTTTTAAATAAAAAACAAATGGTGTTGATAATTTCCCACACATAAAAGCACTTTTTAAGTACTAAAGTGTATAATACAGTACCTAATATGCTATTTATCAAAATCTCCAACCTAAATCGTTGTCATTTCCATATGAAATACTCTCTCGCCGTTAAAAAAAAAGTAGAGCCTTTTCCTTCGCATAAAAAAGTACCAACACCTTTAGTACCATTTGCTGCCCTTCTCTCTTAATTTAACAAAAATATGTTTTAATAGTGTATGCAAATGAATATAAAAATATAAACGAAGAACTGCATACAAAATATTTTTATATGAAAAACATTACTTTTCTCTCTCTCTCTCCCTGTTATACTGTGTTATTTTACATTCACCCCATACCTAAAAGTAGGCTACAAAAATAATAATAAACGTATTTGTTATACCCGCAGGAAAAAGGTTGATATTTTGTTGTTTTTTATAAAATAAAAATAAAATGTTTTGTTTGATTTTTTTTGTTCGCATACATGAAAACAGAAAAAATATGGTTTGTGGTCATTTCATTTTGCCTCCATGGCTGCTGGCTGACTAGCTGCCTGGTTTTCTTGTACCAGAAGCCACTGTATAGGGTATAAGGTAGAAAAGGAAGGAGTAGATGTAAGAGAGGAGAAGTGCTGGTAAAACTGTATTTACGGCTCTGGTGAAAATGGTTACATTAAACGTGCCATTTGCTTATACTCTTTACATTTTAAATTTTTTCGCCTAACGCCTGGCTATATGCTATACAATTTTTTTTTTTTTTTCTTGTTTTTATACCGTATGCATGCATTTATAGTGGCTTCATTGGCGTACTTCTGTATGTGTTGTGTGTATTTGAGTGCATATACTATATTTGATACACGTCTGCTTACATTTATTCACTCATACGCCTCACTCGCTATCTCACACTCCATCACTCACTCACACACTCTCTCTTTTCATTTTTATTTACACAAGTATTACATTTTATTTGGGTTAATTCCCAATTACTGTGTAAATTGCTTAAAAATATATACAAAAAAAAAAAGAAAATAAAAAAATAAAACCTGACACCACTACATACCCACACAAAACAAACATACATACATACACTGACACTGGCTTACACACACTACATAAGTATGAATGGTAGTTTTATTAGCGTTATACAGGGAAATATGCTCTAAAATATGAACGATTTTACCTTTTTCTCAATTTTGAACTTTATTTTAAGCTTTTCTTTACTTTCTTTCTTAATAGACTGTTTGGGAAGGGGGCGGTTCATCTCCGCTTTCACTTTTTCAAATCTTGTGTTCATTTCCAAGGTAATAAAATTAAATTGACACATTTTCCTTTACAACTCACCTCGAAGGAAAAAGAGAGGAAAAAAAAAGAACTTTATAAGCATGAGTATTTTATTTATTACATTTATACGAGCACATAAATGTTTCTTAAGTTTTAATCCCTGGTGTAAATGTGTTAGTAAAGAAAAACTATTAAATTATGATTTACAACCTGTAGTTGTATGTATATTTTGTTGTTCTTTAGAGATTTTTATTAAATTTATTCTATTTACTTGAATGTCCTTGTATCCTTTATTTATAAGTAAGGAATATATAAAAGAAAGAGTAATTAAAGAACAAAGAAAAAGTTAAAGCAAGTATAATAAGCCGTTTCTTTGCAAAACTTTATATAAAATACAATTAAGCTTAAACTTTTTTACTTGAAAGAAAAAAGGATATAGGGGGAGCTTTTAAATTAAAGAATTTAATGCAATAAATTTTACATATTCTTAAAGTATGAACAGAAATACAAGTCATTAGCTAAAAGAATTTAAATTTTTAAAATCCTTAAGGATAAAAAATTAAAAAAAAAATTGACAAAAAATTACCTCTATTCTTCGGTTTATTGATTAACAGTTACAAAACTAAGTAACTCTGTTAAAAAAATAAAATTTTATTTAAATTAAGAAAAAGGGATGTATGGCCAGCTGTTAGTTTAAAAGATATTTTGCAAATTACTTAATATTTCCTTAAAGCCTGCACAAAATTACATTCTCATGCAAGATTATTACTTGTAGACCACCGAGAACCCGAAAGTGATTATAAATTCCTTTAAATTTCTTGAAAAAATTTAAATTTTCTTACATTCGCAAAAAAGGATATATGACCGGCTTTGAAACTAAGAAACATTTTTCGAAAATTTGTATATTTTTAACAACCTTAAACAAAACTACAAGCTGTTATGCTATGAAAATGTTAAAAATTATTGTCATATACATTTATTTCTGATATAAGCATTTAAGTAGAAGCATTTAACATTATGGAACGTGTTTAACACCTTCTAAGCATTTTTGTATGGGGTTTTAAATAAGATTTTTTATGTTTATTATGTTTGCTTGTCTGGTTTATGACCCATGTTTAGAGCATTTATAAAATCATATTTTTTTGCCATGGCTTTTAACATGTTGGCAACTATAGTAAAAATTTGTTTTATTATACCAACACTTGGCTTTTTTCTTGTTTTCTTTTCTATTTATTCCCTATTTGTACGGTAGTGCAAAAAAAAGGGTTCTTCATGTGTGTATGTGTACATACATGTAGACTTTATGAAAGTTTCATTTCTAAAACTGCCGCTGCTGTTATTCCCAACACGTTTGTAAATAAAATTGCCATAAATTTTGCATTTTTTACTATTATATTGTGTATATATTTTACACTTTAGAAAATATAATCATAAAAAAAACAACCGAGATTCGTTTTTAGAGAAAGAAAAACAAAACCTTTGTAGCTAGGGAGAAATCCTTATTTCGAAAAAAAGAAAACGAAAGTAGAAAATAGTTTTTTTTTGTAAAAAAAAAATATAGAAAAAAAGAAATCACAGTGAATGTTAAACACATCAACGGTGGAAAAAAATCTTGCTTAAATCCCAAGTGGTCATAAATTCCAAAATAAATAAGTCGCTTACGGTTCTTCATGCCACACATAAAATTGCAAAAAAAAAAACCTTCAACGAAAAAAATAGTGAAAAGCATATGATGCTCACATCCATATACTAATAAGAGTGCGAAAAAATCCTTGAATTTTTTTTTCAAAAATATGAAAAAATATGCACACATAAGCTTATACCAGCCACCCACATATTGCAACAAAAAAAATAGAAAAAATAGAAAAAGTGGTAAAAAATAGCGGAATATCTTTATAAATATCCACCACATAGACAAATAACAGCTGAATGTTTATATATCCTTAAAAACAATGCAGCATGCATGAGTCTGCTGTGCTAACAAAACAACATCTAAGGCTGGCTGTTGCAAAAGTTTATGCCAAAAGGGATTTTGTCTGTATTTGTTTGTATTTTCCATTTCATATTTAGTTTCCTCTCCTTTTTGTATTTATTTGCACTTAAACTGCATGCATATGCATAACGTAAAACGAGTGTAATATTTGGATTTTATTTTCCTTCCATTATACTTTACATTCAGTAAGGCTTTGTTTTCTTTTGTAGGTTTTAGTTGCCACTAAGGAGTTGTTTATATAGTATATGTATGTATATGAAGAGAATGAAAAGGATATTTTAATAAAACTTCTATAGACTTAACTTATGGTAAATTTAGTTAAAGGCTTAAAGAAAATGGTAAATTAAGCAGTAAAATAAAGGAATTTTGTTCATTTCAAAAAAAGGATATATGAGGAGCTTTGTATAGAACAAAGATATTTCATAAAACTATATATTTTTAAAAACGCTATACAAAACTACAAGTTTTTATAAAAATTTTGTATACAAAAATTAATATCCTTCCATATAAATTTTAAAAAAATTATTAGAAAAAAAATTTTGTTTGTCATCTTTAAATTGGAAAACTCATTTCATAACATGATTCTCAGAGCATTCTCTTCCAAAAAAGCTACCGCAACCAGTTTTTACAATTACTTTACATTGATATTACAACTTAATGCTCCTAAAAATATGCAATACAAGGATTTTTTTAATTTCAAAATCTGTCAAAAGCCTTTTCTCCTTATTGACCTGAAAAGCAAACCTCAAACCAGTGGCATCAATTCGTGGAAAGAAAATATAATTATTTCAGCTTTGCAATCTGAGTGCTGCTGATTAACGGGTATGCCATTGGCAAATGTCTTTTATAACTGCACAGCGTGAGTAAAACCAGGCAGGTGCTAGCTTCAATGTCGTTTTCTTCTTGTTACACACAAAACAAAATAAATTAACTAAGAACTGTTGGCCCAACAAAAAACAGGAATTGAATTAATAAATGGGAGAATATTTTAAAAAATTTCTTTTTTCTTGTATTTTTTGTACACATAAATTTTAATTAAAAAAATGCCAAATAAATCTCTTAAAAAATCAGCAAAGTTTGCCGTTTCCAAAATTAGTTGAGTTTAAAATAGAATCTAAACAGTTTAATTAAATGTCATTGGAATTGGATTTTTCTATTGAGGCAATTGAAAAATAAATTAAAAGAGAAAATAATTGAATATAAACAAATCTCACAGTGAAATAAAGTAAAACACAACCAGAAAGGACAATCTGCAAGAGAAAACTAATCCGTTGATAGCAACAATTTCACTGTTTCGAATATTTTGCAAATAAATTAAATTGAAAAAAAATAAATTCAGCACTTTTTTCATTACATAAAATCCATAAAAATAATTGAAAAAACTTCAACTATTTGAACTATAGATGAAATAATCTCCCTTTACGGGCTTTATTCTGTTTAAATATTCAAAACTTGTTAAAACTATTGCATATTTTTAGGTTTACTTAGAAAAGTTGCCAGCACTGTTTTACTTTAAACATCAAGAGTTTTAAGAAAAAAAACTACTTGCATATATTGGCTATAAAAATTACAAAAATTATGATATTTAAAATCTTAAGATTTTGTTTTAAAAAGTATATTCAATTGCAGAAATAGTATTGCATACTTTTAGGGTTGCTTATAAAAATTGACGGTTCTGCTCTTAAAATTCACGATTTCGGAGTTGCTTATAAAAATTGCCTTTTAAAAGTGGCAACGACTATGAAGTTTACATCTCCAGGATGTCTTTATAAAATCGATAAAATTTGTCATACAAAAATAATTGCATACTTTCAGGTATGATTTGTACATAGCCTTATAACACATAGAAAAGCTAACCTTGTAAAAGGTAAATAAAATGGTAAGAAGTAAAGATTCTTGAGATTCAATTTCTACGAAAGACATCATTTAACAGCACAGTCTATAATATCGATCGATAAAATTTGGAACGATCTCTTCCAGAAACCTAATTTCTATCGATAGTGAACAGTTTATACATCAAATTATTCAATCATTAGCATCCTTTTTAAAATTCAAATGAATTCATAAAGTGCATGCAGAAGGTACTTATAACCTTTCGGCCATTACATCTCACCAAGATACTCCCAATAATTTAATGAATTTCGTGTTCAAAAACCTCCTAGGTTCAGGAATATTCGTGACGCTACTATCTGACAGAAACTGATTCGGGGCGAGAGAGATCTTTAAAGAGGTCAACGAATCAATGCAAATAATAAAGGAAGCCTGTAAAGCAATTATGGTAACATAGCACTTGCGAGAAAGGCCGAATAAAGAAAGATTGGACAGAAGACTGACAATGACTTGAAGTAATACCATATAACATTTGCATGGAGTGTTGTGGAGCAATAAAGGTAGGCAATAGAAGAAGATGAAGGATTTCACTGTCAATACTACAAAAAAAGAAAGATACTTTGTCTTAAGGACATTACAGTTAAAAAATAAGCCTGAATCTAATCATCTCGTCCATTCTACTGATGTCAAATCCGTTCTAACTCCAGTTTTCGATTTCGATCCAACTATGTAGACTTGAAACTGTTTTCGTTTTTCGTTTTATTTAAACAAAAGAGGAGAAAAGAGGTTTTAGCCTACACAACCGCTCTATGCACATAATTTACTTTGAATTGTAAATATACTTGATATAAACATATATATACTAAGAATATTATTATATCCACAAAAAACAAAAAATCAAACAAAAAAAAAAATAAAAAACTTCAATTCTATTGTAAAGAATTTTAAAAATTTTAAATATTTTTTAAAACCAAAAAAGGACGTTCCAGTTGTTGCTCATATTTTCTTTGCTCTCTTCCAATTAAATCTTTTACAACCACAATCTGAGATTTTTGCTCTTACAACCACAAATTGTTAAGAAAAGATTTTTTTTGTTTTAAGGAAATTAATTTTTATTTTATGAATAAATCATATAAATTCTTCTTTTATGAAATTTGCAAAACAGAATTTAAAAATTGCAAAAAAGAAGAAATTTTTTAAAGAAATAATTTCAAAATTATGGTAAATAAAAAATAATCCTTATAAACAACCATAATCAAATAAAAAAAATAATTTTTAAATTTAAAAGAGAAAAAATGTTAAACAAAAGAGAATTTCAAATACATTACATTCCTTACAATGTCTATAAAAAATTCTTATAAAAACAACTTATCACTGTGGCAAATAATTTTTCATTTTAATGAAACCTCATAAAACACTTTTCCTTTCTCCTTTTTTTTTTTTGGGTCCTATTACTTCCAATGCCATGCCCTGACATATGTTCCCATTTTACATTTCCCCCGCTTTTTTCTTCGAGAGAAAAAAGAAACAAGAATACATTTCAGTGAGAATCGTTGTCATTTGGTTTTTTTATGTGAATTTTAATTTCTATTTCTGCACAATACACACATCAAATTGTCACGCTATAATTTTCATAATATTTTTTTAAGGGTCTGGCATATCATTATGATGCCACAACCTCGACAATATTTTTGTTAAAGGCAGGCAAACCAAGCCAAGTCAAGCGAAAGAAGTTAAAAGAAAAAAACAAACACAAAAAGACATTGGAATGCCAAAAGTTAAATAGTTATGTTTGTAGTAGTATTTGCTGATGGTTTCTTAAAATATGCAAATGAGATTTTTATCATTGTCAAATGTGTACAAGACATTACAAGGACTTTTCACAAGTGTTTCATGTATTTGTTTTTGTTTTTTATTCCATTTTCATTTGAATATATATGAACCGGCCTCCTATTGTTTTAAATATTACATGTGCTCAAAACGACTGAGCGAGTTGCCCCCATTCAAAAGGATAACATGTTAAGATATATGAACTTCTTTTATATTTTTTGTAGCATGTTTTTAGGCATATGCAATTGTAAACTTTCACTTAACATTGTTAATGGCATTATAACCTTTTCCTTTTCCAACAATTTCTCTGTCTCTACAACAGACTTTTTTGTTGAGAGACTTTAAACTTAAGACTTGGTTTCTTTATCGTTTTGTTTTTATGTCTTGGAGGTTAAAGCGATTATAATAATGTAAATGGGATTCCTTTTTCGGTAAATACCCTACACAATGTACATGTAAGACAATGAACATCTTACAATATGAAGCATATGTGATACATATGTTTGCGTTGGCTCGACAGCTAATACCAGTCAGTGTTTCTGGGTCATTGGACTGCAAATCGAACAAGCCGGATCATTGCAATGCTTCCCAGGCGGAAGTATCGGACATACGGCTTGCTATGATAAGTATACCCACTATTCGTATTCGTATACCCATAACTGTCAAGGGCGAAAAATTCATCTAAGGACGTCACGTATTAAAGGAGGTATATGGCTGCACACCAATTGTGTAACTACCGAGATTAACTAACCGACTGTCAAATAGAATGCCGTATATATGTTCCCCAGACAGGAATAAGACTTTAGAAAATACAGAACACTATAGCAACTGAGTTACAATGAAATTGACGCTTGGTCAAGCGGACGTTTTCAATAAAACGATAAACGTCCAGAGTCAGGAGATTTTACCATATCGTTCTGGTCGTCTAACTTAATATTTAATCCGTGGTTCTGAGAGGGTCTCAACCGCCTAACCTGAAGCTTTCAAAGCTTTACACGTCACTTACGCTAGATTATGACATAATGATATCGAAAAAAATTTCAAGCCGTCACACCCTGCCCTTAAAAGTAGGCGTGGTCGATTTTTTTTTTTAATAATTAACTTCGTTACTAAGCCCTTATATTCTCCAACTCATTGCCGTATTTCTGTTACAGTATGTGATATTTAATCATAAGCAATCCCAAACGTTAAAACCTTTCGTTAAATGCCTTTAAAGGATTAAAAATATGAAAGGACAAGTTTTTTGTTTGCCACATAAAAGGCAATATACACATGTTTGTATGTTGTAATCTTAACACAGCCGTTTACACTTTAATTAAATTTGAAATGAGTTTAAAAAAATCCACTTCAAAGCTTACACACAGGAGCGGGGAGGGTGTGTGGCATAAAAAAAGGGATTTTTGGTTAAAAAAACAAAACAAAATTAAAAAGTGATTTAAGGAAATTGAAGCGTTTTATAAAAAAAACAGCAACAACAACAACCATAAAATTGTTATCCTTTTAATATTTTATGTACACATACGCACACATTTCATTTAAGCTACGCTATTCTGTATTTTACAACCTTTTTTTACAACATTTTTAAAACAGAATTTTTTTTTTTTCATTGTGTGTGTCATTTACGATAGAGACGCTGAGTTTAATTAAAAATGCGTTGAGTTTTCTTCTTCTTTTTTTCTTTTTGTCGCTTGTACGCGTGTTTTACCAAAAATATAGACATAAATATAAAGCACACTTTTAGGGGTGCGCTTGTGCTTTATTTTTTGTCGAACAAAAAAAAGCCAAAGCGAACGCAATTAAAAGTTATTATTTTATGCTTGAGGTGTTATACAATTGCAAATGCTTGTCTTTGCATGTTAAAATGTTAAAATTTTAAAAGAAAACCATTTAATTTGTGAAATAAAAGAGTCTTGGAATTTTTTATTATTTGGTTTAAAGCTAATTGCTAAAATATAGACGGCTTTTGTTGCTTAATTAGTAATTAAAAAATAATTTCTAAACCTTAATTGAGTTTAAAGAAATTTTAGCTAATTTTACATTTCTACTTTCACACAAATATAAAGGATAATTACAAAAAGCATAAAGTCAATCCAATTACAGAAAATTTTTGTAATAATAACAACAAAATCGTAATTAATTTCTCATTATATTTAGACGAAAGGAAACAATAAAAAGAATTGATTTTTAGTATGAATTTAAAATACCAATAAAAATGTGAAAGTATACCTAGAAACAGCCTGAGCTCTGGAATCAAAGACAAAATACGCTTAAAACACGTACCCAACCCCCAAATTCCTAATATGAATCAAAACTTTTTGAAATTAAATGGAAAAATTTCAAATTACGTTATTGGTACCTATTTTTTTCAGGACCTTAAATTTGTTTACATATTAGATTCAGCATTTAATTATGCATTACAAGTTGTTAAAAATGTGAATGTCCTTTTTATATCTTAAAATTAAAAAAAAAAATTTTTCGATATTTTGCTTTTCTTTCAATTGATTGAAATAATAACAACCGTCTAAAGCTCAAATTTGATTGAAAATAACACCTTAACCTGTGTTAATTTCCTTAAACATGTTCTATGAATTGATATGTTTTTCTTGTTTTTTTTATAAATTTAACATGTCACACTTGATTTACGTTTTCGTTCGTTTGCTGTGCTTAAAATGTCAAATACAATCTCAACAACTGTAAAATGTTATAAGCTTATAAGTGAGAAATATCAAAAAAATAAATACCGTGTAAAAAATCCTTTCAAAAAAGAAAAACAAGAAAATAAAATTGAAAACACCAGCATGTGGGTGAAGATTTATACACGATACCAGCTTACCTAGCACAGTATTATTTAGCATTTAACACTTTGGCAAATACACACGAAATTCCATTTGAATATTGTTTCGTGTGTATGGAAAAATTTCTCCCCCATTCTCTAATATCTTTAAAAGGATGCCAGCCAAACAAAGAGATTTTGGTTGTAAAGCTCATGTTATACACTTGCTTAAAATATCAATAGCATTTTACGAAGAAATGTAATAAGATGAAATGAAATGTTAGCAAAGAAAATAAAAGAAAGAAAATGAAATTCCATTAAGAAACCGAAGAATACATAAATAAATACTGATTAAATAAGAAAACATTTTCCTAAAGTAGAATGAAACTCATGTACATACAGGCAGACAGACTAAGAGATAGGCAGACAGACAGACAGTCAGAATTTAAAGAGATGTATTTATAAATTTTAAATGAAATTAACTGTATTGTTAAGACAAAACAAAATACACTAAATTCTCTAAATATTTAAAATGGTTTTTACACTAAAATTAAAAATGTTGGCATTTCTCTGTACTCCAAAGGATGTCTATTACAGTAAAAATAATATTGCTATTTTATGCCACATGTTGTATTATTGAGCTAACTTACATAAAACGTTTTTAAATTGTCATTTAGTCTCCTAGCAAAAAAGCGCTAAAAATGTCCTTTTTCAACACTTAGAAAAAAATTTTAAAATTAAAAAAAATGTTTGCCCCACAAGTCGGGTTTAGAGACTTCAGATCCACAAACTGGTAATTTTTTAACGTCTAACATTCTGTCTTACATTATAAAATATAATGTACAAAAATCCTTTTTAAAATTTCAAGGATCGTTAAAAAGCTTAACGAATATCCTTTTTTAAGATTACCAAGAGTTTAAATGCTTTCCATAAGCTTTATTGAAATATTCATTTATTTTTTTGGTAGAGTCCTTACAATTCGTTCTGAATATTCTCTTTTACATCCTTTTAACACAAAACAATCACACTCTCTTTCTTTTCGTTCCTAGTAATGTTGTGCAATTGTTTTTGTAAACATTATTGTGTAGTTTAGAAATTAAAATTTATGTAAATACTACACACATACATGCTCATTTAAGAGCGTGTGTATGTAAATGAGTAAACAACGTGAGTGTGAGAGTGAGAGTTTTATTAAATAAATAAGAATTTAAAATGTTTTTGCAAAGCATGTAAAAGTGTGTGATGATAGAGTAGTTAAACACACTATTTCCCTTGACTAGTCTCTTTTCATAACGGAATCATATATGTATGAAATAAATTTGTATAGGTGTGTAAATGCAACAACAAATACAAACTAAAGTAACACACTATCTAGTACAGTAGTAAGTATGTATGTATGCCCATCATATATGGTAAGCATGTATATGTTCATGTGTATCATATCAAAAGAAATGTCTGTACTTTTGTAAGATTCGAATAAAACACGGATAAGTACAGATTTGCAAATGAATTTTTATATTCTTTTCCTTTTTTTCTACCAAAATGTGTGTATTTATTGTATTAGTGTGTATAAATTTTTTCTTCTTTCTCGTTTAGTTTAGTGTATATTCTCTAATTTGTATGTATGCGTTGTATACAAATGTTGATTGCTTTTAAGCTGCAATCAAGCGCTCATCAAAAATTTCTAAGGAAAAAAAGTAAAATACATAGTTCAAAAAGTACACTTAAAGAAATGGCAAAACACTTAAAAAAATAGAAAGTATATATCTTTCAAAAAAAGGATATTCGTGACCCTTAGTCAAATTGCACAATATTTGAAAAATGCTTTAATTTTCCCTTATATGAGCTTAAAATACATGTAGTAAAATAACTTTATTGCCGAAAAATGTCATCATAACTAAGTTATAAGGTTAAATACAATTTGATTTTATTAAATTAATTCGAATTACAGTTTTAAACATAGAACAAGTGAAAATAATACTTCATTTACAGTTTCAAGTACAAATTTGGTTAATTAAGCTTAATCGTTTAAAAAGGACATTCATAACCTTTGGCTAAATAAACAAATTTTAAAAAAAATTTCAAGACATATAAAACAGCAGCTTAAAATACATGTTGTACGATTAATTCACCTACTAAAACTTTTCAAAGTAAACGTAATATTATTTTGATTAATATTTATCCTTTTCCTAAAAAGAGATTACTTAATACAATTTTAAAGAAATTTCACTTAAAACTTTATAAATAAGCAGACAATTTTGAATTTTTACAGTTTCCGTTTGAAATAGGTGAAGTTTATTTATGATGGTTAAAAAGGATATTCTTGACCTTTCATAGAAATACGAGATATTTAAGAAAAGGTGGTGGTATGTTAATTTTAAACGTTAAATAGGTATTGTAAAGTACTGTTAATGTTAATTTTTAGAGATATTTAAAGTTTTTTAATCAATTTCGATGATTTTGAAAAATATTAAGCAATTTTTATATGTTACTTGGTTAAAAATTTATAATTTATTACAAATTTATTCCTTTTGAAGAAGTATTAATAATTAAATATAATTTTTTTAAACCTTGAGGATATCCTTTTTTCTAAAAAATGTTCTTTAATATAATTTTGCAAAAATTTCAATAAAAAATTTGTAAGTCAATTTTTTTTTAATTTTTTAAAACTTTTTTAATGAAAAGTTAGTCTTTTTTCTATTATGTATAAAAAGGACATTCGTGACCTTTGTTATAAATACGGAATATTTATCAAAATGATACAACATGCGAATTTAACACTTTACATAGATATTGTAAGTTAGTTTGGATCTTAAAAAAATGATCATATGAAAAGGTCTGGGGGTATATATCAAAAATTTAAGTAAATCTTACATTTTTAATAGGTAACAATTTGCTTTTAAGCATGATATATCATTTTTGTTAGGTCTTTCAATGTTTAAGAGAATTTTGGTTGTGCTTGCCATATATCCTTTTTCTCATTTCACAAATTTTATTAAAATTTGCAAATCAAAAAGTTTTTACAACTTTATAATGGTACTTTAAAACCATATAACATTGCTTTTAAGCAATAGATTCTTACGTAACATAGCAGCCAGGTTACCTTGAGTATTTTAAATCTATAATTCGTGTTGTAATCTGTATTAAACAAGATTCCTTAAGTCACATACCTATAGTCCTTAAGTCCTCGTATAAAAAAAAAATATAAAGGAAAAAACTTAATGTTTTATGTACTTGTAATAAAAATGTCTTAGGAAAAATATAAAGTATACTTTTAGGCATGCAGATGGCCTTAAAACACTACATGAACATGAGCATGTATTCGTTGTTTTTGTTTGTATTTTTTTTTTATTTTCTTCAAGTGTAACGATTATACTAAATCACTTTCTTTTCACACATCAAACACATACACACACACAAATACATACGTACATTTAAACGTTGTTTGCTACACAGACTTATGAAATAAAAACCCTCAAAACGTTTATACACACTCACACAGAAACAACCATAGACTGGCACTCTCGCATACTGGCGCTTGGCTTCCAAACTCATTTCTAAACAACACCTTAAAGCAACAACAATAATAACATCGGCAACCATAAGAAATGAGAAACAAAACAAAAAAGAGGAAGAACAAAATGTCGGTAAAATTTTTGTTGTTTTTTAGAAGAGAAAGAGAGAGAGAGAGAGGGAGAGTGGGTAGAAGAGTGTATGTGTATTTATTTATGAGCGTTTATTTATTTGAATATATGAGCGTATCAATGTATGTGTGTAGGTATGAGTATTTAGGTGTGTATGGCTACGTTATTAAGGTGTTTTGCTAAATGTGTTGCATTTAATACTGAAATAAATCTCCGGTTTTTTTTTTTCCTTCAATTTTATTGTTCATCTTTTCATGTTCATCTAAAACACAATTGAAGGTATTTCTCAAACATGTTGTATTTCATCTTGGTTTTAGCATTTTTACTCATCGTTTTCTTTTTCACTTTGCTCTCATTTTTTCTTGTATTCTGAAGATTTATTTCATGCAAAAATCAAAAACACACAGAGAAGCGTAGTAGCAGCAACATAACATTGGATTAAAAGCATAAGAAAACAACAACAAAAAAGAAATTCGTATACCTTTTTTATGCAGCTACTTTACGAATTAAATTCAAGTATAACACAAGCAAACAAATAAAATTGAAAACAATAATCTCACAACATTAAAAGGAAAATTCTTAAGCAAACTGGTATAATTTATGTTGAAGTAACCATAAAACATTTACTTCTTTAAAAAGTTTCTAAAGAACACAAAATTATTGCAAAAATTTAAATTTTTCAAAAAAAGGACATTCGTGTCCTTAGGTCAATTTAACGAATTATCGAAAAATTTTTAAAGCATATTACTTTCCAGCTTAAAATACATGTTGTAAGTTAGTTTATTTCCAGAAAAAATTAATGCCAATAAATAAAACAGCTTTTAAAAAAAATTTCCAAAAAATTGAAAACACATATTTTGTAACCTATTTAGGTAAGATTATCATTTTTAATAATTTTTATACAGCTTCTTCGGCCATTAAAACTAAGCTTTAAAAAAGGATACTAGAAAGCTTAAGTCAATTCAGAAAATTATTTACAGATTTTGAAAGCACATTGTGCTTAAGCCTAAAACACATGTTGTTGGTTGATCTGAAAGTAGATTTCACTTTCTTCAATAACAATAGACCGGTTTGTAGTATAAATGTTAACTTTTTCAATTTAAAATTTATCTAAAAAACAACACTCCTTCATATTTTATTTAAATTGAGTAATTTTTTTAGTATAATTTCAGGATTTTTTTTTGGTTTCCTTTCTTAACAGGATATTAATATTTTTATCTTCCTAGATTTATGAGTTTCATTTTCTTACTTAATGCCTTAGAAACATGAAAACCTACATGTTACTCTATACTTTCGCAAACGATACAAAATACACTTGTTTTGCTATAAATAAGTCCTTCTCTGCTTTTGTTTTGTTAATGTTGTAGTTCTTGGAATGAAATAATAAAAAATGAACTGTGGTAAGGCACGCATGTTGGCATGCATGAATCACATTTTTTTTTTTTTAAATTCCTTTAGAAAAATTTCCAGCCGCATGATATTATATAAATTTCTGCAAATGGCAGAAAAATATTTAAAAGAATATAAAAAGTATTTCTAGGAAATAATTGACAAACAAAATATAATTTGCATTTCGTATTGAAAGAAATTTGGAAACATACTCTTCACATAAATAAATTCTTAAAAATCTTAAAATGTTTTAAATTCTTTTGCATAAATGTAGGCCACAAAAAAATGTCGATTTTAATTTCAATTTCTGTGCATTTTTGTTTACATATATTGTGTATAAACTGAAACCAATAACCAATTTTTAACTCAAATATGCTGCTTTTGTTGTCTTCTATTGTATGCCTAAAAGTATGTTACCAAAACAATGTTATTTTGCAAAACAATTTCTGTTTTGCTTTACAAAATGAATACAACAGAAAAAAAGTAGAAAAATAAACACAAAAAACAAATTTCCTATGTATTTAGGACTACAAAAACATAGCAGTGGTAGTTGTTATAGTAGAACTAGCACAAATACCATTTATACCAAATCCATAGTATAAACTTAGGCATGAAAATATTAGTGTATATTTAAGTGCCTGCTGGTAAGCAATAGAAAAAAATTTTTAAACAACTTTAAAAGACTTCATAAGAGTAGTGTACATGAACATTATTTAGGAATTTCAATCAATTTTATTGATTTCTACTGGCCTTAAAGTAGGCAACATATTTTTTGATTTGAAATATTTGTTTTTTAAATTCGCACAATACAAAGTTAAATGTGGGTCTATATTCTAAATAGGCTACCAGGGGACTGATTTTTCCAATTAATTAACAATTAGCATATCTCCAAGGCCAAGTTCATAGCTATCTGACTATAAGAAAAAATCCAAACATCGCTGCCATAGTCTCCGTAAAAACAGTCTCATAAATAAAAGACACTTCACTCTAAAAATCATTGCATTTCAGTTTCAAGAGTACTCTGAAATCGATGCCGCAAATGTAAAACCTATAATTTATGAGAAATTTTTTTTCTTTGTTTAAAACAAGGCTCTTTAGCTTTCTCAAAATTAAATGTTTAATTTATAAATAAAGACAAAGCTTTTAATACCCCCCCCCCCTGTTATGCTATAAAAACGAACATAAATTTGTATTTATTTTTATAAATAAACCTTCATTTCCATTCTCCGGTATTACAAGGAAAACATTAAATCTAAAGTTTCATGGCTTTTATTCATAATGGCTAATAAAATTGGTAATAAATGCTGTTTAATTACTCTACCTAGAAGTATGCTTTAAACAAAATGTAATTAAAAAGTACGCTAAAGGTTAATAAGACAGTTAAAAAGGGGTATTAAGGCTAGAAATAAAGATAAAATAATACTGAAAGAGAAAAGGAACAAGAATTCAACGAAACAGCTGTAAAATAGGCTTTAATTTATTTAAAACAGAAATCTATTTTTTAGAATCTAATAATATGCTTTAAATTAATCCATATTTCTGAATTACATGAATTATTTTATCTCAAGACCTTAAATTATGCTTTAATTTATTTCTATTTGAAAATCTTGTTATAAAGTTTAACTAGTTAATCATTTCATATTGTATCATATGATCAATAATGTTCACATGGTCTGCTGCTGCTATCATTAATTCTTTTAATATATTGTGTGTAGATTTACGCCAAAGTAGCATCAGCCTAAAACTAATCATCTTAATTACCAACAATTTGTTATTTTCGGTTAAAAACAACTTGTAATTAATTTATCCTTTCGAAAAGAACAACAAAAAAAATAAAATAATAAAAGAAATAAATAATAATCTTCATGTGTATTAGTTAATTTCGTATATTGTTTTTATGATTTTCTCTAGTTTTTGTTACTTTCAATGTTAGTGATTTATGTTGAGAAATTAATTAAAACGTAGTAATACAACATATATCTTTAAATGCCTTAAAATAGGCAACGTATAATAAATTTTTTGTCAGAAAAATGTAACAGTGAGATCTAAGAATAAGATTTATGAAAATAAAGGGCAATTATTAAATGAAATCCATTAAAATTATTTTTTAATTACGTGTTCTTTCAATTTCTAGAAGTTGACAGCCGGAATTTTTAGTTTTTTTCGTTAAAATAAAATACGACTCGTAAAGAACTTCTTCTTAATTTTTAGTTTCTCATAAGCCAGACGTTCATTCAATTTCCTCTAATTTGAAACACGACATTAGATTCAACTCCCCTAAACTATGACCTACGTTTTTGAAGAAATGAATATATTATTTAAATCATAAATTTCGCATTGTTTATTTGATTATTTTTCTCGCTTTAAACACGTGCTGTTAATCCCAAAAACTTCCCCAGTGGCTTTAACAGAAACTGATTTAATGCCTGAAATATTTCTTGCAGTATTTTTATACTGCCTTTACATTCGTTCATTACAATCAATATCATCATGATTCATGTCAACTGCCATTAATTTCTTTCACCCTCTTGCACTATCTTTCTTCGTCTTGTTGTTGCCCTCTGCTACAGTTCAATTCAGCGATAAGACTTTAGCTAGGGAAACAAAAATATAAAGTCACGAAAAAACCTACACGTCTTGAGAGAATAGTTATCAAAATCTAATGAAACATAGTCATCAGAGTAAGGGTGAATAATAAAAAAATCAAGAAAAATATTGAAGAATACTTACAGGTCTTGTATATACTCCTTACCTCATGCTACTCATAAATTCAAGATGCGTAGCATAAAACTAAAGACAAAAAAGGAGAAGAAAAAATTATAAAGAAAACCAGTATGCATAGGTGTAATGGAAGTTAATGTTCGGTGAAATATTTTTATGGGGACAGAGAGAGAGAGAGAGAGTGTGGGAGTGGAAAGTATGAAATATAACACCAGCCAGCCAACCATTCAGCTATACTAACCAGTCGTGTGCCTAACAGAGGGAGTAACGTCCTTGAGCACGAACACATTTCGCACTTAAAAGCTAAAAAAGGAATTTGAAAATTTATTTTTCTTTTCTCTGTTTTTTACAATTTTTGTTTTTTTTTTTTGTAGAAGAGTAATACGAGTAGAGTACATGCTGGCATGTTAGGGGTTTGACTTGGGCCAAATGGTTTATGCTTGAATTAAACTACAACAGCCGTATAGAAGATGTTGTGAAGTAAAAGTACCAGGTACTTGAATTGAATTTAAGAAACATGCTCGTTAAGATACTCTCTTTAGCAAAAGAAGTCGTCATCTCAACTTCTATGGGGTGAAAGAGCGTAAAGAGTAGCGTGCATTGCATACATATGTATGTAACGTAGAAATAGTTTTATGAAGTTTTAAACATTTCCTTACAAGCAATTATGGTGATTATAATTTGAGATCAAAGATAAGAAATTGTAGAAGATACCCAAGTACCATAAGAAATCATGCCACCAGGAAAATTTTACAAAATAAAAAAATAGTAGGCTTTAAGCACTACGCTTAAAGTGTTATAAATAGTATTTTACCCCCTAAAGTATGCATGTAAAATATATAAAGCAATAATTTATAACATGGAATTTATATATAAATTTAATGTATTTTTAAAGCCTGAAAGTATACTACAAAAATCTAAATAAAAATATCCTTCAAATTTATTTAAAGAAATCCATCATTTGCTACTAAAAATATTTAATAAAAGTATAGCTTATAATGTTAGCTTTTATGGCCATGACATCTTGTTGAAACTGCCTTAAAGCATGCTTTAATTTTTTTTTTCTTTTTAAATATCTCTTTGGTAACCAAACAAATTATTCATTTATAAGCAGTTTTTAAAGAATTGCTTTGAAAAAATTATGTCACCTTTAATTAAATATTAAATTAAAATTTTTTAACTGCCAAAAGGTATGCACACATTTTCCAAAAGCTTTTAATTTATTTTAATATTTAATTCACACCATAAACTGGTATTAACGCTTCCTTCTTTCTTTTTCCTTTTTTTTTCTTCTTTTTTTGCCACGCAGTTTGACACTATTGTATCGTCATCATTTATTGTTGTTGTCATAACTTTGCTTTATTACATCTCCGAAGAAAAAAAAGCAGGTCTCATCCCAAAAAAAAAAAAAATAACGACAACGAAAAAATTTAATTTCAATGTCACAACTGAAATAATCTAACACTGACAGTTTTGACTTGCCTTGACATGACGTGACATGTGTTTCCCCTAAAGAAATCAACAAGAAATCTTTTTCGTTTCCTAAACGCTATAAATAAATGATATAAAAATCCATACATACTCATACATACACTAAAACACCTAAAAGTAGGTTGCAAAACCAAAAAATATGTTATAAAAATCAGGTGAAATACAGCAAAAATGAGAAAAACAACAATAACAGAGTGTATCATTGTATATACGGTTAAAGAATCAATTTTGTTCGGTAATAATAATATATCTTCTGATGGCTTACAAAAAAGTTAAGCATACTTTAGGACATATTAAACATTAGTGTGTAATATAGCATATTTGTATTACATGAAATTGGTTAAAAGTAATATATCATATTATTATTGCAAATCTTGACATTAGAAATTTTTTACTATTTATTCTTATAAGTATGCTTTAAATTTTGTAAATGAAAACTCAATGGGTCAATTTCGACCTCCGGGTACTGTACTTGTCTTAACTGACAAGTAGACGTCCTCTAAGCTAACTCATATGAATAATAATAAATGAAAACTTATATTTGACCTTGAAAAATATAACAAAATTACAAGCAAACTTTAAAAAATTTAGAAATTGAAAGCATACCTTAAGGGGCTTCGAAGTACATATTGAATATTATTTCAAATATAATCATCAAGCACCAGTACGTATGATAAAAACCTTAATTAAAACAATATGGAAAATAAACGTAAAATAAATTTGAAAAAAAGCAGAATTTGTATGAAACCTAAAAGTATGCTTTAAAATTGTTATTTTTCAAAAGCCATTTAATTTGTTATGACATGAAATTAATTATTAATAATATTACAAATGTTATATGTTTTATAAAATATTATTGGTAGTTCTTCTGAAAGTATGCTACAAAATTTGGGTATGTTAGAAATTAATCGAAAAAACCTATATATAGGACTGGATCTTTTCTTTCTTGTAGAAGTGGAAATTTTATGTATGAATATTTATGTGCCCTCTGCAGACGTATGTAATCCCATGTAGGAATAGGTTGCGAATTATCTGTTGCACTTCAAGTTCTTAATGATAGTCCCTCTTATTTTGCAATACACTTTGTCTACAGAACTGATTTTATTTGAGCGGATTTAGTATTTTAAATCTCAAACAAATTTTTAAATAAAACCCTTGACATAAACTTTAATTTATTTTTCAGACCCTTGAAATATGCTTTTTTTATGAGAAATACATTTAATTGTTTGAAATAATATTTAAAAGCAATAGTTTTTTCTACCGGCATTTTATTTAAATAAACATGGATATTTATGGGGTTTTTTTCTGCAAACTCCTTTAGGTATATTATGAAAATTTATTTGCATTTTTTTTTCATTTCAGTTTTACTATAAAGCTGTTTATTAAATTAAATTGTATGACTATATTTTTATGTGTGTATTTGAGTGTAGAGTTTTTATGTTTATTGAAATTTTTACTTTCAATATGGTTTTTATGCCAAAAAGCAAAAAAAAATGGGAAAACATTTTTTACTGTCTATATAAAATTTATGCCTTAATATAGGCTACATTTTTTGTATTCTGTAAGCTCTTTGTATGTTATCCATGGCTGAGACTTTGTTGGTGTTTGGATAAGGGGAAACTTTATACTTTTTTGTGTAGTGAATGTAAATTCAAATAAATTACAATTCAATTGATTTATAAAATAAATATTTTAACGTTCATTATAACTTCGAAAGCATTCATGTTCTCTTTTTTTCTGTTGTGTATCCTTTTATGTATTGCTACATTTTTTTCAAGTGAAATTTAAGTCACGTAAATATTAGATTTCTTACAAACTAAATCCAAGTATATGTACATTTTTCCCTACCTTAGGTATTGCCATAGATTTTTGAGGCTTGGAGAGGGGACAGAGTGTAAAAATAATCATACATAACTTTCCAAAAGTTATTCTACTTTTCAGTTGTTGTATGATATTGTTGGCACTTTTGCTTTCATTTCGCACTGGGGAATACTTTCCACTTACATTTACTCTCTCTCTTAACAGCTGGCTGGTTGGCAGGCTGACTGGCTGTTTGTATACTTCAGTTGTTTGCCAGCCTTTTTGCAAAAATATCATTTTTGTTACATTTCACCGAAAAAAACCCAAACTTAATTCTGTTATTTTTGCCAAATATTTGAAAAGAGCAAAAAAAACTTCTAAACTTTGGAAAAATAACTTTTCGTAAGAGATTTTCATAAATAAATAAAAAAAAATACTTGTTGTTGTCTTATTTAGATTATGGTACAATGTTACAACAAATACACAAAGAAAATATTTAAGATCAGAACAAAAAATCTTGAAGTTTATTTGTAACAAACAAAAATTAAAAAAAAAAACGTACGTCAAAATGTTTAATTTTAGGCAAATATAAAGAAAACGTTATAAAAAGCAAGCATACTTTAAGGGATTTAGCTAAAAATGCATACGCTTTAAACCTAACATTGTTACAACCGCCTAAAAAGTTTAAAGTTTAACAAATAACTAAAAATAATACATATAATTGAAATTATAGTCTACTTTTAGGCTCACAAAAATACAGAACACCATTTTTTAAAACAGAAAGAAACAAAACAAAGCAATAAAAAGTTCAGATTAATTTTAGGCGTTTTCAGCAAACAATTTTAATGCGATAATGAGAGTGTATTATACAGGAGTTTAATGTACGAGGGTCTGCAGAGCAAATTACAAAATGTAGCTTCACAAAATTTGAAAACTAAATTCAGATAAAAAGTACAACATTCCTCACGGATAACACACGTAAATTGATGGTGTAAGTTAGGCTATAAAGCAAACCAAAGAGTAGTTGCTCCCTTTAAACGTCGTAAGTATAAGAGCAGGAAATTTACATTGTTGATATCTGGTGTCTATACTAGTAGAACACGTTCAACAATCAGCAATTCCATAGAACTGTTGGACGCAAGTCAGAAGATTTATTGAGGCAATGTAAAGATAATTCGAGTCGTGAGAGCATTATTGACAGGTCGGGCAACGATTCAGAATTGCGGTTATTATTCTCACGCCGTATTATTATTAGTCGCCGTAGTCTAGTAGATAGAGTGTTGGCTTATTAGACGTAAGGCCCGGGTTCAAACCCCAGGTCGGACATCAAAACGAAAAAATTTGAAAAAATATTTCTTTGGCGTCTTCATCTCAGTAGATTTCTGGCAGAAACTCTGAGAGCAAATGAAACTGCCATGAAAAGTTTCTCAAAAATATGTCGTTCGGAATTGACTTTAAACTGTAGGTCCCGCCGCTCATATATAAAATTAACACACACGACATGAGTGGTGTGAGAAACTAATTCGTAATCCTGACTGAAGGGTTGTAATGACAAATTATGTATGTATGTATTCTCACGCTACAGGAGTAAAGGATAGAGCAGCAACTAGATCTTAGCTAAGCAGGGAGAATTTCGTCTGCCTCCCATCAAGGCCGTCTAGGACCCTGACTGCTAATATGTTCGTTTGTGTGCATTTGAGAGTGATGGTCGGTCAGTAACAGATGAAACTGTATATCTGATGTTGTTAAGATATCGTTGAATATCCAGCCTAATGTGTCAATAGTGTCCTATTATTAAAATTCTGTTTTAATTGCTGTAATTTAAAGCATATTTTAAGGCGATGTACATTAAAAACTATGTAAATAACGAAATTAAATAAAAAAAACAGCATAAAAATACCTTCAAATAACATAATTCTTTTGCTCTGGTTAATTTCTTTTAGGCCGTAAACTGAAAATTCAATTTTCTTTTTGCCAAAAAAAAAAAATCGTTTTACTATTGGAATCTTTATAAACTCAACGTCAAACTTTTGGCCATTCGGCCATAGTGTTGCATTTAAAGGAATAAACATGAAATAAAACTTTTTAGCAGACTTCAAACTATGGCTTATAATGCCAGAGTATCTATCTACTTTATAGCGGCGGCTATAGAGCTGTTGCTGCTGCTGTTTCAGTTTGTTTTTCTATGGCTTTTCATTCTTGTTCTTGTTGTTGAATGAGTATTGCTGTTGCCAGTATGCCACTGTATGCGGTTGCATATTATTTTGAGAAATGGTAGAGTAATAAATAAATTAATTTGGCCAGTAGTTGCCAAGAAATTTTGACCATTTTTATAGCCACAAATACCGCTGTAACCAACGAACAGTGGTTAGAGACACGAGTAACGCAAAAGTATTCAACACCATGGACAATTTACACAACAACAACAACTACAACAACTAAAACAACTACAACTACAAATATTGCTGCCTCTTAAAGAATGCCAAAATTAAAGGCAAAAAAAAATGTGTTGAGGAAAATGGAAAAACTTTTGCTTTATGGTTTTCTTACTATTGCCGTTGTTGTTGTACTATATTGCTGTGTTGCTAGAGCTGTTAGCAGTTTTCTACGACTGTGAAAAGTAATTTTATATTTTGTTACGTCTATGTCGTCTCTGTTTCTACGTCTTTACCTCTTCTCGATGAGATTCGTAATGGTAATCATGACTCGTAACAATTTCTCATCTCTTTTTCAGTTTTCAGTTGTTTTTTTTTTTTGTTTCCCCAAACGAATTTTGGTCTTTTTCGGTAATGTGTATGCCAGTGTCTGTGTGAAAAACTTTAGCAAACTTTAATTGTTTTTTTTTTTTTTTCATTTCTTTTAGCACACAATTCTTTAGAAATGAACTATTTGAAAGTTATATTTACAGTTTATAACAACTACAGCTAATATTTATGCAAACGAATTGAAAAAGAGAGAAAATAAAAGAAAACGAAATGTGCAAAGAAAATCTATAAAAAATATTCTTTTAGTTGTAAATCTTTTGTTAAAATTGCTAAACTTTAGCTATAAGACATCTAAATACGTTGTTATAGTAAAAAACATTAAAAATTATAGCATATGTATAGGCAAAGTCGTAAATATTAACAGTAGACATTATATAAATTCAATTTATTTTAAAAAATATTGCCTAGTTTAAGGCATTTTTAAAAAATTATTTTCATAAATTACTGAAAAGACATTCAAATCATTAGGAAAACTTTTGGAAATAAACATTTTGAAATAACGATTAAAAACTTTAATATTCCCTCTTTGGTCCAAAATATAGTCCCAAATTGTCGTATACCTTTCTACATATCATTCTAGTCAAATAATAATGGCTGTATGGGGTCAGACGGCCGTTTTACGCTAGGTTCTGATGTATATACTTGTCAGTGAGTCTGTGAAACGAAAAACCTAATCAGCTCCTTTAGAATATCAACAAAAGCTGTTCAACCAGCATATAGGCATGTAGTACCATACGGCTCCATCTGCTCACAGTAGAATCTGAAAGCTATTGTTTTGGAAACTCATATTCTGAAAAGGTACTTATAGCTGGATTTACAACATTCTTGTTCACTCAAACATAAAACATAAGAATGCCTACCAGCTACGGTGGTAGCAACATCATTTGAAATATCAACGACTTTTACGAAAACTTAAAGGAATAGAAAATAGGGAGTATAGGTAATGTAAACGATAAGAAAAGGAAAACGTCTACAATTCTGCTTATACTGCAACGTTATTTAATATTTGTCTTAAGACTGAAGACTAGTATGATGTTGTATAAGCAAACAGGACAGAAGAGTTTAAATGCTTACACAATGAAGATTTGTAAGTATTTGCCTTTAAATACATTTCAA
This sequence comes from Sarcophaga caerulescens, assembly GCA_927399465.1. Lineage (NCBI taxonomy): Eukaryota > Metazoa > Arthropoda > Insecta > Diptera > Sarcophagidae > Sarcophaga > Sarcophaga caerulescens. The sequence goes on from OV656868.1 coordinate 85,981,797, forward strand.
GTCAACACAAATAAGTCTCAGTTCAAAGGAAACTGATTTTAAAGTTCTATTATAAAAATCACGCCTTTAGTTATACTTTAAATATTTTTAAAATCAGTTTACTTGTTTTCAACTTTAATAAATTAAATATGTTGCTACAATACAATTATTATGAAAAACCATTTCAATACAATTAAATCACTAATAAAAATTTACACGCTTATTAGCCTTTAGTTATGCTTTGAAATTTAATTAAAAGCATTTTTATCTCAAATCATTACATAACAATACTTTTGAAAATTATATGGTAGCACAATACACCTTGTATATAAGAAATGGTAAAAATTGAAGCATACTTTTAGGTTTCAAAAAATAACAATCAATGGCATAAAAAGATATGTTGACTTTGTCTTCATACAAGAAATTAATTTAAACTGAAAGGCTTAAAGAAAAATTTAAAATCTTAAGGATTGTAGCCTACTTTTAGGCCTTCAAACAATTTTTGTTCTAACTTTTCAATTTAACTTTTATTATTTATTTAAATACTTAAATTCTGCCTTTGAAAATGTTAATAAAAGTTCAAATAACCTCTACTGAAGTGCTAATTGTTGTTCTGATTTGTTCTGATTTGTTACATTTTTTTTTTATAAATAACTTATGAGTTCTTAATAAGTTTTCGAAAAATAAGAAAGATAATAAAAAAAATTCAATTTTTATTGTTTTATTTTATTTTGGTTGTGTTAAATAATCAGAAGAAAAACGCAATCACTTGGCAGGAATATTGAAAAAAAAAATAAAAAAAATAAAAAAAGAAAAGAAAACTTCTTTTTATGGCTTAATTAAAAAGTTAAGGAAATTATTTTCTTTTATGCTGTCATTTCAGTGACTGGGTGTTAAAAAGACCAATAACGACTTGATTTTATTCTTAAGAAACTTCAGTAAAAACAAGCATTAACAAGTATAAGAATTTGTAAGGGATTTCAGGGGGATAAACGAAAAAAACCAAAAACAATAATAAGTTTTTTAATTAAAAACAAAAGCCTACTTTAAGGAAGAGCTGAAATTTTTATTGCCTACATTTTAGCTGTGTTTACTAATAGATTTGTTTGATATAAAATTAAACATTTTGTTACCTACTTTCAGGCTGTGTCCTTTAATTTTCTCTCGTATGTACTGTATATAAATTGCTTTGCTTTAAATAAAATTCTTTACTTAATTTATTTATAATTTATACCAATAAATAAAATATATGTGGCCTACTTTTAGGGTTTTTAAATAGTATTAACTATATTTAACATGAAATATTAAATGTTTATCATTTATAAAATTCCAAACATGAACATAAAACATAATTGTAACATTGTTTACATGCTAAGAATTTATTGCATACTTTCATACTTTTAAATCTATGTGTTTGTTTATTTAATGTTATTTTGTATTTATTTTTAATTTATAACCATAATTATATTTGTTTTAGTTATTTGCAACAGAATTTCAACTATTTGATCTAAAGAGCAAAGAAAGAAACAAATTTAATGCCATAATATTACTTTTTGATTTATAAATTTGCTAATTTTAAATCAATGCACAGTTTTTGGCTTTAATTAAAAACCTCAATAAATAAAATCTCTAAAAATATAATGTTGTTATGTCCAAAAAGAAAAAAACTAAGCGAGATACCAATTATACAAATACAACTAATTTTTGACCAACAGCAATAGATATAAAAACCAATATTATACAAACAAAATTCTCTAATAATTTCAACACAGCTATAAACAGTTATATAAAACAGGCAAAAAGCCGCTTAAATAAATTCTAACACATCTAAAGGACACATTTGAAATTAACCCTTAAAGTAGGTTAAGTTTTTGTATTTGCAAATTTTACATGGGAGTCGTGACTTTGAATTACTTTGTACGCCTTTTTCGATGGAATCAACATGAATAATTCTAAATGGCGAATGTTCTTTATATTATTTTGCCTTTTATTAAGCATGAAGTTTTAGAAAGTAGATGTCGAAAGCCATGGAAAGGATTCAATCGAAGTTATAACTGAGTGTCTTGACCTCACACAAACTTTTTGTAAAGCAAATCAACACAGTCTTTAAGCACAGACGTAATAGATTCCATCATCAATAGATTTCGTCAACTCCGAATAAGCAGCTTCGGTTGTGGGCAATATCCACAAATATTTTTGTTTTTTTTATTATTATTATTGAATCTTTCTTAAGGAAATTTACAATAGTTTTCAAATCTTAAATCTAGTTTTGAAGGTTAATAGTTAGCACCAGCGTGTTAACTATATATTGTATTCAAATCTTATAATAATACTATACTACATTAGAAATTATGGTCAATGCAGACGTCGAGCGAGGCTCAATGTGTCTCTTCGTTTTAGCCTCTGATGGCGTCGAAATGAAGCAGGTCCCTTGCCAATGCGTTGGGGTGAATCGTCAGTTTATCGACGTATTTTATGGCGAATTTTTTAATTTCTTCCTGAATTGTAGGAATGTTGAAATCTCTATGGATATTGTCGTTACGAATATACCATGGAGCGCAGACAATTTGTCGTAAAAGCTTGGACTGTCTTCTTTGTAATTTCGAAACGTTAGACGCGCAAGCGCTGCCCCAAAGCTGAATGCCGTAGGTCCATATTGGCTTTATAATGCATTTGTATAAGAGATCCTTGTATTCAAGGTCTAATGTTGAATTAGGACCGATAATCCAGTGCATTTGAGCGAATTTCAGCTTAATGGCCGCTAATTTGGCCTAGATGTGACGGGACCATGTTAGACGCCGGTCTAAGTGGACTCCCACGTATTTGAAGTGGTTTTTAACAGGGACATCAATATTATTTATTTTTATTTTTGGGCAATCCTGTCTTCTGAGTGTGAAGGTTATATCCACAAATATGGTTGCAGCAAATGTTATCCTGGAAAACTAGAGAGTGCACGGAAAGTCTGCTCAAACTAGAACTTGAGGCCATTACCGGACCTTTTAAGCACTTTTGTGAAACGAATTGACATTTCCCGCATGGCCAATGACCTCTACAGGAGTTCAAGCAAAAATAAGTAGAGGAAATTGTTCATAACCTATTGATTACAAGCCAAGCCTTATATTGTAGGAGAAAGAAGCAATCGGATTTCTACTGTGCTGATTATTACACTAGGGCTGTCGAGTCCATGTGGTGTTATCAGAAGCTGCGAATTCTCTCAGAACTAAGAAAATGAAAGTCTCAGGGATCATAATAGGCCATTCATGGCCTAATCTATGGTTAGCAGCCACTGTACTTAAAGCAGAAGAAGTATGCTTTTTAATATAAGTACGCCTTTTAACCTGATTTTCTACAAAGAAAATGTTATTTTTTAACAAACGTAATAATTTTTTTTTTTTATCCTGAAAGTATGCCGCATTTTTAGGCACCTTAAAGATATGCCACATTATTTAAGCAAACTGTTGTATATATTTGCCATACACAAAAGGTTTAATAAAATTGTTTATCAATTTATTTGATTTTATTTTATTTCATTTGCAAATTATAATATTTTAATAATTATATTATGTGTTATGCTTAGAAATTGTTTTTAATCGTATACATATATTTGGTTTAATTTTTTCATCGTGATTTTCCATGAAATGAAGGTTTTTATTGTTGTACATACATACGTACATACATCGACTAGCCGCTTTTATGCAAATAACTAATTTAATTAGTTTAAAATTAATACTTAACAATGAATAAAATTAAAATAAATTATATAATTGTATGGTTAACAAAACAAAAAAAAATAAAAACAATAACGACAATAACGATACAAAAAATTATATGCACGAGGGAAGCTTATGGAAAAAAAGGAAATTTTTTTATAATAATAATAATGGAGCATAAAAATGCATACAATAATATAAATTTTATATTTTTCTTTTTTTTTTAAATTAAATATTTTTTTTTTTTTTTTTTGTGTCATCGATGATCATCAGCATTGAATAAATTTGTATTTGTTAAGATTTCATTAGTATTTTAAATGGAGATTAGTAATTACGTTTATTGTTGTAATTGTTTTTAGTTATTTAAATTGTAATAAAAGGAAACCACAATTGTTTATTCTATACACATACGTGCATTTGCCCAGAATGTTACAATTTCATAATTAGTTTCAAATTATTCTCCTTCCTAAAGGTAGGCTATTGTAAAAATGTAAATAAATCATTGCAATTTTCTATCACGTGTTTTTCAAATTGAATATAATTAATAGAAATTTAATTTAAATTACATATAACAAGTTTTTATGATCAATTTATTTTTAAAAATACATTTAAATCTCAACACCTAAAAATATGTTGCAGAATAAAACACGTTTTTTGTAAATTAACGATTTTTTAAGGAGTTATACAATTTATTAGATTCTTCAATATATAACTTCGCTCTTATTTATTTACAAATTTCCTATTAACACCTAAAAATACGCATTGAAAAAATAAAAACCACCAAATTTTTTAATTTCCTTAATTTTATCGCTCTGTTACTTTCTTAAAAATGATGAGTTTTCTAAATTTCAATTCAATTTTAAATATTAACACCTAAAAGTATGCAATAAATTTTCTTAAGCATATTATTTTTAAACATTTTTTATTGCAATTTACTGACTGGATCGTAGTGCCAGTTCTATCTGGATAGTGATAAAACCACATGATTTATATTGTGAATTGGCATTGCACTTCCTAAGTGGAGCAATATTCGATTCTTCAGTAAGGAAATATTTACCGAAATAGAAGGCAAAATATCTATTCATATTACTGAATCGGAAAGTGCTATGGTAGGTTTAAGTAGAGGATATTCCAAGGAATTCCAACTAGACCTGTGATCAGACTGTCAGACAGTCCTGGCACGTCTCAGCGTCTGTATTTGCCATTATATGTATGTCCTAAATCCGCCTGTATACCACAGAAGTGTGCCATGATATGCAGAAGGCTTGCTGAAAAATCTTGGGAGTGCAATCCAAAACAACAATTGTGTCTTATGGAGCCATTGTTATAAATTAAGTTGGGTAAAATAAGGAGAAAGACATGAAATATTATACAGATGTGATGAGAACACGCCAAATGGTGGTGCTGAAATCCTGTGGCTATGCTATAGTAGATGGCTATGCTATAGTAGAGCCTTCTGGTTTGGATTATCGGATACACGTCTAACATATCTGAGCTCTGGACAAAACCAGAAATTTTATAATTTTTGGAAAGTTCTTTGCAACTAAACTGAGTACTAATAATGGAATGGAACAAATTAGAGGCTACATATTCTTTACATAGAGGGTACATTTCAGTAATGTACGAATGGTTTGAGGACTGACAGTGGTAGCAAATAATAAGAGATATAAAGAATGCGCATTATGTAGAAGTAAAATTTCTTATGGCGGGTTGTAGCAGTATGACCCGCTCTCACCAAAATCTTTTTTAAAAATCATTTCTTGATGAGGGAGGGAAGACAGAAGAAAAATAAACACAAAACAAAGAGCGTAACAATGTGTTGCTCTCATCGTACGTATGTATATGTGTATGTACGATTATGTATGTATGTTCGTTTTTATTGTTTGACCAAAGACTATAAATATGTAAAGATGTTGCACACAGTGTATTTAAAATTGACAAAATTTTGTGCTTCTTTATGATGAGGGGGGTAGGTAACAGGGAAAGCTAAATCGTCGTTCTCACTCTCATGTTAACTGAGAGAAAGAAAACAAAAAAGACTCAGTACACTTATTGTACTCAGAGAACTTATTATACTTAGAGAACGTATTGCTCTCTTTTCTAAGCAATTTATTCCTATCTTTCCCCCCGCGTCATGAAATATTTTTGAAAAATATTCCAAAATATGTTAAAATGCACATTCTTTATACTTTATTTTCTTTGGTGGTAGTAAAGCAGTGGTGAAGTTCGAAATACTTGCGGATGTTATCATTCAAACGGAAATCAATGTCTTCGCAAGATATTATTTATTCAACTTACACAGAAAGTAGATGCGACGGGGCATAACAATATGTGGTAACTATGAGGCTAGCACTACAATGCTATGATACTGTTCGTTCAAGTTGTATCAGCTAGGCTGAGAAAATAGCCTCACCTTACTGCTGGATTTCAGGACGTGTTGAAAATCATGGCAATAAGCAGTCAGATAAGCTAACAAAGAGGACTGATAGGGCTAGAATCTTTATGTAATCAAAACTAGCCCAAGAATAGTTATCGTCCAGACACTGTAGGTTAAAAAAAACACTTGTTCCGAATATGAACTGCCTTAAGCTAAATATGTAGATTCAGTAATGAAGAAAATGAACAATTAGAACATATACTTGAAATCTGTACTGCAATGATGCATTTCAGAAGCTAGCGCCTGGATGGAAATTAAGTCCTAGGCAGGCCTTACTAACACCTTTACTGACAACGAACAAAATCTTGCTGTTTGTCTTGGTCATATGGTTGAAAGAGACATTGTGTGGATACCCTATATTGTATTAAGAAAGTACATTCGACCCTAAGGTTACAAATATATAATTTAACTCTAGTTAAACCTGTAAACAACTTTTAAAACTAAAACTTAAGATATAAAATATTTACACTACACAACAAAGAAACAATCAAGTGTTTACTGACCCTTGCATGTGAACCATTATATTAACCTCTAAAATAACTTTTTCGTCTTCTCTTTTGCATTTTCATTAATTTTCACAAAATTTTACTTTATTTGCACTCGTACATACATATGTACGTATATGAATAAGAAAATATGTGTATGTATGTGAGAATATACATACATGATTGAGAAAATTACAATAAGAATATCTGTATGTGTGTGTGCGTGTGCGTGAGCCAAAGAATTGTCTTGTATTTAGCAACTCATCAAATTTCAATTAATTTCTCTACTTTTTCCTTTTCTCTTTAAGTTTCTGAGAAAAACTTGTTTTTCTGCCAATTCTCTCTCTCTCTCACTATCTTTCGCTCTATCTGTCGTACTTTATTTACTTTTTGAACAGAAATTGTGTCTTTTGATGTGGTAAATACAGCGAACAAAAGCAAGAGAATGAGTATTGATAGAAAGTCCTTTATAATATATATATGTATGTGTGTGTGTGTAGTTGTAAGACAAATTTTATTTTTCTTTCGCATTACTTTGTGCCAATTAAAGAAGTTTTTTTTCTTCTCTGCTTAATTTCAATTTTTTCTTACGAACTGAGTTGAGTTCAACTACAAGTTTATATGAGAGTAGACAAGAAGTGTGTGCTACAGAAGTAGAAGTGTGTGAGTCGTAGAAAAACAGTTCTTCAGCTTAAAGTAAAACGTAAAATACTACTACTACTACTACAACTACAATGACAACAGCCAACAACTGATACTTGTTTGAACTGTATTTAAGCAACAATGATGGCGTAGATGATAATAATGACAATGAAATGGAGTAAAAAATAACGAGGAAATAAAACTCATTTACATTGACTCATTCTTTACATAAACCCAGTAAACAAGAAATAATAAATTTAAGGAAAATACGGAAAAGGCAGAACTTCAATCAATCAAATATCTACAGTTTAAAAAACTATTGAAACATTTTTAAATAAATAAACAAAATTCTTTCCAAAACATTTTCTATGAAGAAATTCCTTATCCAACATGTTTGCTGGTTTACTTAAAACTTTCATTACAACTGAGTATTATAGTTTAGGCAAAGTAGTAAGAGTAGAAGAAAAAAATGGAGATAAAAGAGAGTAAGTATATATATATATAACGAAAATATTATTACATAGTAATTAATTAACTAGATTTTCATTAACTCTCTTTAACGGGTAAATAAATTTTTTCTTTCTTTTTTTTTGTATTGCTATTCGGTATAATGTCCTTAAATACAGTTTTGTTTTAAGAGATTACAATTAAGCACACGAAAAAATAAGAATAGAAAAAAGGTTTTTACACAAAACAAAACGCTTAAAATGATACTTTAGCTAAGCATAAGCCTTAAAGTAGACTTTAGTTTTTATTTCTCTCTTTTTTCCACAGCATAATTTAAAGCATAAAATTAGGAATGTAGCGTAGCATATTTATATATATTTGAAACCATATTTTATTTTGTATTATACCGATTACTATTGAATTGTACGTCACTAGCATGTGTGACTTTCTCAGGATACAACACTGTCATTAGTTAAATACAACACTGCTATAGAGAAGTACTATTTCGTTGAATTTGAAACTGCATTTGAAATAGCAGCGCTTGCTGTGATTGATATGAAGAAAAGCCCATATTGAAAAGGGTATAAAAGCAGTGCAATCAACAGAATCAATCTTTTCTATTGTTGCAAGTTGGTGAGAGTATTCGCACAACCAATTGCAAGTGCATTATATGCTTCGTGGCAGTCATGGTTGCCGTTGCTTATTTTGTTAATGCAATTGGTTGACAAATCCTAAGTAGATGTTGGTCGCGATGGTGGACGCAAATACTTGGAATTTATGTGACTCTTTCCTCCCTTTTTTTTCTATTGTTGCAGAACTTGTTGTAAGTATTGTAAATAAAAGAAAACGTTATAGGAAATAAATAAAATTATACCAAAATGTTTAATAACACATACACTCTCACACCACTTATGCTGTGTGTATTAATTATGTACATGAGTGGCGGGACCTACATACTAAAGACGTGCACAGTTACAACTGTTCGAACATGTTGTGTGTCTTTGCTGAACTGAGTGTGTATAGATAAATGGTTCTGCGTTGCAGATACAAGTTGGTATGGTCATTTTTTGTAGCAGTTAGGGTATGAATGGATAAAGAGAAAATGAGAGTAACATATTTGTTTTCCTATTTTTCTCACAAGCAAATACTTGTAGTTGATGGTGGAATACAATAAGTAACTTATTGTACTATGCGAATAAAATTTTGTATGTATAATTTATATGATGATTACTGTACAGTGAAGGTAGAAATGAATAATTTTGAAAAATAGGGTAAAAACAATTTTTTGGGGCAAAAGGAGGAATGGAATACTAGGTAGGGCCTGGAGACATAGTGATGTGAGTTTGGCGGGCCTAGGTTGAGGGGAAAGTGTTTTTCCCCCTTAAAGTGTCGGCGGGTCAGTTGATGGTGAAAGGTTCTTCCATCAATTGTTGGCCTCGCGACGGTCTATTGGTGGCCTTTTATCCGAGGAAGATTGATAAAAGCATTCCGTTCCGTTGTTGTTAATAATATTTACTTACAACACCAAAGTTTACTTGTATATTTTTGTCACCATAAACATTTAAAAATACCTAATAAGTAAGTCAAAAATACTTGTAGTACAACAGTTATTTGAAAGCAAGAAACAAATACAATACAATACTCAACGCAAAACCATAAAGAACTGTTATTGTTTTTGTGGGTAGAGTGGATGAGCAAAAGCAGACAATATCAGTTACACTCATTCTCTCATTTATACCAATAGTATATGGTATCTACCATGGTGTATTTGTTTTACAAATACTTTGCGGTGTACTATTGCACGTCTTTACTACATACATACAATTTAAAGTCGTCTCTGAACTACAGATTTTTTTGAAAAACTTTTCACGGCTAATTTTGTATTTGCCAGAATTCTGCTGAAAGGTAGTCGCCGAAGAAATATTTTTTCATATTTCGTTTTGTTGAGTATGTCTGACCAAGGGTTTAAACCGTGGCCTCTTGTCTAATAAGCCAACACACTACCTACTAGACTACGGCGACTATATCGCTTACTAATGTACACGAAAGGCTTCAACCATCCTCTGAAGAACAAGACTACTGAGATCAAATCATATGATTTTGGCTGTTAATGGTCTGCTCGTAAACATTAAAATAATTTCCAGGGACCGTAACTGTTATAACTTTTATCGTAAAAGTCAGAAAATAATAATTATGTTTTGATCTTTATTTTTTCGAGCAAAAATAAAAGTTATTTTTTGACTTTTATTTTTCCGAGCAAAAATAACAGTTATTTTTGACTTTTATTTTTTTCGGGTGGAAATAACAGTTATTTTTGACTTTGATTTTTACGAGCAGAAATAAAAGTTATTTTTTGACTTTTATTTTTAAAAAGCATCAAATTTTTTTCAAGACAATCAAAATGGTATACTTGGTTTTGTTCTCCGACATTTCCTTGCAGTTGCATTTTTTAATCAAAAATTCAAAAATAACAGTTATTTTCGGTCCCTGATAATTTCTCAACAAATTCGCCTCCCAATAGCTGGACAGTATCGCAGGCCATGTATTATTTTTTATTTTTTATTTATTTTTCGCAAAATGCAACCTATTTTAGAAATTATCTTTCACACATTCTTAACCCTTCTGCACTCCTTGGGTCAATTTGACCCAATTTTGATTTTCAAACGCATAATTTTTCTCCTTAATTATAAGATATGATCGTGAAACTTTAATTTATCCATCACAGGCACAAAAATTATGCTTTTAAAAGAAAACAATAAAATTTAAATTTTTCCTCCCCCCTCCACATTTCAAAACACGATTTACACACATTTAATATCCTTTGGGTCAATATGACCCAACATGCGATATTACAAGTTTACCATTCAGAATCATCGATCAATAATTTTTTCAGTCAAAGAATCAATAAAATCGCTTTCAACTAATATTTTTTCATTCAAAATTTTATTATACTCAAAGTGAGGATTTGGAGAATCTCGCAAAGGTATCTCTTGAAATTTGTTTTATGATTATATGCCAACGCATTGACACTTGAACTTTCGCTTTGATGATGCTCGAACTTTTGTCTCATTAGAATATTTTCTTTCTGAATAAGCTGAACTCATTAGCTTAATTTTTGGTGATCAGAGTGCATACATATATTTTTTTCGTAATTCAACATAATTGAATATTTTTACATAATGTCACAAAGAAGAAAAGTAAGTATTGTAAAATAAAATTTCTAATACTTGATTATTCCATAATGAAATTGCTTCAGATTCTTAGTGCTCTTCAGTTTCAACAAATAATGAATGACGAAGATGGTGATATTTTTGATGATAGTGATGGAGACGAAATTTTTTCACCCGATAGTGATGCAGGAGACGAACCATATTCATCATCAAATAATAGCGTTGAAAGCGTGGAGGTGGAAGATGCGGTAGAAATAGATCACAGCACTTCAGTTACATACATATTTATCAAAGGACAAAAGTGTAGTTTGGAAAGAACTACCACCACTTCAAACAGGCAGGTTACCGAAAAATAAAATTTTATTGAATAAGCCTGGACCTACCAAAAGAGCAACATCTATGGTAACAGATATAAAGTTTTCGTTCGATTTGTTTATATCACCAAATATAAAAAATATTGTGATTTAAATGACAAATCAAAAAGGTGTAGAATTATATGGAAATAATTTGCAAAACATTGATATGATAGAGCTTGATGCATATATTGGATTACAAATAATGGCAGGGGTTTATAAATCTCATGGAGAAAATCTCACTAGCTTGTGGAATGAAAAAACCGGAAGACCTATTTTTCGAGCAACAATGAGTCTCAAGCATTGCATTTGCGAGCATATCAAAGTGTCTACGGCTTGACAGCTCTGAAGATAGAGAAGAAAGAAGACTTCGTGACAAACTAGCACCGATAACATAACGTTTGGGATAAGTGGAGTAATCAGCTCAAAGTTTTTTACAATCCTCATGAAAATGTTACTGTAGATGAACAATTGGTTCCATTTCGAGGTCGGTGCAGTTTTAGGCAATATATTCCATCAAAGCCCGCCAGATATGGCTTATTTATTTTAGTTATCATTATTTTTTATTATACTAAATAAAAAGACAACAAAACAAATGAATTTCTTATATTAAATATGAAATTTTGTTTACATTTTAATGTTGGGTCATATTGACCCAAAGGATCATAGGAAGGGCACATATCCAAGGGATGCAGAAGGGTTAAAAGATATCCCACTAAAGAGGACACAAAAACTTCATGTCTTATCCTACAAAAGACCTATTTAGAGAATAATTTTATTTTCTAATTTAATTACTTTACATTTTACGTTTAAAACCAAAAATAATCGAAAAAATTTGCTTTAAAATATGCTTTTCATACTGATGGCCTAAAAGTAGGCAATATTTGTTTTTCTAAACTTCTTTGTTTTAACTAAAAGTACTAAAAGAAACATATCACGAAAGCAATAAAATAAAACCCGTTATAAAGAGGAAAAGAGAAAAAAGAAACATTTCTTACCTCTTTTTTGTGGTTGCTGTATTGATGATGAAGGCGATGGTATACAATGAACGAAAGCCAATGATGAAATTGCTAAACATAACCACAGGCAAAATATCCAAGAGTGTGCTGATGATGGCGATGAAACTGGAAATCTTATTGACGTTGAGCAGGTCGAGGATAATGACGCTGGTGCTGGTGCTGATGCTGATGTTGATGGTGATGATAGGTATGACGACCAGTAACTATTCCGTTGATGTTTTCTTTTGATGCTGATGGTTGGAGTTTTACTGCTACAAATTTGGTTACTATAGCTGTTGTTGCTGCAGTTGATGTTATTTTCGTTGTTAATATTGTTGCTGTTGTTGATGCCGTTGCTTTTGCTATTATTATTGCATTTAAGTGCTGTTAGTTTACAATGATGTTGATGTTGTTTTCTCTGGTCTACTTTTGCCTTTTCTGCTGATGCTGCTGTTGATGTTGGTGTTGTCGTTATTGTTAGAATTTTATGTTTAATACACTTATTGTTATTGTTGTTGTTGTTGTTCCTCTTGCTATTACTTGCAATTGTGTCATGTTGTGCAGCCCGGTCCACAATTGCTTCTGATTCTGTTTCTGCTTCTGTATTATTATGTTTTTTATTCAATTCATTTGTTGTTAAAATTTTAGTTGCATTTAAAGGTATTTGTTGTTGACATAACGACCATAATTTAGTTTTAGCTTGTGTTGATAATGAAGATTTTGTTTTCTTATTTAGAGGCATTATTGTTGTTGATTTAGGCAACATGGTTGCAAATTATTTTTATTTATATTTTAATTTTATAAAATTTTTTTTTTAATATATTATCTACACTTTAGATACTATTTATGTTTAAAAATATTTAATTTTATTTATTTTTAATTAATATTTTAATTTTTTTAAAACAATTTTTTACACTGAACACACTATTTATATGCTTTATTTAAAAAAAAACGCCTGAAAATATGCAAAACAAAACAATTTTAAATATTATTTTTATTTGAAAATATTTTTTATTTAAACAATATTTCCATATTTACTAAATTTTTATACAGAAGTCTATTAACTTTAGATTTCATTTATGCTTGAAAATATTCTACACAATTTTTTAGAATTTTCCTTATATTTCAAAATTAACAAAATCTTTAATCTGTACTCTCTATAAAGTTTGTATTTTATTTATATTAATTTTTATTAAATCATTAACGAAAACAGCCTCGGGATATGCAAGAGTTTGTTACTAAATTTCAGATTTTGTATGCAACATTATTTTTATTTAAGAAAACAATAAAATATTGAGAATAATATTCCAAGGTTTCAAAGTTTTTTTAACATTTCCTTCATGTATACTGCAGTTTAAGTTTACCTCCATTAAATATTCCCTTAAAGTATGTCTTAATTTTCATAACCTAGAAACTGCAGTATTTCAATTAGTAAATAATATTGCAAAAGCTTTACAAAATAATTTACTTGAAACATACGTTTACATGCATTTACTTTGTAATTTTCATTTACTTATTATACATATTGTATTACATGATTTTGCCTCAAGGTATGCAGTCAATTTTAGAGAATTTCTTATTAACACTATCACTACAATACATCTGAATTGAAGTTGTAAAAGTATCCTTTTAAATTAAAGTATTATTTAACGAAAGCAAAACAAAAAAATACAAAGATTTCCATTAAGCACACACAAAATGTTTATTTCGCCTAAAAGCACACTTTGAGTTTTACCTTAATTTTAATGACATCCGTTAAGTACTTCAATTAAATAAACTGGTCTCTTTAAGCTATACTTTGTAGTGAGATTTCTTTAGGTTTCTTTTTTAAATTAACTTTGTTATGTTAAAGCTTTTAGGTTTTTTTTTTATGCACCTAAAAGTAGGCTTTAGTTATTTTTAAAACCTTATTATGATAGAATTAAAAGGAAATAAAAAGGACAAAAGTGTACATTTAGAAGAACATTTTTTTGCTATCGAAAAAAATGGTTCAAAGGATCTGTATTAGATTTTATTTCAAAAGATGGAAATAAAGTTCCAAAACTCTTCAAATTGAAGTTTTGTTATGTGGTAAGTCTGATTTAAATAAAACTGAGATTTATAAGTGGTAAGAGCTGTACAAACGTTACTCAGGAGGCTTTGAAAGATCTGTAATGATGAAAACTTTTTAGAAGTCAAGAGTTATTAAGGCGGAATCATCATTCAAAGAGATGGTAATAACACGGGCATCTTGTTTCGTTGGTCCTGTAACTTTTTAATGCAGTTCCAGGATGAAATATTTTGAAACCATGGGGACACTTGCTCGTTTCTTATAAGGAGAAAGAGGTGCTCAGTTCAACTGAACAGGAAGTACAAAGAACGGATCATAGCAATACTATCTAACATTTAGATCGCCGTCTGAGCTTTCGCCGCAGCTGGACAGCCTGAATCAGAAAGACAGAAGAAATAGGATCACCCACTCATGGATCGCGGATCACGGTAATGATGAAGCAGATAAGCTGGCAAGGAGGAAAGCTTCTTTGCCGCTGATAGTGTAAAAACTTTTGCGTGGAGTGGAAAGAGAAATTTGAAAAAATTTACTCGGAGAAAAAGAAATGAAGATTTGTAGAAATTCTTCTCAAGCCAAATGGGTTTGAGTAGAAATACACTGGGGATAGTAAAAGGTCTTTTTACCCGGCACTGTAGACTGAAGGAATACTTGTACAGAATAGAAAAGGCCTAAGCCTAATACGTAAATTTTGTGATGAGGATAATAATTCCATCAGAACACATGCTTAGTACCTATACGGCTTTAATACACCTCTGAAGAAATTCGTGGATGCGTCTCAAATACTGTGCAGGAAGTTAGACTTATTGACACCAACAACACACTTGAGTTTGTCAGGGAAAACGAATTGGAGGAGACATTATAGCGATAGTCTATGTAGATTGAAAATATGGTCGAACTATTCTAGCATTTCTACACGGCAATAAAAATACTTTTTCATTTTTGTAAAACTGAAGGATACTTCTAAAATTATGCAAAGGAATTAAAAGCTGCATTGCTGAAAGAACTAAAATTAAAATTCGTATCTGTGCCCTTTATTTATGTACATATATTTTTAATTTAATTGTGGAATTGAACTAATTTTCTTGGAAATTCGGGCATTCTTTGTATATGGCATATTTTAAAAATCATATTTAAAAAATTGAATCGAGAAACAAAAAAATATATATTTTTGAACTCTAATCCAATAAATGAGGCCTTAGCACTACTAACATAAATTATTTTCTGCAAAATCTACACTTTCCAAGGACCTTTTTTGGCTTTTACTATTAAATTTATTTCTTTTTTTTTTATTTCAACCATAAAGTACACTCTTAATTTTTATTGTATTTATTTTTTTTTTTTTTTTTATTATTTCTAATATTTTATTTTTTATAAAACAAATATTTTTTTCCACACATACTTTTATTTGCCAAAATAAAACACGACTTTTTCTATTTTTATTATTTTTTTCCACAATTCCCGCTTATATGATACGTTTCCAACGAAAACTAATCATTTACGTTTTAACCGTAATCACCGTTACCGTTACGTTACGTGTTTCACTTACAACGTTTACAACGCAACTGAAATAATATTTCGTAAATTAAACACAAGACTTATTGCCGAATCATAATCAACTTTGTTGTTATTTTTATACCGTTATTTCTCTCTTTTCTTTTTTTTTATATCCTCATCAAACTTGTTTTTCCTTTTTTTATCTCAACAACGAAGGACCATGAGAAAGCGGCATAAAAGTAACGGAATCATAAACACATCAAAATGCCCGAAAAAACAAAAACAACAATAAAAAAGCTCAAGTTTAATGTGATAAGTCGTCCACACAGCAAGCAAGCAAGTAAATCAAGTCATAGCATCCTTAGGAAAAACTATGTTTGTAGGAGTGTGTATGTGTATGCCGTAACACTACTGCTAGTTTTATTGCTGCTACTGTTCAATTATTTAGAAACCGCGTCCGTTCATAAACTTAATCAACAAAAAAAAAACCCAAATCACCGTGTGCAGTTTTAAAAAAATAATTAAAAACCATACCGTACGCGTGTTTAATGAAAACTAAAGGATTACTTTTTGCTTACATCGTATATATAATGGAGCTTTCTTTCGTTTAACTAACGGTTAAGCTTTTTTCCCCCAAATGCTCTATAAGCTCTGTTATGCATAAAAAATAAATCTCTGTTTATGGTTTTTATGTCATATATTTTGGTTTTGATTACCTTTCTCTCAACAGCTGTTTGGGACAAACATAAAGAGGAGAAATGAAAGTTTTTGTAACGGTTAATGTTGGTCTTTTGCAAAGACAGGGGAAAGGTGAAATTTGTTGTTTATGTTGAATATTTTTAAAACTAAACACGCGAAGTGTGTATGAGGTAAGATGTTCTAACTCTCCTATAACATACATATGTACATATACAGAGAGGAGGGCAACAGCTTTTTGTAACAGCTAATGTGTGTGTTTTTAATGAGAGAAATTTGCTGTCGATGGTAAGTATTTTTCAAATTAGAGACTGTTGAATACGGTAAGTGGGGGGTAATAAATGAAAAGGGGAATTTAATGGCAATGAGGTAACAGTTTAAACTGCGACAAACATAGAAAGGAGAGCCGCACGCAATATTGTTTTAATGATGGATGAACTCATGTTTTTTTAATAAAGAGTAAATAAATTTGTTGCCTGTTTTGTGTAGTTATAAACTGAACACCATTTCTACTTTAAAGATGGATGGATGGGGATTATTCCTGACCGGTGGACTGTTACAACCTAGATAGCTCCAGGTGTGGTGAGTTCCGTCGTTGTGGTAAATTTCTCCGGTGAGATCAATAATAATTAAATACACCACTATACCATTACACCACAAAATGCTTGGTATAGCCTACATGTCGGTACCGCATTACCGGCTACATGGTTTGTGTCTGGACTAATGATAATCAATCTAAATTAGTGGAGTCACAAACACTGAAAAAAAGAAGTACTTTCAACGAATGTAGTGTTGCCATTGCATCGGTAAATCTATTTATTACATATCTAAAAATTATTAGAAAATATTGTGTGTAATGCATAAAAAAAGAAAATTTAAATTATTTGTAAATAAATTTTGGAATAATTTTTCTTATTCTTAAACTTTTATTCAAAGACAGTGTTTGTGAATATAGATAAATAATTTAATTTTTTTTTTTCATTATCTGGCAACATTGTTTACGTTCATTGTAAATATAAAAACTTATTAATTCGGAAAAAGTTATCTTGGGTAGAATTTGTTAGTCAAACAATAAGCTGTAAAAAAGCAGCAAAAGTTTATTCTTTGGTAAACTTTGAAATGTGAAAGATAACAACATTACGTAGGCAACAGCTTTTTAAAGTACTCTCTCAATGGTACTAGTGTTGCCGTAGTGCCCATATAGAAAACACAAAAATATAGACAATTTTTATCTGATGGCTGAGTCTAGATTGATACTTTGAATACATAGATTAATTATATGCCATTACAGCCATTTAGTCAAGATTACGGCTTAGCTTCTTCCACTGTAGATGTTGTGTACTGCTAAGAAGAGGTCGTCTTCAGTTTTGGAAACAAAAAAATAGTTACTCGTTGCTAAATCGGGAGATTCAGCGATTTCTAACAGGAATTTTTAACTTTTTTGTAATTTTCTTCATGTTCTCTTCAAACCCTTAATAAATAGGCCTGCAATCGAATTTAGAAATTAATTAAAAACAATTTAAGGCACAATTATGTATTATAAAGAAAACATGGCCAATATTGTTTGAATATAAACACTGCAGCAACACTGGCTCCTTATGGCAGTGAGTGAAAGCACGAGAGAGAAAGAGGTAGAACGGCAGATTACTCATGCAATTACAAAATTATAAACACACTCTGGTCTTTATTTATATTTCATTACTACAGTCGAGCTATAGGAAATTCAGAAAAATGCAT
Source organism: Sarcophaga caerulescens (assembly GCA_927399465.1). Classification (NCBI taxonomy): domain Eukaryota; kingdom Metazoa; phylum Arthropoda; class Insecta; order Diptera; family Sarcophagidae; genus Sarcophaga; species Sarcophaga caerulescens. Next base: position 85,999,995 of record OV656868.1, read on the forward strand.
GAAATCTTTATTTGAATCGATAGTACGGTCCATATAATTTAATGTTTGAAGATTATTTCATGCAAATGTTGACCGCGACTGCGCCTCAAATGGTCCATCCGCTTAGTCCAATTTTGGCACATTTCGGCCGGTATCTCACGAATAACTGCTTCAATGTTGTCTTCCAATGCGTCAATTGAAGCGGGCTCATCTGTAGACGTGAACTTTAACATAGCCCCACAAAAAATAGTCTAAAGGCGTTACGATTCGCAGCATCTTTGAAGAAGTACGGTCCAATGATGCCACCAGCCCATAAACCGCACCAAACTGTGACTTTTTCTGGATGCATTGGTAGCTTTTGCAATGCTTCTGGCTGATCTTCACTCCAAAATCGACAATTCTGCTTATTTACGTATCATATGAGCCAAAAATGAGCTTCGTCGCTGAACACAATTTTTCGATAAAGAAGTGGATCTTCGGCCAACTTTCCAAGAGCCCATTTTGATAATAAAATTCAATGATTTGCAAGCGTTGTTCGTTTGTAAGACGATTCATGGTTAAATTATAGACCAAACTGAAGATGTTTGACAGTGAAACAAAACACGCAACGCAAAAAGATAATAGCTAAAAAATCACCCTTTACAATGTATGTACGTATACATTATATGTACAATGTATCGTTGAAACGATTTTTATGGACTATTCGTGATATGTGGTGCGAAAGTACAAGTAAGCCGCAGACATGGACATTTTTTATATATCAAGTGGGCGTGGCAACTTCCGTGATAATTTATTTATTTATTTTTATAAAATTCCAGGTTCGGAAGTTAATAAAAATCATGGGAATACATAGAAATTTCTCCCGACACAGAATTCAAACCCTAAAAGAAGCCCTTGCCAAAGGTCTTCAACCTCAACCTACTAAGGGCTGGACAGTTACAGAGGAGGTGGTCGATAGTCTCCAACTCCTTCTCATCGCAACATACCCTGCAATAGTTCGGCTGGGATCTGTTCCAGATCCTTGTCAGCTATCTAATCTCGCAGTACCCCGTAATAGACCCAATAACTAACCTTAAACTGGCCTTATCCAAGGCCACCAAAAAACCTGTTGTTACACTGTCTACAGCAGGCCATAGACACCTAGAAACATAACAACACGATCCTTTCCCCCAACGCATCTGCTCTTCCCCCCCTGACACATGCATTGATAAGGCCGTAGAGGTGGAAGATTGGGGGATCAGGACCAACTATTAAATCGCCCTCAGAAAGTGAATCTAACCTAGCGAGGTTTAAAAGTCCTTAACGACTCCTTACACTCGCGAACGAGCCGTGATATGCAACAGACCGACGCAATTGCCCTTAGGGCAGCCTGACTGCCGACGAAGATAATGTATGTAAGATTCCGAATCCGAAGCAGGCCCACCAGCTATGGCCTTAAAAACCTTCAAGATTGCGAAAATCTCTGCCTGAAACACGCTACAGTCATCCTTTAACCTGAAGTGAAATGCAAGACCGAGTTCCCTACAGAAAACACCAGCACCTGTACCTGCATCTAACTTCGACCCATCTGTGATGATGGGTATACCTTTCTGCCCCTTAAGCAACTAAAATACCTGGGAATATATGCATGTGAGACAAAAGAATCTGTTGAAATTCCATCCTTGCAGTTGCGTACTACCTTACCACTTAACATAACTATTTGTATATAGCAATTCGACGCCTCCATTCTATAACGTTCTAAGTGTACTTAGAACGTTTTTAATGTTCTTCCATTTTTAAATTCTACGTTCTCTAAGTTAAATACTGTCAAAATTTGGTTAAGATGCGCCGATCCGTTCCAGTTATAGGGAAAAATCTAGTTAGAAGTATAGTCGTACGTCGCGTGAAAACTTTGAGAGCTCATAACTCAAAACACACTTTTTCGACTTAGAATGTTATAGAACGGAGGCGTCGAATTAATAAATCGCATAGATCTCTGTGTATATAATACATAACGTAGTTTTCTGGCACATGCCAATGCTTTATAAAAAAACTCAACTGCATTACTGTTGAAAACAATCAGACATTTATGGTTTTATATTCAGATTTTTAAAATCAGGGAATTGCCCGAATAATCTTTAAAAAAGCGTTCACAAATACAATATAATAGGAGCACAAAATAATTTTTATTTTAGTTTCAATTAAAAGACTGTGCAGTAAACACGATAATGTGTGCGAACATTGAGCACAACGCTTTTATCTTTAATTGGGTAGAAAATTACGATGAACAAGTCAATATTTTAAAAACTACACTAGAAAAGTTAAAGAATAAAGTAAAAGTGTATCAAAATTTGACCAAAGAAGAGTTATTAAAAGTTATTGATCACTGTGAGTACACAAACATACGTATATCGTTACTTAAAATGCTAACGACAAATCAGGAAGATTTAGTTTCTTGATATTAATTAAAAAAGCACTACCACTTTAATGTCTAGTAAATGAAATTTTCTAATATTGGAAGATATTTTTCTGTCCTACAAAAAAGAACATCGACGTCAAATCGAATGGTCTCGGTGGCCAATTGACGTTGTCAAAATGTGAAATTCCTCTTTCTACTAGGAAGGTTTACTTTAATTTTATTTATTGCTGAATAAAATCGTCATTAAAAGCCTATTGTTCAAGCACCTAATCAGCATATTTACATCATTATGAATTGATAATAATTTACGTTTTTCACTTTTGTTGCCAATTTCTTTCAGTACGTACTTCCAATTTTGAATTTTTGTTCAACTATATAGTTGTGGTTATACTGGATAATAAAAGTCAAAGTGAATATTATATTGAAACCTCGGATAATAAATGGGTTCTCATAAATTCAGAATTTCTAACGAAAATCCAACAAAATTCTACATTAAAAGGACAGCCTCGCCTATTTGTTATACAAAAATTATTGGATGTGAACGATATGGACGATGCAATTAGCCAAACGGTAACAGAGACGATAAAAGAGCAACATACTAAGAAACCAAAAACCGCCGTACCTCGGTTTGACAAACTAAAGTATTTGGGTTTAACTGTCGCCATAAAAGGTCTGGAAACAACGAATGATTTCACAAAAAGTCCGTTTATAAAAGTGTTTGCCGAAAATTTTGAAAAAAAAAGCACAAAATACGACGATTGACAAGATAATCAGCGCAATAAGGAATGACATAAAAGATGTGCATGATTATGAAAAGTAAGTTTTAAACTGCTTTCATTTGTTGGTAATAAAAATATTCCGTTTTATTTTTTTTAGCATTGATATCCAGATGGAAACCAATGCCAGAAGTGACGAGCTTGAAGGTTCTTTTGGCATAGGTTTTTACGATGACGCCTTAAGGGACTTTTCTTAATATTTTAAATGCGTAGCCAAGGTATTTAAATTCCAATGAGCTTCGAAATCTGTTTTCTTTTTTTTTTTAATTACAAACACTAATTTATTTATAAATTTTTAATAAAATATACACGAGCATTAATTGTATATACAAAAATTGTTTCAATTATTCTTCTTCTAAAATGATATTTTCTGGTCGCAAATCTGTTGTATGATAAATTTCTCTTTCCAACCAATAAATCAATCTCTCATGGGCATTTATATTGGCCATGTAGCGGCATTCTAAATTCTTGATGTCTTCCAAACAATTTTCTTTCATGAAACGTTTAATTGTCGGCATTACGCCCATTTCGCGCAGAGCCTACAGAATTAAGAAATGACAAAAAAAAAACGATTTACAAACGAGGTAAACGGGCTTATAAATAAATTCTACGTTTTTTGTTAAAATATTGTATTCGCTCGCTCAAGTTAATGACACTCTCACATCGTATAGAAACAATTCTGATGATGCAAATTCTATAGAAATATTGTACGAAACTTCTTCGAACAAAGTCCGATGAGTGCCCAAGAAAAGTTTAATTGTCGGCATTACGCCCATTTCGCGCAATGTCTACAGAATTAAGAAATGACAAAAAAAAAAAAAAAACGATTTACAAACGAGGTAAACGGGCTTATAACTAAATTCTACGTTTTTTGTTAAAATATTGTATTCGCTCGCTCAAGTTAATGACACTCTCACATTGTATAGAATCAATTCTATAGAAATTTTGTACGAAACTTCTTCGAACAAAGTCAGATAAGTAAGTGCCCAAGAAGCTATCATCTTATGCAATCTAGAGCCTAAGAACCTTCACTTTATTACCATCACTTATGCCAACACTGCATATGTTGGCATATGGTATAGACTGTATCCTCTGACCGACATCAGAGCAAGAGCAGAACTCTATCCTATCAAGAAACTTCCTAACCACTACACCTTATGCAAGAAATTATTTCAAGGCAATCACGGATGGCATACAAATCATTCTAGAACCTGCTACAGTAGACCTAACACCTAAAAAAATTTGATTAATGAAACTAAAATAATGTAAAAAAAAGAAAGGACATACTCTATGATAATCGTGCCTTCCTTGAATAAATGAAAATTATCTTTTATAATAATTTACATGCAATATATATCTATGTATACCTGCAAACAATACAATTGTTGACTACGCTCTTCAGGATTCCCAGCCAATTTCACTATTATCAAGGGCAGATCTATGAATTCTCTGCAACGCCATAAAACTTTTTTAGCAAATAATCCATTCATTAAGGCATAAACCACCTGTTCATAACTGTCTAGGTCTTCTTCTTTCAAGATGTCATACAACATTTTGATGCCATCCACTTCCACAAAACGTGTTTGACCCTCACAGCAGCGCAATAGCAAAGCAAAACATTTCATATCCCATACATGATACCGAGGCAAACGACCCCGAATGCGTGTCTGTAGTATATCAAAGAAACCAGCTTCAACAGCTTCCTTGGGTGCTTGCTCCAGGACATGTGACAAATGCAACCACAGTTTACTCGAGTAGTGCGAAGTGCATATATCGTATTCGTAAATTCTTTTTAATTTCTTAATAACTTTATAATTATCGATTAGTTGAATAACATTGTCTAGATCCACACTAAGCAACGGCATAATTCTGCAAATGGCCTTTGAAAATTCTTTGCGATCCACTAACATCGTGTAGAATTGATCCAATAAACGATATTTTTGAACCATCAAGTGGGCACCTATTTTATGGCGAGCCAAGTGATCTGTAAAAAAAAAAAAAAGATTTTTAAATCACAACACGGTTAAATATTAAGAAAAAGGAAATACTAAAACATAATACAGGGTGCATTTTTATAATAATAATTTTAACAGCTCCGTTTTTTCGTTATAACCAGTCGTCGGCACAAAGAGAAAATATCTGTATAAAAAGGGGAAGAAAATCTTCCCCTGAGGGACATTGGTGCCGACGTCTGGTTATAACGCTCTCTCACTCTCTTCCAACTTCCATTGCAAACAGATACAGAATTGTTTACTGTAGAAGTAATTTTAAACAACTACTTTTGTGTCTCTCTACCTCCTCTCTGTATGCAATACATTGCAAATAATTACGGAGCTGTCAGATTTCGAATTTAAATGCCAGTTATTTCAAATATTAGAAATTATATTGGACAGATTCCTAGTCCAAAGTGGTTCAAAAATAATTTTCATCATTTAACTTACAAAATATTACAAACAATCCTTGTTTTTCTCTATTTCTGGCCTTTTGATATTTTAAAATTATACGCAAGAATAGATTATTGCATCTGGAATAAAAGAAAATATTATTAAAACTTTTATTGATTACTTAATCAATTCTAAATTCTAACATCTTTACCTTCTTACAATATCATAATATTTCAAAGCCCTCTGACAATGCAAGGGATTGGCAATATATTCGGATAAAGAATTAATGGCACGCCATTGGGTTACGCTATCATGACTTCCCAGCTCTTTCATTAGCTTCGGTAAAGCCCAAAATCCATACGCCAATTGCGCACGATTCTCAAAATAAAAGGCGTTATTGCAATACTTCCAAGTTTTTTTAAAAGTAATACAATGACTTCGTTTCGATTTGGATTTAATGAGTTCTACAAAATGTTAAAGAAACAAATATAAGATAAGTGTGTCAACACTTTTACGCATCTACGAGACGATAATGACACCAATTCTACACCAATGATGATGACAACGTGGAGATTCCGCTTAACAGTCGTAAAAAAATTAAAGCCACTAAATAAAAACGAGATAAAACAACATAGTGTGTCGTCTGTCCTGGAAAAAGGAAACCCGATGATCTGTGCCTACTACAGTATTTTCCCTATCGCAGGTAAGGTTCGGGCGTATTATGTGAACAACTGAAGCCACTCGCCAGACACTGATTCGACCTTATCAATGCGATTTCAAACATGGTAAGTTCAATGTCGTCTAAATGTCAAATCTAGAAGAAGATCCCATGAGGATCACGACATACTTTTGTCCATAATAAGGCAGCATTCGATAGTCAATAAGGGATTAGGTTTTTGCAATAGTATCTGACCTTGGCATTCTTACGAAGCTGATAAAGCTTTACAGTATGACGTTAGCACCTACAGATCCTTCAAAATAGGAATGAACCTCTCCGAGGCTTTTGATATCGTGCGCTGTTTCAGACAAGGCTACCCCGCTTTCAACTTCATCAGGGAGAATGGAATTTATTGCAACGATTTTATTATCTTACAGCAGGTAGCAGTTGTTGGCGTAAACCAATAAACAATATCCACATCATTAGACGGGCCAGCGAAATGTTGCGTCTGCCTTCAGTGCAATAGAATGGTTCTATCAAGATGATTCTAATATTGACGGCAAAATGAAATGTATGGTGGTACCAAGAGGGACGTGTGGTCTATTAGATAAGGAATGCCAAGGAATATATTTTAAGATGTCTGCATTGCAAGAATTAAATTGAGAAAACTTTATCCGTACATTGGTGTGACCGACTGCCGCAGGCGCGTGCGTTGCAAAGGCAAGCCGAAATCCGATAAGCGTAATGTTAAGACCAATTAGTATAAAAGTCAAACTCACCATTGTTAACCAATTCATTAATATGTTTTGGTTCTAAATGCTTGATTTCCAATTGTAAAAAGTGATTCTTATATTTCTCTTTTTCCGCCCACATTTTCCCTTCTTTTTAATAAATTGTGACAAAATTGTTATGTATTTTGCAACGAAAAGAAATGATTTGCAGCAAATTTTTATACAAAATAAAATAGGGTGACCAAGTATTTAATTATTATTATGTTTTTATTATACTTCATTTACTCTAAACAAAATAAAAAATTCATGGGATTAATTTTTAGGAATTTTTAAAAGTACATGATCTGGTAACCATTCATGTAAACAAAGCGTTTTAAGAGAGCGAGTAAAAAGTGTATTGGAAGAGAATTTTTAAGGCTTAAGAGCAATTGAAACAGGGTTGCCGTTGTTTTGGTAATATCAAAATGTATAGAAACTTTAAATAAGGGATTTTAAGTTAATTTTTAACTTTCGAATTAATTTTTACACTTTTGTTAAACATACTTTATTATAGAACGTCGCTTATTGAAAAATGCTTTATTTTATATTTTATTCAATTTCTTTTTGCATTCTGTTACCCTTTCAGAATAAGGAATATTATCCCCTAATAACTATTTTTATAAGTTATGGCTTGGCAAGCCTTAATTAACTTCAGCAGCACACAGTGTTGCCAAATTGCAATTCTGAAATAGTACTGAATTATAACTGAAAGAGTACCTTTTGGCAGTTTTTTATAAAATTATTTTTATTTATACTTACGTACGGAATGGAATAGAAACTAACTACATGTTTCTCATATACAAAACAAAAACAGTTGATTCAAAACGTAAGGTTTAGTCAAAAATGTCGACGCAACGGGTTGTTCATTCAGCATCATTGATTTTCGTTAGCTAAAAGCGAACATAATATATATTATTATTCAAAAATTCATTTACAAAATAATTTAAATTTAATTATTTTTTGTATGTAGTTTTCTAATTTTAATTTTTTAGAATTTAAATATAGAATGACACAATGGCAACATTGTTTTAATGCAGTAACCAGACATATCGGTGAATGCCTGCACTAACAGATGTGAAAATGACTTATTCTAGACACGCACCGTCCAAATCACGATATACATACAGTACATGTATTTATGGTAATACAGTACTCATTTTGAATAACGGCACTTTGGTGAGTTTCGGTTTTATTCACCACACCGGATAAATTCACCATATTTTGTAAAAACTCACCACACTAGAATCTCACCATACTTCGAGTTTATTCACCACACCGGATAAATTCACCACATTTTGTAAAAACTCACCACACTAGAAACTCACCAACTACATACAAAACTTCAAAAAAAAAAAAAAACTTTTTTTGCTCTTCTTCCAACCAGCAGCGGAGCAACAAACAAACCAACAAACAAACTTTTCCACCATGTTTGGAAACAACAGAAGAACAAACATTCAACGTTGTTCCCCCCATTAATTTATGTTTTTATTTGTTTCCGTTTTGTCCGAACCGGGTTGAACCGGGGGCCCTCTTTTTTGGTGAGCCTAAAAACCTAAAAAAGACCTTTTTTACTTACCACCTAATTTTTTTTTTTGTTTTGCCTGGGGTTGAACAGTGGCCGTTGGGCGTCTATCTTAAATAAGGCTACTTTAAACTTGTAACTTACTTATTAGACAGATAGACCACCATAGTACATTAAACAAACGGGGCTTAATTCTTACTTAATAAACCCGGAAACGGAAAAAGAATGTGCGAATTATTTATTAAAATATATATTTATTTTTTGAACGAACAAAAACAAATTTGATGTAAATAGTACTGAAAAAAAATACAAAAGTACTAAATTTTTCAACACTGCCGGCTTTAGAGAAACAACAACAATAACAACGTTACGAGTAAACAAGAGTAGTAGAAGCACAACAATACAATACAACGTAAAGTTAAACGGCCAGTCGACTCTTTAACTTCGTGCGATTTTGTCTTTTCGTTTTTAAATTACGGCAAAAAAGAAATAACGGGATCAATAAAGTGCATTTCTTTATGTTAAGTTTTTTATTTATTTATTTCTTTAATGTGTACGATAAATATTAAAACGTTAAGTTTTTTTTAATAACAATATCCTGTTGAAAATACATATATATTGTGTTTTTTTAACAATTAATACTCGCAAGTAGAATTGTTTCTATATAAAAAACGAATAGAGACAAAAGAACGAACAAACTTTGGTATTGCTGCAAGACAACAACAACAACAACATCAAATAAAAAAGGAAGAAAAATTCTCATTGTGAAAAAGTAACAACAACAAGGCAGATTTTTTAGTTTTTATTTTTTTCTCTTTTTCTATCTTAACATTCTTTTACAACAAAACCAAAAAAGTTAAACAATTGTTGTAACTGTTGTATTGAACAAACAACAAGGATTAATAAAACAAAAAAGTCCAAAATAAATTAATGACAAATTTGTGGAAACAGAAACAACAAAATCAATTTTATAAACAAATTAAGAAAAAATTGTGCAGCAGCCATCGAAAAAAACAACAAAAATGTAAATATTTCTTTAAATGAAAATAAACAAACAAACAAAGCATTGGTACTAAAAAGGATTTTCAATTTAAATAAAATAAATAATTAAATCAATCACTGCCTATAGATTATTTATTTATAAAGAAAAATAAGTTTTTAATTAATTTAAAAACAAAAAATATTTTTTTTTTTGGCTGCACTTTACAAAGGAAGAAAAAAAAACGACAACACACTTCAAATAAAATGGCTTTAACAAGACTGGCAAGGTGAGTAACATTAAGAATACAACAGAAATAAATAAATGACAATAACTACATCATACTTCAACATCAATTAACTAGTTGTATTTGTTTTGTTAACAACAACAACAGCAAAAACAAAGATGACAAGGTTTTAATTATGATAAAGAGAAGATTAAACACAAGTACCATACTGTTGCAACTCAACATAAATAATATTTATTGGGACACTGAGAGAAATAATAATAATTCTCACTCTCTGGTTTTTCATGAGTGCATCAGAATGCAAGTGCTATCTATTCTTGTATAGAAAATGTTGTACACTTAGAAAAATTTTATTTGCTTTTTGTTTATTTTAGTGTATAGCCATAATGCATTCGGTAGGAGATATTGAAAATGTTTGATAATCTCTTGCTTTATCATTGTTGTTGTGTTTAACTTCTTAGTAAATTATCAAAAACAATAATAAATATTATTTTGGTAAATTTATAAGCGATAAGCTGTCTATCGCTCTTTGTTCGAAAGAGAAAGAAATTGGAGATTAAAATAGGTCGAGTTCAGTCAACTGTTCTGTTAAAAAGGAGATAAAATAAATAAGACTATTAGAAAATTAAAGGGAATCTTAAATAAAGTGGCTTAATATACAGGTAGTCCCCGACTTACGACTATTCGCACTTACGACCATTTTTTCCAATTTTTTTTTCATAGAAAATACTTAAAGACAAATTTGTAGTTACGGGGAATTACTAAAATATATGAGAAAAATTAAAAAAAGGAAAAAAATTCGATTTACATACATAATTCAGTACAAATAATACATTACATTAGCTAAGTCGGAATTTTTTAAGTGAATAATTTTATATCCTCCCAAAAAAGGCTGGAGCTATTAAAAATAAAGTTAAAATTATATGAATTTTGGATAGTTTCACTTCACACTCAAAGTTAGTAGTACAGTAAGTAATTTTTTTCTTAAATTTTTTTTTATATGAAATTCGACTTACGACTTAATCGACTTACGACCGATGACAGAGGAACCTATCTCGGTCGTAAGTCGGGGGATACCTGTATAATCAAAAATGAAAATTTAAATCTATTGTAACAATTCTTTTTTTTTTTTTTTTTTTTTTAATTTTATTTATAAGTATTAAAAATACTTTAACTTTTCAAATTATACAAAATTATTACAAATCATTAAACAATACAAAATTAATACATTTTCTTTTAAAAATATTTTCATTTACTTCATTTTTAATGTTCATTGGCAATAAATTGTATAGTTGTAGACCTTTATAAAACAACGTTTTCTGCATCTGGGTTGACTGCACTCTTAGGATTCGAAAGTCGTCTGCATTCCTCAGCATATATGGTTGGCTTTCTCTCACAAATTGGATCTGCTCGCATAAGTATTTAGGCGCATCACCTTTCTTCATTTTTCTAACAAACAATAACGTATTAAACTGTAACCTTTGTTTTATATTCATCCATTTCAACTCGTAGAGCATTGTATTTATATTCGTATACCGATCGCATTTCAATATTACTCTCATTGCTTTATTTTGAAGTTTCTGCAATCTTGATAATTGAATTGCGGTACTGCATGTATACAATACAGTGGAACCGTATTCGAAGTGCGGTTTGATTATGGTGTTATATATTGTTACTGCTGTATCTTTTGAAATTCTATTCCTAATCCTTTTAAAGAAACCAATTTTTTTGCCAATTTTCTTACAAGTATAATCGATGTGTTCATTTAAGTTTAGTTTTTTGTCAATTACAAAACCTAGGTATTTTATATTTTCAACCTTTTCTATCACAGAATCATTTATCTTAAATACTTCATCAGAATTCATGTTTATTTCCATTATTTTCGTTTTGTTCTCATTTAATTTCAATTTATTCATTTTAAGCCACTCATTTATCTTCCGCACATCGTGTATCATATTATCCTGACATTCTCTATCACTTTTCGCCACTGTATATATAAGAGTGTCATCAGCGTACAATACAACTTTGCATCTTTCCAATATTTTGGGCATGTCATTTATATATAATATAAACAATAAAGCACCTAAAATTGAACCTTGTGGTACTCCGAAATTATTAATCGCTTCCTCAGACACAGTATTATTTAATTTTGTTGCTTGCTTTCGGTTCTCCAGGTATGACTTGAACCATTCCAATTCAATTTGTCTTATCCCATACATATACAATTTTTTTAGCATGATATCTCTGTCAATAGTCTCGAAAGCTCTTTTAAAATCAAGAAAAATTGCCATCATTCTATTTTCCTTTCCTACGGCCTTCCATTCGCTTATCACATAATTCACTGTAGTTTCACATGAATGCTTCTTTCGGAAACCTGATTGTTGTCCAGATAATATACCGTGGTATTCAATAAACTGCTCCAGTTGTATCTTTACTACTTTCTCCATTATTTTTTCACATACTTTAAGTGTATTTATAGGTCGAAATTCCTCATATTTCCTTGTCTTGGGCACTTTTTCGATCGGTGTTATCATTGATCTTTTCCAATTTTCCGGAAATATACCAGTCTCCAATGATGTATTAATTATTTTTAGCAAAACATTTCCTAATATGTTCCAATTATCAATTATAATTTTATTTGAGACGCATTCATGGTCAGGTTTATTCTTCATCTGTTGTACAATGTTCTCAAGTTCCGTAATGTCTATCCTACGGAATTTAAATAAATTTCTTGGTTCACATGTTACTTGGCTAACATATTGCACTTTATCGATTGACTGTCTTATTCTGTCTATACACAGTAGACCAGTTGGTTTTTATTTAGTTAACCGGATCTTAAAAAAATGGTTATCTATGGTATACTATGTACGCCTTTCGATAGTTTATAGCAGTCACGCCTTTTAAGGCTTTACGATCACTTTTTTTACACATTTTGATCGCTATCTAGGCGATTACTTGATGAATGTTGGTTTTCAAGAGCCCCAATGTTAAGCGATTTTCCGCGTAGACACAGTCTTTTTAAAAAGGTCTAACGTCTTCACATCAAATGATGTGAATATATAAATTATCTCATAATGAGCCATATGATAGATTGGATTGCTTGGATCGCTGTGGAACCAGCAAAATCGGTTTATCCTGCACACTTTCTGTAACAGAAGCTATATTTTTGACAGTGAGATATGATGCACAAACCTTATCACAACTGCAACACTTACAATCTTGTCAATTCCTTGCACAGTAAATGGATTATAAAGACAATTATCCCCCCGTGCAGCAATAGTATTTAATTTCATTTTGATATGAGTTTCAAATGAGAACAAATATCTTCTAATTATAAGTTTATGCAGATAAAGATAATAATGTTGTTATCCAGAAGCTTACTACCTATGTCTTATAAAATTTATCTCGAGTAAATTTAAAACATGAATAAATTTTTTATTTGGAAAAGGTTTATATTTTAAGTATTATTCACATGATCTTATGTTATCACTTTGAAAACTTTCTTAATTAAATATTTAAACAATTGTTTAAAAATAAACTAAAATTTCTAATTATACAAAATAATAAAGCAATTAAAGTAACTTTTTTTTTTTATTAAATAAACACTATCTTTGCAGTAATTAAATAAAAATAATAATTTTCCCATAAGTTTCGTAAAAAATATTAATTAAAGCACTCCAACAAATTAATCAGGGTGAAAAAAATATGATGTGAACATTTTTTCAAGTGTACTTCACTTGTTTTTAAGTTATCGAAGGGTAACCAGGTTTTTCTTTTTGTTCACAATTTAAAAAATAAAATTGGTATTTAGGTATAATACAACAGGTTTAATTTGTTATTTGTTTTTAATAAACCAAATTTAAATAATTATTATTTTGGATAAACAAAATATATATTAACTTTTAAACTAATTTACGATTATTATTCAAAACTTGTACTAAATATTTGCGACTTGTGCCTTTTATTGTATTTTTTTTTTCCAAATAACAATATTAAAACGATAACAAAAAAAAAATTATGTAAATATAAACAAAAATAAAAAATAGTATAAACAATTCCATTTCATTCCGCACGTTTCCCTTTGCCTGTATAGGTGTGTGTGTGTGTGTATGTATGTATGTATTTTGGTTTGTGTTTACATAGTAAAAGTACAATGACATCAAATGTGTTGTGTACTATTGGTTTTCCATGGTTTACAATTGTCTCTTTCTCTCCTGCTCTCTTTCTGCGTAATGATGGCTGATCATTATTATTTGTTATTACTTACGCTTTATAGCTGTTGTTTTTACTTGTACACTTAGTATTTGTTGTAATAGATAATGTAAATAAATAAATAAACAAACAGAGAGCGAAAGTTTATTGTAAAATAAAGGGTTACCATTACATTTTATTTGCTTAGAATATACAAAAACAAATCTGTAGGTGCAGGTGTGTAAATTTAATTTTCAATGACATTCAATAAACGTATAATTTCTAATGGTCGTAGCCACAGATCTATTATCTGCCTACTACGGATGGCGCATCCTTTCCAAATTCCAATCGCATCTCAGTTGAACTGTGATAAATTTCGTCTGAGCGTGGCCACTCAGGACTCTATTATTCGTTCATTACATCTAATACTACCTCCTGATGTAATAGTTTGTCACCATCTGAGAGGAATGTCCAGTCAGTTATGGATGGTATTATGTTCTTGATTTCGTTGAGACGCCGTACATACCAAATTGCTTTGGAAATGGCTGTTATGGTCTCCTTTGTCATATGGCACGGTGAACCAGCAAGTGTTTAGAGGTACTTATTTTTCAGGATGTCACTTGACACTTAATGTTGTTGTTAGTTTACGACACGTATTTTGAATGAGAAACCCTGGTGCTGATTGTCAAGATCGGTTAATCAGGACATGTTTAGTAGATCTAGGGCGTTGCCTCATATGATATCACAAGGGATTGATAAGAAAGATCAAGTGACCTTCTATCCTATCCTGCCCCAAGGCAAATATCATTTATTTACTGTTTATTTGATGGCCTTTTTTTCGGAATTGTAAGCTTTTGAAAAAGGTTATTAGTTGATTAGCGATAGGCTCTTAGTGCTATGAACATTTCCTTATCCTTATTTATTTATGAGGCCTATTTACATATATTTAATGAGCCATACATTCAGTCAGGATAATTGACCTAGTTTCTCACACCACTTATGTTGTGTGTGTTAATTTTATACATAAGGACCTACAGTTTAAAGTCGACTCCGAACGAAAGATTTTTTGAGAAACTTTTCATGGCAATTTTATTTACTCTCATAGTTTTTGCCAGAAATCTGCTGACAGGAAATCGCCGAAGAAATACTTTTTGTATTTTGTTTTGATGTCTGGCCTGGCGCTCGAACCCTGGCTTTACGTCTAATAAGCCAACACACTACCTACTAGACTACGGCGACTTCATGAGCCATAAAAAAATATACAAGAAATTATTTTCATACCAATAAAACCCATACAACCATACAAAAGTTCAAATTTCGTAAGATTATTACACTTACAGAAACTGATTTTTCCTAATAACCTCTCCTATAAATAATTAAAAAAGAAAAAAGGAAAACAATTTTCATCTATAAATAGCCTGCGTTTAATTTATTCCCGGACACTTTTACAATAAATGATTAACTATACATAGACCACAAAAACGACAACAAAAACAACAACAACAAGACATACAACTTGCTTCGACTGATAAACTGAGCGAGAGAGCGAAACTTCAATTAATAATAATTGAATATGTGCAGCGGCACAGGCATCCAGCCGCCATCCACTACACCATACACCAACAACCCCAACCATCAACATCATCCGAATCCATTGGCTTTGGCTTTGGCTTGGCTATACAGTAAAAGTATGTAATAAAAGCAATACGACAACAACAACAACAACGAGTATAAATAATAATAATAATAAAACGGGAAAAACAACTTTAACAAAGTTTTACAACCAGATAACAATGTATATACAATGTGAGACAAAAAGAAGAAGCAGAAGCAGAAACAGAAACAGAAAAAAAGCATAAAAATAAACCCTGACATGACAAACATAATTGCAAAATGTCTGTAAAAATATCTATACGAGTAGAAATATTACAATAATAAATAATAAATTTACTAAATGTTGTTGTTGTTGTTGTTATTGTTGTAGAGATTGTATAAAAATAAATCTTAAAATAGAAAATACGAAAGATAATAATATTAATTTTAATACCATCAGAGGGAAGGTAACCCATTCCTAAGTTTTTAAATTGACAAAGGATCGGTTTCTTTTGATTTCTTCCTTGTGACATCACATGAAGTTATATGCCAAAGATAATATACAGGCATGTCACATATTCCGATCGGAATGGTTTTGATTCCGTATATCGTTAGTATAATTCGCAAAGACGCTAAGTCCTCTTTTTTCCAAAATTGAGATTTTAATGCAAAACGGTAACATTGTAAATAATACATATTTTACAACAACAAAACATGTCATTATATAGTTTAAAGTTGTTGTAATTTTGTGGTTTGCAAAAACGCTAAGTCCACAAAACTACGAAAAATATAAATATTAATATTATTAATTAATTAATAATAATAATAATAATCAACATTATTAGTTATTAATATTAATATTATTATTATTTTGTAAAAATAATTGCGTTTAAACAGTTTACAAATTTTAAAAACCGCAAAAGTTACAATGTTTTTGTGTCTCCTGTAAAATTTGAAAAAAGGGACTTAACACATTTGCGAATTATACTAACGATATACAATTTCGATCGATTTTGTTTTAGGTTCTTCAGATTCCGAACGATTTTGTTCATTCCAAAAACTTATAAAATTGCTGCTTTACAAATAAAAAAAAAATTAAAAATTATATATGAAAAATGCCGGGGATTTCAATTTTTGCTGTTGTTGAAGCGAAATCATTGTTGAAAAAGTACGCCGAAATGCATTGAGGGATGTAATACTTCTCAGCAAGTTTACAAAATTGAATTTCTTAAGCATAAATATTAACTAAATACTTAGAAAACCTATGTAATAATAAAACATACAATTTTGTCTTTCAGTTTGACTAAGTTTTGTTAATATTTTTCTTTAATAAATTATCAAATATATCAAAACCACTTTGAAAATTTTAAGCGGTTTCATTCCGAAGAAATTTTTCGTTTTTCGTTTTCTAAAGACTCGACTTTCGGAATTGAAACCACTTTCGGTCGGAATTGCGTTCTGTGACATGGCTGATAGATGTCATGATTAACCATTCTTGACAATCAGCATCAGGGCTTCTTACTTGACTCCTTTAGGCGAAAACCAACCTGAAAGTTTATTGAATTTAGCAATCGATTCGATATCAGATAACGATAGTTATCTTAAACTGTCAAAAAAGGCGGGGACATTGCCATATACGTACTCTATTCTCGTCCAACAGCCCTACGATCACTGTAAAAGTAATCTGCAGAGAAACGGAAACTCTTTGCACTCCTATCCATTACGCAATGACTCGTGAGTACATACACAGTGGCAGAGATATCTCTGCGATCAAAATTAAGTAGTCCCTGTCCAATTTAGGCCAGTTGAAACTGACGTGTGAGAAAAGAACGTGGCCCCATGTTAGTAAGAACACAATTTCTGCTACAAAGTTCCTTTTTACCAGGGTGTAGCCCTGTTTTTACAGCTTTATTGTGTATATAGTGCCGTCATTACACCAAAGGGACAGGAAATCTTTCTTTCTAAAGTACCTAGAAAATACCACTGTAGGCTATTCAGTATTGGATCACTTGTAATCCTATCAAAACACCTGCAGAAGAGGAATATCAGTAACTATAGGGTCCGCCAAATAATTTTTTTTTTGAAAATGCTTTAAAAAAAACTACTAAATATTTTCTCAAATTTCTTTTTTTATTTGAAAGTACAATCCTTCCGGTTAATAATGGAAAATAATTTCATTGAAATGGCTGCCTCGGCTGGCCATGCAGTAGCCTACACGATCGGTCCAATTTTTAAGCACATTATCGATTGTGTGCAGCTGTATTTCATCAATGGCTTCACGAATATTGTCCTTTAAAGCGTAAATTGTCTCTGGCTTGTCGGCGTAACACTTATCTTTGACGGCACCCCACAAATAATAGTCCAACGGTGTCAAATCGCAGCTCCGAGGTGGCCAAACGAAATCAACTCTGCGGCTGATCGAGTGCAAAACATCGAGTGTAGCTTCGGCTGTGTGGCACGTAGCGCCGTCCTGTTGAAACCAAATGTTGCCAATATCCTCCTTTTCAATTTTTGTAAACAAAAATTCGTTCAACATGGCCCGATAACGATCGCCATTCGGCATCTTCTGTAAGTCGATCGCAGGCCCACTTAGCGAAGCGAGTGGTTGCGTATACACAACCATATTCGTTCAGCGGAAGGATAAAACTAATTATCTGTCAAATCAGACATGAGCTAAGTGTTACCATTCACGAAATAAGCACTAGTTGAAAAAAAAAACGTTAGATGGCGGACCCGATATTACTTTGCTGTGCCCACTAGTGAGAGACATTGAAAGGATTGATAAATTTTTTAGAAGTCTGAACAGGTACATGTACTCTGTGGTTCCTTAATAGGCTTGTTCAGTCGTGGTTTGCTTGTGGCCCTCTGGCTGCTTACATGCGTATACGCTTGACAAATAGCTTTTGCCGGGGCCTTGACGTCAAAATGATAAATTTAAGAAGTCTTTGGCCTTACCATGGCATTTAACAATTAAAGGGAAGTACTTGTACGTTTGTTGTATGAAAACCATGAGCAAAGTTCATCAATGGAAGTTTTATGAATTAAAAAATATTCCACACGATTTTTTTTATTTCTTTTCACACTAGATTAGTAAAAAGGGCGAGGGGGATGTATAATATTGCCATAGAGAATGAACCTATGGCAACTATTAAAAGTATTCAAATATTCGCTTCTAATTATTGCTGTTAAAAAGTGTTAATCGTTTAATAAAAGATATTTTTTTTTTATTAATTTATATGAATCACATGGAATTAAGAGAATTAAGTTTCTTTAAATAATTCCCAGGAAAGAAAAAAATTTTAGCTAAATTAGGTAAAGTTGTATTACGTTTAGATAAAGTGTTAATTAATTGAACAATTTAATGATTGATTTGCTGAAATATTTTAAATACACCACAAATACATGCATAAATAAATCATGATAAAAAAAAATTTTTTTTTTTTGCAAAAATATAATAAAAATTGTCATATGATTAGATGTTCTAAGTATGCATGCAAAGTCAGTAAATGGTGGGATAATGTTTTTTTTTTTTAATGTATAAAAATAAAACACCCATCACCACAATTTCTCTAATCAAATATTTATGAATTCTTAAATTAAAAGGTTATAAACAATTCGAATCAGTGACATTAACCATTATACCGGGTTATCCATTTCGTGGTTTCAAAAGTAAAAGTAAATAAAATATTTTTTTCATGATATTTCTTTTTTATTGTAAAGTTTGAACGTTGACATTATATGTGAAACACTACATCATTTAAATGACCTCCACGCGAAGTGTTGCAAGCATTGATTCTTTTGAGGTAATTTTCGACCACTTTTTGACACATATTGGGCGATATCTCAGCCATAACTTGACGAATGTTGGTTTTTAAGTGCTCAAGCGTTGAAGGTTTACCTGCACAAACACGGTCTTCGGCGTAGCCCCACAATAAAAAGTCTAATGGTGTCAAATTGCATGATCTTGGTGGCCAGTTGATATCGCCACGACGAG
This sequence comes from Sarcophaga caerulescens, assembly GCA_927399465.1. Lineage (NCBI taxonomy): Eukaryota > Metazoa > Arthropoda > Insecta > Diptera > Sarcophagidae > Sarcophaga > Sarcophaga caerulescens. Next base: position 86,019,486 of record OV656868.1, read on the forward strand.
AAATTACGCGGCCAGGAAATGTCTCTTGCAATAAAGCCATATTCGCGCGAGTTGTGTGGCATGTGGCACCGTCTTGTTGAAACCACATATTCTCCAAGTCGTATTCTTCAATAGCAGGCAAAAAAAAAGTCGGTTATCATATGACCATAACGCTCCGAATTGACGGTGACAGTCGTTCCATCGTCGTTTTCGAAGAAGTAAGGTCCAATCACACCTTCGGACCAAAGAGCGCACCAAACAGTGACTTTTTCTGGATGTAATGGCCTCTCTTCAATTACTTGAGGATTCTCAGAACCCCAAATATATACGGCAATTTTGTTTATTAACATACCCACCGAGGGTGAAATGTGCTTCAGCGCTGAAGAAAATTTTGTTCGATAAATTGCCGGTACGCACGATACGTGGCTGTGGCAGAATCACCATTTTTGTAGTAGGTTTTGATAATTTTTATGCGTTATGTGATAGTTAAGCGATCCATTTTCGTCAATGTCAGACTTTCAACTGAAAAGAAAAAAATTGGTTTCACAACTTAGTTTGACAGATGTCGAATTCCAGTCCCATACTTTTGAAACCACGAAATGGATAGCCCTTTACAGCAGACCAGAGTTGTTCATAAATTTCGAAAATCATTTTTAAAGGAATTAAAGAAATTCCAAATAAAATACAATATACATAGATATGGTTCAAAAGGTCACTCTCGCTACCATAAGGGGCAGAAAGCGCCTCTACAAATGGAGTCTCCAGTTTAATCTGCTCATTATGAGGCTCATAATTTCACTTTGCAGCTTAGGAGTAAACAAAGCAGTGGCAATCTAAAATACAAGATCAGGTTTGTTTTCTTTCTTCCATTAGCAGAAAAATCCAAAAAAAATCTAAAACTTTCTGAAGTTAGTGATATTAGACCACCTGTGTTATACTCTCCATAGAGTCCATTCCTCTATTAAGTTCGGCTTGTGCTAAATGAGCACCAAAGGGTAACCACCTAGCGATGCATTCGACGGAAAAATGCCCGTATAACTTACATCTCATACCAGTATGACATGGTGTCGAATACAGCTTAGAAGACGAACTAACGCTGGAGTTAAAAACATGGATTAATATAATACCGTCTGCGTGGCTATCGATAATTTCATGATTCATGATGGTACCTTGCGGACCAGTTGTAAGCCTGGAAAATAATGCAATCATCGATTAATCTAAGAGAGAGAGAGACCGAAAAGTAAAGTTTATTACCCTATGCTGTTCCCGTTTTCGTTTTCGATTCATCAGTAAAGATGGAGAACGTGCCGAAGTAGACATATTCCACAGCCCTATTTTCTCTAGGAAGTATTCTAATTCCATTCGTCCTACTGAAACTAAGATTAACCGTCCAGAGAAATGATGTTCACCAACTTTTATGTGATAAGAGCGCTAAAGGTGATGTCTTAAGTATTATCAAAGAAAATAAAGTATATCCATATTCTTTGGTATTATATTCCCTCTAACAGAACTTAGAGAAAAAGGAATAAATTCGAATTTGGGGAAAATTGGTTTACAATCGAAGAAAATACGTCCTGGAGCCAATGATTGCCTATTGCTCTTTCTCTTAACATTTATTGCTGCCCTCTTATAGATTTTGTTGCAATTATTTTTTTATTGTTTATCGAACAATAACTTTGTTTATCTCTAATTTAGAGATGAACGTCATTGCAAAAAGATTTTGCAATTTTTTTTTCTCTTTTTTCTTGCAAATATTTCTTTCCTTTGAATGCGTCATGCATGCCATTTTATCAAATAATTATTGAAGAAAAAAACGACTTCAAAAAATTTAATTAAAATGTTTATAAACATTGCAGATACAATATATGTAGTACATATGAAAAGTAATTATATTTTCTTTTCTTTACTTAGTTTTAATTATAAACAATTGGCAAAATTTAGGTGTATAACTGAATAACACTGTATTACAAAAGTAAAACTATGCTGGATAACACTTCCAGTGTAGTTGTAGTAAATACAGTTGTATTATACATACATGTATTAAAAAATATTGCTTTTCGAAAACTTTTGTGTTACAGTGTAATGTTTAGCACCATTACGTGTAATTGAATTCAAAAAAAAATTCAATTTTTGATATCAATTTACACTTGCAAATTATGATAGAATTTAATATCGAACATATGGTTTGATTCTAAAGGAAATCGAAAATTGTTTATTTGCCATATTGGAGACCTACTACCTACATACAGCTGTGTTCAAAATAATAAGAGTGCTAAAATGTAATATTTACGAAGTTCAAATTTTTTATTGTACCAATTTGCAAAACATGATATACATATTCTAATGGTAGTTACAACAATATGTAAGAAATAAAATACAAAAAATAATCTCGTAATAACTTTAATATTTGCGATGAAATTGATTCATTTCTGTGATTGCCCTTGGTTTCAGTTGATCAAAAAAATAGGAGTGTGAGTATATAAGAGCATATTATTTAAAAAAAAATGTGAAAAGTAAGTATGAAAAATGAAGTTAAAACTTTTTCTACAGTGATTCCCATAAATTTTTGTAATAGTGGGACGAGGAAAGCACTCTACTGAAGAAAAGAGAGAACTAATCAAAAATCTTCAAAAAAAAAGGCAAAACTTATAAAGAAATTAAGGAAACCTCAAGTTGCTTCGATCAAATGATCTGAAATGCATTAAAATATAAAAAAAACGATGACCGCCGAATTGTACGATACATCAAAATAAATCCTTCTACGTCTCAAAATTCAAAAGGATCTGAATCTTTCCGTAAGTGGCCCTACTATTCGTAGACGACTGATAGACAGCAATTTATTCGCAACAAGTCCATGAAAGCTGTCATTGCTAACAAACAAAACAGGCAGCAGCACGCTTAAAGTTTGCCCAAGAACATATCGATGGACCGACGAAAGCAAAATTGTTTTATTTGGTGGTACTGGGTCTAGAAAGTATGTTAGACGTCCGTCCAACACCGAATATAAAGCTCAGTATACACAAAAGACAGTTAAACATGGTGTTGCAAAACTAATGATATGGGGAAGCTTTTCATATAATGCTGTAGGCCAAATTCATCCCATTAGAGGCATAATGGATAGGTAAGTCTATGTTGGTATTTTGAAAGAAGTGATGCAGAGTGGAATATGCCTCTAAAATGGATATTCCAACAAGATAATTCCCAGAAACACACCAGTAAATTGGCAAATGAGTGGTTCGGCTTAATGGGGTTAAGGTTATGGCGTGGCCAGCTCAGTCTCCTGACCTTAATCCCATTAAACATCTATGGGGAGATGTTAAAAAATATGTTGCAGAGAAACAAGCTTCAAATGCAGAAGAACTATGGATGATCACAGTGCGCGATGCGTGGCATCAAATTCCTTCAAAGAGATGCCAAGATCTTATTGCCTCATAGATGTACTGAAGTCATTAAAAACAAAGGTTATTCAACCAAATACTAAAATAGCTTTACTATTTTAAGATAATATGAAGCTTTTGTTTAAAAATTATAAGGTTGTGTACTAACACTCGTATTATTTTGAACAATTAATTTTGAAAGAAAGCTTTATTTACATGAAATATTTTTGGTTTTTATGGTTTTAATTAAATAATTGAATAGTAAAAAGTTAGAATATGAATAAGAAATAAACTTTATGTCAAAAGAATTTGATATTTTCTTTTTTATTTTTCTTAATTTTAAACTTTGCTTTTTAATGAAGGGCACTCCTATTAATTTGAACACGACTGTACATATGTCTGATATTTGTTTTTAAAGATCATAAACAGTTTAAAATTTAATTTTTTAAGCTTCGTTTATTGGTTGAGATTATTGGCCACTGTTTCAAGGTTTATGCTTAAATTACTAATTAAAGATTTTAAAGGAATATTAGCATATAAAATTTACTTATTTATTTTATTTTATTTTTTGTTTTACTTTGTTCTTTTCTTTTCTATTTTTTTTTTCTATTCAATATCAACAAATTAATATTCCATGTTTGTATGTCGTGTCTCTATTATTTGGTTTGGTTTGGCTTGGTACTATCAGCAGTTGGTGGATGGAATGCCATTAAAAACAATAATAACAACAACAATAAACAAAAATAAATTTTTATTTCCAATTTGTTATGCGTTCGTTGTGATGATGACGATGCCTGCCTCTGCCCCAATGTGCTCATGGTATGGGTGATGACTACTCGGTCAGACGTACATACAGTGGTGGCCATGAGGTTAGCACACTTGTTACTGCCTATTTTTAAAAGCAAATATTTCCTGCATTTCTTTATTTTTTTCATATTTCTTTTATATACAGTGAAGGATTAAAGTCTACATGCAGCCCCATGTAATGGTATTCTAAAAAAAACACTTAGTTAATAGAAAAACTAATGATACAGTTTTCTTCGTAAATCATCTTTATTCATAAAAAAATAAAAATTAAATTAATTAATAAAATAAAACTGTATACTTAGCTTTTCCAGTTAATAAATGTTTTTAAAAAAATGTAAAAAATTGTGGTTGCATGTAGACTTTAGTCCTTCACTGTACGTGTAACATGCCTTGCTAAGATCACGTCACAATATGTTCATTGTCATTCCTATATATATCTTTGCTATTTTTCCGTTCAGAATAGAATAACCGTAAAAAAACGCTGGACAGTATTTTAGCACAAAATAAAAAAAATTTATTCACATTTAAAAAAAGTAGCAAAACAAAAAACTTATTTCACTATAAACTTAGTACTTAGTTGGGTATCCATTATTTTTTTATTACAGCTGCCAATCTCCTTGGCATACTTTCCACAAGTCCCATACAGCGCTCCACTGAAATAGCATACCAAGCTTTTTCTATTTTTGTCCATAAATCGGCCAAATTTTTAGGTTTTGCTGTCATTATGTGCTGCTCCATCCACATCATTCCAAAGGTTCTCAATAGGATTGAGATCCGGAGATTGGGCTGGCTATTTATTTTAACACGTTAATCACCCCTATTCTGGTTGTCGTCGGCGACGTCGTCAGGCGTCGACAGTTTAAAATTGGTATTCTGTTTGTCGTTATTGACAGTTATAGATTACTGTCGACACACATTTGGTATTCTGTGAGTCAATACGCCTTCGATATTGTGTTGTGTCGACTCTGATTTTATCGACATCATTTTTGGTAACGAATATTGTTTTCTTCCAAGCAACTCCTCACTAAGCGTGAGTGAGTGTTTTGGGTCATTGTCGTGCATAAAAGCTCCACCGCAATCCACAGGAGGGAAATTTCAAGAAAATATGGTATCAACGTGTCCTGCAGAACTACTTATAAGAAGAAGACTTAATGAAAAAAATGTACGTGAATGCATTTCTCAGCATAAGACACACGTTTCAAATAAGAACCTACGGGATCGATTGTGCTTTGCTCGTGAGCATTTGGAAAAGCCATTAGTTTTTTGGAAAAATGTCCACTGGAGTGATGAATCAAAGTTTTGTAGATTCGGTTCGGATGGTATGCAACACAATACAAAGTACACTTCTAAAACAATAAAATACGGTGGAGGAAATGTGATGGTGTGGGCAGCGTTTTCTGGGAATGGCGTTGGTCCTGTATGCAAGATTGATACACGTATGGACCAATATGTATACCAGAATATACTACTAAATACAATGATGCCATATACAGAGGAGAACATGCCACTTAGGCGGAATTTTATGCACGACAATGACCCAAAACACTCACTCACACTTAGTGAGGAGTTGCTTGGAAGAGAACAATATTAACTTGTTAAAATGGCCAGCCCATTCTCCGGATCTCAATCCTATTGAGGACCTTTGGAATGATGTGGAGCAGCACGTAATGAGAGCAAAACCTAAAAATTTGGCCGATTTATGGACAAAAATAGAAAAAGCTTGGTATGCTATTTCAGTGGAGCGCTGTATGGGACTTGTGGAAAGTATGCCAAGGAGATTGGCAGCTGTAATAAAAAATAATGGATACTCAACTAAGTACAAGTTTATAGTGAAATAAGTTTTTTGTTCTGTTACTTTTTTTAAATGTGAATAAATTTTTTTTATTTTGTGCTAAAATACTGTCCAGTGTTTTTTGACGGTTATTCTATTCTGAACAGAAAAACAGCAAAGATATATATAGGAATGACAATGAATATATTGTGACGTGATCTTAGCAAGACATGTTACACGTATATAAAAGAAGTATGAAAAAAAAATAAAGAAATACAGGAAATATTTGCTTTTAAAGATAGGCAGTAGCAAGTGTGCTAACCTCATGGCCACCACTGTATGCACGTTCGTTTCGTATCATATTCGCTCGTTCATGTGCTAAATGTTCTGGCATATTCTCCTGTTGCCTTGTTGCGCTTCCATAAGAATCTTTTAAATACGCGGATAAAACTGGCAAAAACTGCTTTTAAGTGGTTAATTGGCAACAAATATGTACTGATCTATGGAAAAAAAATATATAAAATTGTTATAAATAAATACAAAAAAAAAAAGAAAAATTGTATTGCAAAAAAACGCAAATTGAAAAAATAATTGAAAAACAATTTCAAAGAAAATTTATTTCATCTAGTTTTTATTTTTCTTTGTTTTTGTGGTTTGCTTTTCCATTGTTTTCAATTTTTTTTTGTTTCTTCTTTTTCGAAAAAACATATTTCTACAAAAAAAAAAAGAAATGGAACAAAACAGAGTAAAAGTAAACAAAAACTATGAAACAATTGTTTCTGAGAAAAAAAAAAATAAATATTCACGCTAAAAACAAATTTTTGCTTAAGTGTGTCCAAGAAAATCTGCAGACGATCTCATATAACGAAATGAGTTCAAACTCAAGGTTATCGCCAGCCAAGGATCTGTTTGTTCTGTGTATCTCTAAGTCTAATTACTGTTTTTTAATTGGTTACAGTAATCCCTTGATTTAAGTCGTATTTGGTTCAAAAAAAAAAGGCGACGTAAATCGAAACGACGTATGTAAATCGAATTTCATATCTCCCATACATACTACAAAGTAGTATGTTTTTAACAAGGAACTTAAAAAAGCTATCCCTCGATTTACGTCGCGGTTGGTTTCAAAAAAAGGCAAAGTAAATCGAATGACGACGCAAATTGAAGTTAGAGGGAACAAAAAATTTGACGACGTAAATCGAAACAACGTTAATCGATTTTCTTTTTAACATTCAATTCTATCTACACTTACATTATCATTCATGTACTCTTGATCTTATACCAAACTCTTTGGAGAAAAGTATTAATATGAATGACTGTTTTACTCTTTCGATCTACACAGCCAATTTCCAAATGAGGTTGTCATGCCAATAGACTTGATTTTAATACTTAAAAAATATTCTGAGGTGTCAGAAATTATTAATGTTCTGGGCAGGAAAATTCAATGCGTTATTCGCTGAAACCAATATATTTTTGAAGTATCGAAAGAAGCATTCAAGTCAGTGTTGAAAAATTGAAATTTTGAAATGGTACTGAACTATAACTGAAAGAGTACTTTTTCGCATCAAATGATACTTTTGTAAAAAAATACATACATACATTACAACCCTTCAATCAGGATTATGACCTATATTCTCACACCGCTTATGTTGTGTGCGTTAATTTGATACGTGAGTGGCGGGACCTACAGTTTAAAGTCTACTCCGAATGACAGATTTTTTAGGAACTTTTCATGGCAATTTTATTTACTCTCAGAGTTTTTGACAGAATGAGGTCGCCGAAGGAATATTTTTTTCATTTTTAGTTATTTTGGAGATGTCTGACATTGGGTATGAACCGCGGGCTCACATCTAGTAAGCCAGCACACTACCTGCTAGACTATTTATTTCTTCATATTTAATGTACGTAGTACGGAACAGAAAAATTAACGACTTATACGTGTTCCTCACATATAAAACAAAAACTTCTGAACGTAACAAAACGTAAAAGTTCCGTGTAGTCAAACGTCGACGGAACGTTATGGAACATACTTTCGTTTGTAGCATATGAAGAGCAATGTTAATGCTTACCGAAATCATTTGTCGGTTCGGCAGGCGTTCTCATTGCTTTATGTATTCTAAAAACGAACGTGCGTTCCGTGGACGTTTGGCTAACCGCGGCTAAAGATAAATGCTACCTTTAGCATTATGTTGCTAATGCATTAATAGTTGAAAAGCACACGACATAAAATATGTAATAATAAAAAAGTACTGAAAGCGTCGCGGGGGTACTGCGGTATTTTTGAAATGGAAAAGTACTGAAAAAAGTACTAAAGTACTGTATTTTTCAACACTAATTCAAGTTCTTCACTCCATCTGATTCTCCTTGCTATTTACATCACATCTGTATATCCACTCGAAAATGGTATACAATTGTTATGTATGGGTTTTTATTAATGATAGACATTAGGGTATACAATTCTATTGGTCCTTTAGAGCTCCATTGCAATATTGCTTCTGTTTCAATGTCGTATTACTGCTTCAATGGAATTTGCTCGAAGGTAATACAGGGACTTTTTTTTTTCCCAAATTTCACAATTTTTATGGAGTACATGTCTGTCACGTAGAGCACATTTGTTCATGGCAATTCGCCAGTGAATTGCACAATGTATTACAGAGGGAATTTGTTCTTTAGCCACGCTATCGTTAAGTGGAGCTGTGTTTTCCTGCAGAAATTTTTCCTCATACTTACAATATAACCGTAACCAATACCGCTGCCTCTTTCCACCCTTCATAAGCTATTTTTTCAGTTCTAACACAAGACCTTACGTTAGTAGGGGACAACTCCTGAGTGTAGGTCATATTAAAAAAAATTGTCAGTCATTTGAAATGCTTTTTTTTTAGTCAGATCGAGAACGAATTATAAAAAAAATTTTATTCATTGGATACTCTATTCAGTTCAGTGTGTTTTTTGACACACCGTCGTGATGCTGGCGCTGGTGTTCTGTCATCTGTATCTATGGGTAATGTAAATATTGAGGAAGCGGATGCTCTTGATGTTCTGGGCATGAGAATTAGTTGTGATGCTCGTTGGAACGATCACATTTTTCGAGTGTCGAAGGAAGCATTCAAGTAACTTGGTTTTTTAAAACGGTGCAGAAAATACTTCACTCCATCCGACCTTCTTACTATTTACAGGACCTTTATCCGACCTCGGATGGAGTACAACTCTCATGTATGGGCCGGTGCTTCAAAGTCTATTTTGAAGCTTCTCGACCGCGTACAGGAGAGGTTGAAGATGCTTATTAATGACAGTAGGGTATCCAACTCTATTGATTCGTTGAAGCATCGTCGCAATGTGGCGTGTGTTTCATTGTTCTAGGTACTATAATGGGAGGTGTTCTCGAGAGATAAGGGGCTTGGTTCCCGATAATCACATATTTTTACGTGGTACTCGTATCTCTCGCAGAGCACATCCTTTTGTGGTTGATTGTCCAGTGAACCGCACAATGCATTATAGGGAAAATTCATTTATTGCCCGCACTGCTCGCTTGTGGAATGATCTTCCTGCGAAAGTTTTTCCCGTCAGTTACGTTATTGGTAAGTTTAAATCAAATGTCCACAAACACTACTCCCTCTTTCCACCTTCCTATAACCTATTTTCCTAAACCTGCACAATGTACTGCATGAGTAGGGGCCATCCCCTGAGTGCTGGTTTTACCAAAAAAAAAAAACTAATTACAGAGAGTAGAGTACTTTGCCGTCGTATTTAAACGTTGTTTTTTTCTTTTTCTTCTAACATTTGTATTCACAAGTTGAAACAGAAAAAAACGCCCAAATTTGGTAAAGCAAAACGATAATAAAATTAAAAAAAAAAATAAACAAAATAAACATTTTTTGTTGTCGTTTTTTTTTTTTAACAAATTCTAAAGCAAATCAACGTCAGAATTCTAATGCGTTGCTTTGTAAAATACAATGAAAAAATTATTATTTTTTAATATTATGTTGTTGCTTTGAGATTTACAAAGGCAGAGAATTATCAAAAAAAAACATTAACAAATACAGCAAAAGAAAAACCAAAAACAAAATGCTAACAATAAAGTAAAACAACAACAAAATAATGTTTTTTTTTTTTCAGTTTGTATGAATGAATTATTTGATAACGAAATCAAAGCGAGTCAACAAAAATTAAAAAAAAACATTTTAAATAAAAAATATTATTTATTGCTGTAAAGGATTTCCCCTCTACTCGAATGAAAATAAAAAGTTTATAAATTTCTAAAGCAACAATAAAAATAACAACATGACTAAAGTCTAAAAACATTTCATAATACAAAAAAGAAATAAAATAAACAAACATTCTATTAAATTCATTTCATCATATTAGGGGACTATTATTTAAGTTATATACGAGTTTTCTAAAAATCTTTTTTATTCATTTTAAAGGGTGAATTCTTTTCTTTATACCCAATGGAGGGAAATATCATCAACCATACTCATTAAGTCGTATTAACAAAGTTACAGTTACAGTTTTTAGTTGATGACTTGCATTTTTTTGGACGATAACTTGCATTTTTTGGACGATAACTTACATTTTTTGGTCAATGACTTGCATTCTTTGATTTTCATCGCCTGCATTAGTTTCGACGCCTATATCTCCAGTCCCAAGTAACGGCCAAACGTAAGGAATTGTGTTTTGGAATCCTAGATACCATGGCTATCTAGTCTAATCTCCATTTCCCTTACAAGTCCATTTTTTATCCCCATTTGTACAGAGCACTTGTTTTTTGCTGATTTTAAGAAAACAATTAGTTTCGTCATCTATATCTCAGGTCCCAAATAAAAGCCGACCGTAAGGAAAGCTGTTTTAGAACCTTTGATACCATGGCTATCTAGCCCACTAGGTCCATTTCCCCACAAGTCCATTTTTTATCCGATTTAACCCCATTTGTACAGAGTACTGTTTTTGCTGATTTGAAGAAAACAATTAGTTTCGTCACCTACTATATCTCAGCTCACAAATAAAGCACGACCATAAGGAGACCTGTTTTTGAATCTTTGATACCATGTACACCCACAAATTTCTACTGTAATGGTTAAAGTGGTAGAGTAGAGTTCAAATCGCGGTCTAGTGGAAATAAAGTTCATTGTAAATTTTCAAAATTTTACAAAGTTAAAATTATACAAATATTCTATTCAGGATCTCGCCCGATCCATGCCGCTCAAAGAGGATAACATTATAGAAAGGATAGACAAAGATACCTCTTGAGAAGGAATATAACTAAATTAATAAAAAAAAATTTCTCACCCCTACATCCCAGTAGGGGAGGATATTGTTTCTAGATAACTACAGAATAGCAAACCTATCTTTAATTGCCTTAAGTCATACAATGTCTCGACCGACTCTAAATGTAACTGAAGTCCGGATAGTGTTTTTTGAGAACAAAAACTACACAGGCGACAAATTAAAGGAAGTATTACATTAGTTTTTATTTATTAGTTTTTAATTTTATTAATATTTTGCTTAGGACCTTGCAGTTACAACCTTGATTTTATTTAAACGTGAGAATAATTTTTTTTTTTTTAGTTTTAGTTTTTGTTTTACAATTACAGACAATGTGGTTCCCATTAATTATGGGCAATTAATAATTCTAATAATGTTACTTTGTAATCACTTACAATATTTGCCCCCTAGACAGATAGATAGTGTCTGCGTTAACGACTACATACATACTTACAAATTTAGTTACAAACAGGTTATTGGGAATTTTAATCAGAAATATATTCTGATTTTATATTTTTAGAACTTTATAAAATAAAATAGTCACTTATAAATATTTATGTACATATGTAAATATATTTATTTATACTCACACATTACATTTTAAACAAGTCATAACAACATTAGGCTGGTTTTTAATTGTTTACAGACTTTGTTTACAGAGTCTGACTATATATTGTATGTGTGATGATCAGTGTTGCCATTGCTAGAATTTTGATTGCTATGCCTAAACTTTCGGCGTTAAACTGCAGATCACATAACTTGTGAAATAAATTAACGCACACAACATGGGTCATGGAAGCAGTCAGGTCGTAAATCTGACTAAAGTATTGTAATAGTCAGTAATTTATGTGTATGTAGAACATCCCTTTTTCAATTTTCTGTGTATCTTATTTTTTCTTCGCGTTTTTCGCAGTTTTCTGTATATCTACGCTACGGAAAATATCCGCAATGGACCTAACCTCTAAAATTATTCAAATTTCATTTATTTCTTTTCAAAAGTTTTAAAGTTATGGCTGTATTGGTTCTCTTTCGTAGTAAATAAATCTATTTAACGAATTAATATATCGTCGTCGAAAATCCAAAAGTACGTATCATCAAAAAAATCAAAATCGAGTTTTTGATTGATTATGATTCGTAAGGTTATCTAACATATCTCTACCAATTTTTAGATTCTTGCGACCAAAAATAACGTTTTTATATCAATAATTCAAAATGTTTCTACATATGAAGTACTTGTTATTTTATAACTTTTTTTGCTTCTCCTGTAAAATTAGAAAAATGTTCGTTACGTACTTTTGGATTTTCGATGACGATATACAGTTTAAGTGTACATTTTCCACTATTAATTACTATACATATTTTAAAATAATCTATAATTTCTATAATTATTCTATAAACTAGCTTTGCTAAAGTGTCACGCTTAAATATCGGTTGCCTTAAATTGTATAAAAAAATAGTCCACAAATTTTCTGCTCCCTGCCCAGCTAAGGAGTGCGCACAAAAAAATCTGGACTTACACTTTTCGTTATAGAAATAAAACTAAGTGGCGGATTTTTTTCGTTTTATATTTCAATTAAAGTAAATAATATTTGAATTCTTTTATGTATAAAATTTTTTTCTGACAAAGGTCTCAGAGCATCCACCTTTTTGAGCCACTTTTCTTCCAGACATGTTACGGTGTTTTAGAAAAATACGAATTATTTTACTTGCTTTGTTTTGGTCGGCAAATCCTTTTTTCCTTCCACTTCCACGCTTTCTCTCAATACTCAAAGACTCCTTATATTGTTTTAAGTATTACCTTAGAAACTGTTTTTTGGTTAACACCTGCGAGCCTAGCAATCGTTTTTTGTAAGCGGCGCGGTTTTTCATTGAAAATTTCAATTATTTTTTTACGATATTCTTGTTGGGTGCCCATTTTCAAAAAACTAATTTTGCTATTGCAATGACATTTAGCACGTGGATTTTGAAACAGATGACTAACAAAAACAATGTAACGGTATTCATTTTTTTCAATTATGATAAAAGTTATAATCAAGGTTGGCAACCGATACCGTTATAATACCGATACCGATTAAATACCGTTTAAAATTAAGTACCGGTATTTATACCGATACAGAAATAAGTTTTTCGGTACAAATACCCTTATACCGGTATCATACCGGTACAATACCGTTATCAAATGGTATTAATAAACACACCATAATTGGTGGAAAGAAAAATGTACAGCCAAACCAGAGCTATATGCCATTTCTAAAGTTATATTAGCTGTACCTGCCACACACGTAAGTGTGGAACGGTTATTTTCAGGAGTAAAGTATATCATGAACCCAAGTCGGAATAGGTTGGATGATGACAGTTTAAATGCAGTTGTAGTCATTCGATCTAATGAGGAATTATTTTAAAATTTTAAGTTTATGTGTATTCATTCAATTAAATTGAATTAACATTTATATTTTCTTTTTGAGGATGTTAGTCTAATGTTTTTATATTCTAAAGTATTTATTCATGAATTGAATTATTTTTTCTTTACAAAAATTTAATTTTGTATGATCTCCTAATACAAATATGTATTTAATATTTGTAAACTTTTGTGTTCTTAGATTTAAGGAGAATGTTATTTCTTATTGTTTGTTTTTGAATTAATAAATCTGTTATTTATATACAAAATTTTTAAATTTTGTTTCTATTTTTTTGCTTTTTTAAGTTTGATACATTTAATATAAATACCGATATATTACTTTTATACCGGTATACCGAAACCGATATAATTTAAATACCGATACCGAAATAATAATAAATTGATTACCGATACCGTTATTCGTTTCGGTTGCCAACCTTGGTTATAAGCTTAAAAGTAGGCCCATTTTTTTGTGCGCACTCCTTAGTAATGAAATTAATTCGTCCATTCTCTTAGGTTCATTGATTTTTTACTGCCTTCCTACACATACTACATGCATACATATACTCGTACACACAATATCCCATTGAATTTGTTTAATTAATTAAATTATTTCCGTTAAGGAAGTATAAGTGAAATGCACTCTATAACGTATAAAATTTAATATGCCAACACACATTTCATTTAAGCACAATCGTACGTACGTAGTTCATTACTGTTTAACCCAAAGCTGTAGTAATAAAAAGGGGAGGAGTTGGTAAATTTTTTGCAATTTTGTTCTTTTTTTTATTGGAAAAATATTTATTTTTATTATTTATAACTAATTTTAAAACTAATTTATTAGTGTTTTTTTTTTTTTTTCTATTCTAGTTTTTTTTTTTGTTTGTTTTACACCACTGGTAGGTTGTAAAACCCCTTTAATAATATTGTCTTACATGCATTTTCTTTAGTACGTCTCTGTTTGGTTATCGAGTGCACACTAGAGATGAGCGATCCAGTGATTTTTGAAGAACGTTGTTCTCAGTGAACGTGATTTATTAATCACTGTTCTTTAAAACAGTGATTGTGATCACAGTATTCCAATAATACAATAATGACAATAACGTATTTTATTAAGTCGTAAGAAAGAGACAACTAGATACATACTACGAAAACACTACTAAACAAAATCAGTGTTGCCGTTTTTGGTTATTTCTAACCAAAATTGGTTATTTTTTTGTTCAATGTGTAGATGTGTAGATTTCTCCGGGTTTGGTTATTTATTTTTCTTATAAATAGAGCTTTTGTTTTGTTTGTAGAAATGTATTAATTAGTAAGACTAAAATTTTATTTTGTTATTTTTTGTTTCTTTTCTTACTCTGTTGTATTAATTGTAATTTATATTTGAAAAAAATAAAATAAAAAAACTGCGAATTTAGTTTTGGTTATATTTTTTCTTATTTGGTGATTTTTTTCACAAATGTTGGTTACAATATTTTTTTTTTGTCGTGGCAACACTGGTGAAGGGAAACGAAAGTTTGACGTTTACTAAAATTTTGTGAAAGGGACAGCAAATATTACCAAGTATTTCTGTCCCTGTCTGATTCTTTCTTTTTTGTTTATTTATGTTTGTTAAATTTTAGGGTGGGTTTTTATTTTCTATTTTGTTAGAATCTTATGATATTTTTGTAGAATAATAGAATAGTTTTGAAAGGAAATGAACTGTTGTATTGGGGAAACATAATACGGAACTAATGTATTTGGTGACACATTTCATCGATTGTCACTAACTTAGTATTTAACCAATTGAGAGGTATATTCACAAACTCCTGAAACAAAAAGTTATGAGTACATATTTCGTTATATTTTTCTTTTTACTTATCTTTTACACACGGAACTTATTTCATTGTGAAGAGAAATTGCTAAGAGTTCGATTAATAATAAAAAACTTGCCGAATTTTAATGTTTTCATTCAAGAAATTAATAAATACTAGTAATATACACAAAGTTCTGCAAGAAAAAAATTTTATGAGCAATATGTCTTATTTGATCTTGATATATTTAGTTTCTTACTTACCTTTTGCACAAGAAATTAAATTCATTGCGACCAAAGACCACATAAATTTCGATTAATAATTAAATATTTTAGAATCTTTTAACTTTTCATTGAAGAAATTAAAAAATATCCCAAATTTTCCCTTTTTTAACACAAAATCAATGTTTGTTTACATTTAATTTTTCAACTTTATCCGCCAGTTTTCAGTCTGTATATCTGTTGCTTCTAACACATTTGCTTTGCAAAACTTATAATTCATTTTTTTTCTCCCTCTAAATATTTTAGTAAACAAAACAAAATGAAATAAATTTGAATATGTAACAATTTTAAAAGAACGACCTTATTAGTACCTGTTATTTGGCAATTTCAATCACTGTAGTTACCAGTGAATTATCAATCACCGTGATTAAATCACAGTTTTGAAAATATCGCTCATCTCTAGTGCACACACACATTATATGTGTTTGTGGATGATGGTTCTTTTGGTTATGGTCTCGTGTCATTACGGTTAGTTGGTTATTTTGCTCTTGTTGTTATCTTTGTTGTATTAAAAATGACAGCTTCATTTTCATAATTTTTTGATACACACATGCATGGTAGCAGGCTGGCACTCAGGCATATAGTAAACACTAGAAACAACAACAAATCATAATAAAGAACCCACAAAATAAACATCAACAACAACAACAAAGGCAGCAACATTTGTAAAATGAGTCCATTGACTTTGTTTGATATACTTTTTGTTTTTTTGTTTGTTATTATTATTGTAATTCCTTTTATGTATTTCTGCTTGTGCATGATTGAGAAGTGAATTAAATTTATTTCTTTTAATTCTCTCAATTTTGTGTGTGTGTATGAGTCAGTCTGTATTTCTAACACAACTTTTGTGTGATTGGGGGCACGTCTTACAATAAATTAACAACAACACCTTAATATGATTCAGGTAATGTTTCTACGTATTTATTTTCTTACTGGTTCTTAAGAATTGTAATAAAACAAGAAATAACAAGAAATAAATACAATTTCCAACACTATTTAGTTGTTAATAAATATACCCTACACTCGTCATATACGAATATACATACATACGAATAATTTATGTGAAGGCAATGAATCCGATATTCCTTACACTACGTTGAAAATTTAGATAAACTATGGATTTTCCTTTTAAGGTACAAAGTGGTGTCACTAAATATGTACTTGTGTCCTCTGTTTACCTATTGTTTATTTGCTTTGTATCAGTTTGTGTAATAAATTTTTTTTAGCTTAATAAGGGATTGGTTCTAGGATATTGGAGTTGCCAACTGTCATTACCTAAAAACAACGTCCTCTGTAAAAATGTATTGTGTTTTTGTGTTATTGTTTTTTTTTTTTATAAAAACTCGATTTAAAAAATGTTTAACATTTTTGTAAACAAGACATTTGGTTCGGAACGGTTAGGAGGAGCAATTCATATATTAATGGCACCATGAAATTAACCCTTTAAATAATTTGAAAGCCCCTACCAACAAAAACTGTTTTCATATTCTAATATATAAAATTCTCGTTTCACGGTGTTAGTGGTTAAACTCCTCCGAAATGGATCGACCGATTTTTTTTTTTGAAATTTCGTGTGCATATCGGGTAGGTCTGCGAATCGGACAACATCTATTTTTCATATCCCTAAATCTTAAAAGGGCGTGGCAAATCGTAAAAATTGAATATTTAGGTACATATTGATCGTAGACGAAAAAAATTTGGTGGGTAAGTTCGTAGAGTCGATATCGACAAACTCACCAAAAATGGGCGTGGCAACCCTCCCCCTTTAAAAGATACCTATAACTCTTAAACTACTGAACCGATTTTAACCATTCTTTTTTTGTTCGAAAGCTTATCAGGTTTAGATGGTTTTAAAAAAAATTCGATGTAGCAAAAAGTAGGCGTGGCAAACTTTTAAAATATAATATTTAGGGACATAGTGATCGTAGACAAATACAATTTGGTGGATAAGTTCGTAGAGTCGATATCGACAAACTCACCAAAAATGGGCGTGGCAACCCTCCCCCTTTAAAAGATACCTATAACTCTTAGGGCCATTATAACAACTTGCCGTTAACTAAAGAGAGGATTTTAACGGGCAGATAAATTGTTTTTCATTATTATGAGTACCCAATAAGATAGAAGTGATCGTTAAGCTAAAGGGAAGATCATCCTACCTTTAAAATTTAAAGGTCACTTTATGTTTGAACTTGCCATATCATATACTATTTTCGATATGGCAACTTCAAATTTAAACAAAATGAGCATATACAACAAAAAAACAAAGTCCGCGGTTGCCACTGCGTTAAAAAAAAACTTGTTAATTGAGCAGTTTTATCGACTTTGCTCCGGGCACTGCCATATTTTAATTTTATTTTATCTGTAAGTTGTAATAACGAAAATCAGTTAAAGGTAACTTTACAGTTCCCTTTAGCTAAAGGTACCTTTAACTAAACCCAACTTTAAAGGCAAGTTGTAATAATGGCCCTTAAACTACTGAACCGATTTTAACCATTCTTTTTTTGTTCGAAAGCTTATCAGGTTTAAGATGGTTTTAAAAAAAATTCGATTTAGCAAAAAGTAGGCGGGGCAAACTTTTAAAATTTAATATTTAGGGACATAGTGATCGTAGACAAATACAATTTGGTGGATAAGTTCGTAGAGTCGATATCGAAAAACTCACCAAAAATGGGCGTGGCAACCCTCCCCCTTTAAAAGATACCTATAAGTCGGCTAATTCGATGGTTTAGTATGCCTCACCTAAATAACGTACCGACTTCGATTAAATTTTGAACTAGATAGATAAATCCACAACACACTTATAGTAGTTAGTTATTTTTATAAGGGGTGATTTTTTAAGAGCTATAGGAAAATTTTTCAAAAAAAAAAAAACACATAAAATTCAGAAAAATGCATGAAATCTTTATTTGAATCGATAGTACGGTCCATATAATTTAATGTTTGAAGATTATTTCATGCAAATGTTGACCTCGACTGCGGTTTTGGGCAATAAAAAAAATCAATTTTGGGCAGGACGAAGTTCGTCGGGTCAGCTAGTCGTTTTATAACAAACTCGGGATTGACAAATCATTTTTTTTTTTTTTTTCTTTACTTAAATTAATTTATAAATTAACTTTTAATGATTTTATTCTAGATAAACAAGTTAAGGGGTGTGTAATTTTGATTGCTAAGCAAAAAAAAATTATTAAAGATAAATAAATATATTTATTTATAATACCCGTATAATAAATTGTCTGATATCATCTATTATATTAAATCATGAAATTAATTTTCTGTAATTATTTGTAATTATATTTTATACATTCATTAACTATTATTTCTATTGTTTACGTTTTTAAGTTGATTTCAAAATCTAAATTGAGAACTTTTAACAAAACCAATAAATTAATGAAATTTTAAAACCTATTGAAATATTAAAATGCCTTTAAACGAAGCAATTTTGCGTGAAGTTTTCTGACTAATAAATTCTCCGACAGGCTATTAAAAGAAAATTAAAGAAATTTCATGAACCAAATCAGATTTTAATATGTTTTATTTAAAAAAAAACTGTTTTAAATGTAAATACATATATTCTAAATATATTATTTTATTATTTCAAGGAAATATTTAGCTTTTCGTTTAGTTTCACTTACTTTAAATCATTTCATGCACAATTTTTGTATACGTGATCATTGGCACTTGTTAGTTGGCCATAATACAACATACTTATTGGCCAAGTTAAAGTCATTGTGAAATTATTTCTCATGATTTTTAATGAATGAAACAGCATGACTTAGAAATTGTAAAGTAAACAATTTTTATTGTACGTTAAATTGTGAGAGAAATTATTAATAATTTTAATGTTTTTTAAGCTAATTATAAAAACTGGGAATATTTTCAACAAAGAAAAGATTTTCTAATGTTTATTTATAAGAATTTTTTTCCATTTTTGAAATCATTTAACCTTCATTTAACACCTGAAATACTAAGGGCCATTATTACAACTTGCCGTTAAACTTGGGTTTAGTTAAAGGTACCTTTAGCTAAAGGGAACTGTAAAGTTACCTTTAACTGATTTTCGTTATTACAACTTACAGATAAAATAAAATTAAAATATGGCAATGCTGAAGCAAAGTCGATAAAACTGCTCAATTAAACAAGTTTTTTTTTTTTAACGCAGTGGCAACAGTGGACTTCGTTTTTTTGTTGTATATGCTCATTTTGCTTAAATTTGAAACTGCCATATCGAAAATAGTATATGATATGGCAAGTTCAAACATAAAGTGACCTTTAAATGTTAAAGGTAGGATGATCTTCCCTTTAGCTTAGCGATCACTTCTATCTTATTGGGTACTCATAATAATAAAAAACAATTTATCTGCCCGTTAAAGTCCTCCCTTTAGTTAACGGCAAGTTGTAATAATGGCCCTAAGTGAGTGAAATACAGTGACGAATGAATGAGGTATCTTAACATTCTGATGTCAGCCTGCTGTAAAGCCTTTTCAATGATGTTAAATGTTTAAGGCAAAGGTTTGATAAACAGATTCCTCTGTAAATATCTGTTTGGCGAAATATTTCAGTAAATTCTGATAGTCCTTTACTAACTCACAGAGAGGTTATTAGTTTCTAACTGGTAACTACGTGATATCACAATAGGCCTTTTATGACCTAAGAATCTAAATCCAACTTCTTTCGGTGGTATCTTCTTATCATCGTAAGCAAATCTAACTAAGAAGAACCAATGAAACTTTATAATATGAATAAATGTTAGATCGGCCCACAAGCTTCTCCCTAAAAAGCCATGATGAAAGAATGGTCCTATCTTCTTTTTCTTTTTGAAAAAAGCGACATACTTCAGTGTTTGGGGAAAACAATTTCCATTTGTTACGCTTATGTCTAATTTCGGAAATAATAAAAATAAAAAATACTGTGTTTTCCTTTTCGCTATAATCTTATTTTTTTCTTTTCTTTAAACATCAATTTACCATTTTTTATTAGTGGAAACACAACATTTCGTGGAAACACCTATAATTACTGTTTTCAATAATATAATTCGAACGAACCGGCAGCTCTGTAGTTAATAACATTCTCTCACTTTCACTTTGAGTCTTGTAAATAGCTGCAAAAAACGCTTGTTTATTAATTTACCACATTTACTACTGGCTTGTACTAAATGTCACGAACATTTGTATAAAATACAAGTTTCTTTGACATTGTGAATAAATAATTACTTAAAAGAAAAAAATATGATTATAATATGAATAACATATGCACAGTTCGAAGAAATTTCTTTTTGTGGTAATTAAATGAGTAACTTTTATATATTAATGTGAAAATGTGAATTGGCAACACTTTTCTTATAAAAACACTCAATCTCACTCTTTTGGTTTCTCTTTTACTCAGTTTTCTTCTTCTAGCAAAGCTTTAACAAAACAGCTGTATACCGTTTAGTTGCCGCTTAATTATTATAAAAAAACAGTAAGAAACAGTAAGAAATTTGTTATAAATATGGATAAAAATTATGTTGATTCCACTACGTTAATATTTAAAAACATACCCAATCAAATAGATGACCTAACAAACTTATTAAACTCACTGAATATACCAGCCAAAGAAGTAAAACCGTTTGGCCGTAAACGTGCTTTAATAACCTACGAATTGAGATGTGAAACAGAAAAGGCTCTGGACACCTTAAGAGGCTTAGAATTTGCTGGCAAAACACCTAATGTGGCATGGTTTTGCAAAGATAAACCCGCAGAGAATATAGTTACACCGAACAATGCAAAAAAAGTTAATAAATGTGTACAGACCTTAGAGGAGGCAGATGCTTCATGTCTGCAAAAACAGCAACACATAAACAAGTACGTACAAAAATTATATGCACTTGAAGGCGATTTGGGTTTTCAACAACCACCGCCGCCATATTTGAAATACAATTATCCACCCATAGATAAGGATATAATGGATAATATTTGTATATCCTTGTTAAGTAATAAACGTTTCTATACCCAAGTATTACATCTAATGAATCGCATGAACTTGGAGCCACCTTTTGGTGCAAGAAAATACAAATTAAAGCCGCCGGGTAAGCCTAAAGATGTCTCCACACAAACGGAAATAATGTCCTGTGAAAATCCAGTACAATCACAAAGCAAAGACGATGAGGAAACTGAATTGGAAACTTCAGAAGATGAACTATCCCAGAAGAATAGACCTGCACCACCAACACGGTTGAAAAGAAAACTACCAACAAATGAGGAGCAGTATAAAAAGAAAGCCCGACAAATGCTGCAGAATGTACAAAAACAAAGCAAAGAGCAACCTAAGAAAACCGCCGCCTCAAGCAATTTATCTTTAAAAGAAATTTTTGATAAGCCAGAATCCTCTACCACCAGTAATACAACTAAAATTGAATTCCAAATGAAAAGAACTCCAGTAGAGGCAACCGAGAAGTCTATACCACCACAACCAACATTAAAGCCTGTACAGTTGCCATTGGATTTAAAAACACAAAAATTATCCCAGGAAGATTTGTGTAAATTGCCCATTTACAAGAACTATCAAAAAGGTGAACCCAGTAATAAATTGTACATTAAAAATCTCCATAAAGATGTTACCACAGAAGACTTAACAGCCTTATATGAACGCTATCTTACGACTGCTGAGAGTATTAAATTAGATGTAAAAGTTATGCAGCATGGTCGCATGAAGGGTCAAGCGTTTGTTACTTTTCAAGGCGGTCAAATGGTTAATGTACAGAACATTATAACTCAAGCTTTAGACGACACCAATGGATTTATTTTACGCGATAAACCTATGGTTGTATGCTACGGCAAAAGTTCTTAGGACAAAGGTTATTATTTTGAAAATTTTTTTACGTGTTCTAATCTAATCTAATTGAATTAAATTCAAATATCTAATTTAAGACCTAAGTTATTGCATTAGATGATCAACTACACGGATTAACTAATTGGTTTGAACCATTTGAGCTGGAATTTTTTTTTTTGGAATATTAAAACATTTTAAATTTTAGACAATGATATGTACTGTACTACCACATACCATTTGACTTTCAATCATAGTTAACATGTATAAATCGTCATTTTAATTGAAATAATTTTAAAGAGGAATAGAATATTTGCGGTATTTAACTTTAAAAAATCTTTAATCTATGGATAGAAAGAAGCTGATCCATAATTCAAAACTTTTACAATCAAAATTGAAAAACTCAAAACTCTTACAATCAAAACCCAAATTAACAATGATTTCGTAATTTAACTTCTACTACAAAATCCTTTTTGTAAATTGTTAAAAATGTAATTGACATTTTTGTTTTCATTGCAGACAACTTGGTCTTATTGATACCATCTATGTGGATGGTGGTCAATCACAAAACAATAATACTTCCACAAAATCTAGCAAATCGAAATTATTACAACAGCCGTATACATATGTTATAGCTGTAGATTTTGAAGCCACCTGTTGGGAAAATCAAGCGCCTCCCCAATGGAGAGAATCTGAAATAATTGGTAAGTAAAAATGTTGGAAATTAAAATTTCATTTAATATTTTCTTATTTGTGTGTTTTTTTTTTTTAGAATTTCCCGCAGTTTTAGTGAATTTAAAAACTGGCAAAATAGAAGCCGAATTTCACAAATACATCATGCCCATTGAATCACCAAAATTGAGTGCATATTGCACCGAACTCACCGGCATTACACAGAAAACGGTCGATAATGGCATACCGTTACAGACCGCTCTAATGATGTTCCAGGAATGGCTGCGCAAAGAGTTACGTGCACGCCATCTAACACTGCCAAAAGTATCAAAGGATAATAAAATTGGCAATTGTGCCTTTGTGTCATGGACTGATTGGGATTTTGGCATTTGTCTGCATAAAGAATGCTCACGCAAACGCATTAAGAAACCGCCTTATTTTAATCAATGGATCGATATGCGTGCCATCTATCGTGAATGGTATAAATATAGGCCTTTAAACTTTTTGGATGCCCTCACCCATGTGGGTCTACACTTTGAGGGTAAACAGCATTCGGGCATAGATGATGCCAAAAATTTAGCCGCCTTAACTCACAAAATGATTAATGATGGTGCCACTTTGGCCATAACCAAAGACTTGACACCGTTCCAAACGAATTTAAATTGTGTTTTCTAAACAAAAAAGAAATTAAAAAATAATAATAAAATAAAGAATAATTCTAAAAACCCTTTTAATATTAGTTTAACACAAACGAAAACAAAAAAACGTAACTATTATGTGTTAGCGTAACCACCATACACATGTAGGGAGTATTTTTTAATTAAAAGAAAACAAAACAAAACTTAACTATATTTAAACACCACACAAAAAAAAGGAAACATAACGTAATGTTTATAACAAAACAAACTGAAAATTGTAAGACTTGTAACATTTTTTTATATATCTTAACTTAAATCAAAATGATGGTATATTTAGCATACTTTAAAGAAATTATAAATTTCTCTAAAAATTATTAAAAAAAAAAAAACAAAAACAAAAGAAAACATAAAACGAAAAGAAAGTAAGAAACTAACATCTTTTTTAAATAAATATATGTACGTTTAAATTTAAAACAAAACAAAAGAATGCCAATTACTACTTTTTTACTTTTAAATATAATGTCAACTAATTAAGAAGTAAATCTAAAAAAATATCTTAAAACAAAAACACTTTGGGCATAAATTTTATTGTATTGATCTAGAAAAATAGCATTGACTACTGCAGTATTATAAAGATTGCAGAAGTATGGGCTCGTTGTCCAATTATATTTATATCCAAAAAGAAAAGAACAAACAGAAGAAGAAAAAAAATTTTAAATTATTGCTTTTACTCCTAGAATATACTGATAACATTATACACGTAACATTTTTTGTACTTTATAATTTATAATTAAAAAAAAAAAAACAAAAGAAAAAAAAAATACATGAATAAAAATGAAAAAAGAAACAAACGAAACAACAACCAATAAAATAAAACAATTTATGACATGATATTAAATAAAACACTAAAATTATAATCCATTTAGAAATATATATATCTTGAGTTTTAATCGTTTGACTATGGCATACACCAACACTGTAAACTAACCGAATGTCTTATGTAAAATACTTCTAAAAATGCACTTTAAGTGACTCTAAGAAACAATAGATTTAATTGAAGTTAGATTAATTAACATTTCGTGGACTTGAGGACTTCATCTCCTTACTGCTAGTGCCCTGCAATTCTTTTTCTTCCGATAATAGATCAATTGTTCGAATAAGTATTAGGTAGCTTACAACAGATGATTCTAAGACGAATGCAAAAGCTAATGTTAATATTAAAGGAAAGAACAAAACAGGAAATAATTAAAGCAGAGGGGGTCGCATACAATGCTTTCCTGGACTACATAACCCTTTATGAAAAATTAAATACTTTCATTTCATATGCTTTTTAATGAGGGTGATTGATTTGATAAGTTTTTAACCCATTCGCTGACAAGCCTAAATTATAGGAAGTCATTCCCATTGCCATTTATATTTTGAGTGTTATTGTTTACCAAAACCCTGTTATTTCTTGGTAAGAGCACATACATAATCATTTACAAACAGAAAACCAAAGACGAGTATACTCGTCGTTGGCAATAGGAAGGCAGAAGGACTCGATAACCTTTTTCGTATTTGCGTACGTTTTAGTAGAAGTAAGAAATAAAGTATTATTTTTGTAAAAAAATTTATTTGTAGTATTTTTCAAGTTTTTTACATATTTATATTATGTTTGTGGCAAAAAAAATTTGCTAATTCAAAAGCCTGCATGTTATAATATATTTAAAGTAGGACGAGTATACTCGTCTTGGCCGTGCGGGATACCCTGTCAAAGACGAGTATACTCGTCCTTGGCAGTGAATGGGTTAAAATGAATTTAGCTCGTTAAGTAAGCCTGCAATAACTAAGGTTTTAAAGCATTTAAAGACTTTATAAAAGAAAAAAGATGCGATTCTATTTATTTCTATTGCACTGTTTTGTATGCGATAATAAATTATAATTTAGACGTATGCATTTAACACGGTAAAGAACGAAAGTGAATTCAATATAAAACAAAGCCATTATTATTCTGTTAATATTTTATTATAATTTATTTGTATATTTTATAAATATCATCATAGTTATCGAATAGAAAAGTGTGTGTATGAAATAAAAGTATGAAAAAATACGATTTTAAAAATACGACGTGATAAATTCTCATATTGTAAGCTTTAAAAATAATAACAGAATTTAAATAAAAAAAAAATTACGCGTAAAACACAAATAAAATTTTTCCAAATAAATAATAACATTTGAGCATATTTTATAATAATTTGCTTTAATTTTCGATTTTTATAATATAAAATATCTTTGTTTAGTATAAATTCTGCCGTTTTCCAATATAAATAATTTTATGCGTATATTTTTTTTTGTTTTTTTGTTTTTGGTGTTAAACACTATAATTTTTGTAATACAATAAATAGTTTGTGTTGCCTTTGAGTATTTTTTTTTTTTGTTTTTTATGTTTTTAAATTACGAATAGCTTATTATTTTGAATATCATAATTAATTGCGTTTTACTTTAAGTATATTTTTCTTCTTTTTTGTAAATATAAGGATTTAACAATAATTTTTACGTTTCAAAACAAACAAAAAAGAAAAAAATACAGGATAAACGTTAATTTATTTTTTTTACTACTTTTTATCTGTGTTACAGGATTCTGCCTCTTGAGTATTTAAACCATTATTAGAAGAGACAGTTGAGGTGGTGCTGGTGGGTGAGGGTTTCTGGGGTATTGTTTCTACTTCAAATAATTGTTTTAATAATTGTATACATTTCTTTGAGCCTTCCATGGCTTCACTTGAAAGCTATAGAAAAACAAACATTTTATTCTCTGTCATTTAAGGTTCTTTTGTGTGTGTGTTAATTTTCAAAACATATTTACCATTGTAAAGTTTAAAAAGCCATGTGGTAAGCCCTTTAAAATATCCAAAGTAACTGGTCTATTAAGTCTTTTTAGTTTTTTGGCAAACATAACACAGTCATCCAAGCAAGGATCCATTTCTAAAGTCTATAAAAAGCCAATAAATTAACAAAAAACAAAAAAAGCACTTTCAAAATGCATTCCCAAGCACTTACCAAAATTTTCGTGTTCGGCATTTGTTTTAACCACTCGTCACTGGCATAGTAAGGCGATAAAAATGGATTCTTGGGTATCTGAAAAGCAAATTCTACACTTGGACTGCGTGCTATTAATGCGTCCATATTACGCAAATCCTGTAATGGCCTATGACTTGAATTGCCATCAGTTCTTATATCATAGGACTGTGTATAACGATTAAGGGTATTTGAAATACTGTTAACGGCATTATTAAATCTTCCTTGTATAGTTTCTAAAGCTAAAGCCTCTTTGCCGGCATCAATCAAGAGATTTTCTTCGGATAAAGTTCTCGCTGGCATAGTTTTTAAATCTTCCTCTGTACCCAAGCCATTGGCTTCACAATTTTCATGCTCTTTGGCCTCTTCTGTGGAGCCATCAACAATATATGAATCCACGAAACGGTCTATATACTGTTCAGAGTCTGAATTTTTATGTGCTGTTATTGGATAATGTTCTATAGGCTGGGAATCATCTTCAAAGGATAAACAAGAACTATTATCATCATCTTCGATAGAAGGTAAATCGGTGTGCTCAACAGTTTGACTGTGATAAGAGGCACTGGCAAATGTATTTTCAGAACTATCCTCAGTTTCTTCTTTAGCCACTTCAATGCCGCTCGGCGATTTGGTATCCAACTCCAATTGATCACGGCTGTTGCCCTGTTACAATCAAAAACAAACAATTAAACAAATTAATTTTCATTTAAAATAACGTTTGACTAACCTTGATTTGTTCCCATTTTGAATTTTCAGCTGCAGATGACAGAGGACTTCTTGCCGCTGAGGTTCTACGCGATGATGTTGTACTACCAGGGGCCTCCGCCTCCAAGTTGAGTTTATAATGCGGCTCCTTTTCAGAAGCTTTTCGTATTTCTTTTATTATTTCCTCACTTTTAGAGTTTTCGGTCAGAATCTCTGGACTAGGAGCAGCATAAGCTCTTAGACAGCGCATCATAAAGCCAAAAGGCAATAAAGGATCCATAAGACACAATAATCTGGCTGGACTGGGTACAAACGATATTAGAGTGGGACAATAGGCCAAAAATAAACCATCTGGTATGCGTACTCCCTGCTCTATGCACTTAAGACTTAAAGCTATGCAAAGATTGGCGCCGGCAGAATCGCCAGCCAAAACAATACGTTCAGCGGTGGTGCCTAAATAAGCAAAATTCTTTAACATCCAACAGTAGGCATAGTAAACTTCTTCTATAGCTCGAGGAAAAGGAGCCTCCGGAGCCAAACTGTAGTCCACCGATAAAATAGGGCAATCCAAGGCCACCGCCCAGTCCCTTAAATATAATTCATGAGACTTTGATGATTGGGCCACAAAACCACCACCATGACAGTGAAATAAAATGCAAGGACTTCGAGCCGGCAATTTACGCCAGCTTCGGTAGCCTTTTGAACCCAACCCCACCATGCCTTCACGGCGATGATAGCTTAGAAGGCGTACCTGTACGGAGAGACCAGGACCCAAATGACTCGATGGCACCGGTATATCCACAAACTCTTCTTTCATATCTTCGGCCTCTTTAGTGTGATCTTCCTTTTCTTTTTCCGATTCTGTCCGTTTAACTTTGGGCAATTTCAAAGGCTCTGAAGGAATTTCTATGATTTGATTGATTTTTATGGAACTGCCAACAATGCTGGGTATTTTGTGCATAAGTTCCGATTCGGATAGGAACCAAAATGATTTACAAAAATCGATTTTAGCATTTTGAGACAAATTAACTATACGACGAGCTCTCAATTCGGGATTCAATAAATACTTGCCACTGGTCCAAACACTTCTAGTTGTCTTTAACAAAGTGCCATCATTATCCTGGGCATAAAATGTCTCTGAAAACCCAGCCATGCCTATTGATATAAATCGCAATACGCCGCGTATGGAATCGCCATACTGGAAGCCCAAACAACGGCCATAGAAACAATACTGATTAATGGTCTCACCCATTTCGAATAGCTCTTCAGCCGAATGTTTGCCAGAAGCAAACAGATCAGCTGTATCTTTAGACCAGTCATGGAGTATAAGTAAATGTTTCATGCAGGTGCATAAGGATGATAAAAGCTGGGAACAGGCTTCTACTTCTTTCATATAGGATTTCTTGCGGAAAAACATGGTGGAACGCGCAGATAACAGATTCTTGCATAAAGTTAAACCATATTCTATGCAGGAGTTGGTAACCGCCACAAAACTACGATAACCATTGCCAGGCGTATGTTCGTCAAAATCATATTGACCAGCAAAGGCTTCTACTTGATGTACCAAATCATTGGAGAGTATAATGAAATCTTGCCAAGCCACTAAAGCAGCTTGCAAACGTTGACCTCTCTCAGTTGCATCGTCCTTAAAGTAAGAAGCTTGTTCTTGACAGGCCAATAAAAGTTCACGGTATAAAGGTTTCATGTTTTCGGGCGGTGTAGTTGGTAGTTTTCCGGCATCATTGGCAGCAGTAGGGGTATGCGAACATGAAGGAGTTTCTTGATCTCTGTTGTCCGAAAACTCAAGCTTCATGTCAGCATCCATCAAATGACCATTACACAGCGGATTTTTATCCTGTGGCAAGGTCTCCTTATTGATGTCATCTGTTGGCTTAATGTCTGACGATATGCTGCTATTATTAATTTTATCCTTGGCAACAATTTCTTTTAGATCTTGGCTTAAATTTGAGGTATTCGGTGTTACACTACCACTACCTGTACTCTTAAAGCATTGCATATTAAATGGGTAAACCAAATACCCGTTATGGTTATGGTTTAATACACCAGCACACTGTCAAAAAGGTTTTTATTTTGTTTTTTTTTTAATAAAAAAAAATATCAAATAATTAACATGTTTTTTTGTTATTGTGTGGAAGAAAGAAGAAGAAACTTACCCAGCTAGTTGATGGTTTTGTATCATAGAGCGAAATATACCACCACCTCCTAGAGCAGCCAATTATACCATGAACACCAGCAATACGTTTTACAAAAGCCACTTTCACTTTTCATATACAATATTTAAACAATACAGAGAAAATGAAACGAAATAATAAACTATAATGTAGTATATCAACGGTTAACACTTAATTTTCATTGCTTTTAGAATGTTTAATTTATAAAACAATTAATTTAATCACAATCTTTTAATATAAATTGCGGTTATTCTCAAAAAATTGACATCACTTCTGTTCGATGACACAAAAATTAGCAAAACAGATTATTCTCGCAGAAGTAGAATAATCCAAGAGAACTTATATTGACATGTAATAACAACAACGACCACATTGAAACCAATAACAATTGTGACAACAGTAGCAGAGACAATAACAAACCATCAAACATTATTTTTGACTCCATACAAGTTTGAGCATGTTATGGCATTCGTAGAAGACTGATAACACGGCAAATGAAATTTGTTTGACGTTACTGAACGCGCAAAAATAACGTAAACATTATTCAAATAATTGCCATTTTATAATAAGTGTAACAAATTACATAGAAAAATAAAGCCTATGAAACTTTGAAGTGTCCTTAACATGAACAGATTAAAAGTTTTGAGAGACAAAGTATTACCAGGATATATAGCCTCGTATCATCGGCATAACTTGCAAAAGGTAATGCAAGCGATTGTTCAAGATAGTTACAAATGTGGTTTTTATTACCCTATACAAGGCCATATGCTAGTTACAATGCTTCATACCAATAGTTCAGCTGGAAACCGTATCAGTGCCCCGCCAGCGAACTAACTTCACAGCGCTCCATAAAAAACCACCATTCTGACGCTGGATTTTTTAAACCCCAACAGCAAGCGGGTTCTAATATCGTAAATAGATGGCCAAAGAAGCTTGGTTGCGCAACATTTATCCCTTCACTGCCTTTGTTCCTTCTCCCTAATCCATCTACCAATGAGCCCGTAGCAGAAGGAGTTTGGGGGATTAGAATCAACCACCACATCATGCACAGAGCAGGATCCCAGCCTAGCAAGAATGTTATCCTTGAAAGACAAAACCAATCTTGTACCAGGGGTTTATATGGAGTCCTTGTAGTCATGAATGATACTGACGTATTATCGATGTAATAATCAAACAGAACATTCTACTTATCAAGGTACTTACTTGGTCTATTCTAAATTCAGAAGAGCTTCTTACAGATTTATCACTATACCACGCATATAGCATTTTCTTTGAAAGATTTGATGTGAGTATATAAATTAATTCGATTATATTTTTAACAATTTATTGTTCTTTAAAACGTTCTTTAATATTTAAAATATCAAAAAATATTTTTTGTTTTTAGGAAATACAACATAAAATTTCTTTTAAAATAAGAATTTAATAATTTACAACTTAAAAACTATTGTTACTTTACCATCTGCGTTAGTTTAAAATATATCGTCTTCGGCTTTACGTTTTCTCTTCTTTAGCTTCTGTTTAACATCAGCCGTTTTACCGCGTATAACGCTGGCTTTAAGTTTTTTAGCAGACTTTTTACGTTCTTGCACGGCTACTTTACGTTTAGCCGCACGCACCGGATCATTAATCTTTTCTTGGGCGATAAGCTTTTTGCGTTCAGCTCTTCTTATCATCAGTTTCATTTGAGCAGCTGAACGCAATTTATCATATACGTCAGAACCTATACGTTTACGTAAACGGCTGCCTACACGCAAGGCTAATTGTCTTAAATCAGCATCAATATTTTGATCTTCTTCAGACATTTCTCTTACTAGGGCGGCCAACAAGGAGGGAGCCAAAAGTTCTAAAGATTCAACCGATAATAAGGTAATTAAAGCCTCTATAAGATTAAATAAGGCTGTACGCTGTAAGGATTAAACAATACATTATTAATTTTCATTGTGTTCACAAATATGATTTACTTACTATTGCCGTACTATGAGATGCCTTGGCAACCTCTTTATTGATTAGAAATCTTATATTTTTCACTAGCCAATTGAGATTAATTTTAGTTAATGATTCTTTACTGTCTTCTTGTAACTCTTCCTCAGGTTCCGGTTCTGTTTCACGTTTCACTTTAAAGGGAACATCTCTTAGCATGGTGGCTATGTAGAGGAATATTTTAACAATTTCATCAATCATGATCTGGGCAGTCTCTCCTGGTATCATTTGTGCACATAAATCCAATACTAAAGATTTTATATCATATTCTGGATTTAAATAAATAAAATCCATTTTAATTCTTTTTGCATCATCTTCAGCACTTTGTATTTGACAAAGCGTTCTACCAATTAAGGGAAAATCATAGTGGCTTAAAATTTGACTTATAATTTTCGCCGCATTACAACGCACCCAATTGTGTTCATGGGCCAACATACGTTGTGATTCATAGGCCAGTTCATCGACTGTATTACTTAACTCTTCATTTTTAAATAGTTCCGCAGAGCAATAATCGAAAATTTTTAGCAAACAATATTGCATTTGTATGGTTTCATGATCTAAAGCACGTTGTTTTATTTCTAAAGCCTTCTCCAGATCTTGGTCGTCTTGTAGTACAGTAGTAACTTCCTCTTCTAAAGCAAATTTTGACTTTTTATGCTGAAATTATTAAGTTTTTATAATTTAAAATTCTTGTAAAGCATTGTAAAACATTTTAAAACGTACCTTTAGTTTTTTGCCGGTGCCTAGATCAACATCGTCCAAGATATCAACAGCATTAGGAGCTCTTACAAATCGCCCTGGTTTTAAAGGACTTCCTGCTGTTAATCTGCTTACTAAGGTGGCCAGCACTACTTTAATGCGTGGAGCAAATGATTGTTTTTCGGCATTTAAAAATCTCGAACATAAGGCAGCACCCATTTCCCTCACAGAAGGTTTGTTTTCAGCATTAAAGAACAGTAAAGTCATATCAAATAAATGTTGGCGATCGGCTTTTTCCAATTTGCCGATCATAATTTCAATGCAATTAGCAACGGCTTTACGACATTCAGGTTCATCATCATTGACTAAACGAGAGCCCAACGATAAATACAAGAATTCAGCTCGTTTGGATAGTATATTCAGAGGGAATTTCTTAATAATGCTGCTTAAAAACTCTATAGCGGATAGCCTGCCAGCGGGTACGGAATAACATAATTGCACTGTAAAGAATTTAACGATTTGATCGACTCTTTTGTGTAGAGGATATTCCATAACATAAGTGGTAAGCAAATTTCTAGCTTCATCTCTTACATAGTCTGATGGTGCGGTTATGGACATATCGCCTATACGTTTCATTATGTCGTGCATAGCTTTAGATTCCACTTTGCGTGTTAACATGGCCTTCAATAAGTTAAAGGTCATGTTTTGATTTTCACCTTCATGCAAATCTTGTTCAATATACAACACCAACTCATCCACTTGTTCTTCCGTAAGATCATAATAATCACACTTGCGCAAAAAGGCAACAACGGCCTTAAAAGCTGACTTCATTAATTGGAAATTATCCTCCTGTTTGGAGGCACCAAATGTAGAAAAGTTTTTGAGAATTTCAAACATTCTCTCGACAACATTCTTTATGTATTCCGTCTCCTGCATAGCAGTTAATTTATATTCCTCCACCCATAGTGTTGCAAAACATTTCAAGGCAAATGTGGTTACCCGTATGTGCGTACTTTTCAACGAGTCTCTAAGTAAGGGCAATATGGGATTGAGGAAGGGAGGATAGTCCACATCCACTAGTTTTTTACGTTTCAATACAATATGCAACATTTCCAAACCAAACTCAATAAGTATATGGGCATTTGCTTGAGCATTTGTTTTAACTTGTTTATTTACGGCACCAGATCTCATTCTTGGGGCCGGCTGTATAATAAAACAATCCGGTCTGGCTCTACGCATTTTCTCTTTTTCCTGTTCAGTCAATACTCTTCTCTGTGTACCCGGCAGTAGATCTGTTATGCTTTCCGACATTGTACCATAAATAAAGATTAATAAGCTCTCACGTGAAATGTGTTGATTTTCCACTAGGCCATTAACAATTTTGGCAAAAGATTCTTGAATCTTTAAGGTAAGCTTGCGAGATTTCGATTTTGCCAAATGATCTTTGAAAGGCATTAGCAAGTCCAACAGACAGATCTCTCGTATATTGCGTGCAATTATATGCAATACTAAAAAGCTTTTGGCACTTGGCTTAGCTTCTGGTGTATGGGAGGTTAATTTATCGATTTCCTTTTCAGCATTTATTTCCCCAAATATGTCATTTAAAGCCACTTCCAGTAGATTATGTAGACAGGCTTCCACATCCTCGGGATATAAACTGTCACGTAAAGCATCTAAAACACCATGAACTGTTACTGATAGAACATGTACTTGAAAGCCTCTGGTGAGCAGATTTTGTAAATGATCCATTAGCATGGGAAGATATTTAGAGCCCAAACATAACATGATTTTCTTTAAAATATCACGAGTCAACATGCGCACAGATTTTAAAGGTGATCTCAGAAAAGTGCAGACTTTCATAAAGACACCTGTAAGAAAAAATTGAGTTGCGTTAGAACATTAACAATCCCTCTCTAAGATGATATTAAGATACTCACCTGGCAAACTTGTGTCCATTAATTCTTTGGGTAGTTTTTGCATTAATTTAACCAAAGCTAAACCAATGGGCACCCTTAAAATTTCCTCTTCTTCTCGTTCTTTACTTAAACGTTTGCGGTTTACTTTATGTTTGATGTCATAGGAAGATTTTTCTGTTATAGATTTATTTAGGGTGGGTATCAATATAGTGGTAATAGCAGTTAAAACTCTTTTTGATGCATTAGCTGGTAATACGGTAGATTTATTTAAACAAGGTTCTAATTTAGAAACTTTGTTATCTTCATCTAAAGCATTGTCCTCTTCCATATCTTCCTGTTCTAATTCTTGTTCTAAAGCTTCTTCTTCATTTACTTCTGTCTTTAATAAACTATCATCTGGCGTGTCTTCATCATCGTTTGTTAGTTCTGATTTGTCTTCTTTTATATCTGCCTGTTCTTCCTCTTTGATTTCTTTCACCTCCATATACAACTCCTTTGCTTTTTCCTTAATAGTGTTTTTAAGTTTATCCAAAGTTTGTTGATCACCTTGAGCCAATGACAAATCAAAGTGGAAAGCATCCAATATTCGAACTACTATACGAACACATTGTTTCTGATAGTCATGGGACAAACGCATTTTCATAAGATAATAACGTAAAATGGAATGATAATGCTGCCAAGGCAATAGTTGGCACACTATGCCTACAGTTTCGATAGCTGCATCGATCAGAGTATGCTTGCTGGCATGCTGCTCTTGCAAAAGATATCTCGAAGCCAAGGGTAGTATAAACTGTGTAAGGGTTCTAACACAGGGTGGTTTTTTCAAAGTGGCAGCATGAGAATTGAATTTCAATAGAGCCCGACCATGGCGATGTGATTGAAGATGTATCATGTTTTCAAAGAAATCTACCTCCACATCCAATTTATCGCCTAGAGCATGTAGGTCCTGTAAAATTTCATGAGTTTCTGGACACTCTCTCGCCATTTCACCCAACAAACGTATACCTTCGCTGCGCACATTTTCATGCGAATCTTTAATGACACGTCTTATCAGATTTATGAATACATCTCCCACCAAATATTCAATATTAACCTTATCGTTTGCATATTTTTTAGCCATATGCGGTAGCAGCATTCTTAGATGTTCGCTAGCATTATCCCTTAAACCCATATCCTTGTCGTACCTCAGGAAATAGAAGCAATTGAATACAACTAAAATGCCTAAATCAAGGCATACACCATCGCCGTTTTCAATTTGTTGCCTAATTTCCTTAAAAGCATCCAAACGTTTCTCATAGTCTGGCTGCTCTACCCAGCGTTTATCCCAGGCATTAAGCAGCAAAACAATTCTAGCCAAAACCTTTAATTGCTGTGTTTCCGTTGATTGGGGATTTTGTTTATGTTTAATTCGTGCTATATCAGCGATTAAATCGCATAGCTGTTTGCGAGCAGACACCTCCTGTACCTGCTCAAATAAAGGAGCGATTTTCCTAATATACAAATCAGGATGCTCTAATCGTTTTATAAGATTAGATAAAGTGGTTATAACTTGTGAAACCACCTCATTGGAAGACTGAGTTTGTGTTTTAGCTATCAGTATAGGCAACAGCAATTGTAAGAGACTATCACAGGTTTCCGGTTCGCTAACATGCTTCGTTAGCATTGATAAAATATTTAAATCACGTTTATCCAACTGTTGTTTAGAACCCTTAGTAGAGAAGTTCATTTTAAGGCGTTGCAATAACTCGGGTATATAAGGCTTGACAAGATTTAAACCCTGTTCGGCATGTTCCAGTTCATTTTCAGCAGCTACCAGTAAACGTTCGATTAATCCCATTATGGGTTTGCGTACCAAAGCTTTCGATTTTTCATTCAATAGCAAGGAAATAATGTAATGAAATATATTTTCCTGTTTATTTTTAGGCTTTTGAGTTAGAAACACAAAGTGTTTGGGTTTTTCACCCCACAACAATAAAAGCTTTAATAAAACTGTAGGCGAATGTATGCTGTCTACAGGCAATTTTTCTAAAACGGGAAATACAAACACTTCGGTTATACATGCAATTAGTTCTTCGGACCACTCAAATTCTTCTATATGCTCGAAAAAGTTATACAAACTTTGCAAGGCATTCTGTTTGAGATTTTTAAACACCAATGGCATTTTGTAGGGCATTAAAGTTGTATCTAGCTGCGCAACTTCATGACAAACACTACCAATAAATATCAAAAGTTTTAACATGTAATAGTGGAATTTCTCCTCCATTATGCCACCGAACTCTTTGCGTATAAGTTCTAGTAAATTAACAACACTTTGTAGTTTCTTGGGCGACCAGACAGCGTGCATATTAAATTGTTCTTTGACTAAACAAGGTATTTGTAGGATATCTGTAGATTCTTGACAGAAGTCATGGTATTGGCCAAATGCCATTTGTAAAAACCATTCAATTTCTTTAAGCGAACATTGGCCCAGAAATCTTAGAATTATAGATTTCCTTTGCTGTGGACTAATACCTTTTTGAGTGCCGCGTGTTATCATTTTGCCGTACAGTAATCTCAATAGAATCTCCATAAACTCCTGTCTATGCTCCTCGGATATAGTTTCTACTTTAAAATTGATTAATTCATCTTTAAATTTCTTTTCATCCAAGATGTTATACAATAGATCCTTGTAGGGTACTAAAGGCTTTATTTTATACGAACATACGCAATCTAAAGCAGATTTTTGCAATTGTTGGTTAGAACCCTTCAAAAGTTGCATATATAAAGACCATAATTCTGGTTCTCTATATAAAGCTCTAGGATTTTGATGGGCAGCAAATACAGCCAGTTTTGTTTGTAAAGTTTGTAGTATATATTTAATATTGCCAGAGTCATGGTTTGTATTATGTTTAGATTTCTTTTTCGTAACAGGTTTTTCAAGTTCCAATGGTTGTTCATTATTATCGTCCTCTTCATTTATATCATCAATATTCGTTAAGTTTTCCGTCTTTGCTGCCAAATCCCAAGAGTTCTCTTTATTTTCGAGTTGTTGGCGATATTCTTCATCAATAAATTTCATAAACATGGTTACCAATTCCCTATTTTTCAACGTAACCAATTTACCAAATTGCGGCAAACGTTGCCATAATAAATTTCTATAGTTCAGTAATTGCTGCTGGCTTAAATTTGTATCCTCTGTGGATGGAAATATTTCATTGAGGGCATTCGAATTCCATAACTCAATCATCAATTCTTGTTTAGGCTTTAAAGCATAATCTATAAGTTCCTGTGTACTTTGCAATTTCTCTTGGTATATTTGCCAAAATTTGCTTATGTCCACTTCTTTTGCATAATCTTCTAAGAGTTTTAATACCGGTTCCCAAATAAATTTAAAATTATAATACAGTAGACCCAGTAAATAGCGTACACAATCCTCTTTGTAGTAATCTTCGGCGAAATTTTTAAATAATTCTGCTTGAGTTTCTAGTTTTTGTATCAGCAGAACTTGTTCTCTGTAATTATGGACATTGGGTTCTACTAACTCAGCTTGATAGAAAATATGATACGGTGACTTAGTTTCTTGTGATTTAAACAGCAAACTTAATGTATGGGTCGCCAACAAACGTTTTTCGTGGTCTTGGTGAGCGAGTAATGAAGCCAAAGCTGGCCGCAAAGCCGTATTGTTTTTATAGTGTTTAGAATAATTGCAAAGAAGTTGGTTTAAGGCTCCAAGTGCACGTAAATTGTTTATATTTTTTAACAAAATGTCTGTTAAAGCCGCCAAATTCTCTTTACTTAAGGAAAACTTCAGTTGGATGTAAATGCCTATAATCAGCGACAATAAGTTTATATATTTTTGGTTGTTTTCTTGTTGCTCCAGTTTCTTTAGTAGCGTTTGTAGTAGCAAATCTAAAGGTTGTTGTAAACTTTCTGTTTGTAAACCTTTAAGATGTGGTGCTATAATCAGTAACAGGATCTGGTCTTCCAAGTTTTGTTTATTTAAATCTACGTTTTGCAGGTTTCGCTCAACTTTGTTTAAAGTATCTTTGGATTTAACTTTTACATCCATTGCATGCCATTGACCATGGTTCAAGGCATTAAAATGTATCGGCTGCCTTTTCATAATAATTTCTGCCAATAAGTCGAATGACATTTTATCAAAGTATTCTTCGAAATGTTGCACTAGGCTGGGTAATATGAATATTTCAAATTGTGCATGTAAAGTCATACTTTTGACAAATTCGCCGTATATTTCTCTGTCTTTGATGCTTAAGCACTTCTTTATCAAACGACTTGTATCTAATTGGGTGACTAAAGAAGAGCCTGATAGAAGTATGGTACTTATAACTTGGGTACAAATTCTTAAAGCTTCTAACGACTCTTGATGTTTCATTGCCTTATCGATTATTTTCAAAAGACAGGTAACAATTATATCCATTTCAGCCAGATAGCGGCATTCTTTATATTCCACCACCTGCAAGAAGATACGGCAAAGATTTTCCAATTTTTTGTAATTTTCGCAATTGTCAGCGGTTTGGCATAGTTTTAGCCAAAACAAAGACATCTGTTGGGGATGTATAAACTGAAGCAACTGTATAATGCAGTGTGCCACAATGTCATTTAATAGTTGCAACTGTTGCTTCTTAATTTTTTTATCCTCTACTAAAGATCCAAACATAAATTGCAGAAAATCACCAGCTATGGAATGGAATTGGCCCTTAACACCACGCATAATTTCAAACAATAAACGGCCACAGCCTTGTATACTTTCAACTTGTTCACGCTCTATGGTCTCCAAAATGAAATCAAGGAATTTGCCATAATCGCGCACATCTCGGGCAATGAATGAAAAACATTCAACGGCAAAATTTGTTACATGCTCCTCATAACGCCTCTCATCCAGCAAAGGCAGTATACAATTGAATACCACACCAATATTTCGTTTTAGATAGGGTTTTAAAGCCTTAAATAAATAAGCCAAACAAACTAGAGTCCATTCCAATTGCTCGGCATCTTGTGTATTCAGTAAACAGATCAAGCGATCAAGAACTCTTTGGAAATATGGGTAGAAGTCTTCCCGCAAATCTCTTGCCAAAACGTACAGCAGCTCTAACAGGGGCTGCAAGGACAAATTTGTCGCGCAGGCCAGCTTATCCAAAAGCAAATCGACAACATAATCCTTACGATGTAATAATTGGGGTAAAGTTACAATTTTTATAACTTTCCTGGAGAATAAGGAATATTCTTCAGATAAATTTAAAACCATCCATTTTTTCAAAGTTTGATGGAAGTAAGTCTCATTGTCCTCAGGCAGCTCTTCATTTTCGTGCCCAATGTGATACAAAGCCAAACGTCTTAAATCAATTTCATTAACACGGTCCGCAAAACTTTTGAACTATAAAATAAATACAGGATTATTTAAAAATTCAACGTATTTTTATAAAAAAAAAAAAAAATAAAAACATTAAAAAGTCTCATTCAAACCACTTGTGAGGAGGTTTCATGGTAGCCAGCACCATAATTTCGTTGTACCTACCCGGAAAGTATTTGAACTTTTAGTTTTTCGTGTATATTCAGCCATTTTTATATGTGTTTCTTTTCAAATTCTTTAATTTCTTTACAATTTTCACTTTATAAATCAATTAAATTTTAAAAAATTATATTATTTCACAATTACTACACGTGCGACCACATTTTTAATTGCCGAGTAGAAAATAAAACATAAATATTTTGACATTAGTGCAACAACACGTGCAAGAGCAAAATGTAAACAACAAAATAATGTCAACAGAGAGTGAAAGAGCGTAAAAAGAATACAGAGCTGTTATAAAAGAAAAAAATTGCCAGATCAAGGGATTCTTGCAATTGTTTGCAAAATACATGATAAGATTTAAAATAGAAATTTATTTTACTTTTCCAATAACATTTTGGGTGAGTTAACACTTTTTAACATTTATCTTTGCTAATAAATGTATGATTCTAGGTTTTGTTGAGGCCTGGGTACACGTCAGTATATAAGTTAGTCTGGCTATTCGTTAGTTCGAATTAACGTATTTTGCGTTATCATTTATTTGTGATTGCATATGTCATTCCATTTGAAAAAGAAGCATACTTTGTTTATTAAAGCTAAAGAGCGCAAAAAATTATTTTGCAGC
Source organism: Sarcophaga caerulescens (assembly GCA_927399465.1). Lineage (NCBI taxonomy): Eukaryota > Metazoa > Arthropoda > Insecta > Diptera > Sarcophagidae > Sarcophaga > Sarcophaga caerulescens. The sequence continues at coordinate 86,059,948 of OV656868.1, forward strand.
CGGGAGTATAACAAAGTAATTTTAGTATTATTAGATGACAAAAATGCGTCCAACAGAAGTTAAACTTAATAACGCACCAGAAGATTTAATATCGACAGTGAGATTTGGTCCCAAATCCAATCAATATCTTATTGCCTCCTCCTGGGATGGTACAGTGCGTTTTTATGATGTTGTGAACAATGCGGTCAGGCAAAAATTTATACAAGAGGCTCCCGTGCTGGATGTAACATTTATGGTGAGTTTTAAAAACCTTTACGAAATATAAACTCAATTAATAATTTTAATTTTGTTTATAAAGGATGTCGTCCATGTGGTTAGCGGTTCACTAGATAAACAACTGCGTTTATATGATGTCAATACCCATACGGAAAACATAGTGGGCTCCCATGACGAACCTATACGTTGTGTGGAATATGCGGAATCGGTTAATGGCATTTTAACTGGTAGTTGGGATAAATCGGTAAAACTATGGGACATGCGTGAAAAACGTTGCGTGGGCACCTATGAACAGGGCAATGGTAAGGTCTACTCCATGTCGGTAAATGATGAAAAAATTGTAGTGGCCACTTCTGATCGTAAAGTTCTAATATGGGATTTGCGTAAAATGGAAGAGTACATGATGAAGAGAGAGTCGTCTTTGAAATATCAAACCCGTTGCATACGCTTATTTCCCAACAAAGAAGGCTACGTTATGTCCTCCATTGAGGGTCGTGTAGCCGTTGAATATTTAGATCCCGATCCAGAAGTACAAAAACGTAAATTTGCCTTCAAATGTCATCGTAACAAACAGGATACCATCGAGCATATTTATCCCGTTAACGCCATTAGTTTTCATAACGTTTACAATACGTTTGCTACCGGCGGTTCAGATGGTTACGTTAATATTTGGGATGGTTTTAATAAGAAGCGTTTATGCCAATTTCATGAATACGATACATCAATATCATCGCTTAATTTCAGTCATGATGGTAGCACTTTGGCCATTGCCTGTTCATATATGGATGAATTAGAAGTTCCGCCAGCTAATGTTCCCAATCCAGTAATCTATGTGCGTTATGTGACTGATCAGGAAACAAAGCAGAAATAAATGAAATATTTTATAGAGAAATCAGAACATGTGTATTTTTTAAGAATTGAATTAAGATAACTTTACAGCCAATAAAAAAGAAATAAAACGTGTATCCAAAAAGAATTAAATAAAGCTAAGGACTTTATGCATGTAGCATAATAAACAGTGGATCAAATTAATTTAGTTTAAATTTATTTATCGATTATTTGCATAGTCTACTATTTTTAAGTATTGTATTATTCACAAACGTTGCGAAAATATATTAGAATTTATTTGGCGACTGCAATTAGCGACATATTTAACTGCCAATTTATAAAGAAAAAATCGTCAGTGAATTTCAAATAAAACGTCACTTAAACATTTTCATCGGCGTAAAACACTGACTACGACATTGAAATTGGAAACATATACAAAATAAACGGACATCTTTTATTTACGCCTATTTTTTGCAACTTTGTATATTAGAATTTTTATAAACATAGACGGCTTTGCATTTCTAGAGTGTTTTGATATATTTTTTTTTTCGTTTAAATAAAACATTTCTTTGCAAAACTTGCCGGCTTTTGCAGAAATAGGTTTAGAAATTATTAAAAAAAATTAGTGCACCAAAGGAGCTGTACATTATCTCTTAATAAATATATAATGGTAACTTATTTTTTATTAGTATATTCATTAGAATGAATTTTAATTGACTTTAAAACAATTATTATGATAAGTATATTTAAATTATTTTTCATTTAACTATTTTAAAGAGTCCACGTTCACACAGTCGTTCCATAACACCACGTCGTTCTTATTCCCGCTCACCGTATAGACGCAGTGGACGCCGGTAAGTGATAAGTTTTTGGTTGTTGTTTACGTTTAAGTAGCGTTTTTTAAATTTATTGCAGGAAATCCTACAACCGCCAAAAATATGATTCACACAGCAGTTCTAGTTCCCATCATCCGCCATCTCCACCACCAATTTCAGCTAGAAGGCATAGTAGTCGTTATTCTAGCCGTAGTATATCAAGGTAAGTTCTCATTCCTGTTCGTATATATTTTGAGGTTAGGTTGGATAAATTTTTGAAAAAAAGATCGAAAATTTGTCAATTTAATGTTCTAGAAAATACATTCGTGTACGGCAGTAATACATTTTCCAATTTTCTTTTAATATTTCTTATACTGACCAATTCTTTTCCAAATTTCAAAAAATATATTTTTTTTCTTAAACGCATAACGCACTGCATCTGATTAATAGCGCAAATGGCGGGGTTTTTAAACGTATTTTTCTAAAGCTCAAACCAGAAGCCACAGTATCTGAAAAGCAAAAACTAAAATACCACAAATAATGCCAAGCATTGTCAATATTGTTAAGTATTTCAAAAACGAAAGAAATTCATTCGGTTTTGCCATTATCTTGGTGGTGCTCCGTCGGACTTTCGAAGTGTATAATCCGAATAGTTTTCCACTGGATTCAAGAAAGATCCCATTTTAATACCTGTATTAAACAAAACTAGCAGTCTGTAAAAGTTATTACTAAGCTGCTGGGCAGTAGAGCCAAAATCCTGCCTGGAGGTATTTCAGACTAAATCAGTTAGTACATCAAGAGTGGTTTCTCTTTTGCTCGATAGCAGATCATTTCCTCTTCTATATTATTACAACGTCTATTCAATTGATTCTACAAAGTGCGCATCATTCTCGTATGAAATACTTTAAAAACCAACTCGGTTCCATGATCCTGTCTTCACTAAATGCTAGTTTTAGAAATAAAAAACACCAATCAATGTATCCTGTGCGCTTTCCTGTCAGTTTATCAGTAGTCTGTTTGCCCACACCGTCCGCCTGGCCTCCTGGCATTTCTAAATAAAAAATGAGGCCCCATGCTACAATGGACGACCATGCCGTAAATAAATCCATCTGTGGTAGAAAATATTTTACACAATATAGTTCATAAGAGTACCTAAAAGGAAGATAATGTGTTTAAAACGATTCAAAGAGAACTTATTTGAACTCTTCTTCGATGGCAAATCATTTTTTTGTACCACGTATTGGATAACCTTCTACACATGGTATATAAACATTTCAGCTATAGACCAACATTTGTAATCGTCGAAACTTCTTTCTCCACCATGGAAGGGTTCAAACTAAATTTCATTTAAATTTGTTTGATTTGTAGCGATGGAGAGACATTTCATCTATGCATTTATATATTTATTAATTTAAATTTACTTAAACAATGTTGAAACCTTAAACAAATTTATAAGCACACTTAAGTAAAAGATATGGGTTTAAAACCAAATTTCAAGGAAAACTTTCTATTACCACAATTTTTATTAGAGGTTTGAGTATGTGTAACTAAAATAGTTTTATTTGCAGTTTATTTATTACTCTGTATTTTTAATCTATTCAAAAACATAACGTAGTAAGATAGGTTTAAAATAAGCGTATACGTTTCCTTTTATAAATATTAAATTATAACAAATTGATAATCTATTTCTAGGAATTTGAATTATGAATATTATTATTCAAAACAATTATTGAAATAGTAAAGTTCTTAGCAAATTTCAATTACACAAAATCGGGAAATCATATTGGCAAATCAAAAAGATAGAAACAAGCAAGAAACTTCAAATACAAGATAAAAATAAATTTGCAATCAATGAAACTTGAAACTATTTACATTTATTTTGTGGGAACTATTTAAAGTTTTCCCATTGTCATATACGAAATATAGTTTAAACAAACTTTTTATTAGAACAAATATTGAAAAGCAAAACGAAACAAATTTTAATATTTACATAGAAATCATAAAAGCAAATAATCTCAAATACTTAAAAAAAGGATTTTTGCCCGTTCAATATAACGTTAAGTTGTGGAAAGAAGTCAAAGAACTAAATATAGGACAAAAGCAAAACGAAACTAATTTCTAAATGTATTTGTAATGATTACATTTTTTATTTATTTAATGTTTTGCTAAATTTTTTGTTTTTTGTGAAATATTTACATTTTCATCTCCATACTCCTATAGGTCCATGTCACCTGATTGTCGAAAGCGTTATAAAAGTCGTAAACATTACTCAAGATCTCGTTCGAAGAGCAAAAGCCGCTCAAGATCACGTTCACGTAGTCCGTATGGAAAAAATGTACGCAACAACAGAGTAAGTAAATTTTATATCTTTGTCTTCAATAAAAGTATGTGACTAAAAACAATTTTTAATATATTTTCAGGAAAAACCCTTACCCTGTCGTTGTATAGGAGTTTTTGGTTTAAATGTCTATACTACACAACAACAAATTAGAGAAATATTTTCGAAATATGGTCCTATAGAACGCATACAAGTAATTACTGATGCCCAGGTAATGTTTATTGTATTAGGTTTGTAATGTCTTAATAATAAGCCCTTTTTATTTTGAACATTACTTCTAAAAGTTAAAGAAATTGAATGTCATTCCAAAAGGGGCTACAGAAAATTGTTTTTAAACAATAATATATAGAGTTTTGATTCAATAGTACTATAAACAAAACCAAAGGCTTATTGTTACACGTATACATATACTATTTTAATATACATTATTCTTATTTGAGTTTATTCATTTTTTATTTGGATTTTCTTTTTTATATTTTATTTCATAGACCCGCCGCTCGCGTGGTTTTTGTTTTATTTATTATGAAAATATAGATGATGCTAGAGCTGCCTGTGATAATTGTTGTGGCATGGAAATTGATGGCAGACGTATACGTGTGGCCTACTCAATAACCGAAAGACCTCACACACCCACACCTGGCGTTTACATGGGGCAACACGTCAGGTAAAAGTTTATAAGGTTTGATAAAAATATATCCATTATTTTTATTATTCCCAGTCAATCTGACATTACACAGAATAAAATCATATTTTCATCGACTCGAGAACTTTGATAGCGTTTTTCGTTTCTTTTTAAGCAAATGTAACAATTACTTATTGTATCAACATTATATTAAAATTAATAGAACGGAAATAAAACTAAAATTGCTTATGATAGGCAATAACCGAATCAGGACCATCAACAAATTTTTAGTAATAATTCGGGAGGTAATAATGACTAAAGTCATATTTGCGAAAATTAAAAAATAATGGATTTGATTTATTTAAACCATATGTTTCACAATTAAGAATTTGTATTAAATTGTTTGTTTTTTTTTTTATTAATTTCAGAACAGTAAAAGAGCGTTATCGTGCTCAACAACGCCATCATTCCCCAATAACATATAAAAACCATCGTAGTAATCGTCATCGTTATGAACGCAGTCGTAGCCGTTCCTATACACCGCCACGTAAGTAAATTTCTTATGCATTCAGGTATGTGAGGGAAATCTTTATTATAGAATTTCAGCATAATTTTTATTCAGGGAAATGAATTGTAAAAGTATTTAAGAATTTATTTCGAATATTTTTTAAGTAAAATTGGATTGGCATCACATACCTGTTTAACTATAAGAATTAATTGGTTACATAAGGGATATTATTAGTATTTCTGTCGTATTTATAGGCTTTGCCCTTTACGAATATCCTTTATCGTTAGTGAATTTTTCCTCAGAACTTTCCTTTTTTCCCAAATTTGTGAACACATTTGAAAAATTTAGATGCAATAAAATGCTCTCTTTTTAATTCGTGATAAAGGGCAACATTTTTAATTTGAAAACCTTTGACGACAAATAACAGTAAAAAAATATTTTTTTTACAGGTCGTTACCGTTACGGATATCATTAATGGTATTCATTATCCTTTGTCTTAACTTTTTTATGTTTACGTTCATACGTTTCTTTCTTGTTTATTTGTTTGAATTTTGGGTGTGCTAAATGATTGATTGATTGATTCTCTTTATATTTAAATATTGAATAGAATATAAGAACCCTTGTTTTATGTGGAATGCATGTTTCTTTTATCCTTAAAAATATTTGTTTAGTAAATTAATTATACACTAGAAAAATAGAAGCAATTCGAAAATATATTCGAAACTCTTTCTCCATTATGGTGAATGAACTTACCCCCAGAATTTGTTCCTTTTCCCAAAATTCTTTATGCTTTTGCACAAGGAAATTCATGGGAGTAAAATGTTCGTTTTTAATTTGTGTTGTTAGGGGGCTGCTTCTCTTTTTTTTTTTTTTATAAACTTAACATTATAATAATGTTTCTGTAATTAATTAATTTAATTTCTAATTGTACTTTAAATATTTATTTAATTTTTGAATTTAATTTAATTAAACAAAATAAAGACTTAAAGAAATTGTGAATTTATACTGAAAAACCAAATTTATATACATGTACATATATAAAGATATTATAAAAACGAAAATGTATTAATGGGTAGGTATGTTAGGAGTAAGGTTTTGCTAATTCATACTTTTGCCTCTCAGCTTTAAAGGTAATTTAAAAAACGAAACCTTCTCCTAAGGCCTGTTTTGAGGATTGTTCGTTGCTGCAGCTGTGGCATTTGCATTCGTTTGGTTTTGTGTTTGTCTGCTGGTTTTATAGGCAATTTCCAAAGTATTTTGTACGATTTGCATATCGGTTTGTATACTTCTAGCCCAATTCTCTACATCCCCTAATTCCTTAAGTGCGCTACTGAAATTATCTATCAATTGCAGCCACTGTTGAGTTTGTTTGGCAAAATTTGTCGCCCCCACATGCAGTTGCTTGGCCTCTGCATCTAAACGTTTCTGATTTAGATAGGCCTGGGCCACTCTAAAATAGTTTTAAATGTTACAAGTGCAAATAATTTCTGTTTCTAAAGCTTACCCCACATTTAAGTGTTCCACTAAAGCCTTTGTTAGTTCATTGGAAGCTTCTATGGCCTCTTTACGTTTGATTTCTGAAGATTTGTGAAGTTTTTCATTTAAAGTTTAAAGCTTTTTTTTAAGATTTGTTACGTACCTTGCTCCTGTTTTCGTTTGATTTGTTTAGCTTGATGTTCTTTTACCATGGAACTCAACATTTTATTATATTTTTTTTAATATTTCTAGAGAAAATTGTTTGGTATATCCGTCTGGCAAAAATTGTTTTGTAAATAAACGATGTCAGCTGATAGAATGGTTGTAAATAAATTTAGTATTTTATTTCACATATAGGTGGAAGAAAGTATTTTTAAGGTTACCAGACAGTATTTTTTTTTTAATTAAAATCGATTTTTTTTTAGCGAATTTAAAATGTGAACTTTGAAAAAAGAAAATCAAAAAAAATTAAATACAGAATGTATATATACATATTTATAAATTTTTGAAATTATTTTCTAAATTAAAATGAAACGAAGTTGTAACATGATTTTCGGCAAGATCAGTCAAATCTCCAATCCGCATTTGGGGGCTTAGTGAACTGATTTCACTGCATGACCCGTTATAGCGTTATGAAAATACCAGTTATTAGTGGCATAGACCATATCGCTATCTAATCAACGAATCTATTGTACCGTTCGATAGTATTCGAACAATCAAGAATGATGGACCATAGCGCTATCCAATATTCGAATTACAATGAATGATAGAACTTAAGCTTACGACATTACGCACAATAATGTACATTTTTCGCTTATCTATGGTTCTCAAACTTACATAAAATTATTGTTTTTAGCCTAATAAACAGGATAATACGTTATCATGCGCATGTCGTAAATTTTAGTTTACCGTTCTTGCAAAGGAATATCATTTCGTATGAGCTAATCCTATTGCAAACTTAACAGGAATAAAGAAATCATGTAAAAATCCTCCTAGTCATGCTCAAATTACTACCAGTTTCCAGACTATCTACTAAAGCTTTAATTTACCGAAAATAGTTGACAAATGGCAGAGGAACTTGTAAAACACTACAGAAGTTATCAAAAAGGCAGTGACCAGTAATCATGCCAACCACATGAGAAATCTAGTCAAAGCAAATTATCTCTTATGATAATACCCATAGAGCGTTTTTGATGCCGTAAAAGATGCAGTAAGTTTAGGTAACCTAAGAACAAATCAGGTTATTAGGCCTTAACATTTTTTTTGCACTTTTTCTACGGACTATGTGTTGTATTTTTAATTTTAATTAACATGACAGAGGGTTTATTTGTCTAAATTCGATTCCGCTTTCAATTTAAACTGGTTTAAATCAAGCTCCAGGTAAGCTTGACTAATCGTTCGTTAACGAGATGGTTTAGTTATCCCTATGCAAGCCTTGCTCTGAACCACTTTAAATGTTGGAATAGAGTTGGAACTGGTTTATTTTGCCTTCGAATCTATTAACCTGCTTAGAATTGCTACTCAAATGAAACCAAATTCTTTTTGTTAACTTTTTAATATTTATTTATTTGTTTTTTTATATATATTTTTCAAAAAAAAGATTGTATTATTTAATAATAATAATATTTATAGTTTGTATAACATTTGTTTTATATGAATAATGATGAAGTTTTACTTTTTATCGTTAATAAAAATTTTATAAAATATTTATTTTTTTTTTTTTTGTTAAATTTTTCAATAAATTATTTAATTATTGCCAATATAAATTCATAAAAATTGTAATTTTGTTTAGATTAATTTATATAGTTAGTAAGAAGACCAAAAATGAAATTAATTAAACATACTTATCACATAAGTTATTAAGTGAAAATTAAAATTTTATTAAGGAGAAACAATTTTTACTATCAAACACCAATAATTAAAATACAATATCTTTTAAAAAGTTTTAGAGAATAACAACAAATACTTTAAAATGTAATTAAGGTTGTAAGAAATTTTAAAGAAACCTGACAATTAATGGAAATATTTTGTAACAATATATGCATGTATGTAAGTAGAAACAAGAAGTCTATAACCAGGAGATTCTATGTTTGTATTTCTTACCTTCTGTTTATACAATCATCTGTCTTTTATCCTTTCTAAGTGAAATTATTTTGTTTGAAAAAAAAGTATAGTTTCCAGTATAGCATGGCTTTTCTAAAAGTGTGTGAAACTTTCAATCTTTAAAATACAAAATATTTAATAAAACAATAACTTTTTAGCTATGGATGCCGCATTAGTTGCAATAACATAGAAGAGTAGCTTTCTTGTTTTTTGTAATTGTCTCTGCATCAACAAAATTTCATTTTTTCTATTGAAATTGTAATCAAAATATTTGTGTTTTGAAATAATGCAATTTATATTTGATACGTTTTCTTAGTTACATCATGTACGGTATTGCTTTTACATAAAATTTCTTTCGTTTTTTAACGATTTTATTTTTGTATTTTGTTTTAGCTGGTATTGTTGTCCGTAACAATTATTGCTTATACATTATTATTTATATATTTATTTATACAGTTTTTCTTTAATGATTTTCAAAAATTTTACTAATTTTGCTTTTGATATAATTACAATAATAATGTATGCATAAATGTTTTTGTGCTATTACTTGTTAATTTGCTACTTGTGCTAATATAATATACATATATGTATTATTATATAAAAAAGGAAACTGTTGTTATATTATTTGCATTTGGGGGTTTAAAATTATGTTCATAATTTTAAAATAATAAAAGAAATTAAAAACAAAGGTATTTTTGCACGCAAGAAAAAATGATTTCTCACATAAAGTGTAAATGAATAAATTTATTATAAAATGCAAAATATTTCCTATAAATTATAATATTCATACACCGTTAGTGTTAATAACATGTGGCCCCCATATACATATGTATGTATGTTAATATGTATAAGATATAGTAAAAAGAAATACGATATTTTTGAAGAGATTATGGCCGACTTCCTAAACGCAAGTTGCAATGCATATTTACAATGCATACACTTCGTAAATGCATTTGTAAAGTTATTGGCAACGTCTAATGTTCCTAATCGTTTGGCAACGCATTTTAATGAGTATCAGCAGTCAAAATCGCGCATCACTTTTATTTTGTATGCAAACACTTGAAGTGCAATGGCTGAGTAAGTATTGATGAGTTGCATAGCGACGTTCCTAAATGCCGATAAAATGCAAAAAAATTTATGCAATGCAAGGTTGCATTTAAGGTATGTTTTGTATTGCATACGCATTTTTCAAAATTATGAATTGCAACTTGCGTTTAGGAAGTCGGCCTATTTGACATGGTCGGAATGAACTTTTTTCAATCAAAATATACAACCTTTTGTTTGGTAATTTTTTGCCCTTTTTTTTTTTTTTTGAATAATTCCATTGGTAATGCCTAATAGAAGTCTTTGAATCCTTTATTTAATCCAAATTTATTCGCCATATCAAGCAACAGGTGGGCACTTTGTACCCGATGCGAATTATAAGGCAATTGCTTAAGAACCCCTCAATCAACTTTCAGGGTAGTGTCATTAACGTTATATATCGACGGCTTAATATAAAAAAGGCCCAACTCGATTTTTTGTTACTTTACAGGAGAAGGAAAAAACTTAATAAAATCCGTAAAGTTTTAGATACAACAAAAATTTTAATACAGCTTTTATTAAAAAACAGTAACACATTTTATTTCTCATTTAAAAAATTGTTTATTTTGATTTTAATGAAGTTATCTAAAATAGGCCCTTTTTTCATTGACATTTTTGAAAAGAAAAATTAAGTTAGTCCTTTTTAAAGTGAGTTGAAAATGAAATATATTATAATAATTCAGGTTTAAATAATAAATGGAAGTAATTCATGAAATTAAGAGGATTGAATCAAAAGTTAACTGTAAAAAATTAGTTCTTATAAGACAAATTATCATAAAAAAGATGACAATCTGAACTGATCGGAATACTCAAAATATTTGTATGCATAATTATATTTGGAAGTATCGTTTTGTTAGTATAACATTTTTCCTGCTTGACAAAAACAGAGAAACATGAAGATCGATTTATAGCCGTCATTTTGAAGAACTCGACCCATCGCCGAAATTTTTTAATCAACTTTTTTCGCTAAAGCGAATTTGTTACTTGGGAAATATAAACGCACAACTTCAGCTGCGATTATAATTTTACACACTTGTATTATTGGAGAAAACCAATCAAACGAAATAAAAAATGAGTTAGGGCATTTTCTTTCAAAAATTCATTGACATGACTTAGGCCTTTTTTTTTTTGAAATCGTTATAAATCTGATATTTGCAATTGTATCCACCTGAAATTGTGAGGCAAGGTGCATCTGACATTTGTCTTCCAGAATACAGAAAAAACGCTATTTTGAAAAAAATTGAGTTAGGCCTTTTTTATATTAAGCCAGCGATATGGCCTTTTGTTATCCTGATGAAATGAATTCGTTTCTTATTCGTCAAAACTGACGGTCTGTGAAAGATTAGGTCGCTCTTATGGGCGTCATTCATATCCTATTAGACAAAACTTACTGTCTTTAAAAGATTGCTTACTCCAGTGGAACCCAATTCATCTTCTATTCGTTACAACTGTTTGTTTGTGAATAATTTCTACACTTAGTTCCAGTATAAGTATGTATTAAGAGTTTGACCGTGATTCGCAAACACAAAACGGTTGTCGTTGTTGTAAGGAATCCAGTTGTCATTGTTAGTGTTTCTAGGTAATCGAATCACTGGTTTTTTCCGACAATTGGCCTTCTAGAGCGTGGTGACGAGTTAGAAATAATATCGAGCCATAACCGCAAAAATATCTCAAGCGACATATTTTTCATACATATATCGTTTTTTGTAATAAATAAATTCATTGGCATCATCTATAAAAATTTCAGGGTAAGAGATCAGCAATGAGTATTCAAAACAATGAGTAGATTCGAGTCATACTCATAATTTCTGATACTTATACGCATTCATACTTATTTTAATATCATACTCATACTACTCATATTCAAAGTTTGAAATACTCATCGTACTCATATTTAACAATACGCATGATGTTGTTGATTTCGACTCGCATCTACTTAACATTTACACGAAGCACAAAATAAGTATAATTCGCGCACGAACACTACAATACTCACAAGAAGGTTGTGTGTTTTTTTTTTTTTTTTTTTTTTTTTTTTTTTTTTTTTTTTTTGTAAATGCAACAACTAAGACTGTAAATTTTGATGAATGATTCGAATCACTCGAATCATTAATAAGTATTTATGAATCTGAATGAGTAGGCGTATGAATCAAACATATTTCGAATGTTATGAGTTTGATGTCAACGTTGTACTCATACTCATTGCAACCTGTACTTATAAATCAATGTTGTACTGAGTACGAATGAATCAGAGTAGTTGAATTTCAATACTGTTGCGAAAAAACGATTCATTGCTGATCTCTGCTCTGTACCGTTATGAATTTATAACAAAAAAAAAATTTTAACTTTCTAACTTAATTTACACAAGAAATAAATAATAAAAATCTTCCCCTGTAAAATTTCGTTTTTGTCGCTTGAGATATTTTTGCGGTTATGGCTCGATATGTGATTGACTGTGAGCTTTAATCAGACTAATCGAATATTTACTCTGTAGTTTAAAAAGTTTTTTGTTTCATGTTTAAACGAAAGTTAATAATTATGCAATAAGATAGATAATAATTATTAAAATAATCTTTTTGGATAAAAGTTGTATCTCTTTTTAGAATACCTTACAATTATCAAATAAGTATTAAAGATTTGTTACAAAAATTTTAAATCCTTACATTTGATTTGTTCGATTGATTTTCCTAATTTAAAGAAAAATATTTTTTTTTTATTTTTATAGAATTTAATAAAATAATATTTTCCTATAAACATTTTTATTTTATTAAAAACAATTTTTTTTTAAATTTTCTAAACAATTTTCTCTAATACGATTTAAACAAAATAATTTATTCTAATTGTTTTACTTTAGAATTTTAATTAGCAAAGGAAAAAAAATCCAATTTTATAACTTTATGTGCAAAATCATTTTTTAATTCTTGTGCCTTTTAATATAAAAAAAAAATTAAATTAAATATAAATAAAAGAAAAATTTAATTTTTTTGTTGTAATTAGTTAATATTAGTTACGTTGATATATATATTTATATATAAAATACACAACTATATGTTAATAAAGGCATTGATTTTTAATTAATTTTTTCTTTTTTTAAATATACTCGTATTATGTATAATAGAGACAAGGAATAAAGTCTTATTTATTTTATTGTTTATTTAACAATTATTTCAAAATGTTTACTTTTATTTTTTAATTAATTTATTTTCTTCTTTACATGTTACAAAATTACAACACAACATTTAAATATTTATTGAAAAGAGGGATTTTATTTTATTTAATTTTTATTTTGTTTTTGGTTTTCAATTTTAATTATACATTCCATCTATGATTTGTATGTAGTTTTTGCTTTGGTTTATTTGTTTCGTTTTCTTCTGCTTCGGTTTTTGTTGTTGTTAAGTTTTTATATAATTTATATAACGTACGTTTGTGTAAAAATAAATGATTGACTTATTATTGGGTATGTTGTTGATGTCCTATGCCAGCGGTGCCATAAAGAAAACTTGATTGACGTATAACAGAAACAGTAGCAGCTGCTACTCCTGCTTGTGGTGGCGGTGCTGGTGCCCTATGTTTTTTAATGGCTTGATAACCGGCGGGTTGTAATGGTTTTGATGTGGTTGTTGTTGTTGTTGTGTTTGTATTTAAATTATTATTATCGCTTGTACTAACATTATTATTATTGTTGTTATTATTATTACTGGTAGCTGTAGTAAGCGGAGTTGATGCAACTGGAACAAATATGATTTTATGATTTGTATTATAATGATCATAAAAAAAGCATTTGAAATTATTGTTCAAACTCCTGTTTTTTTTTTTTTTAAGTAAATGGCAAAAGGGCATAAACAGCATAAGACACTTTATTTTAGTAACTTAGAAAAATGGTCTCTTCAGTATTTTTATTTTATAAAAGATAAAAGGCATAAAAAGTTTTAAAAATTAGCTCTTAAACGGTATTATGTTGTTTTGCCTTTTAGCCCACAGAAATGTTCGACTGAGTTAACAAAATGATCCCCCTTTCTATTTAGTTCTCATTCACCACAGTCAATTCATGGTCAATTGACCAGGGGATCGCACAAGGCATTTCGAAAAACATATTCCTGCTGAGCTCTACTTTCTGTCTGTCTCATGCCAATATATGAATTGCTAAAACAATTTTCCTTATAGAATTGTTTAAAATCTACAATAAACACATAGAACTGTTTGAATTGTTTATTTTCATTGTACTAGAATTCGTTTTACTTCTTTACACAAATTTTAATATATGTATGGGCAATTTCGTGTCAAGTGACCCAATTTTTAAAATCGATGTCTTCCGATTTGGATGAACCAAGGTTAGTACTATTGGATAGTAGGCCAGACACAAATTTTCAGCTCTATCAGTCAAGAACTGCCGGAGTTAGAGGGGGTCAAAGTTGGACATTTTGGTCATACAGGGTTTTTTAAAATGTGTGTAACTTTTCACCTATTGGTCCTAGCAAAAATTAGATTAGGATTTTAGATTAGCTATTTCTTCAATCTTCCCAAAAATATTTTTTTTTTTTTAAATTTATTTTTTTTTTAATTTTTTTTTTAATTATTTTTTTTAATTTTTTTTTCAATTTGGGCCTTTTTTTTTTGCTCAAAAGAAAGCTTATACAATTTCCCTTAAGGCCTTTATAATCGCTTAATGGGATGCGAGTGGGATATCTATCAAAAGAATTAATTTTTAACTCAAGAATAAGATTTTTCAATATTTTGCACATGTACCATTTTCATTTTCCCCCATTTTTTTTTCCAACTGGAGTTTTTTTTTATTTTTCTCAAAAGAAAACTTATACCATTTCCTTTAAGATCTTTGTGGGCACTTAGTAGCAAAAGGCATATCTATAAAAAAATATTTTAACTCAAAATCCAAAGTTTTTAAATTTTGCCATATGCACTATATTTTTTTATAATTAATGTTTTTTTTTTGCTCAAAGAAAGCTTAGTTCTTTTCCTTTAAGAGCTTTGTGGTCACTTAATGGAATGCGAGTGGAAAAACATCGATCGTAAGACATCGATTTTAAAAATTGGGTCACTTGACACGAAATTGCCCATATTTGTAATGAAAAACAAGCTTAAAATGCTTGAGTTAGATGACTTCGAGGAATACAATAATTTTTGAATAAAATCCACAATTTAAAAACGAATAGAAAGTTCTTATTTTAATATTCATTATTGCAGTTCAGATTAAAAACTCCTTCAACCCCATTATTTCCTTTTCTCTTAACATAAAATTTTCTATATCGGAAAATTAAATTAAAAATGCTGCAAGAGATTTTCAGTCGAACATTTTAAATTAAAAAATTAATTTATTAACTAAAATGTTTACGCAATCTACAACATTATGAAGGGAAATTAAAAAAAAAAAATAACATTCAATGGTTGCTAATTAATAAAGAAGAAAAAAAAAGTGAAATAAAAAATTATATTTTCTAAATGATTATTATATGTGAATAAAACTTTATTTAACAATTTTATTGTTGTTGCTGCTGAATATTGTTGGACATACATAACGTATTTATTGTATACAATAGATTAGAATACTATAAAGAAGGAAATGTGTGTATGCTTTTGTGTGTGGATACATACATATATTAATTAATTTTATTTTGTTTGTTTTTTTTTTCTCATACATTTTATTTAAAAATAAAAATCATTACAATTATGTATACATTTTCATTATAAATGACAAAAAGAAAAACATGCTAGATAGAGTGTGTGTAGATAGATTTAATTTTATATGTATGTATGTATGTACATATGTATAAGTAAAAAGTATGCATAGTACATATGTATATATGTATGTATATAAATAATAATTTATTTCCAATATTATTATTCAAACAAGGCACATACATACTTTCAAAGAGAGTGGTGATGTTCTTTCTAATTAGGACTACGTTTTTTGAGGTTTAATTTTTGTTTAAAAAAATGTTTCTTTTTCTTTAATAAACTTTATCATTAGTTAAAAACAAAAATAAAAAGTAATTAATATAATCGTTTTTTTTTTTTAAATAAAAACCTAATAAAAACAAAATTTCAATAAAGCTATTATTATTAATAATTCAATAAAAAAAAACTTGTAAGGCTTTTTTGATTTTAGTTTCAGTTTTCATTTTTATGAATGCTTAACATTAAGTTTAAAAAAAAAATTGTTTAATAATAAAATTAATAAAAATTTAATTTAATAATAATTATAATATTAAATGATTAGATAACATTAAAATAATATTTAAAATATGATAATTAAATAAAAACTTCATTTACAAAATATTACACATTAATGGGGGGGGGAGGTATAGATAGATAAAAAGAAAATTAATGAAAATAATACATGTTTATTTAATTTTTTTTTTGTTTGTTGTTGCAGTTTTTTTTTTATAATCGAAACAACTAATACAAAGGACTTAATTTATATAAATGTATGTATGTATAATTTCTTTTTTTTTGATTTTATATCTCACGTGCATTATTGTTTTGCTATAAAATATAAAATTGTTTGAAAAAAAAAAAAAATTATAGAAAGAAAAAACAAAGATTAAAACTTAAATTTTTACTTAATTTTTTTTTTTTTAAAGAAAATTATAAATATATTATAAAAGAATAATAATAATTATGAACAGCATTCCGTTTCTATACGTATATATTCCTCTTCGATAGATGCTTCTTAGAGGAATAATTTGCTATTTTCTGTTTCTGTGTGTGTGTGTAGGTGTTTTTGTTTTTCTTTCAATATTTACATACCATTAGCAGTTTTGACTGTTCGACTAGGATACTCTTTTTGAATATTTAAAAAAGGTGGTGGCTTGGGAAATTCGGTAACATTATGAAAATGTTTACCGTATTTTGTTTCCAAATCAATGACTAAACGGCTGACAGCATTTGCATTACTGCTACCACCGAATGATGGTGGTGTTGTAACACCTGTGGGTGGTGTACCAGGAGCACTGCCACGCATCGATGAGTAACGCTGTGGTGGTACTGGTGGTGCACCAGTTGACTGTAAAGAAAAATAAAATGAAATTTTTAAAGGATGTTTTAACAAGCCAGATTCATCAGAGATTTTTAAATATTTTTCATTATTTGTTATTAAAGCTATTAATTTATCATACATTGGTAAAATTGAGGACATAAGAGTAGTTTGCTGTAACTCCAGCAACAAAAGCTCTAAATTTTGGTTTTAATATACACTCTTTCTTTGAATTCCGATTCACATGCACATACATATGATCATCACTTTATCAAATTTCAAAACTCGTAACTAAATTTGAGAAATGTAAACATGTCAAGAAATGAGTTAGATTAGATCAGATGTGATGTATATAGTGTATGTATGTATATAGTTGGCTTGTGATAAGATCTGTTAGTTTAATTGTTTATCGGATTAACATAAATTTAGACGAGTATACTCGTCGTTGGTAATAGGAAGGCAGAAGGATTGGATATCCTTCTTCGTATTTGCGTACGTTTTAGTAGAAAAAGAAATAATAAATCACGCAGATGGATAAAATAAAGAAAAACGAGACACATTACGAAAATTGGCAACACTTAGAAATTCACTATTGTCGATTACAGTGTCTCAGCAGATAACGGGATAAAGTAATAATATAATATATTTAAAGTAGGACGAGTATACTCGTCTTGGCATTGCGGGATACCCTGTCAAAGACGAGTATACTCGTCCTTGGCAGCGAATGTGTTAAAACACATGATACTTTTGACAAATTTAGGAATATCTATAGTACTTCTAGTATGGGCATCCTAATATGGGCATGTTATCCGCAAGTTTGTAGTTCAAATATAGTAGTTCGTCATAGGAAAATTCAAACTATTAAATCAAGAGTATAACATTTGTTTGTACAGTAAGACCCCGCTTAATGCGGGGTTACGTTCCAATAAGTTCCAGCGCTAAACGAAACAGCGTTAAACGAGTTAAAGTGTCGACTAGGTCGATAGTATAGGGTGATTTTTTAAGAGCTATAGGAAAATTTTTCAAAAAAAAAAAAAAACATAAAATTGAGAAAAATGCATGAAATCTTTATTTGAATCGATAGTACGGTCCATATAATTTAATGTTTGAAGATTATTTCATGCAAATGTTGACCGCGACTGCGCCTCAAATGGTTCATCCGCTTAGTCCAATTTTGGCATACTCTTTCCAACATTTCGGCCGGTATCTCACGAATAAATGCTTCAATGTTGTCTTCCAATGCGTCAATTGAAGCGGGCTTGTCTGTATAGACATGAGCTTTAACATAGCCCCACAAAAAATAGTCTAAAGGCGTTAAATCGCACGAAATAAAATGTTCACCGAACTCGCCTCTCAATCAGTCCATTGTTACGCGTGCTGTGTGGCATGTGGCACCGTCTTGTTGAAACCACATGTCATGCAAGTCAAGCTCTTGCATTTTGGGCAAAAAAAGTTGGATATCATCTCACGGCAGCGCTCACCATTCACAGTTACGTTACGATTTGCAGCATCTTTGAAGAAGGACGGTCCAATGATGTCAAATTCAATGATTTACAAGCGTTGTTCGTTTGTAAGACGATTCATGGTTAAATTATAGACCAAACTGAAGATGTTTGACAGTGAAACAAAACACGAAACGTGCGTGAGCTGTTTAAACCAGTGTTGCCAAAAAGATAATAGCTAAAAAATCACCCTTTATTTCACACCTCTACGAGCATAGGAAATAGGCGAACAATATTTTCTATCTTCAAGGCATATTATCTGGAAGGTTTTATTGTTTTCGATGCAAATGAAAGAACAGAACTATTATTCTTTCCATTGGAAAAACAGAATAGTCATTGAAATTACTTTAATAAAATGGTAAATCGGCTTTATAACACTGTAAGCTAGATTGATGTCAATTTATAATGTCAATATTAGCAAAGAAGCTCTCAAAATTTTAAAAACATTATGAAATCCTTTATGAATTGTAATTCACCTTCTTCACAAGCTAAATTACTTTTCTTTTCGATTTGTTTATAATAAAACATATAAATTTATAGATTATTTACCCTTGTTTTATAGTTCATCATGATGGATTGATTAGTTGGTTGTTTGTTGACTTATAAAAAGATGTTATTTTTTAAATTCTTTTTAAAGAAATTATTTTCTTATAACTTTTTAAATTTTATTTAAATTTATTTTCGATTGTTATTGTTTATTTTTATAATTGACAGAAATATTATTTCACAGTTTTATTGTGAACTGAATGAAAATGCATCAAAATATTTATGTTACTGTAACGATTTTTCCCTTTTAATTGCCAATTGCAGCAGTATATTATCACTATGGGCGTAAGTACGTTGTTGTTTGTACAATAATAGCGTTTGTACAACAAACACTATTGTTGTATTGTAATCGAAAAGCCCCGACACTGAGTCTAGCAAACGGTTAAAGCAACAACTTTTTCTTAGGTTTTTTTTTTTTATTATTATTGTTCCATTCTTTGGTATTTAAAAACAAAAAATAAAAACAACACAACACTCTCTTTCATTGCATTGCTATGGTGAGTGTCGCCGTATTGAGGAAAAACAAATAGGAACACAATTTCAAGAAGAAAACAAACTATGAAAGTTTATACAATATAATCCTTCATCCTTATGATTTAGTTTAGTTTTTGCCGAGTTTGTTTTGCTTGTTGTATACTACGCCAATTTAATACAGAGTGACACATGGGGAATGTCGCTGTATTGCTGTATTTTTGTATTTGACATGACATGTTTACATTGGAGGCATAAGGGAAATCCAGTTAACAGAGAAAGAGAGACATAAAATTCGCACAAAGAATGTTACTGTTAAATACTAAAATAAAAACAAACAAAAACAAGAGAACAAAAATCAATATTAAAAGGAAGAAGAAAATATGAAAACAAAAACCCATTTGTTTACATTTTCCTAAATAGTACTGTAGTACTGCGTCTACTTTTAGAAGTATTAGACAACATAATACCCTCAATGAAGAAAGCCATAACACATTTTGTCTTATATACTCTGAGGAAAAAAAAAAAGTTATTGATGTTAAGAGTTTAAAGGGGATGTTTATTTACACAAAAATACACAAAAAAAGGACAAAATAAAAGGTTATATTTAGAAGTGTAAATAACTGTATGTGGGTGGCTTTTTTAAAGTGTTTAGAATGCCTTCACATAGGCAACATTAAACCCACATTTTTTTCTTTTTTTTTTATGGGGAAAAAAAGTAATGCGTATATTATCTACAAACGTATAGAACTCAGTCATGAATGAATTCTGAAGACACTTTGGCGCCAGCATTGTACACGTAGTTGTGTTTTAATTTAATTTCACCGAAAAGCAACAATTTCATGAGGTGTTAGGTTTACATAGATATAAAAAACAGAACGTGACGTTTTATAAGGATTTCGCATTTTTCATATTAAATAAGGAACATTTGAAAAAAGGGATAGGTTTGAAGATTCTAAATTTTAAAGGTGTTTAGGCTTGAGGCTGGCCTCAATCAGACAACAACTGTTCGTTGTAGCTCCAGTTTGTCGTGACCGCCTCTCAATGTGCCAATTTATCTTATGTACGCGATATGTTTCCAGCCTTACTAAGTTTTTTAAGCAATAGTTAGCTACTGCACAATCGAAACTGCATTTACAAGACGATCCGACAACATAGGTTTCTATCGTAAGACATTATTTTCTGTTAAACGTCCTGTCTCTAATTAGAATGTGAATATATGTATGACTGTTATAAAGGGTGATTTTTTAGCTATTATCTTCTTGGCAACACTGGTTTAAACAGCTCACGCACGTTTCGTGTTTTTTTTCACTGTCAAACATCCTCAGTTTGGTCTATAATTTAACCATGAATCGTCTTACAAACGAACAACGCTTGCAAATCATTGAATTTGGCATCATTGGACCGTACTTCTTCAAAGATGCTGCGAATCGTAACGTAACTGTGAATGGTGAGCGCTACCGTGAGATGATATCCAACTTTTTTTTTGCCCAAAATGCAAGAGCTTGACTTGCATGACATGTGGTTTCAACAAGACGGTGCCACATGCCACACAGCACGCGTAACAATGGACTTATTGAGAGGCGAGTTCGGTGAACATTTTATTTCATGTTCGGGACCGGTCAATTGGCCGCCTAGATCGTGTGATTTATCGCCTTTAGACTATTTTTTGTGGGGCTATGTTAAAGCTCATGTCTATACAGACAAGCCCGCTTCAATTGACGCATTGGAAGACAACATTGAAGCATTTATTCGTGAGATACCGGCCGAAATGTTGGAAAGTGTATGCCAAAATTTGGACTAAGCGGATGGACCATTTGAAGCGCAGTCGCGGTCAACATTTGCATGAAATAATCTTCAAACATTAAATTATATGGACCGTACTATCGATTCAAATAAAGATTTCATGCATTTTTCTGAATTTTATGTTTTTTTTTGAAAAATTTTCCTATAGCTCTTAAAAAATCACCCCTTACAACGCTAGATGTGGACTACTAAAGCCATCTTTTGAAAAAAAAGAATATGATTTTCTTTTATTCTTGCTTTTTAACAGTTTTAAGAATGAAAAATTTCAACTTTTGATTGTCTTCAATTCCCTTTAAATGCTAATGTTGAAATTATTGAACGTAATTTTTATATTTAATTCACTTACATTGCTTGCCTGCCTGAGTGGTGGTGGTGGTGCTGGACATGTTCTATGCGGTGGCAAAGGTGGTGCATTAATTGGTCCACCATTAAGTATAATCGGTTTCGGTGATTTATTACTGCTTATAGGACTACTTGTAGATTTCGTTGCTGTTACCAAAGTCGTTGATGGTGGCGGCGGAGGCGTTGAATTTGCAACCGAACGAAATTGATCTCTTAAAGCCGATACACTATTCGTAGAGGATGATGTGGATGGTGGTTGGGTCGACGAGGGCGATGATGAAATACTAGCCTGTGAAATTAAAGCAGTATTAACGGCACTTATAGGTCCAACATTTGTCGAAGATCCTGAGTTCGATGAGAGATTTAAATTTGTATTGGAAGTACTGCGGGCTGGTGTGGGAGGTGGTGGTGGTTTAACAGTTGGCGGCTTTGGTGGTGCCACAGTAGGACGTCCTTTTTAATGTGAATAAAATATTAACCAAAATTATTCCAAAGGAATGTACATTAAAATACTTACCCAAGGGCGGTTGGGGAGCTGTGCGTAAACCTGAATTAATGGCCTCTTGAGATTGGGCAAAAGGTGTGCGCATAGTACCAAAATGTTGTTGCGTTGGAAATACAATACCACCCTCAGCACTAGCACTAATAGGCGGTGATCTATTGACAATAAAGAAGAAGTAACATGGATAAGTTAGCGTAATTAAAATATATTTTTTTTTTTAATTTTTTATTTTAAAGTTAGTTAGATAGCCATTAGCCATTAAGAATAAAAAGCAACTTTTAAAAACCAATATTTTCTTTGTTATTGTAGTTGACATTAACTTGGTATATTATTATTGTATATAAAAATATTTCATTAAATATATATTGTAGATGGAGTTGGTGAGTTATTAAAACTTTTTGGGTGACTAAAGTTATGTTATTTATTTTAGAAGAAGTGAGAGATGAGATAAAGCTTTGAATAGCAAGCATTTTTGATAGGCGTTATTTATTTATATATGTATGTATGTATTTATTAATATACATGGCAGTAGTGGTAAGAGTATGGATCATAAATTGTTTGTATACCTTGGCGATTTCATACTATGATGACGAGCTACACCGGGCCTTTGACCATTGGCCAAAGCTAATTTTTGCAAACCTGGCGGTTTAGGGGCAAAATTTGGTTTGCCATGATTTGGTTTCATCGTAGGCAATGGCGATTTTGTAGGTGGTGAGGGTGAAGCTGAAGCCGATGGACTTGTTGAATTGGTGGAAGTGGTGATGGTGGTGTTATTATCACCATTGCTACTATTACTACTATTGCCACCACCAAATAATGTTGATCTATTGGGTGCTAAATTTCGCAATGATCCCCCAGATGCAATCGATGATGTGACCAATGATGACGACGATGACGTTAAACTGTTGCTGCTGTGGCTATTATTGTTGTAGTTGTTGTTCGTATTATTTATAGTGTTTTGGGAATTTATGGATGTTGTTGATGTTATTGTATTATTATTGTTGTTGTTATTATTATTATTATTATTTACAAAAACATTATTATTCCCTAAACACAAACTGTTGTAAATCAAACAAAATATATGGGAAAAAAAAAGAAAATTGTAAAAGAAATAAATATAAAAACGAAAGAAAAAAGAACAAAATAAATACAAAATGAACAAAAATATTATAATTTACAAGAAAATAATATTTAATTAAAATAGAAAAAAAAACAAAATACACAGTAAAAGATAAAATTCTAAAAATTAAAAACTATTAAACCGTCCATGGACATATTTATAGTTCCCCGGTTTTACACGATACAATTGAAATAAAATTCCCAGTAAAATATTTTCTTAATTAAAATCTGCTACACTAGCTAAAATATGAAATCTATAAATACCCTTGCCTATCCTTATCGTCCAAATATGAACTAGAATGTCCTTATATAGACCCACGCTTAAAGAACTAAAACTATGCATATAATTCCCATCGATTCTTTAGTTTCGTTGGATTCCTTAGGTCCACAGTTCGGTTCTGGCGTAATGAAGCTCCGTTGTTGAAGTGTAAACATATAGGGTGAAAAATCAGATTACTCCGAGGCTACGTACTCTACAATATATCATCTCGAAGCTGGTTATATGCTGCAGGAAAGACTTCACAATGATCTGATGAGGGTAAAGAGTGTGCTAAGGAACTTACGTGAATCTAGCGGAACAGTCGGTAATCATGGATTAAGGAATCAGACATAGAGTGGACATAATATAGCGGCGTAGAAGGGATTGTAGCATCATCTGACTAATATAGCCCAGTCTATTCTGATCTCAGTATACTATGCCGGGGTTTCTTCAATAGTGAATCTAGCGAAACAGTCGGTAATCTTGGATCAAGGAATCAGACAAAGGGTGGGCCATAATATAGCGGAGTAGAAGGGATTGTAGGATTTTCCGACTAATATAGGCCAGTCTATCATGATCTCACTATACTATGCCGGGGTTTCTTCAATAGCCGAAGGGAGTTACCATTAGTCGGAATTTCTGATTTGGAAGGCTTAAAAGCTTTGAAAAACAAATCAATTGTCCCTTGATAAATGCTATTATTATTGATGTGACATTGACTATGTCCTCAACATAGTGTTGAGAACATATAACCTACGGTATTTGTCCTCAAACTCTATAGAGTATTCCGATGCCTTTACCAAACCTGTTGCCTTGATACAATTCTGATGTTGTACGGTATCAGTATATCCTTACTGATACACACCCTGTCTAGTACGGTTAAGTTGCATACAAGTTTCAGGTATGTATGTGTTCCAATGATTCATTCTCATTACAGTGCTTGAAATAATACCTACAGTCATGTAGACTTTTTCCCGCTGCTTTTTATCGTATTAAAAAAGATATTATTGATTTGTTTAAGGCATTTACAATCAAGAACGTTTAAAGAGCAAAACGAATATGAAACAATATTACAGAAATTATTGGAAAGAAGAATAAAAATACAAAGGTGTGTATCTAGACTTTTTTTCTTGACTGTATGTTAGACAAGTACTCTTCCAGTTTATAGAGCCTGGTCAAAAGAACGGTTACTAGCCCTCAGGCGACACCTGGATAGTGTGATGTATGGCTCAAATCTGTTTTCATTGATTGGTTCAAATCCATTTGGCTTGAGAAAAATTATTTATTTTCCATATAAAGGGTGATTTTTTAGCTATTATCTTTTTGGCAACACTGGTTTAAACAGCTAACGCACGTTTCGTGTTTTGTTTCACTGTCAAACATCTTCAGTTTGGTTTATAATTTAACCATGAATCGTCTTACAAACGAACAACGCTTGCAAATCATTGAATTTTATTATCAAAATGCGTGTTCTGTTAAGAAAGTTCATCGCGGGCTTCTACCATTTTATGGTCAGTTTAATCGACCCACTGAAGAGGCTATTCGGGATGATATCCAACTTTTTTTTGCCCAAAATGCAAGAGCTTGACTTGCATGACATGTGGTTTCAACAAGACGGTGCCACATGCCACACAGCACGCGTAACAATGGACTTATTGAGAGGCGAGTTCGGTGTACATTTTATTTCACGTTCGGGACCGGTCAATTGGCCGCCTAGATCGTGCGATTTAACGCCTTTAGACAATTTTTTGTGGGGCTATGTTAAAGCTCATGTCTATACAGACTAGCCCGCTTTAATTGACGCATTGGAAGACAACATTGAAGCATTTATTCGTGAGATACCGGCCGAAATGTTGGAAAGAGTATGCCAAAATTGGACTAAGCGGATGGACCATTTGAGGCGCAGTCGCGGTTAACATTTGCATAAAATAATCTTCAAACATTAAATTATATGGACCGTACTATCGATTCAAATAAAGATTTCATGCATTTTTCTGTATTTTATGTGTTTTTTTTTTGAAAAATTTTCCTATAGCTCTTAAAAAATCACCCCTTACAATACAAATTTGAATAAATTTTTGCTTTTGGAGTCCTATTCACTGTGTTATAATTATTAATTGTAACTTTGGTGGTCTAGTTATGAATTGACCATTGACTAAACGCATGTGAATTGAAATATAAACTTGTAATGAAATGAAAATAAAAAATATATTGACGGTTGGAGGCTTATTTCCAAAGTAATAGTTCTTTTTTTTTAAATCTGTGTGAATTGAAAATATTCTGAGTTTCATTATTGTTAAAACAAAAAGAAATAGAAATAAACTTATTCTCATACATTATAGTTGATGTTTAGTGTTCACTTCTTCTTTGTTTATTAAACAAAACAAATTACGTTTCATTTTCTTTTTTATAGCAAACTAGCTGGCCCAGCGAATTTCGTCCCGCCCAAAATTGATTTTTTTTACTGCCCAAAACAGGTTACATTATATATTTATTGTATTTATTATATTTATTACATACTTATTGCATAAAACAGTTATATAAAAATAACTAACTTACTATAAGTGTGTAGACCTATCTATCTAGTTCAAAATTTAATTGAAGTCGGTACGATATTTAGATGAAGCATACAAAGAATAACAATAAGAGGTCCGAATCATGGGTAGCGTTGACGAAGTTGTAGTTGTTGTACTCACTCCAAAACAAAAACTAACAGACATACATGTTATGTATGTACATAAAGGGTCCGCCAAATAACTTTTTTTTTTTTTGTAAATGCTTTAAAAAAACTACTGAATATTTTCTCAAATTTCTTTTTTTTTATATGAAAGTACAATCTTTGCGGTTAATAATGGAAAATAAATGATTAAGCGTTTTCGCTTCGCTAAGGGGGCCTGCGATCGACTTACAGAAGATGCTGATTTTAGCAAAAAAATCATCTTTTCAGATGAAGCTCATTTTGATCTTGGCGGGTATGTAAACAAGCAAAATTGTCGCATTTGGGGCACAGAAAACCCGCACGCATACATTGAAAAGCCGACGCACCCAAAACGAGTCACTGTTTGGTGCGGATTTTGGTCCAGAGGCATAATTGGGCCACCTCGGAGCTGCGATTTGACACCGTTGGACTATTATTTGTGGGGTGCCGTCGAAGATAAGTGTTACGCCGACAAGCCAGAGACAATTGACACTTTAAAGGACAATATTCGTGAAGCCATTGGTGAAATACAGCTGCACACAATCGATAATGTGCTTAAAAATTGGACCGATCGTGTAGGCTACTGCATGGTCAGCCGAGGCAGCCATTTGAATGAAATTATTTTCCATTATTAACCGGAAGTATTGTACTTTCATATAAAAAAAGAAATTTGAGAAAATATTCAGTAGTTTTTTTTAAAGCATTTAAAAAAAAAAAAAGTTATTTGGCGGACCCTTTATATAGTTACATATATACCTCGAATTAGCCGACTTATAGGTATATTTTAAAGGGGGAGGGTTGTCATGTCCATTTTTGGTGAGTTTGTCGATATCGACGCTACGAACTTACCCACCAAATTGCATTCGTCTATGATCACTATGTCCCTAAATATTAAATTTTAAATGTTTGCCACGCCTACTTTTTGCTATATCGAATTTTTTTTAAACCATATAAACCTGATAAGCTTTCGAACAAAAAAAGAATGGTTAAAATCGGTTCAGTAGTTTAAGAGTTATAGGTATCACTTGAAGGGTGAGGGTTGTCACGCCCATTTTTGGTGGGATTGTCGATATCGACTCTACGAACTTACCCACCAAATTTTATTCGTCAACGATCAATATGTACTTAAATATTCAATTTTAACGATTTCCCACGCCCTCTTAACATTTGGGGATATAAAAAATAGATGTTGTCCGATCCTCAGACCTACCCGATATGCACACAAAATTTCATGAAAGTTTAACCACTAACACGAGAATTTTATATATTAGAGAATATAAAATCGAACTAAATTGAAATGAATTGAATAAAATATGAAAATATGAATATACATATATGTATGTATGAAAATATTCTAAAAGTTTAAATAAAAATAAAGAAAGAAAGAGAGAAAGGAAAACCCCAAACAAACTAATGATGAATAATATTTCAAGTGCATTTTATAAAAGAAAAAGAAAAACAAAATGATTTAATAACAAAATTAAAAACCTACTTCTACATACAAATTTTCTATATAAAGAAAGTTTTGTTATTTGAAACAAAACGAATAAAGAGAGAGAGAGAGAGGGAAACAATAAAATAATTTATTAAAATAAGTATACTCACTTTAAATTGGCCGCTTTGCTGCGAACACTGCCGCCAGTATTAATTTTTTCCATAAATTTATCAGACATTGTTGGAGGCGGCGGAGGTGGCGATTGTTTGGTTATTGATGATGTTGTTGTATTTGTCTCGCTATTGGAGAATATAAATGAACGAACAGTGGTTGCAGAAGATCCATTGACTTTATTCTTTTCTATGAGTGAATCGGATGTACTCTGTGTGTGGAGAGAGAAAAAAACAATTTTAAGAAATTAAATTTTAAACGTAGGCACAGAGCCTATGGTTATTATTGATTTCTTTGTTTGTTTAATTACTTGTCTATTGTGAATTAACAACAGGTGAAGTTTTAAAATTCTATTCCATTTTGAAAAAAAGATTGTATTGTCATATAAAGTAACGAAAAAATTCGATTTTTTTTTAATGATTTGTGACACAAATATGTGTATATTAAGAATAAGTGTACAGTAAGACCCCACTTAACGCGGGGGATACGTTCCAATAAGTTCCAGCGTTAAACGAGGCAACTTAACACGTACATATCGCTCCTTTATTGCAACATAGTCATATCTCAAAAAAACTTGAACTTGGCAAAATGCGATTTAAGTTTTCAAGACATATGTCCTATGATCTAATTGCCTAACTTCTAATTGCTATAACTTCGGTTCAGCTTGGGATATAAAACTGATTTTTTTTCAACATGTACAGAAGGTCTAAAAGAGCAGTTTTGCTTAAGTAACTACAAATTTTTATTTTTTGAGATATGACTATGTTGCAATAAAGGAGCGATATGTAAATACATTGCGACTTCGGAAAATACAGTTGGAATCTTTATTCTGGACAGACTAACAAACAGAGCTTTGAAAAAGATACATAGTATATACCGTCGGTATATAGTGCACCGCTTTTGGTTGATGCATGGCCGTTTCCTTTGCACACGTATACAACAAGTATCCATACAGTGTGCGATTTAGGGGAATCCCAATACTACCGCGTAATACTGAAACAGCGTTAAGCGGGGTCTTACTGTATCTCAACAACACGTTTTTATTATTTTCCGGCAGTTATTATCTTTGGAACATTATGTCAGATAAGGCACTCCTCTTATAGGCTCTTGACAATTACTGTCTGTATTAATAAAATGTACTTCTCTAGCTTTTTCTATGGAAAGTTATCGATATAGAAAGATTTCATAATAAAAATTTTTTTTATAAATAACAGTCTACACATACCGTTGATAAGTTTTTGGGTGGCTGTGATGGCGGTTGTGGTGGTGGTCCACGATTTGTTTTTAAATTGGCTTCGGTAGCATTGATATGTTGTTGTTGTTGCTGTTGGTTTGTAGTTGTAGTTGTTGGAGGTTGTTGTTGTTGTTTTTGACGTTTTAATGTCAAATGTTTCGTTAATTCAGCATTAAAATCTAAAGGACCATTATTAGAGGCTGCTGATGCATTGGTGGTGGTTACCGTAGAAGGTGGACTATTACTGCGATTTTTAGATGGTAAAGTATTTGAAGAAGAGGCGGGTGCTAATAAAACGGAAAAAGGAAAACAATAAATATGAAAAAACATTAAACAAAATACATATTATTAAAACTTACTTCGGCTACCGTTGACTGGTTTCAATTTTGGCATTGAACTGAGACCCTCAAATAGGCCACCCAGTTTCGGTGCTCCATTGCCAATATTATTACTGTTATTATTGTTGTTATTGCTTAAACTATTCGAACCAAAATTACTTTGTCGCTTTGGAGAACCATTTGAAGTACCACTATCACCACATATACGACCAGAGATAGCTGGGCCACTTTTATCAACAGTGGTGGCTTTCTTTAGTTTGGTACCCTTTTGTATGGATTGCAAAAGCGCTGAACGTACATCAGCACCACCGCCTGCGCCACCTAATTTTAAGCCGCCCATGGCAGGTGGCGGAGGTGGTCCTGGTGGTGGCGGCGGACCCGGGGGAGGGGGTATAGCCATCTGTAAGATATAAATAATAATAAATATCAAATAAATACAAAATTTTATAAAAAAAAAGAAATTTTACTTGTTTTTTGTGTAAATTTCTTATTAATCTCATAAGGTTGGCTTTGATCAAACATGTGTTTGCTTTAATCTTTTGTTAAAGACTGTTTTAAATACGATTTTATAAATATTATTGAAATAATATTTTTTTATTTATTTTGTATGTAGTATGTATGTATGCATGTACATATGTATGTATATGCTTTATATCGTAGTGTTATTATTAGTTTTCAAAGTTTTATTGGTAAGTTATAGAAGTATTCAGTCCTACGCACATTTATTACCCCTTTAGTGAGTGCCTATTATTTATTTGCATTATAACTTATTATAGCTTTTGGGATTTTATCGAATACAGTGTATGTCAAAAGAAATGAAACTATGATGCTAGTAATAGTATAGAAAATCAAGTTTGCATCCATTACACTGGGCTCATGCGAGAAATTTTTGGAAAGCTAGTTATTAGGCCGCTGAACAATATTTCCTTAATTCTAGTTGCAGTCCTCGTTACATATATCAGACAGTGCTTTACGTATGTAAACGATAAACCACTAATCCCAGGGTTCTACCTTAGGCATTGCTTGACAAAGATTTGGATTTTCCTGAGCTCTTATCAAGCTGCGTTTGCATTGTTCTTTGACTTGACATGACTTTTAAAAATATTCCGTTTCCTGCTCCACACAGAGTGCATTCAGACCCATTCTTCAATGTCTTCTCTTTAGCCAATCATACCATTTCAATCTCCTGCTTTTGCAGTGTAGGTTAGGTTAGAGGACGTGTACTTGTCAGTTAAGACAAGTACAGTACCCGGAGGTCGAAATTGACCCATTGTACAACGTCCTTAGAGAGGGAAGGAAATAGAGGGAATAGGATGAAAGGAGCGCATGTAGGTAAGGGGGGGGATGGGAATCACACAGAACGAAACAGACACAAACAAACAAAAAAAGGAGTGAGAGCGCGACTACACTTATGAAGCCCTAGCACCACTCAACCAGCCCAAGGTGCTAATGAATCTGTGGAGAGCCTTGATGTCGGCTCTCGACACAGAACTCAAGCTCTCAAAGAAGGCCCTGCCAAGGGTCCTCAACCTCAACCTACCAAGTTCTGGCCAATTACAGAGGAGGTGTTCGATAGTCTCTAACTTCTCCTCATCGCAACATACCCTGCATTAGTCCGGCTGGGATCTGTTCCAGATCCTCGTCAGCGACCTAATCTCGCAGTGCCCCGTGATAAAACCGACAACCAACCTTAAGCTGGCCTTAGCCAAGCCCAGCAGCCAATCTGTTCTCTTACTGTCCACAGCAGGCCATAGACGTCTAGAGACAGAACAGCCCGATCCGTTCCCCCAACGCCTCTGCTCTTCCTCCCTGACCCATCCATCGATGAGGCCATAGAGGTGGCAGACTGCAGTGTAAAATTGTTGGTATTTGTTGTGTAATTCTGATGACTACTTCGTCAGATTCGACTGCAACAGACAGAGCCATTTTAATTTACTTATGTTGCAGTGTAAAATTGTTGGTATATGTTGTGCAAATTCTCACGGCTACTTCCTCAGATTCAGCCACAACAGAACCGAATCGTGCGACCACAAAGTAAACTTTAGATCTTCGATGTTGTTCTTTAAATATCAAACTGCACTTGCAATAGCGTTCGTTGTAAAGCTGTCAATATGATCACGTTGTCATATCTACCTGCACAGAGATATAATTAGTGTTTTGAGTCTATGCGGTATTCTTCTGTAGCCTAAGTGTAATTCATATGCCAGGATACTTATGGGTTTTCAAAAGTATTCTCAAAGTCGATGAACATTTGGTATCAATATTGCCATGAGGTTGTCTATACTTCAACATTTGTTTCGTGATTATGCGTAGACTGTTGATGTAATCAATTCCAGACTTGCCTAGACCAGACTGTACCGCTATAAAGCTTGTAATATGATTAAAAATTTGTTGTTATTATTATTGATGCCACCACTGTGTAGTGTAAAATTTTATTCCCTTGTATGTGAAAACTTTATCAAGTAAAGAAATTATAACTGCCAGCCTACAGTTTCAATTTGATTTGGTTTGGCCACCAACAAAAAAAAAAAAAATTTAAAAAATTAAAAAAATCAAGAAATTACAAACGTAAAGAAATAAAATCTATAAAAATCTTTTGTCAAATAACAACCTACACATTTAATATATCTTTAAGCGTGAGTCGTTGTGGTCTTATAAATGTGATCGAAATAATAACAAAATTTTTATGTTGTTTGATTAACAATTATTTAATTTGTTTTTAACACTTGGCCAGTTAACAAGTTTCGCTTTTATTTTGAATATTAAATAGAAAAAGGAAAAGAAAGAAAATTTCAAAACTACACATGGTAACAACTTGGCTTTGAAAACTGCATATGAAGGGCCAAACCAAGCCAATACTCAGGTTTGCCTATTTATTGCTAGAAGACAACTTCTACTCGTATATGGACTTGGATTTAGAAAATCCCTAATTGTGTGGCCGTAATGATTGGAACTGGTGTAAAAAGGGTAGGTTTTCTTTGGAAATCCTAATGCTAACGTAGTGTTAATTTCGTGGCAAATTTTCTGAATAGAATCTTACTCTATGGATTGACGTCATTTAATGTCAATGTACAATAGCAAAAAAAAAAAAAAAAAATGTATTCGAAATATAAAGGGTCCGCCAAATAACTTTTTTTTTTTGAAAATGCTTTAAAAAAAACTACTGAATATTTTCTCAAATTTCTTTTTTTATTTGAAAATACAATCCTTCCGGTTAATAATGGAAAATAATTTCATTCAAATGGCTGCCTCGGCTGGACAGGCAGTAGCCTACACGATCGGTCCAATTTTTAAGCACATTATCGATTGTGTGCAGCTGTATTTCACCAATGGCTTCACGAATATTGTCCTTTAAAGCGTCAATTGTCTCTGGCTTGTCGGCGTAACACTTATCTTTGACGGCATCCCACAAATAATAGTCCAACGGTGTCAAATCGCAGCTCCGAGGTGGCCAAACGACATCAGCAATGCGGCTGATAATGCGATCTTCAAAAACAGGGCGCAAAACATCGAGTGTAGCTTCGGCTGTGTGGCACGTAGCGCCGTCCTGTTGAAACCAAATGTTGCCAATATCCTCCTCTTCAATTTTTGTGAACAAAAATTCGTTCAACATGGCCCTATAACGATCGCCATTGACTGTAACGGCCACTCCTTGCTCATTTTCGAAGAAAAATTGCCCA
Organism: Sarcophaga caerulescens; assembly: GCA_927399465.1. NCBI lineage: Eukaryota > Metazoa > Arthropoda > Insecta > Diptera > Sarcophagidae > Sarcophaga > Sarcophaga caerulescens. The sequence goes on from OV656868.1 coordinate 86,093,031, forward strand.
ATTATGCCTCTGGACCAAAATCCGCACCAAACAGTGACTCGTTTTGGGTGCGTCGGCTTTTCAATGTATGCGTGCGTGGGTTTTCTGTGCCCCAAATGCGACAATTTTGCTTGTTTACATACTAAAGGTCTGCAACAAATAACTTTTTTGCTTCATACGTGCAACTCGTTGTCGGATAAATAGAGTATTCACTCTCTCTCTAACAGCGCAAGCAGTGAAGAGAAGATAATGTGTGCAAGACAAATACGAGTAAGAATTTATCCGAAGCTGCTTATTCCGTAAAAAGAGTACTCATTGAAAAATATATCCGCTAAACCAAGTACTTCTAAACTTATGTTCACTTCATGTGGTACTTCAAATACTCGCAGCATAAAACACCACATAACTGATGTTTTTTTTTTTATATATAAAAGCTTATGTGTATGAACAAACTTATAAACGACTTGTTAGGCATTTATTTATTAATCATTGAAATAAAAAAATAGTCAAATTTTTTTGGAAATAATTTTTTTTTTTTTGCTTTTTGATTTAAAAAAGTCTTTTCAATGAACTAAAAACAATTAAAATAACAAAAAATCACTTAAAATTACTAAAACGTAAAAAAAACATAGTTTATATTTCATATTTTCAGATATCATTTCATTTGCCAAACTTCTTTGTGGTATTTGCAGTACTCATTGGTATTTGTAGTACTACGTGAAGTTTGGTGGTACTCATTGTACTCAACATGTTTTGTGCCGGTATTTTCGAGTAAGAAAGAAAGTTGAACATGTATTTGTATGAAGCGAACGCAGTCAAATAACAACAAGAAGTTATTCGATAATTTTGTTGTTCTCAAAAAAAAAAAGTACTTTTCTTCTTCGGATACTTCGGATAAGTGTGCGTGTATGCTAGATCTTATGTACTTTTTGAAGTCAAATACATTTGTGCAGACCTTTATTACATACCCGCCAAGATCAATATGAGCTTCATCTGAAAAGATGATTTTTTTTTTGCCAAAATCGGCATCTTCTGTAAGTCGTAATGTCGCAATATTTCCCAGTGTTGTTCAAGCGTATACACAACTATATTCGTTCAGCGGAAGGATAAAAATAATTATCTGTCAAATCAGACATGAGCTAAGTGTTACCATTCACGAAATAAGCACTAGTTGAAAAAAAAAAAACGTTAGATTGCGGACCCGATATATATATATTTTTTAAAACTGAAAAATCATGATTCATTCAAATCCATATTTAACAAAAAATTTATTGAGTTTGGTATTGGGTTTGTAAGTGATTTGTCATTTAATTTTCTTCAAAAAAATATAAAAAAAATTACAATTAAAAAACTGCATAAAATATTAAAAAAAAAAAAAACACACACACAAAAATACCTACAGATTTTTGTTTTGTTGTTTTGTGTTTTATGCCTGCCTCAGTATTACAACGTGTTTAGAATCTTAATTATTTGCTTCTCAAGATTTTATGAATAAATTTTCAACGTTTTAAGGTTGAATTTTTATGATTTTTTTCCATACATACATATGTATATGTATGTATGTACATATATAGTATATTGAATATAAAAATAAAGCCGCCAGTCAGTTAAGTTTTCTTGTTATTTTTCATATTGTTTTTATTATTATTATCTTTGTAAAAAATATAAGATTTCCGCATTTTAGCTGAGGTTATAAGTTTTATTCATTTATTTCACAGTCTGAACTGAGATATGTACAATTGTAAATTGTTTTCATTAAATTAAATCTAAGGCATAAGGTTTTCTTTAAAATTATTTTGAGGTCTTTTATATTAAGCTGGAAAAGAATAAACCTGGTTTCAATAACTTATATACATATGTACCACTTACAAACTATATAATGTGGTCAAATGTTTTAGGTCTCATTCTAGGGTTAAAAGTAGCAAGAGAGCAAGTCTATAGCCTCCAGAGAATCTATATACACGTAGACATATGTAAAAAAGAAATATGATTTATCTGTGGCCTAAACTCTGGATGCTCTAGTTATTATCCGATTTACTAATCATCGGTATTAAGACACTTACGGTGATCTTAACATATTGAACTGGTAGACAAAAAAGTAGGAAGACTACGGCATAGTTTTGTCATTCTTCAATTCTAGGAGAACCTAGATATTATCACAGTATACATAGACAGCTGCCTTAAGTAAGGTTATGTTAAATTAGCCGTCACTGAAAAGGGCAAAGCTTACTTGAAAGTGAAGCGTACAAAAGACACGTACTTTTTCACATAGTCAATCCTTTCCAAAAGTCAACCTCACCCACTGTCTTTCAAGGGCTTAGTGTCCCCTGTCACGCTAACTAGGCTCTGACGACCGACCATGGGCGTCATAACCTTAATACTTGCACGGCTAAATCCCGGCACTTTGCAAGCCTGGTAGCGATGTTGGCAAACCCAACACCAGGATTGGACGCTATAGCCTAATAAGCTGTACATCTTAAATAACTATTATTACCCAAACCAATGCGGCCCTATGCTCCCTAGAGGAATAAAGGGAACATATATGTATATATAGACACGTTGCGTCAATAAATTCTGAGTAACCCTGAATTTTTCATCTCAATTTTTTAAGGTGAAGGACATTTCATCTTTGTGACAGCTTCTGCAGGCTAGTGTTCCCAGCATCCGGTCGAGTATATCCAGAGACTATTGTCCCATTATAGCTATTATGTGTCCACTTTACGATGGAATATATTTATGTATGTGGAATGCAAATTTAGTCTGCATATAGGTATCCATAGGGGGCCAGATTTGTCTGGCCTCTATACAAATGGGTTCCATTCCATTCCATTTTCCTTTGCTAGTGAATAAGATTCTCGTGAAACCATTTGTTTGCTTCTTTGCAGAGAAATTACAATCTCACGTATGAATTTATTTGAATTTTCTGTTAATTTCCTTCTTTCAGCAGAAAGCTGAAGCAGAAATGAAGAAGAAGAAAGCTACTGGTTAAATGCAGTACTTTTATAAGCTAAAATTATTGCAATCTTGGCAACTAGCTAAGTTATTACCGTGTATACGATAGGTATGTACATATATTCGTTTCTTTTCGAATAGCCAAACGGATCTAAAAACCTAGAAAGAGTGTTTAAATGCCAAACATCTTTTAATGGGATGGTGCGACAATATAATGCTACCCTTTCCTCTCATGGTGTTTTCTTTTCTACAAAGAAAATGTCACCCTCTTACAAGGTGCATTAAAAAAATTGCTGACAAACCCTGTTATAAAGTAATTTTTTATTTGAGAAGAACATAACACAAATATTTAAAAAGGGTATGCCCTGTGTTTACCAGGGCGGCTGTTGACTACGTAGTTGAAATAAATTCAGTAATTCTTCTTCAACAGATAACGAAGATGAATCTAATAACTGATTAATTTCAATTTTCGCAAATAAATATCCATATTTATATATTTTTTTTTTAAAAGGTTTTAGATTTAAAAATTTTTCAATAAAATATGTAAATATGAAAAAGGTGTTGCCAGATCCCTAATTTTTCGACATCATATTTTTTTTAAACCAAAAAAAAAAATTTAACACTGTTCTAACACTGAATGAAATTTTTTTATATTACTGACCATGTAGCTTTAATAATGTAATGTTTCCTTAAGGTTACTCCACAAAACAATGAAAAAATTAACTTCAAAATTGGATAACGACACCGAGCGACTTTTTTAAATTTCATCTGGTAGCCCTATAAATAAACAAAAGTCATCTGCTTTACAGGGCATTATCAGCACTCTCGATTTATACAGGGCATAAAATGCAATGCCCTCCACCATTGGCAAGTGCAAATTATTTAGAATAAAACATACCACCCTATTAGAGGGTGAAACATTTTTAAGAAACAAACACAAAATTGCATTTTTTTAAAATAAAATGCACATTTTTTGGTAGCAAAGAAAACACCATCAATCAAAACATTATTCTTCTGGGTCCCGCGTCTAGGCTTGTCCCCGTGAACGATAGTCTTTATGTATCACCACAAAATATACCTAGTGTAGAGGAGTAAAATCACATGATCTTAGTGATTAATGGGCTGTTGTAATGTGTTGTATCTTGGTCAAAGGAATAGAGCAGGATAAAGATAATAGAGGACGAATGGTAACACTGTAATTTTAACATTGTTTTATTATTTTAATTAAACAGTGCTTTAAAATATGCTCGAGTAATAACGAAGACTTGTAGCTTTTACAACCAAATTTATTTAAAAACAATATGTAATGATAATACAAAAAAAAAATCAAAAAATGGAAAAATATTAAAAATAAATCAAATTTATGACATGCAAGTGAAATTTTCTTTAAGAAATGTTTCTACTTACAATGTATTGTTATTAAAGAAAAAAATAAACAAAAACGATATCACTAAACTTTAAACAATTTCTAAAGTTTAAAAAAGAGTTTAAACAAAAACAAAAAACTTGATTAATTAAAAAATGCAAGCAAGCATTGTGTTCATTTCTCTGCATGTAATGTAAAACTGCTCTGTTTTTGCCCAAATAATAATAATAATTAATTAATTTATTGATTTGATAAACAGATAATATAACAAACACCACACTACAATACACAACGCTATACACTTTCTTTAATTCGTTTGTTTAAATAATTTTTTTTTATATGTTTTTGTATTATTAATTATATATTAATTAAAATATAAAATAAAAATCAAAAACTGTAACTGAAACTGAAACAAACGAAATAAGCAACAAGAAAAAAAAAGCCGCACGCACACGGATCGTTTATTTACAAAGCACACGACGTTTACTACGCTTTGTTTGTTAAAACATATTGAAAAACGGCACTTAATTTTATAAAAGCTAAACCTAAAGGAAAAAAAAATACAAATTAAGCAAGCAAAACAAAAAATAAAAAGCACACAACAACACAACAGATACAAAACCCAGAGAGTGAGAGAAAATAAAAACGTTGCGCATGCGATAAAAATAAACACAATATATTGCAAGAGAGAGAGAGAGAGTTAAAAATATATCACTACCACAAAAAAAAAAAAAAAAAAAAAAAAAAAAAAAAAAAAAAAATGAGCAACGTATGCACAAGGGAGATGATACTTATTTGTTATTACAAAAAAAAATCATGAGTCATTTCGAAACAAATATCATAGCGGGAGAGCAGATATAATAAACAATTACAAACAATTGATTTCTTCTTACTAGGAAGGGGGTATAGTTATCATTTACCTATGCACACACATACACACACACACACACAAAAGCAAAATCAAAAATAATAAATAAATATTAATATTAAAAGAGCGTCAAACAGCCGTATCTATTTATGTATGTGCATGAGAGAGTAATTTGTGTTAGTGTGTGTGGAGCATTTCATGTGCATAATAATGACATTGTGGAGGTCGATGGAGATGTGCATTTAATATTAAAAAAAAAGACACAAACACACTCACACCACAGAGATTTATTTTAATCGAATAAAAAAGAAAAACAAAAATAAATATAAAAGTAAAAAAGAAGTAAAAACAAAAGAAAATGTAAAGAATTTAAGAGATCTTGATATCTACACACAGCAGTGTTGAAAAATTCAGTACTTTAGTACTTTTTTCAGTACTTTTCCATTTCAAAAATACCGCAGTACCCCCGCGACAATTTCAGTACTTTTTTATTATTACACATTTTATGTCCTCAAGTCCAACTCATGCAACAATTAAAGTCGACTGATCGTTTGCAACTCCGTAGATAAACTGATTAGGTGTTACAGCAATAGGCTTCCAATCCTAATTTTTAAAATAAAAATTTTCTTCAGTGATAAAACCCTTTCTCACTTGGTGGTTACGTCAACAAGCGAAATTATCGCATATGGGTCTTGGAGAAACCAGAAGTGATTGTGGAAAAGCCATCGCTTTAGGAAAAAGGGACTGTTTTGTGTGCATTATGATCATAGCCTTAAAGAACAAATATCGGCTATGGTTGTATGATAACTGATTTTCTTTGGCCCGATTTTGGTTTTATTATAGAGAAGTTTCCAGATAAATCATAAAATTCCCATAAAAAGTTTCTAAAATTTGTAGATCAGAGTCAACTTTAAACTGTAGCTACAGCCACTCATGTATAAAACTAACACACACAGCATGGGTGGTGTGAGAAACTAGGTTGTAATCCTGACTAAAGACTTGTAATCACCAATGAAGTAAGATTAAGAATGCAGCATACGCAGGTGGTGTGAGAAGCTAGGTTGTGATCCTGACTAAAGGCTTGTAATGACCAATAAAGTAAATTGAAGAATGATACCTTTTGGGTTAACTAACTCTGTTAGGCAAATAATGGCAACTTATATAAATAAAAAAACGCAATTAATTTCGAATTTAAGGCCTACTAAATTGTACGCATTTGAATACTTTACCTGAAAAAAAAAATTTTATTGCTGTAAAATAATCATGACAATTTTTTTTAATTTAGGTTGCGTAATAAAATCAAACACGTTTATAAACAAAATAAATAAATGAGAGACACAAATTAAAAAATTTTAAATATGCAAATAAATTTCAAAATACACTGAGCGCCAAAAGTGAGTAAACACCACTGAAATAATACATTTTCTTAGGATAGCGAGAAAAGTAAATGAGAATAGTTGAATAAATTTCCAAAAATAAAAACGTTTATTTATTACTTATAAAATGTTAAAACAAAAACAACAATTCAATTACACTCGGGTCTCGTTTTATGCGGATTTTTTTTTTGCGAATTCGAATTTATGGGAATTTATGTTGTGTTGTGCTACAAGTATATTTTTTATAATAGAAAATTTAAAATTATAGTGGGTGTTGACTCACTTATGGCGCTCAGTGTAATTTATTTGTTTAACGTTTATTCAAATATGTAGATTCCTAAGTAAGTAGTAATCGATTGGCAAGTAATGTCAATTCTCTCAAATAGTGTTGGTAAACGACAACATTAGATATTTAACTGTTATAAGTTCTTTAAAATCCCTTCCAACATATACACACACAAAAAACTAGCGAGAGAGAGAGAGAGTGAGTGAGTCAGTGTAGGTGAGTTGAGCGTTAGGAGCATGAAACTGAATAACAACAAAGATGTCAAATGTATTCAATTGTTATTTAAAACGTTATAGGAATATGAAAACGAAAAGCCTTATAGGCGTAAATACTTTCATTTTAGGAAAGCTTAGTCATAACAGTTTACAATCTAAAATCTTTCAAAAAAAATACAGACTTTTTTTGTCATAATTTTTGTGTAAACTTGTAACTTTTAAAGTGTCTTTACCGGTTGCTAAACCGCAAATGCATAAATTTTCTAAGAAACTGTTGATGACTAAACAGTTTTTTCTGACGTTTTACGTTATTGCTGTTGTTGTTGTTGTTTTTTTTTTTATCTGTTATTTAACCAGCAAATAAAATTGCACATATTTGATGTGAAGAGAAAAAAATAAAAATATTTTATGCGAAAAAAAAAAAGAAATAATAAAATCAGTTTAAATATTTAATTTGGGTGTTAAATTCCAAAAAAAAAAACTTTGTAAATGACGTTACTGCCTTAGCATGAATAATAAATTTTTTTTTTTTTTAAATTTTAAAATGAGGAGCCACCATGAAAAAAAAAAATTTTTTTTTTGTTTGTTTTTGTTTTAAGGTAAAACAATATATTTTTTTTTGTTGCACAGCTACAAATTAATTGTTGAGTCAAAGGAAAAAAGAGAAAAAAAAAACTTGTTTATAGTTTTTATGTATATTATTTATTTATTTATTATTATTTTAGTAAACTTGTTTAGAAAAAATATATTTTTATATTTGCCTCATAGGCCAGTCGTTGTCGTTGGTTTGTTTCATTCATTTTATGATGATTATATTTGAATTAATATGGAAGCGGTTATGGACATTCATGTGTCTGGTTGTACATTAATCTTTTTTTACGCGCCTAGTCTAGGTTGTGGCCAAGTGTTTAGAGTCTAAAGCGTAAGTTGTTTTTTTTTATAACAAAAAGCAAAATTAACAAAAAAAAAAAAATTTTGCAAATGAAACGCAATTTATTTGTACCACTTGGCTTGTTGTGCTATGTCATTAGATTTTTCTTTTTTGCTAATAAAAATGTTCTCATTATTTAATGAGAAATAATAGAAAAAAATTCCTTTTTTTTTTTTGCAACAGTATGATGTAAATGTAAATTTAAATAATTCTTATGAGTCAAACTAATATTTACATCATTCAATCTTATATAGACATTTGAATATAACTAGATTTGTCATGAGATTTTACATTTAATTTGTAATAAAATAAATTTTGCATTTTATTGTTAGTAAAAAAAAAAAAAAAAAGCTTTTTACTTTAAAACTTTTTCTTAAGTTTCATTTCATTTCATTCGTTTTACGCCTATAGCCTAAAACCATTAACAGAAGTCGAATAAAAGTACCTTTTGTGTAAACTCAAGTATAAACAAGTGATAGAAAGAAAGAAAAAAACTTGAAACAATATTGAAAAGAAGTATGTATGGATGTACATATGTATGTATGTATTAAATATTGCATGATGTTGATGTACTAAATACATGGGCTACATACTGCAATAAATACATTACACTACACTATAGAAATACAGTTACGGACAAATAAATAGGGTCAGTATAATTACACATAAAATTTTCGAAATTTTAAAAAAATATATGATGTTATTAAGAATATATTTCTTTAACAATGATTATGAGGTAATGAAAGTAAGATTAATTTAATTGGTAGTGATGGAAAAACGTAGTTAAGACGTCCCAAAAATAAAGAACTTTGTTCCCGTTATACAACAAAAACTTTTAAGCATGGAGGAGGTAGTATTATGGTTTGGGGATGTTTCTCCTGGCATGGCGTGGGACCACTGTACTGGATTAAAGAAAACGTGGACAAAAACGTATACTGTCACATATTAAACGAAGTGATGCTACCATATTCCAGCAGGACAATGATCCGAAACACACTTCGTATCTTGTGAAAACGTGGTTTCTGGATAACGGTGTGAACGTAATGCAATGGCCAGCACAATCCCCGGACTTAAATCCGATAGAAAATTTATGGAAAATCGTAAAACAAAAAATTGGACCACTAAAATCAAAAAATAAGGAGGAGTTGTGGGAGAAAATTAAATACGCTTGGTATTCTATTCCAAATAAGACTTGTCAAGATTTGGTGGAATCAATGTCAAAAAGGTGCAAAGCTGTTCTTAGAAATAAAGGTTACAGTACAAAATATTAGCTTTAGAACCAAGATTTTAAATCTAGTTTAAGTTTTTTAATCGTTTTCGTTAATGACCCTATATTTTTGTCCATTAAAAATCAATGAAATTTACAAAATTTAATTTTTTTTTTTCATAAGTAAATTATTTTGAGTTTTTAATATAAATGGTAAAGACATATGTATAAACATAGCAATAATATGAAATAAATAAACTCACAATTACATTTTAATTTTTTGTTTGTTTCCGCTTTATTCTTAATAATTTTGAGTGACCCTATTTATTTGTCCGTAACTGTATGTATGGCTAAAATATACTAACAATGACAAAAAAACTGTCAAGATTGGAATTTAATTGAAAAAAAGCAAAACAGCTTCTTAACTACCTCTCCTGTACACGGTTTAAAGCATCAAATATACTTCGAGGCATCGGCCCCTATGTGACAATTTTATTTTTAGATCAGTTGTAAATAGTAAGGATATCGGATGAAGCAAAGTAAGTTTAATAAGAGTCATTTCTTATACCGACACATAAAAAATATGTTGATTCCAAGGAATAGTTACAATATTAGATCTTTCGAGGTTTACGATCAATTCTACTCTTACGTTTTAATTCGGTGATTGTCACAGCTTATGTTCTCGTCAATTATTTATATAAAACCCTTTTCCCACAATTTCTAAAGGGCTTGATTATCTATCAAAGGAATACGTATGCCAATATTAATGTCACTGTCAAAGAGTGCATATATTTGAAAGTTAAAATGAGAAGATCTGAATTTAGTTCTTCTAATGAAATCTTTCTTTAACTTCCATACAGTACGGGCGAAAACAGAAAGGGCATAGGAAGTTTTAATGCCGTCGTCATATATGTAGCTCGGTACGTGCTTCTTCGAATCCTAAAGGAATATCGTAATGATTTAAATTTCAACGCAGTAGATATCTGGCAAAGGCAATTGGATTAGTTTTTTCCTTAGATACCCTCGAAAATGTTATCGATCCGTTTTTAACCGGACTTTTTCGAACATCCAATGAATATAATAATAACAACGATATGTACATATGTACATATACTTATGTACATATGTATATACATACATTTCTATATAAAATTTCCTTTGGCCTTTTTTTGTCATCAACTGTATAATTGATATTCTCCATTGACTGAAACACCAAAAGTAAAATCAAAAGTGGGCTATAATACAAAAACGTTAACATACCTACATACGTATGTACATAAATAGTACATATGTATGTATGTATGTATATACAGCTATGGACATTAAATTAGCACAAAATCCATTTATAGTTTGATTATGATTTTTTTCCTACAAGGATAAAGACCTCTCATTCTGGAAAAAAATACTTTGGAGTGATGAAACAAAGATAAATCGTTTGGGACCGGATGGTAGACTCTTCGTTCATCGGCCAAAATGTCAGGCATTTAATCCACGTTACACTCAAAAGACCATAAAGCATGGTGGCAGAAGCGTCATGGTGTGGGGATCATTTTCATGGCATGGTGTGGGTCCAATCGTCATAATTAAAAAAAAAAATGGACCGTTACAAGCATTTGGACATTATGAAGAACAAAATGGCACCATATGCTTTTGAAAACATGCCAGTTTCATTCATATTTATGCAAGATAATGATCCCAAACACACGTCTAAGCTGGTAAAGGATTGGTTTTACAAAGAGCACATTCGCGTTTTAGACTGGCCGGCGCAAAGTCCTGATTTAAACCCGATTGAAAACCTCTGGCACGATGTGAAATGTGTAATTGCTCAACAAAAGTACAAAAATTTGGACGATTTGCGGCTTGGAATACGGAACGCCTTGTACTTGGTACGATTCCCAAAGAACGTTGCCAGAATTTGATTGAAAGCATGTCCCGTATATGCCACGCGGTGTTTAAAACTAAAGGCTATTCTACCAAATATTGACCAAGTAAACGAAAAACATTAATATTTTTACTATTTATTAAAATATATTATTTTTATTTCAAAAATTTTAATTTTGTGCTATTTTATTGTCCAGCTAAAATCTGGCGTTTGATATGTTGTAGGTCTTAATCAGCAGACGATTGGCAATTTCGTCAAAATTGTTTTTTTTTTTTTTTTAAAGAACAATATGTATCTTAAGTTTCTATGTTTAAATTTTTTTATGAGTAGACCTAAAATACTATAAAAAAATCTGATTGTTTTTATAATAAAGTTTTGTGCTAATTTAATGTCCATGGCTGTATGTAAATCAAAGTTATTTAAAAAAAATATAGACGTCGGCTAAAGAAAATCAAAAATAAACAAACAAACTGGACAGATTTTAATGTTTCTTTATAAAATACATGAAAGAATGCATTAAACTGGGTGTATGTAAGATTTTCAAATGTTTGAAAGGGAAAAAAGCAACAACAAAAAAAAAATTAACCAACGGTAAACGCCCTTTGCAAACTTTGATCTTTTTTGTTTACTATTTACAATGATGAGGTGAAATACCTTTTAAAAGGCACAAAAAAAAAACACTAACAATAACAAACAAAATACCGGCAAATAATGCAACATATACTCGTACATATGAACATACATACATATAAAAATATGCACAAAACAAAATAAAGAAAAACTCTTTAAAATAACACCAAAGAACAGTGTTATCTAATAAACAAAGAAAAATAGTTATAAAATACATACAAGTAAACAAAACGTACATACAGTGAAGGACTAAAGTCTACATGCAAACACAATTTTTTACATTTTTTTAAAAACATTTATTAACTGGAAAAGCTAAGTATACAGTTTTATTTTATTAATTAATTTAATTTTTATTTTTTTTATGAATAAAGATGATTTACGAAAAAAACTGTATCATTAATTTTCTATTGTGTTTCTATAGTGTTTTTTTTAGAATATCATTACATGAGGCTGCATGTAGACTTTAGTCCTTCACTGTATGTATATTTGAGCATTTTAATCATATGCTCTAAATGGATATGAAAATACCAATAACATTTTTTACTGTTTAATAATAAAGAAATATTATTAACACCTCTCAAATGTCAACAACTACTGAGGCTTTGTTAACCAGTGTAAATGGTAATAATTTTACGCATGACTTTTTTTTAAATTTTTTTCAGGTTAAATACATAAATAAACACATAAATAAGTATGTGTTGCTCTAGTAAAATGACCAAATAAACGTATTACATTATTAGAAAAAAAAGAAACTACAACAATAACAGTGACTAGCAAAAGTAGTTTTTTTTTTGTTGTGTTTATTTTGTTATACTCTACGCCAGGGGTGCCCAAAAGTTCCTTATGGAAGTGCAAACACCAATACATTTAAAGAAAAACAAATTTTTACTTAATATTTTTTGTTGTGAAAACTAATACATACAAAGAAAAAACAAAACACACTTTTTTAAATGATGTACGAAAAACAAAAACAAAATCTACATTGATGCTCGCTGTTGTCAATGTTTACCAGCAAAGTATACGAAAGTGTTGTTGCTTTGTATACTCTTCATTGTATACGAAAGAAACGAAACGACGAAAAAAGACGAAAAAAGCAAAGTTGTTTGTGTATTTTGGCTTACTAATACTGAGTGTGCTCTATGTGTATATAAAATACACAGCCTATAGCTAAGCGCTTTTACAAAAACAAATGTGCATGAAGTGTATAGGGCTTGGGCACTACTGCTCTACGCCATACATTAAACATTAGAAACCATGTTTAGTTTTGTTTTGTTTTGATATTTGTTATGTCAGCCGAATGAATTTTTCGCATACATACACATATACACTGTTTTGTAATATGATTGACAGTGATAGAATATTAATAAGGCCTAAGAGATACTACTCCCCATACTAATATTCTCCCTCTCTCATTCTCTCTTTCTCACACACACTTTCAGTTTTATTTATGCAAGTGTTTATTGTATTGTTATTCTTCTGGTGATTTTGCTGATGATAATAGTGTTGCAAAATGTTGTGGAAAAAGGTAGTATTGAATCAATACCTCTCTTTTCTCCTTTGCATTTCTAAATTTGCGATGCCAATGAGGATAATACTGTTGTACATAAAGTGGTGAGAGCAATACATGCATACATACATATGTATGTAAATTAAGAAAAAGACAGTAGCATGGCATAGTGGTGTGAATAATTGCGGTTAAATTTTTTTTATCTGATTGTTAATTGAAAGCCCTCTAAATTATTAACAAATGTCAAATGGAATTACATAATTGTACATTATTTTTGTTTTGTTTTTTCTTAATAATAATTTTATTTAATTATATGTACATATGTGCACATGTGAGTATAAATATGTACATGTGTATGTATATGGTTTAAACGCCATTTGTGTGTATTTTATAGTAGCGGCAGTAATTCAATATCTTTCAAACGTCAAACGTTAAACAACAGCAATAACAACAACAACAATATCAAGAGTAGAAAATTTAAAGGCGTGTTATAATGAAATATTTGATTTTTGCGGTAAAATGCAAATAAATGTAATGCTATTGAGTGACAAGTTACTGCTGCTGCTGACAATGATGGTTTCAGTGGTGGCGATGATGACAGAAAAACACAAAAAAAAAAATTTAATTTAACCATAAAACTTATATTAGATTTCAAGTGAAAAGAAAACGAAAATGGCAAAGAGAAGAAGGGGTAAGTAGATAAAAGTAAAATAAAATAGAACAACGTAAAGTTATTGGTGTTTAATGACTTCGCAACTATAGCACATGAACCTATTAGAGGTCAAAGTATGAATAATTTCATTTTAAGATTCTAAATTAACTGTAGTTAAGGTTCGTTAAGTAGCAACCCACTAGCTGGTTTATATGAAATCCTTGAGTTAAAAATTATGTGTACATATTCCCCTGAAATGTTGTAAAATCGTGCAGAGTATATCAATTTAGGTACGTGAATAGGTTTAAGGAATTATGCATTCTTCAGCGCCGTAATCTTGCAATAAACCTTTAAAGAACCTGTTCCCTGGGGTATTCCAGCTTCTCATATAAAGAACGAGATAATCACACAAACATCTGACTAATGTCTGTCACAGATCGCGAATGGAACCTAGTTATAAGTCTGATGTTGACCTTATATAGAGTGAGTTCCAGCAGCGAGTTAGTTCTGGTGCCATTAATCGATGGCCACGTCGTTCTCAAGCACAATAGTGTCTCCCAAACCTAACAGAAACTAATTCGATTTGATCCACAGACCCCCATAGAGTTCCTGCATTTATGAACTACTTGCGACTTGAGAACGATCCAATAGACTTTCAACTACACAAATATACATATGACCGATTGCACACTTAAAAGAGCGAGTTCGGCCTCAGTTCTATACAGCAAAGATCGTAGCTATTTAGCCCAAGATCCTCACATAAGATGCGACTACCATTGGCACTAAAGACGTGCACAGTTACAACTGTTCGAACATGTTGTGTGTCTTTACTCAACTGAGTGTGTATAGATAAATGGTTCTGCGTTGCAGATACAAGTTGGTATGGTTATTTTTTGTAGCAGTTAGAGTATGAATGAATAAAGAGAAAATGAGAGTAACATATTTGTTTCCCTATATTTCTCACAAGCAAATACTTGTAGTTGATGGTGGAATACAATAAATAACTTATTGTACTATGCGAATAAAATTTTGTATGTATAATTTATATGATGATTGCTGTACAGTGAATAATTTTGGAAAAATAGGGTAAAAAAATTTTTTTGGGGAAAAAGGAGGAATGGAATAGGTAGGGCCTGGAGACATAGTGATGTGAATTTGGCGGGCCTAGGTTAAGGGGAAAGTGTTTTTCCCCCTTAAAGTGTCGACGGGTCAGTTGATGGTGAAAGGTTCTTCCATCAATTGTTGGACTCGCGACGGTCTATTGGTGGCCTTTTATCCGAGGAAGATTGATGAAAGCGTTCCGGAGATAAGCCGGTTTCAGTAAATTGTTTACTGGACGCATGCCTTGTTGTTGTTAATAACCATAAATGTTTCTGTCACCATAAATATTTAAAAATACCTAATAAGTAAGTCAAAAATACTTGTAGTACAACAGATATTTGAGAGCAAGAAACAAATACAATACAATAC
The DNA here is from genome assembly GCA_927399465.1 of Sarcophaga caerulescens. Classification (NCBI taxonomy): domain Eukaryota; kingdom Metazoa; phylum Arthropoda; class Insecta; order Diptera; family Sarcophagidae; genus Sarcophaga; species Sarcophaga caerulescens. Next base: position 86,108,352 of record OV656868.1, read on the forward strand.
TCAACGCAAAACCATAAAGAACTGTTATTGTTTTTGTGGGTAGAGTAGATGAGTAAAAGCAAAAGCAGACAATATCAGTTACACTCATTCTCTCATTTATACCAATAGTATATGGTATCTACCATGGTGTATTTGTTTTACAAATACTTTGTGGTGTACTACTGCACGTCTTTAATTGGCACTATTTATTCATGAAAATGAGTGTACGAACCCCATATAATGTTTGGAGCTTGCCATTACGTACAGGATACAATGTCAAGGATCGTTTTTGGATTTGTTGCAGCAGTTGATTCTTTTAAATCAATTTTATATCACTTTTTTTTTTTGCACATTTCGGATGTTATCTTGGCTATATGTGCTCCAAAGTTAGGGGATTATCCGGTGCAGACGGCATTCTTGACCGTATAATGTGTCTTGTGACACCATCTTTATGTAAGTTTGCCACGATGAACTATTACGAGACACTATCCGGAATAAGAATCCTTAAACAAGGGATAAACATGTCCTGAGGAATTATATTTTGGTCTGAGCCAAAAGTTTTCTCTTTACCAAAGTATTAACTGTGTGGACTAGGGTTGCCAGCCTGGCTGGACTTGGCTGGCTTGTCCAGCTTTTTTAATGCTTGTCCAGTTTCAAGCTAAAATTTAATTTGTCCAGCTAAATAGAAATTTTTTAGTACACTGCAATAACTTGGGCAATAATTTTCATGCTATCTTTGTCAAATCATGTTAACCAACACTGATTGTACATTTGTTATACAACTAAGTTATGATTTCCCTCTTCTATCATCACTGACATAAAAATTATTTACACAAAACCAAAATTAACATTTTCTCAGTATTTTTTTATGTCCAGCTTTTTACAACATAATGTCCAGCTTTTTGCGAATCGGAATCTGGCAACCTTGGTGTGGACGCCGTTTCCAGAAGCCTGATGCCTTCAGGAGAACAGTGTTTGTGCAGATATTTCAAGATATTTCAATCTGGCAACTTTTTATTTCGATAATACACACAGAGATCTACATTTAAACTTGGCAGTTTTATGTTTATATTTATAAATAATTTATTTATTGCTTGTATTATATATATTTAATAAAAGTATTTTAATAAACTTGTCATACTTGAATGATTCATAAAACAGAATAAATTTTAAATGCTTAGAAACGCAATAAACAAACAATTCATTAAGAAATTTTCTAATAATTTTTTTTTTCATATTTTTTCTATTATTTTCCAGTGTTCTTTCTTTCTATAATTTTGACAATAATTGTTAATTATTCAAATTCAAATTGATAAAGTAAGGAAAAACAAATAAAATTAATAAATAAATAAGTTAAGGCGTTAAAGTGTTAAAGAAGGTGGAGGAGGAGAGAAGAGAGTTGTTAATTTCTTTTTATTTTTATTTTTCTATTGTTTTAGTTATTAGAGAGATAAATACAAACAATAATAAATTATTACTGTGTATTTAAAAAGAAATATAAATAAAGAAAGAAAGAAAGAAAATATTTTTACCTTTTACGATAAGATTGTGAAAAAAGAAAATCTATAACAAAAATATAAAAATGATTAACAATTTATAAAATAGTATTATTTGCTTTAAAATGAATCATAATACAAAACTTCTTTTGTGATTAAATCTAATATAAATGCATATGTATGTCTGTATGTTTGTATACACATACATATTATTTCTTTTCTATTAAGACACATAAACACAGCAGAAAAGTTTATTTTTATTGTAAATACTCCACAATAATTATCTTTTAATTGCTGTTATTTAGAACTTATGTATCTAGAGTTAGCTTCAAACTGTCAGAAGTATTAATCATACATACTATTAACGTATAAATGAAAACGTGACCTTTTGAACTTTTTATACACACCTACACTTAAAATCCTAGACTCACAGCGGTTAGTGTATATTTTATACATGGTTTGTGTCTTTAATATCTTATACAGCATTTTGGAGTGCAGACACTTTCTTGTAGTCAAAAAAAAAAAACGTCATTTTCGTATGTCTAATGTTAAATGGATCTCACGTGACTGTGTAAAGCTTTGAATAATTGCAACTTGGAGGTCAGCTGTTATGGATAGGAAGATCTGCAAAGCAGCCACGCCTTCTAAATCCAATAGATATTGTTTGAATTACAACATTCAGGGCCATTATTATAACTTGCCGTTAAACTTGGGTTTAGTTAAAGGTACCTTTAGCTAAAGGGAACTGTAAAGTTACCTTTAACTGATTTTCGTTATTACAACTTACAGATAAGATAAAATTTAAATATGGCAGTGCCGGAGCAAAGTTCATAAAACTGCTGAATTAAATAAGTGTTTTTTTAACGCAGTGGCAACAGCGGACTTTGTTTTTTTTGTTGTATATGCTCATTTTGTTTAAATTTGAAGTTGCCATATCGAAAAAATAGTATATGATATGGCAAGTTCAAACATAAAGTGACCTTTAAATGTTAAAGGTAGGATGATCTTCCCTTTAGCTTAACGATCACTTCTATCTTATATGAGTACCCATAATAATGAAAAACAATTTATCTGCCCGTTAAAATCCTCCCTTTAGTTAACGGCAAGTTGTAATAATGGCCCTCAGTGTGTTAACTTCCCAGCTGATCTAGACAGCTAAGCAAACTTTAACAAAGAAACATAGTAGCACTGAAATCATTTTGATGTTCTAATAAAATCTTAGAATCTATCAACGTCCATAGACACCCACTCATCTCACTTATACATACAAGTATATTACCCTTTTTGTTGTTGCATCACGTCATGCTGACCGCATTTGGAAATTCTGGTCTTTTATAATAATAGAGTGGCCAGATTTGCCGTAGGAAGCTTCTCTGTATTCTGTCCCATCTAGTTCACACTAACTTCTCGTAACGCTGCCATAGTTTTAGGTGAAGCTCTTTCTCTTCAATCATATGGCCTATGTCTGCAATCAACCATTAAGCCCATCAATATTCGGCATCGATTTAGTTCAATGAAAGCCTCAATCCGATTTCTATCATTATGAAGTGAGCCCAAGACCTGCATGGTAACGTTCCATTACTAAGGCATACACTTTCATACATATGCAAAAAGCTTTAAACGGCAATCTTAGTCATATTTTTGGCCATCAGGTCTACCTCAAGAGGCAGCCATTAAACTAAAGCTCCGTATAAAAGTACGGGCTGAATAACCAGTTAAAAAAGCCACAAAAAGAATTTTGAATTTCTTGTTTAATGCTAGAGGTCTTGTCCCTTTGTGACATTTGGAGAATACAATGCAGCTTAAATACATACTTACAGTCTTATGCAAAAAAAACTTACAACATGCTTACTAACCGTTGTTAAGCTAAATTCGATAAAAGTATATCCAAAAACGATAATTAGCTTAAAACACCTGTAGTAAACTATTGTTAAATCTAAGAAATTTAACAATGGTTCAACCCTACTTTAAACCTACATTAAAGTCATATGTCATAATTTTATTACAATTTTTGACATTTTGTGAAAAATATTCTAATTTTTTAAAAATAAAATAAAAAAAATTAAAAAAAAACAAAAAACAATATGGATACACTCAATTTAATCCGGAGAATTGGTAAGTTTATTAGAATTGGAAAATATTTTGATACAAATATATTAATTTTGAATTTCAAAAGAAACTATTACCCAAAATTGTACTTGCCCTCGTCAAAGGATTTACAAGGAGCGGACCGACCCCTTCTCCATTCCAGATGTCGAATTTAAATCCAAGTACCGTTTCAATAAAGAAACGGTTAAAAAAAAATCTAATACGTCTAATAGTCTAATACCATCAGATATAGAAGTTGATCGAAGAGGATGTGGAACTTCCCCTGAGCTGCGGGTGTTAGTAGCATTGCGTTGTTGAGGACGTAGGGAAGTATGTAAACTGAATAACAAGGAAAGTATAGATTTAACATTACATTTTTAGATTCAGGATGATGCTGGTGATCTCCATGGCCTTGCACAATCTACAGTTAGCCGTATATGTGCAAAAGTTGCCCGAGCTTTGGCCAAGCTCAGCAAACAAAAGATAAAGATGCCAACTTCTGTGGATGAGGAGGTCAAAATTGCCCAGCAATTTAAAAAAATTCGCAACTTCCCTGGTGTCATTGGTGCTATAGATGGCACACATATCAAAATAAAAAACTGGCGGTGACTTAGCGTAATACTATATTAATAGAAAAGGATTCTATTCGCTAAATGTCCAGGTAATACGGTATATGTATATTGTTGTATCTTAATCTAGAAGTCGCCATAGTCTAGTAGGTAGTGTGTTGGCTTATTAGACGTAAAGCCAGGGTTCGAGCCCCAGGCCAGACATCAAAACAAAATACAAAAAGTATTTCTTCGGCGATTTCCTCTCAGCAGGTTTCTGGCAAAAACTCTGAGAGTAAATAAAATTGCCATGAAAAGTTTCTCAAAAAATCTGTCGTTCGGAGTCGACTTTAAACTGTAGGTCCCGCCACTTATGTATAAAATTAACACACACAACAAAAGTGGCGTGAGAAACTAGGTCAATAATCCTGACTGAAGGGTTGTAATGACCAATTATGTATGTGTATCTTAATTTCCAACAAAATAGTTTAGTGATGTCTAAATTATCAAAACAAATTTAAAGAAACCGGTACTCGAATTCTTTCTTTAATCAAAATATAATATTTTAATAACATTGGTTGTTTTATTTTATTTGTACATTGTTTTTATTAAATAAACAAATACAACCCCATTTTTATGTTAATAAAAACAATTATTTTGTATAAAAACATAAAAAAAATAATATTAGACACGAATACGAAATGAACTAATAATCGTTCATACACAACATTAAGGAAAAATTGACAGAATAAAATAATGGTGTTGCCAGCATCAAATAAAAAAAAACATTAAAATGGATATTAGTTAAAATACTGTTTTTGCATATATTTTTTTAATAATGGATTATTAAGCTAAAAGTCGTTGTTAACTAATGTTCACTTTAAGGTCATAATAAGGTTTTTTTTTGCATAAGACTGTTAATCTTTAATCTTGAGAAAGCAAAATTTAAATTCATCACCATTTATTACATCCATACATACATACATAATTGGCCATTACAACCCTTCAGTCAGGATTACGACATAGTTTCTTACACCACTTATGTTGTGTGTGTTAATTTTATTACCTATAGGTGCCGCCATAGTTTAAAGTCGACTCCGAACGACAGATTTTTGAGAAACTTTTCATGGCAATTTTTTTTATTTACCCTCAGAGTTTTTGCCAGAAATCTGCTGAGAGAAAGTCGCCGAAGAAATATTTTTTTGTATTTCGTTTTGTTACCTGGGGTTTGAACCCTGGGTTTACGTCTAATAAGCCAACACACTACCTACTAGACTACCATTTATTATTACAATTAAAATAGACAAATGAAAAGATGGTTATTGAACCTGTATGAGAAAGGGTTACAAACATTTGTTTTCTTGAAAGCATATGCATTTTCCAATACTACTTTCGCCTTTTTTGGTTTTTGTTTTTGTTTTAGTGTTTTTTAAATTTAAAATTACAAGTACGTGTAATCAGGGTTGATTTGCCAATAAAATGTTTCAATTTATTTAAACAAAAAAATGTACTTTCATATTGAAAAACATGTGGCAAAAGCGTAAGTAAGTAAACGTAATAAATTTTGTTAATTTTCATTAATTTGCATATCACAATGAAATTAAACTGATTGAAACTAATGCAATGGAACAATTTCACGGCAACGTAATGAAAGTGTGATATTTCGTTAGTTTTTTCTTTATTTTTTTTTTAGTTCAATGTAAAGGGAATTCTTATGTAAATTGATTACGATTCTAAAGAGAGAGAGTGAGAACTCTTGCAGATTATAAATAAGGTGCAGTGAAAATAAATCTAATAAATGCCTATAGTAAACTGTATATCGTTATAATTGTCAGGGTAGGTGGCGTTAGACAAATCAGATTTTGTTTTAAGGATAACATTTATTATAATTCGACCTTCCCCCTATAGCCAAACAATTAATTAACGTAACATAGAGTCAACAATTCGAATACAATTCGAAAACTAACTCAAAAAGATCGACAATCCCGAAGCGATCATTTAAATGACGTTAGAATTTCGTACGTAATGGCACGGTCTAACGACTATGAAGAAAGTCATAACTTTATGGGCCATTATTACAACTTGCCGTTAACTAAAGGGAGTGTTTTAACGGGCAGATAAATTGTATTTCATTATATTATTATTATAAGTGGACAATAAGGTAGAAGTGAGCGTAAAGCTAAAGGGAGGATCATCCTACCGGTAACACTTTTAAAGTTAAGTTTATGTCTGAACTTGCCATAAACAACAAAAAAAAGAAGCTCTTCGTTACCACTGTGTTTTAAAAAAACTTGTTTTATTTAGGTAATGTTATCAACATTGCTCCGACACTGCCATATTTTTGAAAAAGTTAACTTTATTTTATCTGTAGGTTGTAATAATGAAAAGAAGTTAAAGGTGACTTTAAAGTTCACTTTAGCTAAAGTTACCTTTAACTAAACCCAACTTAGCGCCAAGTTGTAATAATGGCCCTATGTGTGTTTATTGAAACCATCAAATGGACAACCTGTTATTTGATAACTTTAAAATAGGGACAACATGTTTGTGGTTTGAATTTTTTAACCTAATCTTTGTTTTTGTTTTTTCTTTTAACGGAATTAACCTAAATTAATACACTTTAAAACAATACGATATAACTATTCCGTGATTGTAAATTCGCCCGCCACTACTTTTGGGGTATACAACAGCATATTTGTGTCATAAATGTTTACAAATGCTTGTGTAAATTAATCCTTGACAAGCACTTGTTGAAAATGCAATTGCAATTGCGTATACGATTACCAGACATTAACCGTATAAATTGCAAGTGGACAGCCAAAGAGAAGTAGCAAGAGGCAAAGGCAATAGCTTTTATTGTTTTAGTCTAAATCGCTAGTTAGCTAACTGACTGGCTGGCTTGTATGTACGTTCAAATGCTGTGCAATAAAAAAAAGTAAATTAGACCTTAATTTTTTTGCGGTTATTTTTCTAGTTGTTTTTAACTATTTTTGTATTTATTTTTTGTGGTTTTGATCAAATAAAATATTAAAAATGTAAATATTTTCCTTAACGATATTTAATATGCATTCATTAGAAAATTGTGCATGTATTTGTAAGTATCAAACTTAAGGATTAAATAGTACCAGACATGTATATTTTATAACTGTTGAGAAAGTAATGCCAAGTTTGTGTGCAACAATATTTTCTTTTATGGAGAAACGGTAAAAATATTTTTAATTTGTTGGTTTACAAAGCAACAAGGAAAAACCCTTGTATTTAAATTAAAAAACAAAAATTAAATAAATTCCTATTGTTTGTAAATAAATAAATATGCAGTGCAATGACAAAGAGTGCAGTGGCAACAGTGAGGATTGGTTAAATTATAATTATTAATCACACACATGTATGATCGTGACCAAAAACATAGTCAGTGAATGAATAAATGAATGAATGACGTTAACGATGATGATGATGATGACAATGTGTCGTCGACAATGTTGTGAATTATTGTATTGATAATGAATGATGAATGCAACATGTGTTACTTACATACATACTTGCAACTATAATTTATATACCGCAGCAATAATAAAACAAAAACAATAGCAATAAAACAGTAATAAAAGAAAAAACGATTGTGAGTCATTGACAATTTTTTTCTTTGCAGTTTCTTTATAATAAAAAGATTTATAAATTACGGTTATTCTGCAATTGTCGCAAAACAAAAACAAAAAGTAAAAAAGAGATACGAAATTAAACTAAATCTTTATTTTTTATTGAAAGCAGAGTTTTAAAAGAATGTTAACATATGTATGTACGATGTAGAAGGAAACAAAATTCTCTGTCCAATGAAACACAAAAGCATAGACTACGAGAATTGTAAGATCTTTTGAAAAAAGGTCTAGAAGATCTACGAAAAATGTTACTACTGCATGAATGAGAGTAAGTTTTTAACCCGTTCGCCTATCACATGTTGCATGTATATGCCCTCCATAAATTGGGTAAAATTCGATGACATTTAAAAAGGTGCGGTTTTCTGACTTAGTGGGCTGGATAGCTATTGGCTCTACGATTCCAAAACAGTTTTCGGTATGGTCGGGTAACTATTGGGACCGAAGATATAGCCGACGAAGCTAATTGATTTCTTCATCACAATAAATCGGATAAAAATGGACTTGTGGGAGAAATGGACCTAGTGGGCTGGATAGCCATGGTATCAAGGATTCCAAAACAGGTTTCCTTATGGTCGGGCGTTAATTGTGCCTCGAGATATAGGCAATGAAATTAACTTTTTGCCAAATTAGAAAAAAAACTGAAATTTTGGGGAAACGAACTTAAAAATTTTAATAATTCTCATTGAGTTAATATGCGCATATAACATATATATACAACAAAATTTCGAATTTTTCGCAAGTTACAATTCTTTGGTAGACTACTTGCATTATTTTGGTTGATGACTTGCATTTTTTTGCTAGATGACTTGCATTTTTTAGGTTGATGACTTGCATTTTTTTGATCAATGACTTGCAGTTTTAGGTTGATGACTTGCATTTTTTTGGTTGATGACTTGCATTTTTTTTTTTTTGATGACTTGCATTTTTTTGATCGATGACTTGCAGTTTGTGGTCGATGACTTGCATTTTTTGATCGATGACTTGCAGTTTTTGGTCGATGACTTGCAACTTTTTGGACGATGACTTGCATCTTATTGATCGATGACTTGAATTTTTCATACAGAACACTTTTCTTGCTCATTTGAAGAAAACAATTTGCTTCGTCGGATATCGGCTGTATGGGAAACTTTTGATTTGTGCTAGACTGCATAGTAAATCTGGCCAGAACACTTTTTTTTTGCTCATTTGAAAAAAACAATTTGCTTCGTCGGATATCGGCTGTATGGGAAACTTTAGATTTGTGCTAGACTGCATAGTAAATCTGGCTAAAGCTAGATAATGGGTGCAAGGAACCTTTGCTCAAACTCCAAAGGAGCACATTTAGCGTCGTTGTTGGAGTCATTGTTAAGTTATGAGATTCCTAATACTTATATTGGCGACGTCGTATACCATTAGAAAGTGTCGTCTATCCCAAGTCACCCAGACTTTCTTACGTATGTATGTATGTATACGCGGGGGAATGTCCTCTATTCTAAGTTCAGACAATTCAAGTATTCTTGTAAGCATTCACAATTTCTGCAGAAATCACGCTAATCGGCGTGACGTAGTAGATGTGAAATCGGTATGGAAAAATAATATGTTTCGTCTTTCTTGGATTAAGATTAGATCAACTGACTACTTGGTAAGTCAGTGTATTCTAAAGGAATATTCTGCTACTGCTACTGAGCAGGCAACTACAACTACGCCTGCAAAACGACTACAACGTTACTGATATCGCAAATTCTCGATATAACACATCACACTCCGTCTTCCCAACAAACTTGTTGTGGGAGTCTTCACTGAATATATTATACAGAGGGCTTATGCAAGACGTATTGGATTATGTGTAGGTATTTTTTTTTTTTTTTTTGTTGGGAGGGTTATTCAAGTATGGAAGTAAGTCTTTGTTGAATAGATTCCTTTAAGCAACTGATTTTGATTATGAATCACTTGAGGTTTTTTTTTTTTGTTTTGTTAAAATGTTGCAAACGTCAATAAAATATAAAATTTAAGTTCTGGTTTCATGAGAAAATCATGATTTTTCTTTCGCAAAACTACATCATCAGTTAAATCGGTTTAATCTGTATGTTTTCAAGTGTTCAAATATTGTACATAAAAATAAATATGACGGGCCTACATTTCATTTATTTTTACAACAAATGATTTCATTGTTTCATTGAAAAGTATTTCAGCATTTTTTTCATTTTTTTTTTTGCTTTTTTTTTTAAACACTGAATGAAAACATTAGAAAACTCCACCTTGGTCAATACCATTTACGTTGTTTACTTAGTCCAACTCTAAATTACCGGGCATTTTTTTCTTTCTTTCTTTCCAATACGAAAAGGTGTGCCGCCCTTTTTTCATTAAGGTTTTCCTTCCTATGCTTTCAATTTAGGTTTATAAGTCATGTACATGCACGGGGTTAATTGCCTTTAATCATTCATTCATTCCTAAAACACAATTAATGTTGGTTGCTGCTATTGAATGGCAAATAAAAGTTAAACAGAAAAGAAAAAAAACGAACGAACGAACCTGTGTTATTTACAATACCACACCGTTTAATGTTATTTTGATACGATGTTGTTATCACAAAAAAAAAAATAAAAAGGTTTTTGCAAATGGCCAACTACTTGTTAACAGGGAGGAAGTTTGCTTAGGGCAAATAGAGGAGTCCCTACTACAATACTTAGGGGACTTTTTTTTTTAATTTAATTAAGTTAATAGCGGTAATAACTGTAAATCGATCAATTGTCATTTAATCTAATCTTACTTAAAAGAACAGCAGCAGCAGAACCAGCAGCAGCGAACATAATTGTACAATTACGCGTATAGGAAGTGTATCTATTGAGCATAGGCAGGCATACAAAATAATTTAAAAAAAAAATAAAAAAAACAATAGATATCGTCATGGCCAAGGTAAATATGATTCATTTTAATTAAAATTACAAAATGGCTATACAATTATCCCTAAATGGTGACAGGCCTAAATTTAAGGAAATAAAAAACGTACAGGGTGATACCTATTAAATACCGATTAAAATTTAAGTAACAAAAATAAACTGAAAAGTAATGACAATGATGATGACAATTAGTAATGAAAAAGTGTGTACAATTTATGATTGCGTTTTTCCAAAAAAACCCATGGTACGACAAGGAGTGCCGGGTTAATATGGTATAGGGGAACGGAGCCTTCAAGGCAACCTTATAGTCAGCAGTGCAAGGTGAGCAGAAGACGTAAGCAAAACGAATAACTAAAGCCTGAAAATTTTACCAGAAAGTTAAACGCCGAACTAAAGATTTAATTTAAGTCATTTGCAACAATACAAATGAAAATGGAAACCTGAAGACGAATACACCAAGAAAGAAAGCAGGAGACGTATGAAAAATGAACCAAACGAAGTCCGATAATTTCATCCACAGCGTTAAACACTAAACTAATGGTGTTTTCTTTTCTACAAAGAAAATGTCACCCTCTTAAAAGGTACATTAAAAAAATTGCTGACCAACCCTGTTGTAGTGTAATTTTTTATTTGAGAAGAACAAAACACAAATTTTAAAAAAGGGTATGCCCTGTGTTTACCACTTATTAAGAAAATGAATGAGGAAATGTCAATTTATTCAAAAGATGACGAAGATGAATCTAATAACTGATTTATTTCAATTTTCGCAAAATAAAATAGATACAGCAATATCCATATTTAAAAATGTAATTTAAAAATATGTTGTATTTTTTGATTTGTTTTCAATAAAATATGTAAATATGAAAAAGGTGTTGCCAGGTTCGCTAATTTTTCGACTTAATTTTTTGAGCACTTTTTTATAACCAAAAAAAATTTTTTAACACTGTTCTAACACTGAATACAATTTTTTTTATATTACTGACCATGTTGCTTTAATAATGTAATGTTTCCTTAATGTTACTCCACAAAACAATGAAAAAATTAACTTTAAAATTGGATAACGATACCAGGCGACTTTTTTTAAATTTCATCTGGTAGCCCTATAAATAAACAAAAGTCATCTGCTTTACAGGGCATTATCAGCACTCTCGATTTATACAGGGCATAAAATGCAATGCCCTCCACCATTGGCAAGTGCAAATTATTTAGAATAAAACATACCACCCTATTAGAGGGTGAAACATTTTTAAGAAACAAACACAAAATTGCATTTTTTTTTAAATAAAATGCACATTTTTTGATAGAAAAGAAAACACCATAAGGGCTTAGATGATTCTCACTTGATTGGTGACATGATTGTTCGTCCTAATCTTCCAATCCTATCCTATCTTCCAATCCTATCCTATCTAATGTTTCCTTAATGTTACTCCACAAAACAATGAAAAAATTAACTTTAAAATTGGATAACGATACCAGGCGACTTTTTTTAAATTTCATCTGGTAGCCCTATAAATAAACAAAAGTCATCTGCTTTACAGGGCATTATCAGCACTCTCGATTTATACAGGGCATAAAATGCAATGCCCTCCACCATTGGCAAGTGCAAATTATTTAGAATAAAACATACCACCCTATTAGAGGGTGAAACATTTTTAAGAAACAAACACAAAATTGCATTTTTTTTTAAATAAAATGCACATTTTTTGATAGAAAAGAAAACACCATAAGGGCTTAGATGATTCTCACTTGATTGGTGACATGATTGTTCGTCCTAATCTTCCAATCCTATCCTATCTAGAAGCCTTTGGCCATGTATCGGTGTAACATAAGCATAGCTTACCGACGCTCCAATTATTGCTTTTAAATAAAACTGTGAGTTTTTATAGTCTTTAATAAATCAATTTTACTCACCTAAAAGAAATTGAAAATATATATAAAATATATTCATAATATGTATTGAAAAGTTTGTAAAACTTTTACTTTTCTTTTATGGTCATTAAAATGTATTTCCCGTCAAGTAAAATAAGCTTAAATTTTTGTATGCATGTATGTATGTATTTGTGTATGGTTTTACAAATATAAACAGAAATTCTATACTTTTAAACCCTTTATGGCATGACGTATGTAGAAATAGAAAATTGTTTCGTTTCGTCTTTTTGTTTTCATTTCATATGGCAGAGTACGTTGTTAATCTTCTTTTAAAATAAATTCATTGACTCTTAATGATTTTATGCATGTACATGTATGTATGTATGTTTAAATTTTGTTTTGTTTTTCTTTTATTTTGTTCTTTTCTTTTTTAATTTCATGTATTCATTTAAATGACCCACATAAAGTTTATTTACTCAAAAACGAACGACACAAGTGGTGTTAATTTTAAGTTTTTTTTAAGATTGAATTTAACGCTTTCATAAATAAAGGGTTTTCCATTTAGTGGTTTCGAAACGGCCGGTTTGACAAAGCTGTCTTTCATACAATTTAACTTAAGATCCGAATTACAAATAAAAATATTTACAACTGGCTACAAAAGTAGTGATTCAAAGTGAATACTTTTCAAGTATTACGGAATAATTATGTCCAAGAAATTGTCAGGATTTGTACAGACTGAAAGCAGCGTTATAAATGTGGTTAGGCGTGTACATCATTCCAATATACGTACAGTCAAAGGTAACGACAGTTAAAGAGAGGATGTTAGGTAATCCAAATTTGTCTAACTCATGGCGTTCCCATATAAAGTCTATCCTACGCAATAACTAAAACCGGTTGATGAGTCAAAGCCCCGTTGATATAGCAATAGGCTTTCAATGTCAATTTTTTTTTAACAGAATTTTCTTCAGCAATTAAACTGATTTCTCACTTAGTGCTTACATCCATCAACCAGTAAAATTTTCGCATGTGGGTCTTGGAAATGATGTCATTACATCCGCACTATGCGTATTATAGTCTGGAGGTGTTACCATTGATCCCTGAACGAATCTTAATGTTAATTCAGAGCGTCAGGGCCGTTTGATAATAAAGTTTTTTTTTGCCTGAAGTTGAATGTTATGATGTGGACAGTAGGTGGTCTCAACGAGACTTTACCACGAGCCAAATACTACGATGCATTTTGGTTACATTAAACATGACAAGTTTCCAGAAAGAGTAAATTTACATTTTTTGTGAGTCTACGTCAAAGACTATGTCTAGCCGGATAATCCGCTTAAATTTGTGCATTTGAACAACGCTATTCGTAAACAATATAAACCTTAATCCTTTTTCCGTATGCAATTTGATTGTCTGGCAACATTTTTCGACATCATTAAATGGCATTAACAATTTTGTTGCTGTTATTTACCCCCTTCTAGCATAAGGAGAAAAAGTGATGTTGTATGCTCAGCATGTGGTGGTGTCATCATATAAATGTTTATATTCTACAACATAATGTTTGGCTGTGTGTGAGCATAGCAGCAAATACATTTGTTTGCATATACAAATAGAGCATAAGTAAAAACAAAATAAAAATTGTCACTACATAATAATAATCATGATACAGACAACAATGAGAGAATTATAACAAATATTAAAAGCTAAAGGAGGTTAAATGTTTTATACGAATATAACTGATAATTATTACATGCATAAATTTGTTCATTTGTTCTATGTTTAATACATACATAAATACAATACACTACAATGCAATATATATGTACATATGTAAATCTGAATATTAATATATATTTACAATTATGTTTGAATTTAATAGACAACATGATGAGCAAATAAAAAAAAGATGAAATAAACATGAAAGCAATTATTACTTGTTGTTGTTGATGTAATGGTGGATTTGTACTAAAGTTCCCATAACTGTATGAAACTGAGATAAATAGAGAGAGAGGCATAAAAGTTCAATGTCACAGTGAGCATTACATTAACACATATCGTTGTTGTTGTTGTTCTTTTTTTGTTTTTTTTGTTTCGTTTTTGTACAGATGAATAAAATATTAAGTGTTGGGATAGGTTTTGTCTTTCGGTTAGCTATGTACATAGGTTTTATTTGATAAATTTTTTTTCTTGCTCTCATTGTCTCTCTCTCTCTTGCTTCCTCTGTGTTTATGCTAGACTTGCATGTGTTCTATATTTTAAGTATGATGAAATTTTGTTGACAGGAAGTGTTTCGTTAAGTGTTATACATTAGAAATGAGTGTGTTTAAGAATTTGTAATGGATTTAATGAGTATGTAACAGTAAAACAGAATTGTGTTTGTAGAGTTGCCAGAAACAAATTATTTAAGCTGTTTGACGCCAATAAATAATAAATCTAGGCAAATAAATTAGAATACAAAAATCTAATTTAATTAAGGCGTTATTTCTTAAAAACGAAAATTTTTGTTACTTTCCCTTAATAATATTTAATAATATTAAAATGTTCCTAGAAATTTTAAGCACAAATATATATATTTTTTAAATAAAAGTTAAGTCCACAATTTCACAATTTCCAGTCTAATACCTTTTAAATTTTTCTAAAGCATTGTTTGTGTACAATTTCTATTGTTTAGCTATGTTGTATATAAATTATAATATTATATACATATTTCGTACATTTTTCTTTGATATCTTATCCATAGTTTTTTAGGTCTCTAATATTATTATAATTTTTGTTTTTCCTTATATATACAAACGATTTTTTTTTTGTTTGACAAAGATAAGATAGTAGAAAAAATTGATTAGGTGGAGACTAGTTTAAAAAAACCAGTAATGATGGGAATTTTGTGTAATTTTCATACACTTTTTATAGAAGAAAATAAACAAAGAAAAAAATCATAATTATAAGAAAAGGTAGTTTTCAGTTTCATATACATAGATACAATAGCAAAAGGTGTAAATTATGTAATAAAATTAAAATTATTATAATTTTTATACCAAACAATATTAAAGAGGTATGTATATATACCCACCGACTAATGTATTATTATATGTATGTACATACATACTTCCTTTTCAAGTGCATTAATAAAATATGTAAACAAACAGACTGGCAAAATAAATCGTATATTTTCAATATACGCAACACCTACAAAGTTTTTCTTTATCGGTTCTGTTTCCCTATATGTATTGTTAAATTAAACGAACAATATATTAGGAACATACGTACATACATACATACATACATTGTATATTTTTTATTCTATCATTTACTAAATACTTTAACATGACTGTTAGGATTTGTGTATGGAAAATAAAAGCCAATAAAAATTTAGATTTGAAATGCAGAGAAATTTAAGAATGATAGTATATGCCTCCCCTTTGAAAGTTCATCATGTTGTTCGCTCAAGTGATCTGGCGGGGAATGGATACTACATAGCGGTATAGGGGAAATTGTAAAATCCCCAGACTATTATGCCTTAAACTTAACGGTTCTAGAACGAAATGGATATTGAATTCTGGAAATCTCTGTATAAATATTCTGATACGTTTTCTAACAGGGGATTGCACTTTGATGGCAAGTATCAGAATTTGAAGCATAGTAGGCTCTCTTATTTTTCTGTAGGGCTTGCCATAAAGTGGAACAGCCTGAAAACTTTATGCCTCTGACCTGGTGTGTGTGTAGACATACGATTATTCGTCGTGATTTATTTTACTGGCATTGGGAAGATGACCTCTGTTAAGATTTATGACATTGATTTTTGACACAAATGACAAAATCTAAGCGCCTAATGACAGTGAAGTTGAGAATATCACTCGCAGTGATATGCATAAGATTCAAGTATTTATAAATCAAAGCCTTCAAAGATTTCTGTACATTCTCTGACCAAATATTATCACAAACACCAGACTACGGCAACAGTAATATAACAAAAGAGAGTAGATTCTCCAGCTGATATATGTATAGAAAAGACGGATAGATTCAAAAGTAGTTGCAATAGGGAAAACTGAAGCAAAGTGAATACTTTAATACAATACCGGTATATGTTCCCTCTATTTGTTGAGGCTATGTTCTTCTCAAAGGGACGATGGTATTATGCACATAATACATAATAAAATGAAGAATGTTCCAAGCCCGCCATAATAATAATAGATAGGTTGAAGACTTTTTTCTTGTGAGGGTTATTGTATATATATAAGTATGTTGGAACATCTTATGAGTTAAGGTGTAATGCCCAATCATGTTAGTAATTTAACGCTCATACGAATTGGTAGGTTTCCTTTCAAATTTCATAAGTGTAATGCCTTAAAGACAATGAATACTAAATAACAGTGACATGCTTTAAAACACCAAATAACTGTTTTCTTTTTTTTTTTTTTGAAGTGTCATAATAATATCTCAATCAATGCAAATCTCTTTATGGCATTTGTATAAAGATTTTATTAGTCTCAATTACTCTCTCTCTCTATCTCTCTGCCTATTTGTTCCATGCAAAAACAATGCTTATGCATTTTCATTATTCATAGAAGAGAGAACCCATTAACCTGAAAAAATTTTATAAGCAATAAAATAATATGGGTCATCTCGTTTTTCATATACATACATACATATGTATGTGCATATGTAAATTCTTTAACATTAACAAAATTCGAAATAAAAGAAATGCAAGATCATTTGCCAAACAAAAAACAAAAGAGAGAAAATTTCAACTCACCTTGATAATTTTTTTCAATTGATGCTAATATTTCTTAATGATGTTTATCAAAATATACAGCGATTATGATGATGGCAGAGCAGAAACGAACGTTGGATATTTTAATTGCTTTTTTTTTTCGTTGATGATATTAAACGCACAATAAAATGTTGCTTCTTCTTTATTTTCTACTGATGTTTTTCTTTCTCTACTCTTTGTTTTTAAATTCGTTTACAAAAACAACACTTTAATAATGATTAAAAAAAAAAATTTGTTTCCAAATAATTAAAATAAATTTTTAGTTTTAATTCTAAACAATATAAAATTAATATTGAAGTTTTTTAAATAAATGAATAAAGGTTGAAAGGAAAATAAACAAAATTCAGAAAGGAAGTCAAGAAGATAAAGCAAAAATATAGAAAAAAAATTTTTATAAGAATGACAACCAAAGAAGTGAAAGATATCAAAAGCAGCACTGGAGAAAATCTTCAGAAAGTTTTCTTCGGTTTTTTTGTTTATAATTTTACACAAAATTAAACAATAATAATGATTTTTTTTATTAAATTTAGTAAATATTTCTATAAATTCTTTAATGATTTTATTTGTTTATTTTCATAGTTCAACTTCTTTTGTATTGCGAACTCCTTTTTAATGTCCATGTTTTTCTTACTCATCCAACCATTCACTCACTGAACACACACACACGCGCTTAAACTTTCGTTTCTTTTAAAGCATTTATTGCATTTCCAAGCAATTTCTTTTATATTTCTTGTAATATTATAAATAAGAATATTGTTTATTTATTTCTTTTAACAAAAGTTCTCTGTTAGTTTTAACAAATCATTTTACATTTGCGTGTTTTCATGAAACACCTTTCTTTAGCAACGAAACAAAACGAAGTGAAAATTTGCAATACCTACTCGTCAAAGTAAACTGTCAAATAAATTCAGAAACTAAGAGTTGCCAGATCAATGCATTTGAGACAAGATGAAAAATACCCTCAAAAATACATAGAGAGGCATTTAAAAGCTTAATTAACAGATATTATATATATTATCAAGATTTATTAATATATATTAATATTAATATTCGTATACTGATATATTTATTTATATTTTACATACGAAATAATGAAAGTATCGTAGAACGGTGTTAATTAAAGTAATAGTTACCACTTTTAACTTCAAAAACCTATAGGCCTAGCGGAAATCCCGTCGTTCTGGCAACGCTGGCTTTGTGTAAAGATAAAACTGTACTTTGTGGATAAGACAGTGTTCTTTTAGTTGTACACCATTTTGAACTATTGTTTTGAAATAAGGAGCGTCTTTTGGTTTTTAGTGAATTCTTGTTTAATATTTAAATTCGCTTAACGAAATGGATGATAAGACTCAATTAATGTTGAACGGATATCGGGAGTCAAATCGTGAATTGACTAAAACCAATCAAGAAATGCGCATAAATGTGCAAAAATTTTTTGCTGAAACTTTAAGATTACGGGCGGAACTTATGAAAAAACATGAAACTGAAATTATTTTACGCAAATTATTGTATCAATCGATTATAGACAATTGCTTACAACTAACGGAGATTGTGAAACCAGACGCTGATATATTGCCACTACTCAGGGAATCCATAAAAAATTCTGACACATGTTTTAGTCATGTTATGCAAAGATCAAAAAATTCTGAGAGACGTAGCACCCAGCTCACGGCGGAGTTACGTAGATCAAATTCTTTTATAAGTAATCGAGATTCGGTGCGTAGTATTTCACCTTTAAGAAGAAGAAGAAGCAGTACTGATGTTCTGGAAGAAAGTTCCTGTAAAGATGCTGATGAAGAACATACAGTGGAAAATCAGTTAGCGCGAGACGATCAACAAACGGAATCGAATGGTATCCTTTACGAAGAAAGCGATGAAGAAGATTGGTCGGAATATGTTCTATCATCGGAATCGGAGCGCTATAATACTGAAAGCATTCCAGATGCATCTGATGGTGCAAATCAACCGTGCGAATCTGTCAGAGATGTCACTAATACGTTAGCCGAAACTATTATGAATAGTAAAACACAAAATAAAGAGATTCCAAATGTTTTAGCATCGGAATCGGAGCGTGATAATATTGAAAGCGTTCCAGACGTATCTGATGGTGTAATTCAACCATGCGAATCTTTAAGAGATGTCACTAATATTTTAGCCAAAACTATTATGGATAGGAAAACACAAAATAAAGACATTCAAATTATCAAAGGACAAAAACAAAAAACCCCATCAAAACTAGAAAATTCCAGAGAACCCGATAATTCCAAGAAACAAAATCCCTCCAAAAAAAGAGGAAGACCTTTAAAAAATAAGTCAAAGGCCAGCGGGAGTTCGGAAGACGAAGATGAAGTACAGGGACCACGTACAAGTTCTTGTGGAAGAGCATCACAAACAACGAACAAATCTATACCAATAGCGCAGTCAAATAATTTAGCAGATGAAGGTAAGTACAGTGAAATTTCTATAAAATCGTATGTAAGAAGCCAAGCTGTAATTCTAGTCAAAACGTTGTAATGGTCACTAAGTATACATATGATCTAAAAACAACAGCAAATATGATTTATTGTTGACACAATGAATAGATTTAAATTTCTTGAAAATTGAGGATTCTATACATCAAATTAAAAGAAATATTGTATTCCCAGGGAAAAATGTATCAAAATCTGCTTAAATAATTAAGGTCAAGAGTTTAACTATAGCATCGTTCTAGAGCAATCACACTTAGGTCATAGGTAATTTGAGATTCTGCAATCTCCTCTATTTCGCCACGAAGGGTCCACTCTCAGTCTGATGACCCAGAGTGTACAGCTGTTCCAATAGGTTCGCGTCACCCTTCGCTGCTCCTTTTCTTGCCGACTCATCTTCATATATACTCATTAACCTACATATTACAATGCGCTATACTGTCTACATATAGATAACAACTACAGTGGTGGCCTTATAATTAGAAACGACTTAGCAACTTGTATGTTTGTTAATTTATTTTCAGAACTTTGTTACTCATTTTAAAACTAATAGTTAAAAAGACAATACAACATGTTAGCTTTAAGTTTAATTTAAAATGAGTAACAAACTTTTGAAAATAAATTAACAAACATACAAGTTGCTAAGTCGTTTCTAATTATAAGGCCACCACTGTATATACCCCAGCGTAAACACTTCAGTTTAGAATATATTGTTGCATTTATAAGAGAACCTATAGGATAGCTTCATGCTACGTCATAAAACCTATAAATATGTAAATAGATTGCCTCCCTCGATTTAGGATGGTCGAAATTGAGTACGTATTCTATAAGTTTTGGTTAAAAGTGTGAATTGAGAAGAAAAACGAAAAATAGAAATAAGGATTTAAGATTGAACAGTGAAGTTATTGGAATTTTTAGTGTAAGAAATAAAAAAATTAGAATATATTCAACACTAGACACAGAAAAAGGTTTGAATACGTTTTAATACAAAAAAAAAAAAAAAAAGAAGTGATACGTTATTAAAACCTGTCTGCTGTTTAATACCTAAAGGTGATTTTTCTATTTAAATAATTTTTGTTATTTTTGTAATTTATTGATATTACATTTCTTTTATTACAGTTACAATTAATTCAATTGATTTTTTCGAAGCTCCTAGCAGCACACCAAATAAAGAACCAGAACCAGAAACAATATCATCCTCATCACGTCCCGTGCGTAAGTGCAGACCAAAAACTTTAGTGGAGCCATCGACAAGGACTAAATTAAGGAATACAATAAGTACAAAAAAGAAGTAAACCTTAAAAAAAGTAATTATGTTAACTCTATGCTGTAAATGAACTTTTTTTTTAAAAAAATCATTCAATTTTTGTATATTTTACAGGAGTTTTAAACTGGCCCCTCGTTGATATCTAAGGATAATACCCATAAATGGATGAGATCTTCTTTTAAAAAGTAATATCTCAATGCATGGTATGTTTTCTAGAATAAATAATAAAATTTTTAAAGAAATGTGTCAATTAACAATCAAGTAATCAATCCAATCCATTAATTGTCTTTCTTTTTTTAGGAATGTTTTTGGTTGTAAAGGAAAATAACGTAAATTTTGAACAGCTTCTGTTGTATGACTTAATTAAATGAGTAAAATCGTACTTTTAAGACTTTATTATTATTTTTTATTTATTGTATTATTAGAAGTAATAGTAATAATAGTTTTATTTCAATATATTTTTAATTGTTAACTCTCCTAGCCATTTAGTTTTCATTTATTTATATTTAATTTAAATCTTTTAAATAATCTAAAACTTTAATAAACAATTGCTTTAACATTACTGTCTCAATTCGCTTGTGCCATCAGTTTCATTCCCGTTTCATTAACCTCAAATTCCTCCCAGATACCAGGTATACATATATACGTCCTTGGTGGATACCTACCGTAACAAAAGAATATTTAAATAAACAGGGGAAAGAAAGAAGAATAACAGAAGCTTGTGACTAGTATTTTTAAAAAAGTAGAAGATTAGAAAAAAATATGATCCTAGACTAGAAACCCTAGTAGACTCTAACTCCTTAAAACCATTGAAGAAATATTCGTCTAATATCGTATGCCTGTGCCATTAAATTGTAAAGTAGAGGCTCAAGATTCTCCTTTCTTACGGCATAATCTGCAAAAACCTGCGATGACTATGCAGAACAAACTATAGATCTCGCTTTTAAAGCACAATATCCAATCAGAAATCGTATTAATTTCTTGGCGATTCTAAAATCTCAATTTTTCGCCATAAGACATTTATTCTCTGTCTGATCTAGACATTAGGCCAGCAGTCCAGTTCATCTATGATTTTGTTCGCCTCACAGAAACACCATAAGGGCCCGCAAAGTCATCTTGACTGTCTACATAGACGATCCCATTACTCAAAGGTCGTCTACTATCTTGACGATTTCAGTCAATATCTAATCAACTCATCACTTTACCGCTCTATTATTTCTAACAATGGCCTGTCATCGTGAAGAAACCAATCTCTGTGTGATAAAGTGATAGATCAGTCCGAAAAAGTCTTGCCTTACCAGCTCATCTGCAGTCTCATTCTTAGAAACCGGGTACCAATCTCGAGCTAAACATAAGGACTTAAAGGCAGTTTAGTATAGATAACACCATCCGTAAAGGTCATTTGATCGCCAAATAGACAATGTCACACCACTGCTTGTTAAAGTCACATACCATGAACAACCATTAGAATCCTGACATGTAACAGCAGAACCATCTTCAAATAATCTCAAATACATACTTCAGATACTATATCACGTGAAAAACAATTACGGTGTTAAACGAAGCAGTCTTCCTTGAGTTAATACACGGTAAATCAGACGTTTCTCATAATCTGTTTTATAAATCTGTACTGTCTCTTATTTGTACAGTGTTTATGGCAACTTTCACATGAGATATCTCTTCAATACAAAGTCATGAATCGTCTTAAGTAATGCCGTAAATGTATTGAAAGTAAAACTCTATGACCTCGTCATCAATTAAACCCTTATATTCGAATTCTAATACCATTTTATTCGTATCTCTCAATAAGTTTTTACTTTTATGAGAATAAAATGAAACAAATATTATTTTTTAGGGGAATCAGACATATGTTTTTATGTTTTTATTTTGTTTAACAAAGCGTATTTTAATTAGTAAATAAGATTGTTTTTAATTACTTTTTCGTTTATCATTGTTTTTTGTTTCCTGTTATACAATACAAATTAAAATATTTACACTAGAATTATACCTTTTATTAAAGAATATGTATATGCATACTAAAACTAATTTATATAAAAAAAAAATAATATAGAAATATTAAAAAATGGCTATTAAACCACTTCAAATTTGCCGGAACAACAATTTAAATGATCCACCGTATGTGTTACTGTAGGCAATTCTTTGGTATTTTCTTTTATTTCTGTAATAATATCTTGAATTTTATGCAGAATCTGTTGAGATTCAGGGGAATTTAAATCATTTGTTAGAGTTTTATCCTCACATAATTGTTGCACATCCGAACTATTTGCAATTGGCAATAATTCACTGGCGGCAACTGATTGTTGATGTTGTTGGGTAACATCTATGGCAACATTTTGTGCTAAGGCCTCATTAATTTGTTGTTTGAGTGTAACTTGATTTTGTGGCGTTTCCATGCCCAAACGATTGACCAAATTATTAAGAATATTTAAACGTTCACGCATTTGTTCACGTTCTGCTTGTAACATGGCAGTTTGTGCTGCTTTCTCGTACTCCCGTTGCTTGAGTATACGTCGCTGCGTTTGATATAAAGCAATATATTCGCCTATGGTTTCGGTTTCCGATTGTAGTTGCGTAACTAAATGTTCCAGACGTTGTTTTTCTTCGGTTAGGTCAGCACATTGGGTCATTAATTGTGTAAAACGCTGTTGTAACTTTTCCACAGCTTCTTCGGTGGCAATATGTGGCGTTGTGGTATTAGAAGCTTTTGTTTGGAAGCTGGTTCTAATTGTGTGCGGCGTTTTGCATTCATTAATCGTTCCTATTACTTGTTCGGTAGCTTCTTGGCATGATTCATGATCACTGCTGTGACTTTCTGCCATAGATTTTATTAAAGGTTCGTGTTCGTTATCATTATTATCGTGGTGATTATAACCGTTACAATCGTGATCTTGATGTTCTTCATGTTTATTATGTTGATGATGTTCATGCTCTTGGTGAGCACAATCTTCGTGTTTATGTTCATGATGATTATGCCCATCATGCTCGTCGTGATCGTGGCCGTGATCATGATCATGACAGTGATCATAATCATGATTGTGGTGGTGATCGCTTTCCTTTAGGTCATTAGATAAATTGCCCTGTAAATTTAAAATTGTTTGAATTAGAACTCCATTGCATTGTAATACTTTTCCTCTAATTTACCTTTTGTATTTCCAATTGTTTTTTCAATTCTTCATTTTCATGCGACAAACGTATCATTTCCTCATCTTTAAACTTAAAACGTTCATCATTTGTTTTCAAACGTTCCTCCATGGCGGCATAGTTTGTGTGCATTTCACGATTTGCGAATTGCTCAGCATCCAAACGATTCATTAGATCGGCTTTATCATTTGTCAACTGCACAAACCTTAATTCCAGTTCATCCAATTGTTTTTTTAGTTCAACATTTTGTGACAAAGCCCTAGAGGCAGCCACTTTATCCGACTCCATGGTAGCCAATAATTTACCTTTATCCGGCTGTTCAGAAGTTACGTTCTCTAAATGCTCTTTTAACTGCTGTAACTCGACATCTTTTTGTTTTAGTTCATATTGCAAAGAGTTTAGGCGATCTTCTTGGGATTTAATTTTCAACTGGAACTCATAACGCTCGCCTTCAAAGCTATTAATCTGCTCCTGCATACTTTGCAATTGTTCAGTCTGTATTGCACCGGTAGAGTCCTTGAAAAATTTCGTGTTATTTTAAATTCAAAAATAAAGTCTTAATTTGTTTGAAATACCTTTTCATGCTCATCTATAATTTCCTTTTGCTTGCTTATATTCTTTTGTATTTCCTTTTCCATTTGCTGTATATGATTGACACATTGTTTTTCCCTTTCCTGTAGTTTGCTGTAATCCTCTATAAGTTCATTATTGCGTTCGGTTAACTGTTGAACTTGGGCATTTAGCTGTTGAACATACGTTTGATATTGTGTGCTAGCTTGCTCTTTATCTTGTGTTAATTGTTGCACCATAGCCTGTAGATCCCTTATTTGCTGTTCATACATAAACTGAGTTTGAGTCAAGGTCTCCACACGATTATCTTTGGTTATATTATTTTCATCGGACAACTGTCTTATGCGCAATTGAGCCAATTCCAGTTCATTGTTCTTCTCTTTGAAGTCAGATTCCAATTGTTTTAAACGCTCATCGCTTATGGAAAATTGCTGTTTCAGTTCACTAATATGACTGGTGTACTCCTCTTGCTGGGCCCTTGCTTGGGCCAATTTATGCTGTAGCTCGGCATTGTGTAGCCTTTGCTGTTCCTGTTGCTTTTGCATATCCATTAAACGTTGACTTAAATCCTCGACACGTTTGCTCGCATTACTATACTGAACCCTTAATTCTTCCATTTCCAAATCTTTTTCCCGGCATAGGGTTCGAAATTTGTTTAGTTCTGTAGTAAGTTGAGCTTTCTCGGTGATTAATACTTGTATGGCATTGATATTTCGTAAACCCTCCATTTGCCCTTCATCTTCTGTAATATTCTTATTTGTCGGCTGTTGTTCTTCCAGTGGTTGTTCCATGGCAAAGTAGTTGACATTCTCATTCTGTAAGACCTTACTACCAAGTTCCATTTCCACTGGCGAATTTTCAATTGCTTGTGCTATATCGCTAACACTGCCATTCAATTGCAGTTCGGATTCGGAACGTTCAGATATATTGCTGCTAATCTGGCCACTGTTGTTCGAAGACTCGGCATATGTATAGGGGGAAACGGTGGCGTTGGTGTTGCCGGTAGAGCCACGTTGCTGGTATTCTTTTAACTATTAATGACAACAACATAGTAAACATAAAATTCTCAAATAACAATATCAAGTTTTGCTATATTAAATCAATAAAAGAAAAAATTTTGTTTTTATTGACCCGTAGTGCTTCGTATTATTTTGTAGAGCCTGTCTGCCTGCCACCCCAAGTGACGTGTCATTTGTTAAGGCCATTGAGAAATTTTTTTTCTTGGATTCAAAGTTTTTCATTTTCTACACTTAATTTTACCTTTTTTCTTGCCGCTGCCAATTTCTTGGCCTTGCTTTCCTTTGATTCTTCAGGCATTTTAAATTTAAATTGTTAAATAATTAAATTATTTGAACTTTTTATATAAAAACAAGAATTTGTGTTAAAAGAAAATCGTAATGCTTCTTCTTATTGTTTTGTTTATTTTTTTTCTAAATCGTTTTTGCAAATTTTGAAGGCAAAATGACGTTTGAGTTGAATTTAGTGTTGCCATATGAATGTTTTATGGTTATGTTGTGGTTTTATATGCTCAAAATGTAAATGAGATGGCGTTGAGATCAGTAGGTACATAATTGAATGGAAAATGGGGCATAACTGTAAAAACTTTTGTTGTTTACTTCATAGAGGAGTCAAAACGGTTAATTAATTTGGTTTTAAGGTTCGAGGACGTGTATCAGTGTTACAAAATTGAAATTTTGAAATAGTACTGAACTGAAAGAGTACCTTTTTGCATCAAATTGTAGTTTTATAAAAAAATATATTTATTTACGTACGGAATGGAAAGAAAAACTAACTACAACAACATACATGTTTCTCACATATAAAACAAAAACAGTTGACGTAAGGTTTAGTCTAAAATGTCGATGTCCTCATTGCTTTTCGTAATCTAAAAGCGAACATACATACGTTGTTAGCCCCTGGCTAACCGGGTCTAACCTTTTACCCCATCAACTATAGTTGAAAAGCGCAAACCATAAATAAATAAAATAATCTGTATAATAAAAAAGTACTGAAATTGTTTTGAAATGTTTTTGAAATTGAACTAAAAAAAACTATGTAACCAAATTTTGAATAAGAGGAAAAAATTAATAAATTTTTTAATAATTTTTCCTGCTGTTAAATTTAGGATCCGATACAAATTTTACAAAATTTAGATGTGAAAATTACTTATTCTAGACACGCACCGGCCAAATCACGATATACAGTACATGTATTTATGGTAATACAGTACCCATTTCGAATAACGGCACTTTGGTGAGTTTCGATTTTATTCACCACACCGGAAAAATTCACCACATTTTGGAAGAACTCACCACCAGCGTTGCCACTGAACAAATTTTAATCCTACCAAATTTTTGTCAAAACCTACCAAAATCGTTGAAAACCTACCAGTTTTTTAAATAATGTAAATATATATATATTTTTTTGCGAAAAAGTATGACTTTTTTATTAAAAAAGTATTACATATAATTGTACATGTATTAATAAGCAACAAAACACAACAATATAACAAAAATAATTTATAAAATTCATTTCTAATAACATTTTTAAACTAAAAAAATATTATATTATTAAATATAAATTACTTTTTGATCCAACCTACCAAAAATCAATTTTACCTACCATCCTACCAAATTAAAAAAATCCTACCAAATTTGGTAGGAAAAGCCCAAAACGGCAACGCTGCTCACCACAATAGAAACTTTGTAAAAACTCACCACACTAGAAACCCACCACAACTACAAAATTCACCACCTTAAAAAAAACTAAATTTTTATTTTGCTTCTCTTTCCAACCATTCGTTTTGTCCGAACCTGGGGTTGGATATGTTACCGGGCCTCTTTTTTGGTGAGCGAACTAACACTATAGATACTAACTAAAACTACCACCTACTTTTCTACCTACAACATTCACACACATCACACGCCGTTATCTATCCTTCCAGCGCTTCTGCTTTATCTTCTGAAGAGTCCATAGAGTGGCAGCAGATTAGAAAATTTGAATCAATAACCAGCTTGAGAACCCAATCTATCAAGTGCGTCAGCCTTCTCGTTCCCAGAAGTATGTATTAATTCGCGTCGGCACCCAATAGTAAGTAACTGACCCAATCCGGTTGAAAGGCTCCTATAGTGTTCTTACAGTCGCGAACCCAGTCAATTCTTGTCATATCTCCGAAAGGCAGTTCAGAGCCTCCATGTAAATTAATACTGAAGGCTATCATATTGTGATCTGAAAAGAAACACACCTCCGATTTACATTTCGTACACAATTTTTCATATTCATTTCTTAGCTGGGCTATTCGTATGGTTAACATTTTCTCAATAAACATCTTTCCTGTCTCTTATAATGCCCCCCTTCCGGGAAATATTTTTCTAGTTCCAATGCAACGCATTGAATATTCATTATTTAGCCTCAATATACTTATAAAAAATACTTTTCCAATAGAAATAATTATTCTTTTCTAATACAAAATTAACGTTAATTAAATTAAATGTTTGTAATTAATTATTTAAGGCAGGTGCCAAGCCCCCAAAAAAAAACTTCATAATCAAATTTTTTGTAATATTAATTTTTAGTCTTTATTTTTCAAGCAGAACTTTTAAATTATTTTTTTTTTTATTATTATTGTTGTTGTTGCTTGATATTTTATTTAATCTCACTTAAAAATTGTATAAATGCCATTATCAAATTACCTTATAATACATAAATAATAATAATTCTATACACACAATAATTAAAAATATAAAATAATAATCAAAATAAAAAAAAAAAAATTACATACAATTTATTGTTTTATAAATAATTTCTATTCTAATGCTAAAACAAATTTTTTTTTAAATTAAAATCAATAAAATATAAAAAAAAGAAAAGTAGAAAAATAAAACATTTACAAATAAAAACAATAATAATAATAATAATAAAAAAAAAGTATTAAATAAAATACATACAAAAAATATATAAAATATATATTTTATAATATAATATAATATAATATTGTTTATAAGTAAATAATTGGTATACAGTCAGTTAAAAAAGAGGAATTCATTCGTTTAACTAAATTTAAAATTAAACATTATTTTATTAATAATAATGTATATATAAATAATAAATATTTATTAATATATGTGCATACATATATATATATATATATAAAATACTATTAGGTTTTGTTTAAAAGTAAAAAGGTATATATTAAATAATAAACAAACTCATTTAAATTAATTATAAACTATTAATAATTTAGGAAGAATTATATACAATTTTGAAATTTTAAAATTTTTTTCTTTTTCTTGTTTTTTTTGTTTTCGTAATATTCAAAGAAAGGTTAGACCAATAATTTTAAGAATACCAGAAATCGCCTCTCTAAGTGTTACCAGAAATTTAAGTGAAAATTCTATTATTTATCGATTTTTCTGTTATACATATTATCGATTATAAATTGTTTGTATGGGATAACCATATTTTTAATCAATTGACAGTTGTCATCAGTAAAGGTTTTCCACTAACAACGGCTGGCTACGATTTTTCAATCCAATCCGTAAGCTTGATAGATGATAATACAATATTATAACGCACTGTTAATGTTACAGCACATTATCGGTAACACTTTGAGTGGCGTCCCCTGTCATTTCTTTTGAGCTTATTAAAGTTAGAAAAATTAATAAATACAATCAAATAAATTTCAAGTGATAATTTCAATGTTGCTTTAAATTAGGCTTACTTACTTACCCTTGTTTAAAGCTTTTTGAATTGTAATGCAATAAATGCCCTTAAGGGGCCGTGGAATATTTATTTATTTTGTGTAATCATAAGCTTATTTTGCAACGCTTAAAGCAAATTAAGCTAACATTATTTTAAAGCCTTAAGCAAAGGGTATGACGGAGCCCTTAAAGAGGAATCAGTCTATTATTTTCTTTTTAAAATAATTATTAATTGAGCATATAATATGTTGTTAAATATTTTATATTAAAATTTGTTTACAAATGCTTTAAAGAAAATATTTTCTTCATATAGAGTTTGTGTTTAAGTGTTACTTGGTTACTATTTTGGCTTAAAATTCAGGTCTATATTAACTATTATTCTTTTTTTTTTTTTGTTTGTTTGTTTTGTTTTCCATAACTTAGGAGTATATAAACTTAGGAATTAAAATTGGTTTTTTTTGTTTTGTTTTTGTTTAATAAATAAATTTAAAATTATCTAATTTCTTGCTTCAAGCCAAGGTTTTGTCATTGTCGTTAACTATCAAAAATAAAATTGTATTAATGACAACGATATAAGGCTTGCAATAATAAGACAAGATTATCTTTTCAACTTATGCTCTTTAGAGCTTAAGATCGTTTGTTTTTTTTATCTGTTTCTACTTGCTTTTATCCTACGCCTAGACTCATTGCTATGATGTAAAATTATAGCTTCTTACGGCACGTCCCGGTGTTACCAATTCAACTTTAATATTTGCTGTGGCTGTTACTTTAGTGGTATTGGTATCCGAATGATGCGTTTCAACCGTAACTTCCGGTTGTACAACAATACTTTGTAGCTCGGGTGGAAAGTTATGTATATTCTTATTACTACCACCGCCGTCATCGCCACCTCTACTACTACTACTACTACTGCCGGCAGTAGCACTGTTATTATGATTTAAATTACCCTGTGACTGTGGTCCTGCAGCTCCTGCTCCCATATTCATATGGTGTTGATGATATTGTGGTGGTGGTGGCGGATGTGTGGCATACATAGGATTGTAATGGGGATGATGCTGATGCTGCTGATGATGAGGGTGATGATGTATATGATTTTGATTCGTTGCTTGTGGATTTATTGGCGTTGGCATTTGCTGTTGCGATGCCGCAGACGTGTTGGAATGAGTTGGTGGCGGCAGATGATGGTAATTCATATTGTTGGCATAATTAATGTTATTGCCATAATGTCCTCCTCCTCCCACACCCACTCCTCCTCCTCCGCCTCCAGCCACTATATTGTTATTAACGCCCATCCATTCGTTATTCATTTGTATCGATGAATTTGAAGACTTCCACGAGGGTGGTTCTTCCGTTATGGTTGTCAATGAGGGATCATTGATATTAACATCCTTATGATGATAATGCGGTTTCTGGCAATTACGTGACGATGAACGTGATGAACCGTGTACAATAACCGTTTTATTTGCACGTTTGCTGCTACGTGACATTTGTGGCGATGGAGTAGATATGCGATCAGTATGTTCGAGTGGCACTAGTTCAGCTTCGGGCCCTATCATACTTAGAATAATGGGAAATACCACCAAACTGTTAAAGGCACCCACGCCTAGAACTATCAAAAGCAGCCAGAAGAAATGTCGTATAACAAATTCAAATGGTGAAGTAGAAAGCATAAATACCGCCAACGTAGAGGTTAAAATGCCATGTACTAAGGGACCCAATGTCACCTGCAGAGAAAGCATAATGCGTCGTTCACGATTGCCAACCGAAGTCATAAAACCCTAAAAAGATTAAAAACAACAAATGATTAAACCCGCTATAGCTCAAGGACTTCCTTTTGTTGTTTAAAACTTACCAATGAAATGTGCACCGTAAAGCAAACAATCATGCCTACGCTGAGTATTAAAATGACCGCGGGCAAGGCCGATAATTTTATGCCCAGTAAAGTCATGGCACCAAATACTTGAGCCAACGAAGCCAAAACACTGAAAACTACCAAAATTGCGGCCCACATGGATAGCAATAAAATGGCGACCAAAATAAAGGCAGCCACCACACAACAGCATAAAATCAAGGCCAAAGAAGATCTCAAAGTCATATATTGTTCCCAAAAGATAAAGGGTATGCCTAAAAGGAAAAACAAAGTTCGTTTGTTATCAAATAAATTGTTTTTTCAATTCTTTTAAGCATACATACCGGAAGGATAATTTGGTAGACCACGGCTTTCGAAACGTACACTCAAGTCTCTAATATGGCTTATTAGTGACTTAATCTCGGAGGTATCGGTTAGGCCATGCAGATAAAACGGCAGCTGGGCATAGACCAAAGGCAACGATTTTGGTATTTTCATATCAAATTCAGTGGGCACATGATAATATGGCCGTGGTTCAGGATGTAATTTGCCCTGTAAACAAAAGATTTTAAAGAATTATTGATTGAAATGATGGATATTTTTCTCTTTAGAAGACATACCTGGGAAGCACCGTAGGCAAATACATCGTTTGTGGCCCAGGCAGAGAGATAATTATAGAATGCCTTGGGATTTATAATGCCCTCATTGTCGACCAGACGTTGTTGTGTTACCAAACTCTTATCAATCGGATTATCAACGTAACCGGTTTGCGACAGTAGCTTATAGGCCAATATGGCATCACTTGAGGCATTAGCATGCCAACCCTCTTGATTAATGCGGCCATCCTTGAACTCACGATCAAAAATCCTTTGCAGATTTCTTAGCCAATCACGGAACAAAGACAACCAAAAGTCTGGCAAGCCGCCATTGTCGTTTTTTATTACATGCGGCACGCGCACAAAAGCCTCATGGTATTCATGCAGCAAACGTTGATTGTTGGGATACTCAAAATTACCTTGGGTCACGGCATACATGCTGTAGAAGCCGAACATTGAGGTCTGAGCATTAAGAAATTTGTATTCATTGGTTTCTTTGGGCACCAAATCAATCAAATCCAAGCCATCTTGTAGTTTACAAGAGCAATACAAGCTAAAGATGACACCCACTACGAATGTCATAACTACGAGGAACTTAACCCAGCTTTTCATGAGGAAGGGCGTGTAGTACTTAACGGCAAACTTGGCCAATGAGAAGGAGGGTAAACGCTTTTCGCTGCTACAAGATAATAAAGCCTCTTCTTGGAGTTGCGTTATGTTAGGGGAGGAGGAGCTGGTTGTGACATTAGGGGTTCTGGTATTGTTACATGTCTTGGGTAATGCCATAGAGGGTGAACCTAAATTCCTTAAGCGATTGGTGCTGTTACCGATGCTACGCTGTTTATTGTTGTTCAGTTGTGATAAAGTTTGATTTAACGGCTTCTCTTTCCAAATGGGAAAACAACAACAAAATATATCAGCTCTACCAGCAGTGCGACGTCTCAAGTCCAAAGAAATCATAGCTGGAAATACCAATAAAGCGGCTGCCAAATTGAAACACATTACTATGGCAGCCTGCAGGCAAAACACTTTAAGTGCTGGCACGGGTATGAATACAGCAGCAAAGAAAGCACCCGTTGTGGTACAGGCACTAAATAGTATGCTGGGACCCACTTTTTTCAAGATATATTTCGTTTGTTCCTTGCGATTACTTTCGGCATATGCAGCCGTCAACATAAAAATGTGATCGACACCTAAGCCCAAGGCCAAGAAAGGCACCACTTGAGTACTGGCGGCATTAAAAACTATGCCCAAAAGGGCACACAAACCCAAACCAGCGGCTGTAGAAAATCCAATTAGTAAAACTCCTGCTACGCCAACACTCGATTGTCCACGCACGGGATCACGCCATCGGATCAGAGTGCAAAATGCATATATCACTGTAGCTATAACGCCAATAACAATGCTTAAAGGCTTTGGATTGGAGAATTTCTCTAAAATATCATCCAAGGTGGCCGAGGAAAACACATAAATGTCATAGTTTTTGGCTACACGGTAGGTTTTCATAATGTTCTCCACTTCCTTGGAGAAGTTACGTTGCCAGGCATTCAACACTTCGGCAGCCTTTTCAGGTGTCCAGCCAATGTGGTGGACTTTATAGTTGTCATTCCACAAATCGTACATTTCTTTTTCGGTCATCAGTTGCACCACCGTTTGCAAACCCTTGGCCTTACGCAAATGGCCAGTGCGGTTCCGTTGAACACCACCCACTATCAGCTCCTCGGGCCAATGCATATATTTGGCAGCAAAACCATAACAGCCGCCGGTAAGAATGGCGCCCACATCCAATGGCAATTCGCTGTTCTTATTGGGTGCCGTTTCCGGGCATTGAACATCTTTCGGATTCAAACAGGGTTTCTCGGTATAGCCAGAGGTAATAGCCGCTCGTTTCATATACTGTTCCACAGTGTTGAAGTCAAAGGCGATTTTCTGATCGGCCAATTGCTTTTTCATTGATTGCATAAGACTAGAGGGATTTAAGGAACTCCAAGTAATACGTTTATCCATGCCGCTAAAATGAGAACACAACAACGTCAACGATGAAAAATAAATAAATATGTATGAAAATTTGTTTATGATTTAAGCATACTTACGGTATTTGTACTGGAAATTCTGGTCCCAATAGCTGGCTACCCTCCCAAAAGCAATCCAAAGGCGTTATTATCGAACAGGGTATTAAATGTTTAAATATCTGCTCTATAAAGTAAGGTCCTTCAAAGCTCGGCGTTGTCGGCGAGTTGCACATGTCACGAAGACTCCAATCCGTATCGAACATATGAATTTTAACTGCTGTCGCCTTTTTTAACACCTGCAGATGGGCGAGTAACGCTTGCGGGTGTAATACTGAGGCATTTGGATCGTGTGCGGTTTGTATGAGTAGCTGGTGCGTTGAACTTTCAGCCTCTCCAATTGTTTTTTGCGTATACGCCAGTTCCGATTCGAGTCGTCCACCCTCTTGTATCCACAGCTGATGGACTTTTGAGTGTATTTGGGCGGATTTGAGGCCAACACAAAATGTACTTAATACTAGAATGGCTACAAATAAAACTTTGCCGGCATGTTTTTGTACTGAACTGCCTAAGGATTCGAGGTGGGATTGAAATACCGAACGCAGATATATAGCTGTACGATTACCGCGAGCTTTGCCCTAAAATGCGAGAGAGAGAGAGAGAAACAAGGTTAAATTAATTATTTAGTTTTTATATAAAACAACACTGTTTTGTTTTCTGTAAAGAAAGTTCATCTTCATAATTTTACAGGATCCCACTGGATCGTGGCATAGCTTTCACTAAATAAATGACCAGAAGTTGAGAGATATGTATTTGAGAGAACTGATAGAAAAGTGAAATTGTCTCTATTATTTCTTCCAACACTGTATAAGTTTATTATTAATTTAAAGTGTTGGTAAACGTTGTTATTTAAGAGAAACAAGGTTAAATTACATATTTAGTTCTTATATGTTTATAACAACCCTATTTTGTACACAGTAAATAAAGTTTATCTTAGAATTTTCACTTTCATTAAACAAATGACCTGAAATTGAGAGATTTTTAAGTGATCGTATAGAATTATTCTATTATTTCTTCCAACACTGTATACGTTTATTATTAATTTTAAGTGTTGGTAAACGTTGTTATTTAAAGATCACAAGATCAAATGAAAGACAAACTAAATGATTAATTAGTTTAATTGCTTAACTAACATGTCAACGTTAATCATTTATTATGCGCCTCTTATTTGCATACACTGAACAAAAAAAGTTTTTTTGTTTTTTTTTTTCTTTTCCTTTTAGAAAACGCAAAACATAGTAAAAAAATTAAACAAAAATGTAAGAAGAAGAAAACTATTAGCAATTTTCTTGTAGGATAAGTAAATGAAAGTCAAAAGAAGAAATTGTGTGTCCGTGTGTGTGTGTGTGCGCGACAGAGATTTTTTTCTTCTTCTTCAAAGAAATATAACACCACAGGGTAATAAATCATTGTTTGAATGACATCTTTTACTCCAGAGAGAGAGAGAGAGAGAGAGAGAGAGAACAGTCTGTGTCTTTTGCATTTGAACATATACACATGCATACATACATAGCGCATACACAGTAGAAACAACAGGAGATCGTTAGAGGAGGATTAAAATTACAACTGCAACTGCACAACGACAATAGTTACAAAGAAAAGCAAAAAAAAAAAAAAAAACGCCTGGACGAATGGATGGATGGATTTGTCATTTATCCATAGTTGTCATCAAAGATACACAGATAAAATTCCACTGAAATTGAAATGTAACACAAATACTACACTCGTACACAGCCACAGCAGCAGCAGAAGAGAAACACAAAAAACAAATGAAAAATGCCTTTTGAGACGTTCATACATGAGCCATGAAAGTGTTAACAGGTCTTTTAAATTGCCTTTTAGCTGTTTTTACCAAGACATGATGTCTTAATAATAATACACCACCAACTACCATTAACTTTAAGTCATACCATACCATACAATACATATACACAAACATACATACATACATAGATTTTAGACCCAACACAATGGTTTTAAATTTGTTGCCTACGTTGCCAAGCTGTACAGTGTACACACTCCTGTTGAGAGAGAATTTTCGGCTGGTTACAAGGAAAATTAAGATTTCACATAAAGCCCAGCATGACATTTTTACGTATTGACAAGTTAGTCAGCCGTCAAACAGACAGAACAGAACAGAACTGAGAGAGAGAGACAAGACAGATGATGATGCGTTCAATATTAATGTGCAAAAATAATGCTTTAAAGATCAGCACATAAATTCGAGAGTTTAGAAAGAAAGCCAGCCTACAGCTACAGCCTAGAGAGAAAGGTTCAAAGAAAATTTAACGCGCAACGAAACGTTTTCTTCTTCTTCTATAGAATTCCATTTAAAGATTTTTGCCGAAATTAATGGGTGTGTGTGTGTGTGTGTGCATGTGTAAGTGTGTCGGTTATATCTCTCTCAAGCATTTGAAAAGGCCTGCCATAAATATTTTCATTATTTTTAAGTGTTACTTTTTTTTTATTTTATGTTTCTAATTTTTCTTTTTATGGACAGGCGGAAATAGTTTTTTTTTTTTTTTTTTTTGTTTGTGTATGTGTGTGTTTTTTGTTAAACGTTAAAACTGCCATAAAATTTTGTTCTTTAATGCCTGTAGTAATTTACTTTATAAGGTTTTCAATTAGTCATAAGACGTCTGTGTCTAGAGTTTTCTTTATAATGGAAATTTGATTGTCATTTTGAAAACCATAAAACTAAATTACCAGCAAAAAAAAAAAAATAGAAAAATATATTTTAATTGCCAATGTTTGGTGTGGAAATTAAAGCTTCACTATTTATTTATGAGGCGTCCGTAAGGCAGTAACTGTCAGAGAATTGTTTTTTTTTTTTGCATCTTTCATCTGAATTGTAATTACGATTATGGATAGTTTAACACCCGAAGAACGCGTAAAAATATTTGGAACTTCTTACAAAAATTGTGATACACAGTACAATCGACCTACTGTGCAAGTTGTCGGCAAGATTATAAAGAAATAGGTCGCCATAGACTAGTAGCTAGTGTGTTGTTGATTTGTGTGTTCAAACCGAGCTCTGAAATCTAGAGAAAAATTAATTTAAAAAAATATTTTTGGGTGGCCTTATTTTCAGCAGTCTTCTGGCAAATTGCCGTGAAATGCTTCTTAAATCTGTCGTTCAGAGTTGACGTTACACTGAAGGCTAAAATTAACACACATGGGTGGGGTGGTATGAGAAGCTAGGTTGTAAACCTGACTAAAAGGTTTGCGTAATAATTATGTATGTAAGTATGGTGTCCTGGCAGGCAATATTGTTTAGAGTACAGAATATCCATCAGAGTCAAATAAGTTAAACTTTGATTTGTCGCTCCACAAAACTTTGGCCCACTCTTCTTTTGACCAATGCAGATACCGACCGTCTAGCAAAGTCAAGCCGTTTTTTGTTTCTTATTAACCTTACTTATAAGTGGCTTCTTGGCTGGTCTTCTATAAATTTGCCTTTCTTAATTGGTTTCTGGCTGTTTGGATGCCAATAGAAACCCCTAATTGCTCGTTTGCATAATTAATAACATCTACTGCCATTTTACGAGGATCAACTTTTACTATTTTTTACCATTTGACATTTGACAGTCTTGGCGGGAAGTAGATTTCTTTGACGATATCGCGATGAAATCCGACAAATCGTTGTTTTGTTGATAGGTTATTAAATAGATAACCAACTTCATTCATTGATTTGCCTTCTTCCAAAGCCCATATAATGGCAAACTTGCTATCTGCTGATAGCTGTTTCTATTTTAAAATTAAACAATTTGCAATTTTTTTAATTAAACTTTTATTTTAATTATGTACTCTAATTGATCTACTTTTAACTTTAACACATTGCGTTGCATATTTTTCACGCTAAATTTGTTTACTTTTTTTTATAAATCTCAAAAAAATTAAGTAGAAAGAGAAGCAAACAACGCTTAATGATGATTTTTAATAAAATTTAAAAATCAACGAATAAACAAAAACAAAAGTGGAGTGGAATTGGATACCGTTATAAATTTCGAGCCTCGATTGAATATCATATGACATAGCGTTGCATTTTTTTTTTCTCGCTACTGTACATGTACATACATATGTAGGTAATGTAACAGTAAATAAAAATTCTAAAGCTTAACAACACTGTAATCAATCAATAAAAGAATAATTTTAAACACTACTAAACAACATGGATGACAGTAATACGCTCTCACTAACGTTAAATACAATTGTTAGTATTGTTTAAATGTATTAACGCAAGCATTAAAACATTTTGCAACACTATAACACAAATGATGTTTTGTTTAAAACAAAATACAAAAAAAAAGAAGGGAAAGAGGTTAAAAAACGGTAAATACAAGTGTTTAGTTACATTTAGCAATTTTAGCTCAAAATCAAAGGCACAAAAAAGCGTTTAATGGTGGATTAAATTAAAACAACCCCCTTTGTTTTGTGTATATTTATTTGTTAAATTTCATAAAACAGCAAGTGAATCTCAATTGAAATCATATTTTATAGATATGAGACGATAATTAATGCCTTACAATCAACAGATGGCAGAGATAGGCAATACAATTATAATTACAAATAACACGTGCATTTTACACTCAGAAAAAACACTCATGAAAACAGAAATATTAATTATACTCGCTGTTAAACAAAACAGAAAAAAAAAACAAGTTTTTTATTTTTAATAATTTATGGCTTTTATGTATCATTAATCATTAAAAAAAAAAACTATTTTTATAACATGTTGTGTGTTAAAGTTTAATCAAACATAAACATATTAAATGAAAGTTTTTTTTCTGAGAGTTTTTTTCTTTTTAATTTTCAAAAAAAAAAAAAAAAAAAAAAAAACATAAAAGATATGTTTTCATTAAAAATTTACAACTTAATTTAGTGAAACGATTCAAGCTAACATTTTAATTATATTTAATATCTATTTTTAAAACCATACACACAGCTCTACATACATATGTATGTGCATATGGGCAAGACAGTAAAACAAATTTAATTTTTTTTTTTTTTTAATTTTTAAGAAAAACATGCTGGTGGTCTTCTGTCTTAACAAATGTTTTGTTTAAACGTTTAGGCATATAAAATGAAAAAGTAATAAAAAAAAAAACTAAATTTAACATAAATTTTAATTTATCAAAATATTTTATAATGAAAAAACAACAACAACTTTTTGAAGTTTTAAATTTGAAAACCGACCACCCAAAAATTATTAAAAAAAAAATTTTAAATAAAAAAATCATAAAAATTTGTAAAACTTAATAAAAAATAAAATTTAATTAAAGAATTTAAAGGAAAAACATACATACATATGTATGTATATGAATTAAAAGGTGTAGTAAAAAGAATTGCATGATTTTTTTCAATAAATTACATTCAGAAATCCGTATCCCAAAGTAGTATCAGTTAAATGACCAACCAACCATGTTTTGTGATAGTCCTATGCTATTTAAAGGTATAAAAAAGAGTTATTGCCTAAATGAGTTATTGCCTAAAAACCCAAAGAATTTGGTTAGACACACCTATGCTACACAAAGCCCATAGAGCTACCACAGTTTTATATTTAGCACTCGTCTCTGAATAATTCGAAGCTTCTGACAAAGCGTTTTAGACTGCCAATGTCTAGCACTGACAGTTCGTTTATGTATATCATCTACTATGTAGTAGATACCAATGTGCTATTCCTCCTCCGATAGAGGCTTGGGCATGTTATTTGGCGTTGATGGAATGCATAACTGCATTGACAATTATAAGCCCAAAGATCTTTAAAGGAAAGTTCGATTGTTGTGACATACTTGGCCACTTCTATGGGTCTACAGTTACCTACTGTATCGTTGTGTCCCGGTATCCCGATAAAACGGATGTTGGCGCTAGTAGGGGAGTATAATTTTGGCATGTCATTTAGTCAATCTATAAGGATCCAGCAGAAAGTTTTCTCATGAATATTATTTCTCAATATGCTTTGAGGGCAAGGATAAGTTGGGGTAGGCACTCCTTTTTTTTCTCTAGATTTTACTGTAATGTACAGGGTGGCTGATATGTATTGCAACCAACTTCAGGTTGTTATCATTTGTAAACCGCTCGTCTGACAGCTGACAGATTTATTCCAGTGACAGTTCATTTTATTATTTACAAGCTTACAAAAGCATTTTGATCTATTGCATTCAGAAAAAAAGTTATTCGTGATAGAATTCAAGCGTGATAGTGTGATTGCTTTATATTTGGCTGGAAAACCACATGTGGCTATCGTTAGAGCCAGCCCTCCAGCATTTAAATGTGAATAAATCTTTTGTTTCTCGTGCCATTGCTCGTT
The DNA here is from genome assembly GCA_927399465.1 of Sarcophaga caerulescens. Classification (NCBI taxonomy): domain Eukaryota; kingdom Metazoa; phylum Arthropoda; class Insecta; order Diptera; family Sarcophagidae; genus Sarcophaga; species Sarcophaga caerulescens. Next base: position 86,148,617 of record OV656868.1, read on the forward strand.
ACCGTGATACTGGCAGTGTTGCATCGCGTGCAAAAAGTGGACGAAAACAAACGGTAACAACACCAGAAATGATCCGAAAAGTAAAGGCCAGATTTGATCGAAATCCACGCCGCAGTGGTAGAAAAATTGCTCGTGAGCTGAACATATCACGAGAACGGATGCAACACATATTGAAAAATGAGCTTGGACTAAAGCCATTGAAGTTCCAAAAAGTGCAAGAGCTCACCGATGTTCAAAAAAAAGTTAGACTTGAAAGAGCCAAGGAGTTACTTCGCTTGCACGAAAGTGGCTAGTTACCGAATTTGGTTTTCTCCGATGAGAAGCCATTCCAAATTGAGCAGTTTGTGAACAAACTCAAATGATCGGGTTTACTTGCCAAAGAGGTCAGCTGAAAATTTACACCTGCGATTGGCTACCAGAACTCAAGCGCCGCCGATGGTAATGGTGTGGGCCGCCGTAACGGCTGATGGTCGCTCCCCGCTCGTATTCATCGACCGTGGGGTCAAAATAAATGCCGAATATTATCGGGAAAATGTCTTAAAGACAGTATTGAAGCCCTGGGCAGACAAACATTTCGGCCGCAGACCATGGACATTCCATCAGGACTCAGCACCACCGCATTCAGCACGCGTCAACCAAGAATGGCTTAAAAAGGAGGTTCCTCGCTTCATTTCTACCGCACAATGGCCACCAAAATCTCCAGATCTCAATCCGTTGGACTTTTGCGCCTGGGGCATTTTAGAGAGTAAGGTTCTCGCTAAAAAATACCAAAGTGTCGATCATCTCAAGACGGCGCTTCGCCGGGAATGGGCCACTTTCGTGCAGCCTGTGATGGCTTTGTCGGCCGTTTGAAGGGCATAATTCGTACCAAAGTTGGCCAATTCGAACAAATCTAAACTGATTCTAAAATTTGATGTTATTTCCAACATTTTTTGTTTTGAACAATAAAATTAAAAAAAAAAAAAATTAAAAAAAATAGAATTAAAACAAAAATAACTTTTATTTCTGCTTGGAAAAATAAAAGTCCAAAAATAACTTTTATTTCTGCTCGAAAAAATAAAAGTCAAAAATAACTTTTATTTTTGCTCGAAAAAATAAAAGTCAAAAATAACTGTTATTTCCACCCGAAAAAATAAAAGTCAAAAAATAACTTTTATTTCTGCTCGAACAAATAAAAGTCAAAAATAACTGTTTTTTTGCTCGGAAAAATAAAAGTCAAAAAATAACTTTTATTTTTGCTCGAAAAAATAAAGATCAAAACATAATTATTATTTTCTGACTTTTGCGATAAAAGTTATAACAGTTACGGTCCCTGATATTATGTGTTATGTTTTTACAAAAAAAAAAAAAAAAAAATATCTTTTGTTTTTAAACATTAGCTTGTAAATTTGTAAAATAAACATAAAAAAGTCTTTTAATAACAACTAATGGACTTAAGCTAAAAAAAACATACACACACATACACACAAACAAATATTCATTAATTCGTTAAAAACAATTTCCATTGATTGACATTTTTGTTCCATACATTTAATCAATGTTTAAATAAATAAGAAAAAGGGAAAAAATAACAGAATAAAAATTTTTAAAAACATAAACATTTCAAAGATCTTTGACAACGATAGTAGTCCACAATCATTAAATTTGAAAATAAAAAGAAAAGAAAAAAAATTAAAGAAATAAAAATAATAAGAAAAAAGGGGGGAGATTTTCGGTTGATTTGAAAACTTACGCTACAACAATAAAAATAACAAAACAAAAAAAATTACCCACATACAAACATACATATGCTATAAAAGAAATGCCTTAAAAAAGCCCACGACGACCATCATCATAGCAGTCAGCCAGCCAAGCTATACCCATAAATATAATCTTTTCGTTGTTGTTTTTTTTGTTGCTTTTTTTTTTTTTTTTTTTTTGTTAAACGCATGCTAGGACCACCCAGCTAAAGATTGTGTCAAATTTCTATTTGGTTAATAAATGAAGAGAAAAAAAAAAAAAAAACAAAGAACGAAATGAGAAAAAAAATATGTACTAAAAATTGTACATTTTTTTGAAATTTTCTGTGTGAATAATTTTGAAAAATTATTTAATAGCAGGCAGTATGTATGTATGGAGCCCAAATAATTAGAAAAAACGAAATAAGAAATAAAAAAATTAATAAATTTAATACAAATTTATAGTTCTAATCTATATACAGTTACGGACAAACAAATAGGGTCAGTATAATTACATATAAAACTGAATTGTGATGATTCCATACTCGTAAAACAATGGAGAAACGTGTTATGGTCGGACGAAAGTAAGATTAATTTAATTGGTAGTGATGGAAAAACGTAGGTAAGACGTCCCAAAAATAAAGAACTTTGTTCCCGTTATACAACAAAAACTTTTAAGCATGGAGGAGGTAGTATTATGGTTTGGGGATGTTTCTCCTGGCATGACGTGGGACCACTGTACTGGATTAAAGAAAACATGGACAAAAACTTATACTGTCACATATTAAACGAAGTGATGCTACCATATGCCGAATGGGAAATCTCAGTCAAATGGATATTCCAGCAGGACAATGATCCGAAACACACTTCGTATCTTGTGAAAAAGTGGTTTCTGGATAACGGTGTAAACGTAATGCAATGGCCAGCACAATCTCCGGACTTAAATTCGATAGAAAATTTATGGAAAATCGTAAAACAAAAAATTGGACCACTAAAATCAAAAAATAAGGAGGAGTTGTGGGAGAAAATTAAATACGCTTGGTACTCTATTCCAAATAAGACTTGTCAAGATTTGGTGGAATCAATGCCAAAAAGGTGCAAAGCTGATCTTAGAAATAAAGGTTACAGTACAAAATATTAGCCTTAGAACCAATATTTTAAATCTAGTTTAAGTTTTTTAATCGTTTTCGTTAATGACCCTATATTTTTGTCCATTAAAAATCAATGAAATTTACAAAATTTAATTTTTTTTTTTTTCATAAGTAAATTATTTTGAGTTTTTAATATAAATGGTAAAGACATATGTATAAACATAGCAATAATATGAAATAAATAAACTCACAATTACATTTTAATTTTTTGTTTGTTTCCGCTTTATTCTTAATAATTTTGAGTGACCCTATTTTTTTGTCCGTAACTGTATGTATGTATGTATATATAAATTAATGTGTGTTTATTTGTTTGTGGGTTTGTTTGTTTGAAGTTTATAGACGGCTAAACGACTGGATCGATTTTCTTGAAATTTTAACAGTACCTTCCTGTATGTCTGGAAGGAACTATAGGCTATTTTTTATTTTAAAATTTCAAGTAGGCGAGGTGCCACGCCCACATACCCAATAAGTATTTAATATCGTATATCTCATAAACTTCAACAGCTAGAGTCCTCAAATTTTGTATGAACGACTTTGACGTATATATGAACAAAATAGGCGGATTGGCTATAGTGGGCGTGTCACCTCCAATAGTCTATATATATATAAATGAATGTGTGTTTGTATGTATGTACCTTATAGAATCGTAAACTATGCATTTGATCATGTTATGATCTTTAGCAAAGTTGTTGCGCATGAGCCGGGGAAGGTTTCTAAGTTGGTATGACCAATATCCCATAGGTGGCGCCAGCAAAAATTACTTAAAATGAATTATACCGTAAACTATGCATTTGATCATGTTATGATCTTTAGCAAAGTTGTTGCGCATGAGCCGGGGAAGGTTTCTAAGTTGGTATGACTAATTTCCGGCAGGGGGCGCCACTGAAAATTACTTAAAATCAATTAAATCGTAAACTGTGCATTTGATCATGTTATGATCTTTAGCAAAGTTGTTGCGCATGAGCCGGGGAAGGTTTCTAAGTTGGTATGACCAATATCCCATAGGTGGCGCCAGTGAAAATTACTTAAAATGAATTATACCGTAAACTATGCATTTGATCATGTTATGATCTTTAGCAAAGTTGTTGCGCATGAGCCGGGGAAGGTTTCTAAGTTGGTATGACTAATTTCCGGCAGGGGGCGCCACTGAAAATTACTTAAAATCAATTAAATCGTAAACTGTGCATTTGATCATGTTATGATCTTTAGAAAAGTTGTTGCGCATGAGCCGGGGAAGGTTTCTAAGTTGGTATGACCAATATCCGATAGGTGGCGCCACTGAAAATTACTTAAAATGAATTATACCGTAAACTGTGCATTTTATCATGTTATGATCTTTAGAAAAGTTGTTGCGCATGAGCCGGGGAAGGTTTCTAAGTTGGTATGACCAATATCCGATAGGTGGCACCATTGAAAATTACTCAAAATGAATTATACCGTAAACTGTGCATTTTATCATGTTATGATCTTTAGAAAAGTTGTTGCGCATGAGCCGACGAAGGTTTCTAAGTTGGTATGACCAATATCCGATAGGTGGCGCCACTGAAAATTACTTAAAATGAATTATACCGTAAACTGTGCATTTTATCATGTTATGATCTTTAGAAAAGTTGTTGCGCATGAGCCGGGGAAGGTTTCTAAGTTGGTATGACTAATTTCCGGCAGGGGGCGCCACTGAAAATTACTTAAAATCAATTAAATCGTAAACTGTGCATTTGATCATGTTATGATCTTTAGAAAAGTTGTTGCGCATGAGCCGACGAAGGTTTCTAAGTTGGTATGACCAATTTCCGACTGGTGGCACCATTGAAAATTACTTAAAATGAATTAAATCGTAAACTGTGCATTTGATCATGTTATGATCTTTAGCAAAGTTGTTGCGCATGAGCCGAAGGTTTCTAATTTGGTATGGCCAATATCCGATAGGTGGCGCCTCTGAAAAATGAATTAAATCGTAAACTGTGCATTTTTTAACAAAGTTGTTGCGTATGAGTCGACGGAGGTTGGTGCGATTAATTTCCGATGGATGGCGTCACTGAAAATTATTCAAAATGAATGACAAGCAATTGGTCGCTCTACACCTCAAGCACGGAAGAAAAGAGCATTACGAGCCTCAGAATCAGACGAGCTTTGAGACTGGAAAATCTTCTAATATATGCCGTTGAGATCTGTTCGCTCGAACCAGTTGAACAACGAAAAGTGAGATTAGAAACTGATCGAATGCGTACTACTCAAGCCCGTTCATCTGAATCATAAGGACAACGGGAATCAAAATCAATAAAATGATTCAAAATTAATTGGACATTCGGGTAATGTCTTTCCTTCAAATTTATTTGAGTTGGTGGCGCAGCAACACGCACAGGTTACAGCTAGTCAATTATAAGTATGTATGTATGTATATATATATTTCTTTTCTGTCAGTGTTTTATGGTGTTTTTCACTCTTCTGAAGGCCATGTATGTTACGACAAACATTCTCAACGAGGGAATTGGCAAGACAGTGTTGCATAACAGGTAATATTAATACAGTGAATGCAAGCAATTGCGCAATAAAACGATTGGGATGATGTAATAATTTCTCTTCGTGCCGTTAAGGCAAAATTAGCCAAACGTTCATGTAACGTAACGGAACGCACGTTGGTTTTGAGCAGTGACAAAAAAAGGACGCAGTTAAAAAATTCGTTTCATTACAGCACACACGAGAGTATTAAGGTCCCTTAACATTCTTAAGAGAGCATTAGTGTTGTAACAGTGCTGTAAAACGTTAATTTTTGCAAAACACAATGTGCAATTGTAACGTAATTATATAAAGGGTCCGCCAAATAACTTTTTTTTTTTTTGAAAATGCTTTAAAAAAAACTACTGAATATTTTCTCAAATTTCTTTTTTTATTTGAAAGTACAATCCTTCCGGTTAGTAATGGAAAATAATTTCATTCAAATGGCTGCCTCGGCTGGCCATGCAGTAGCCTACACGATCGGTTCAATTTTTAAGCACATTATCGATTGTGTGCAGTTGTATTTCACCAATGCCTTCACGATTATTGTCCTTTAAAGCGTCAATTGTCTCTGGCTTGTCGGCGTAACACTTATCTTTGACGGCACCCCACAAATAATAGTCCAACGGTGCCAAATCGCAGCTCCGAGGTGGCCAAACGACATCAACTCTGCGGCTGATAATGCGATCTTCAAAAACAGGGCGCAAAACATCGAGAGTTCGGCTGTGTTCAGCGTTGCCATTTGCCAAGTTTTCCCTTTTTTTTTGAAGTTTTTGGAGATGCGAGAAAGTTTTCATTAAATTTGTTTTCTAACAAAACAAGACAAAATTAAATTTATAATTTTTTTCAATAAATTCTGTATTAAAACAGGAAATATTTACATTTTTAAATAAAATATTGTGTATTTTATTAGTCCCGGACAAAAAACGCAAAAAACACCAACAGAGGGCACCGGGCTCCGGAATTTCCTTTAAAAATGTTGGTACTTTTGTAGAAAACAAGTTTTTTCTTGTAAAAAAAAAAGTTTTTTCTTCCCCGAAATAAAGTTTAAAAAAAAAAATCTGGCAGCGCTGGCTGTGTGGCACGTAGCGCCGTCCTGTTGAAACCAAATGTTGCCAATATCCTCCTCTTCAATTTTTGTGAACAAAAATTCGTTCAACATGGCCCGATAACGATCGCCATTGACTGTAACGGCCACTCCTTGCTCATTTTCGAAGAAAAATGGCCCAATTATGCCTCTGGACCAAAATCCGCACCAAACAGTGACTCGTTTTGGGTGCGTCGGCTTTTCAATGTATGCGTGCGGGTTTTCTGTGCCCCAAATGCGACAACGTTGCTTGTTTACATACCCGCCAAGATCAAAATGAGCTTCATCTGAAAAGATGATTTTTTTTTTGCCAAAATCGGCATCTTCTGTAAGTCGATCGCAGGCCCACTTAGCGAAGCGAAAATGCGTATACACAACCATATTCGTTCAGCGGAACGATAAAACTAATTATCTGTCAAATCAGACATGAGCTAAGTGTTACCATTCACGAAATAAGCACTAGTTGAAAAAAAAAAACGTTAGATGGCGGACCCGATACAATTGTTATTAATTTTATTATTGTTATAGGATTACATATTATTATTAAATTATTGTATTAAAAAATAAATAAAAAATTAATTGAATATGAAAACTCTAAACAGTAATTCCCACAAATATCTGTGTATGAGTAAATTAAAAGAATTTTTTATAAGAAATAAAAAAAAAAAACAAAAAACACAAAAAACAGACCTCCCAAGTTAATAATGATTCTCATCAGATTTAGCTGCTATGTACTTATGTACATATACAAAGCATATGTATGTAGTATGTATGTACGTATGGGTATGATACACATAAAATTAAAGAGTAACAGCTGCTACTTTTACTACATGGAACCGACAAACATAAATGTGTGAGTATATATGTGTGTGTACATGTGTAAGATAGTTGTTATTGTTTTTAAGCCTTAAGCATTTTGAGGGTCAACATGTGCTGCTGATGCTTAATATGAAGAGCATGTTTATTTCATATTTTTAAGGAGAGTCCTTATTGTGGTGTGGAGGGTGAAAAAAGCAGAGCAGAGAGTAGTAAAAAAGATAATTTAAGGTTATGATGTTTAATAAAAATCATGCGAGTTTGTGGTTAAATTAAGACAATATTGCAATAAGAAGACAGTTAAAGTGTAATTTCAATGTGGCCGTATTATTTTCATTAAACCAGTTTAATTTTTGTTTTTTGTTTTGTTTTTATATTTATATTATAACGGTGAAAAATTTTGATTTACTTAAAGAAAAAAAAAAAAAAAAATAATGAAAAAAAAGATATGAAAACGTGTGCCATGACGTGCGCCTTTTAAGGAAAACAACAGTAACAACCGCATTAAAACCTTCAAAAGAGAAGCTTTAAAAGTTTTTGTACTTTTTTCTACAGATCGTCCGTCGTGCGTATGTATGTATGTACATGCTCTTCTTTTTTTCAATGAAATTGTATTTATTTGTTGTTGTTTTTTCTTTTCATGCTTTCCAAAAATAATAATAAAAAAAATCGTATTTTTTTTTCTTCTTAAGCCAGTTTTTCTTTTGTTATTCTTCTTCTTATTATTAAGATGTTATAGTAGCCACCGACAGCAACAACAACAACAACAAATAACAGCTTTAGTAAAGACCCGCATTTTGAAGAAAAGAAAAAAAAACTGTTTTTTCGATGGCTACATTATCATTGTAGCCAAAAGCAACAACAATAACAAATAACAACAAATGCATTCAAGACGACGACCACCTTTATGAGGCAACAACTTAACATCTTTTCGTTAGTTCTACTGAAAAAGGCTGACTGGCTGGCTGGCTGCTGCAATTATTGTAGCTGTGTTGGTGGTTGGTTGTGTCAGTCGGTATTGCCCAAAGTTATGTATGTTGAGCAGCACACAACAATCTCAAAGACGAAGCATTTTTCTGGCGTCGTTAAAATGGGTATTTGAATGCAATGCCGTTTTGGCAATATTCACTGTAAGCTCGTTCAGTTCTCAACGCGTTTTAGTCACCGTTTTACAAACTCTTGCAACAATACGGCAATTCCGATATTTTGGTTTTACGGCTGATATTAGACCTCAAACTATGTTTGCTTTGTTTATACGGGCTAGTATATTGTTACCACAGAATATACACAGAAGGGAAAGCAATGACGTTTGACAAACTCTCATAACATAATTTTACTAAAATAGTTAGAGGGAGAAAAAAAATGAATTGTAAGTTTTGCAAAGCAATGTGTTAGAAGCAACAGATATACAGACTGAAAACTGGCGGATAAAGTTGAAAAATTAAATGTAAATAAACATTTATTTTGTGTTAAAAAAGGGAAAATTTGGAATATTTTTTAATTTCTTCAATGAAAAGTTTAAAGATTCTTAAATATTTAATTATTAATCGAAATGTATGTGGTCGGAATGAATATAGTTTCTTGTGCAAAAGGTAAGTAAGAAACTAAATATATCAAGATCAAATAAGACATATTGCTCATAAAATTTTTTTTCTTGCAGAACTTTGTGTATATTATCAGTATTTATTAATTTCTTGAATGAAAAAGTTAAAATTCGGTAATTTTTTTATTATTAATCGAACTCTTAGCAATTTCTCTTCACAATGAAATAAGTTTCGTGTGTAAAAGATAAGTAAAAAGAGAAATATAACAAAATATATACTCATAACTTTTTGTTTCAGGAATTTGTGAATATACCCCCAAAATGGGTAAATACTAAGTTAGTGACAATCGATGAAAGGTGTCACCAAATACATTAGTTCCGTATTACGTTTCCCCAATAAAACAGTTCATTTCCTTTCAAAACTATTCTATTATTCTACAAAAATATCATCAATTTCTACCAAAATAGAAAATAAAAACCCACCCTAAAATTTAACAAACATAAATAAACAAAACAAAAATAATCAGACAGAGACAGAAATACTTTTTGGTACTTGTTGGTAATATTTGCTGTCCCTTTCACACAATTTTAGTAAACGTCAAACTTTCGTTTCCCTTCTGTGTATATTCTGTGATTGTTACGCATATCGAAACGACCTAATATCGTTTAACATTAACAATAAACAAAAGCTACAAATACAAAGACCATGAGGCAATGCGTACACAATACACACTAACGCATATATCGAACTGATTATAAGTAAATCAGCTACAACAAGTATGAGAGAAAAAGCGACAGACAAATAAGCAAACGCAACAACAAATAAGCAAACGCAACAACAAACAATGTAGTCGCAAAAGAATTCTCGAGAATGCGATACCCCGAACATTCCACTTCGAGAACCATCATCAGCACAATATAAGCAGTAACGAAACGAATTTGACAGGAGCACTGTTCGAATGTAAAAGAGACAGCAAATATTACCAAAAAGTATTTCTGTCTCTGTCTAAAAGTAACTCTGTTTTGTTTATGTTTGTTTTCGGGGAGGATTTTTATTATTGGATAGAAATTGATGATATTGTGGTAGAATAATAGAATAATTATGCACATAATACGGGTTCTTGGTTGAAAGGAGATGTACCATTTTATTGGAGAAACGTAATTTGGAACTAGCGTATTTGGTGACACCTTTTATCGATCGTCACTAACTTAGTATTTAACCAATTGAGAGGTATATTCACAAATTCCTGAAACAAAAAGTTATGAGTATATATTTTGTTATATTTTTATTTTTACTTACCTTTTGCACACGGAACTTGTTTCATTATGTAGAGAAATTGCTAAGAGTTCAATTAATAATGAAAAAATTACCGAATTTTAACTTTTTCATTCAAGAAATTAATAAATACTGGTAATATACACAAAGTTCTACAAGAAAAAAATTTTATGAGCAATATGTGTTATTTGATCTTGATATATTTAGCTTCTTACTTATCTTTTGCACAAGAAACTATATTCGTTGTGACCAAAAACCACACAAATTTCTATTAATAATTAAATATTTACGAATTTTTAAAATTTTCATTGAAGAAATTAAAAAATATTCTAAATTTTCCCTTTTTTAACACAAAATAAATGTTTGTTTACATTTAATTTTTCTGCTTTATCCATCAGTTTTCCCTCTGTATATCTGTTGCTTCTAACACATTTGGTTCGCAACACTTATAACATTTTTTTTCTCCCTCTAGTTGGACCAGTGTTTTTACGCTAAAAGCCTTTTTCAAATGTCATTGCTTTCGTTACTGCTTAGCTGTGATCATCAGACTGATTTTGCGGACATACATATAAAAAGACGACACAAAGCAGACAACCAGTCAGTAAGAATTGAGTCAGTCTTGAGCAGCGTTGCCAGATTTAAAAAAAAAAAACTTGTTTTCTACAAAAGTACCAACATTTTTAAAGGATATTCCGAAGCCCGGTGCCCTCTGTTGGTGTTTTTTTGCGTTTTTTGTCCGGGACTAATAAAATACACAATATTTTATTTAAAAATGTAAATATTTCCTGTTTTAATACAGAATTTATTGAAAAAAATTTTAAATTTAATTTTGTCTTGTTTTGTTAGAAAACAAATTGAATGAAAACTTTTTCGCATCTCCAAAAACTTGAAAAAAAAAGGGAAAACTTGGCAAATGGCAACGCTGGTCAGTACAGACCTCATGAGACTTTGCTACTCCTGCATTCTGCATTAATCAGTGCTGTTTTGCGCCGGAGGTCGTCGAGGAGGTAGTCCTGTGCTTCTACAGAGAAGAGGCGGCTCGTCGAGAATTTGTTCAATACGAGCTTGGCAGGATAGTGCACGAATATCTTAAAATCCATCCTGCTATACGGTATGGCCATAAGTTTTACAATGAAGTAATGCGTCCCAAGTTGCAACTCTCTTAAGTGGCAAACTTTTATGATGTTGTCCCTAGTGTGCATGTAGTATTTGAGGTAAGTATTCCATCTAATGTTTGTGTGGCATATTTCAGGAGATCTGATTCCAAACATCAGGTTGAAAAATTTTTTATTTTCAGATTTCTATTGCAAGCTAAGCTGTTTCTTGTGTTTGCATGTAATCCTGATTAAAGGGTTGTAATGACCAATTAAGTAAGTATGGAGACATCCTCTGCAACCTAAACCAGGTTCAGGGCGGCTTATAGTGATGCCACTGGCCAAGATGTCCAATAACAGGTGAAATTCTCAAACCCCATTACGATAACACAGCCAGGAATAGAATAAAAGAAGCCGTAGTAAATAATTTGGAACGGCGGCTTTCAAAATAATTTCTTCCTCTTTTGTCGTTGTTGTTGTATTTTTTATTTTTTTTTTTTTTATTTTTTTTTTAGAATTTAATTTCTTTATTATAAAACTCCACCAGCACCATTAACCAAAGTAAAGCAGCAGCAGCAGCATCATAATGTTTTTAATGTTTGAAACCTAAATCTGTGTGTTTGCTTTCTGGATACCAAAAAAAACCGTGTTTATAACTTTTTTTGTTTTGGATAACCCTTCCTGAGTATAAATGTCTTACTTAAAAATCAGGTAAGGTTGGGTCGTCATTCCTACTACTCGTATGAATACAGGTAACCTGGGCTACATAGTATGTGCTGCCTGCCTGTGTGATCTTGTTTGGCTTTTGCCGGTACTAAATGACTGACTGACTGACTGAGATGACTCTATTTCATGAATTGTTGTTGTTGTTGTTGATTTCACAAAATGAATGCATGATTATTACTTTTGTTTTGTTTCTTTCCGGTATAAATTGTTTTTTTGTTTTTATTTTCATTTTTTGGTCTCATTTCAAGATTGTTGAAGTTCAAAAATGTAAAATTTAGCGCTTGGTGTGGTCGCTGGCTCGCTCGGTCGCTTATATTCTGTACTGTTGTGTTTGTTTTATACAGTATTCCCTCGATTTACGTTGTTTCGATTAACGTCGTCAAAAACTTTGTTCCCTTCAACTTCGATTTGCGTTGTCATTCGATTTGCGTCGCCTTTTTTTTCGAACCAACTGTGACGTAAATCGAAAGATTACTGTAACTTTTTCAAGTTCCTTGTTAAAAACATACTATCGGGTCCGCAATCTAACGTTTTTTTTTTCAACTAGTGCTTATTTCGTGAATGGTAACACTTAGCTCATGTCTGATTTGACAGATAATTAGTTTTATCCTTCCGCTGAACGAATATAGTTGTGTATACGCTTGAACAACGCTGGGAAATATTGCGACATTACTTTGAAAATCATGGTAATGTTGCAGAATGTGTGCGAAAATTGCGTACGGATTTTGGAAGAAGAGAAGCACCCACCGTCAGCTCCGTATGTTCGTTATCTTGTGAAAAAAGTGAAAGAAACTGACATCCTCTCATTGATAAACCAAAGCGTGAAAAGCCAAAAACAGTGCGTACACCCGAGAATATTGCTGCTGTGGCAGAAAGTGTGCGTGAAGCGCCATCAACATCAATTCACCGTCGTTCTCAACAATTGAACATTTCGGAGACATCATTGAGACGAATTTTGCATAAAGACCTTGGTATGACGCCATACAAAGTCCAATTGGTTCAGGAGTTGAAGCCAATTGACCATCCAATGCGTTTTCGCTTCGCTAAGTGGGCCTGCGATCGACTTACAGAAGATGCCGATTTTGGCAAAAAAAAAATCATCTTTTCAGATGAAGCCCATTTTGATCTTGGCGGGTATGTAAACAAGCAAAATTGTCGCATTTGGGTCACAGAAAACCCGCACGCACCCAAAACGAGTAACTGTTTGGTGCGGATTTTGGTCCAGAGGCATAATTGGGCCATTTTTCTTCGAAAATGAGCAAGGAGTGGCCGTTACAGTCAATAGCGATCGTTATCGGGCCATGTTGAACGAATTTTTGTTCACAAAAATTGAAGAGGAGGATAATGGCAACATTTGGTTTCAACAGGACGGCGCTACGTGCCACACAGCCGAAGCTACATTCGATGTTTTGCGCCCTGTTTTTGAAGATCGCATTATCAGCCGCAGAGCTGATGTCGTTTGGCCACCTCGGAGCTGCGATTTGACACCGTTGGACTATTATTTGTGGGGTGCCGTCAAAGATAAGTGTTACGCCGACAAGCCAGAGACAATTGACGCTTTAAAGGACAATATTCGTGAAGCCCATTGGTGAAATACAGCTGCACACACACAATCAATAATGTGCTTAAAAATTGGACCGATCGTGTAGGCTACTGCATGGCCATCCGAGGCAGCCATTTGAATGAAATTATTTTCCATTATTAACCGGAAGAATTGTACTTTCAAATAAAAAAAGAAATTTGAGAAAATATTCAGTAGTTTTTTTTTAAAGCATTTTCAAAAAAAAAAAAGTTATTTGGCGGACCCTTTACTTTGTAGTATGAGCAATATGAAATTCGATTTACGTCGCCTTTTTCCATAACATTCTACGACGTAAATCGAGGGAATACTGTATTCCACAAATCATAAATAAAAATAATTTCTGGATTATTAAACACAGTCCAATATTATTTTTCTTGTTCTTCTTCTTCTTATACCTAATAATTGTTTATTTAGGCCGGTTATTATTGCGAAAATGTTTCAAATTTTGTTTGTTTTTAGAATTGTTTACAGAACGAAAACAAAAACAAAAAACATCTCATAAACCGGAAATTCTTGTAGGCGTGTAGGTATTGTAGTTTTCTTCCTTTCCATGCCTTACCTTTACTTCAGTTCGTGTTTAAATAAGAGAAAGAGCAATAGAGAGCGAACGAGCGAGCGAGCGATTACTTTGTTTTTGAAATTCTCGGAAGTAGGGTTTTTATGTTTTCCTTTCAAGTATGCGGGTCGGTTGTCTTTTAAATATTTGTTTTCTCTCTCTCTCTCTCTTTCTCTCTCCCACTCTTAATTTATAACGGGGGGATTAAGTAATTTAAAAAACAAAACAAAAAAGAAATGCTCTTTCAAAAGTGTGTGCATGAGTATGAGAATGCCTTTTACGCATTCCTTTGATCTTTTGCTAGGAATTTCAAAAACAAAACAAAAATAAAACGAACACAAAAATATACTCGTACGTCGTCGTACTCATGCATATTCCTCCCTAAAAACCATAAAAATGTCGTCGTGTCTGCACTCTCATAAAATTTGTCATTAAATAGCAAAACACAAACACAAAAACACATACAAGCCGCCTTCAAAAACAACAAACATCTATTAGAGAGTAGCAATACCCAGCAAACAATTTAAAAATTGGGGCAAAAGATTTCTAAAAACAAATCAGTTTTTGAAAATTGCAATTAAATTTCAGTCGCCTAGAAATTTTCAAAAGTCATTGTCTGTCATAAAACAAAAACGAAATTACAAACAAAAAAACGAGACGGAGAGAAAAAAAAAAAACAAACATAACAAGGCGCAACAATGTAAACAACTTCATTATTAAAGCTTTTGCTACTGTTTTGGGTTTTGTATAAGATTCTTTTAAGCATATGTTTACGTGAGTGTGTGTATGTGTGGAAATGGACATGTCTATCTCAACTCACGTACTCGTAGTTTTGACCGCAAAAAAAAAAAAAAAAAAAAATATATAAACATGCTCTATAGTTGTTGTTATTTTACGAATGAATACGAATGAATTTTGTTTTGTTTTGAACCTCTACTACTCCACTCTCATGCATTAACCATAACCATAAGCAAGGCAGGCAGACATACATTTTTTTACATGCCGTGTATGAATGGCGGTGTAATGGAGTATAGCAAGCATGATAAATACCTTCAACAATGTTTGTTGCTGTAGTTGTTGTTATTGCAATTGTTGTTAAAGAAAAATAAACAAAACACACACAGAGACAACAAAAAAAAAAAACTGCATATATTCTCAGTCTTTCCAATGCAATACAAACATCATTTTGACAGAAAGACATAAAAAAAAGTGGACACACAGCAGAAAAACAAAAATTGATCACTATGCTGTGTTTTTGTTTTTGCTTTTTTTGTTTTTGTTTTCTTGTATGAAGCCTAAATGGAATGAAGAAAATTATACGGATGGCGCGTTTTTCATGTGCTTTGTATTTGGGTTTCCTTAAAAGAATTAAAAAAAAAATCGCGCGGAGAAAAATATAATTTTAAAACAATTAAACATTCAGAACAATTCATTAGTTCCTATAAAAAAAAAACATTTTTAAACATTTAAATTTTAGAAGAAACCAACAACATTCTCTAGAGAGTGAAAGTAAAAAATTTAATAAAAAAAAAAAATACGCTGAAATGTACGTAGTACATATATTTTAGAATTTATTTACAAGCTGTAGTAAAAAATTATAAATTCATTAGATCAGTTCTTCAAAAATCGAGTTCCCCCGAAATGAAATAAAAACTGTTATACTCGCACTTGCATAAAATGTATGAACGAATTGAAGCTTCTTTTCTTTTTAACTTATAAACATACACAGACACACATTTATTAAACACATCCTCAAACAAATACTTTTTGCTGTTATTTTATTCAAAACTCCATGGGTGGTCACTGTCGCCACTGTAGCGGCTGTGCTACACACACCCAACATACGTACGTACGTATGCACCGAAACATAGACCCACACACACAGCATTAAAAAAAAAAAAAAAACAAAACAATTTCGCATATGCCTTTGAATAGAACAACTCTGACGTTATTATAAACAATTTTTTTTTTGCACAAAATAACATTAAGTAATACATACATATGTACATGTACATATGTATATACATACATATATCCACATGAATGTTAATTTAATTCAAAATATTTTCAGGGAGAGCAAAAACAAACTCAACGGCCAGGCCACAAGCAAATTTTCAGCATCTCTTATAAGAGTAAAATGCCAAAAATAAAGTAATTTTGCGTAGTGTTTACGTTTTTCTTTGCCTTGCTTCTGATAAACATATGTATGTATGTATGTATGTACAAAAGAGTGGTGTGAGTAAATGTTTGTATGTTTTTTTTTCTCTCTTGCTTTAATGAGTAATAACATGGGGAGACATTTATTTTGTTATTGAGATTTCCATAATACACCCCATTTTTGTGTTTATTTGTTTTCTTTCGTTTTAACCGCTATGCTCTATGCTTATTGAGTGATGGATTTTAGTTTATGAGCGAAAAGGCCGACATACGAGTATAAAACAAACAATTACATGCGTATTCAGGCAGAGACTTGCTTACACATTGTTATGGCATGTCACATGGCCACCACCACCAGTCGGTATTATTATTATTGTGTCTGCAAATGTTGACGACAATAAAATGGAAAAAAAAAAAAACGAAAAGAAAAGAAAAGAAACATAAATTGTTGTTGTTTGAACATGATTGCATAGCATAGCATACATATATACATATGTATGTATGAATATGTATTTAGTTAAACAGTTATTTTCTAATTGAAATTACAAATGTTGCGGTACTCTCTTTTTCTCTTCATAAAAACATACAGCCAAGGAAAAAACTTATGTACACAGGCCCACAAAAGTATACATATCTAGGTTGTGAGTTTTGTTGAGTAGATCTCAAAAATATTTTTTTTATATTTCTCGAACCCTCCAAACTTTTTTTATTTGACAAAAACTGTTTTTTTTTACTTTACGCACAAATTTCTGGATTACTCAAATATTTCTGACCCGATTTCCAAAATTTAAATCTTGTTGGAAAGGGGAGAGATGGACCTTTAAAACAGTATACACATATCTATTATTTGACTTAATATGCTATGAAGTCGCCGTAGTCTAGTAGGTAGTGTGTTGGCTTATTAGACTGAAGGCCCGAGTTCAAATCCCAGGTCAGACATCAAAACGACGACTTCCTCTCAGCAGATTTCTGGCAAAAACTCTGAGAGTAAATAAAATTGCCATGAAAAGCTTCTCAAAAAACTGTCGTTCGGAGTCGACTTTAAACTGTAGGTCCCGTCACTCATGTATAAAATTAACACACACAACATGAGTGGTGTGAGAAACTAGGTCGTAATCCTGACTGAAGGATTGTAATGACCAATTATGTATGTATGTATGTATATGCTATGAGTTTTGATGAGGTAAACTTGGAAAATGCGAATTTTTTTCATATTTTTTCAAGTTTGTCCATTCATAGTAGCAAACTTTAATAAAAAAAAATATAGGATGAGTGATAATATTCTTAAAGTCTGTTCTCTTGTGAAGAGATTGAGTCATCATTTGATAAAATTGGATAAAAATTACCATAGTTATTATTTAATTAGTATAACAGTCGTGTTATATTTTTTATATACATGTCATCTCATCAAAAGAACTTTTAGTTCAAAAATTTTCAGAATTTTTGATGGATCTTGATTGTTTATCACAAAATGTGTCAATTTTACGTTTGCACGACTATCAGAAGTGGGCTAATATCTGTGTTTTTTGTAAATATTATTATTTCTCTTTGCGCAAACATTTGCCAACTTCTGGTAGTCGCTCAAACGTGAAATTGACACATTTTCCGATAAACAATCAAGATCCATCAAAAATTCTGAAAATTTTTGAACTAAAAGTTCATTTGAAAATATATATATATGATATATATTACTCGACTGTTAGACTCTTTAAATAATAAATACGATAATTTTTGTCCGATGTGACCAAACGAAGTGCCAAACTCTTCACAAGATAATGCACTTTCAGAATGTCATCACTTATTTCATATTTTTTAAGTAAAGTTTGCTACTATGAACGGACAAGCTTGAAAATATTAAGTTGACTAATAGATATATGGGCAATTTCGTGTCAAGTGACCCAATTTTTAAAATCGATGTCTTCCGATTTGGATGAAATTTGCACCAAGGTTAGTACTATTGGATAGTTGGCCAAACACAAATTTTCAGCTCTATCAGTCAAGAACTGCCAGAGTTAGAGGGGGTCAAAGTTGGACATTTTGGTCATACAGGGTTTTTTTAATGTGTGTAACTTTTCACCTATTGGTCCTAGCAAAAATTTTCCAAAGGATATTAGATAGCTATTTCTTCAATCTTTCCAAAAATATTTTTTTTAATTTTTAAAAAAAAATTTTTTTTTAAATTAATTTTTTTTTTTTAATTTTTTTTCAATTTGGGCCTTTTTTTTTTTTTTTTTTTTTTTTGCTTAAAAGAAAGCTTATAAAATTTCCTTTAAGGCCTTCATAATCGCTTAATGGGATGCGAGTGGGATATCTATCAAAAAAATTATTTTTTAACTCAAGAATAAGATTTTTCAATATTTGGCACATGTACCATTTTCATTTTCCCCCATTTTTTTTCGAAATGGAGTTTTTTTATTTTTCCTCAAAAGAAAACTTAGACCATTTCCTTTAAGATCTTTGTGGGCACTAAGTAGCAAGAGGCATATCTATAAAAAAAATATTTTAACTCAAAACCAAAGTTTTTAAATTTTAACATATGCACTATATTTTTTTTAAAGGATGTTTTTTTTTTGCTCAAAGAAAGCTTAGTTCTTTTCCTTTAAGAGCTTTGTGGTCACTTAATGCGATGCGAGTGGAATCGGAAGACATCGATTTTAAAAATTGGGTCACTTGACACGAAATTGCCCATATGTATACTGTTTTAAAGGTCCATCTCTCCCCTTTCCAGCAAGATTTAAATTTTAGAAATCGGGTCAGAAATGTTTGAGTAATCCAGAAATTTGTACGTAAAGTAAAAAAAAAAAACAGTTTTCGTCAAATAAAACAAGTTTGGAGGGTTCGAGAAATATAAAAAAAAAGATATTTTTGAATTCTACTCAACTAACTGAACAACGTGGACTATGTAGTTACTCGGGTGTATTTTCACTGTTGCATCGTGTAATTACTGTGTAGATTAAAAAATAAAATAAATACTTAAATCAAAAAAAGCTTAATTGGTCAATATAATAAAGAGTGTCAGCTGTATTAAATACATATGTATGTATGTATGTACATATATAACACAACAGGTGTGATTTGTTTAGAAATTTAATACTTTTTCCAAAGAGATTGTATATTTCACACAGAATCCTTGTGCTTTATTAAAACAACACTGTACACTAAGAACGAACATTTCTTTTTAATCTCTTTTGATTTAAGCGACTCTTCTTAAAATGTCTTTGTTTTCTTTTATAAATTCATTCCTTACACACACGTATGTACATATCATACGTATGCATCTGTACATACATACATACGTACATTTAGATAAATTGCTCTCTTTGGATGATTGTTATCATTTTAAAGATCTGTTATTAATATGATTGTTTTTCTTTTTTTTTTTAACAACTCTTTACCTCTTTCCCCCCCTCCCTGTAGAATACATTAAATTAAAGCTGCGCTTAAAGAGATAACACTAGAATTTTCTTCACTGCTATAGAAGATGTCTTACTTACAGTTTTACAATATATGTACATATACGTATGTATGTATGTACTAAATTTAAGGAGGTTTAGGTGTATGTGTGTAAAATGCACATATGTATGTATGTATATAGGCTGGTTGAAAGGTTTTATTTATTTTTGTTTTGTTTTTCTGTTTTTTTCTTTTACTTTTTCTTTTTTTTTTTATATGAACCCGAAAACAAAACAATAAAGAAAACACATACGCCACAATAATAATGTTGTGCTTTAGGGTTGGCTCATTTACCAACAACAATAACATGCTTTTGGCTCGCTAAGTGTGAGTGTTTGACTGGATCGGTAATGCTGTAGTTTTCATTCGTGTTTTTTTTTTTTCCTCCCGATATTTTCAACATCAACATCAACCTCATCATCGTCATCGTCATCATTCTCTTATACTCTGCTGCTGCTGCTTAATGGCAGTTGTTATTGTCGAACACTAATGCTGTGTGTGTTGTATTGTATTGTAGCAGTTAAGAAGATGCTTTGAATGGTTTTTAATACCCAATACGAGACAACCAACCAACCTACCAAATAGCGAACAACAACAACAAAAGCAATAATAATACAATACAAGTATTCACTCTCTGTGGCCCGACTGTCTGTCTATCTGTCTCGCTGCCCGTGTGTGTTCGTTTAGCGTTTTAATGTCTTCATTATTTTGGATTTACGTTTATGGCTGTTGTTTTTTGTTTTTTTTTTCTTCTTTCCTTTCTCTCGTATTATTGCTATTATTGTTGTTGTTGCTGTATTTCCTTGTGTGTTCTTTTCACGTAAAATCCATGTAACAACTGAAACAGATAAAAACCGAACACACACATACACACACACACAGCAAAATAAACGAAAATAAGAGCCACGACGATCATCATCCAACATCAACAACAATTGAGTGGTAAAGAGTACGTACGTACGTACGAGTCATAGTCTGGCTGGCTGGCAGCTGTGTAGAGTTTGCGTGTGTTAGTTTTAGTAGAAGTGGAGGCGAAAATTTTACCCTCGAATATTTAATCAATCAAAACATCGCATTCAAATAATGAAGAATTCTCTTCCAAGTATAAATATTTGCTATTTTGAAGGATCTTGAGGCCGTAGCTGGTACAGCCGCTTCTTGAAATACGAAATTTTACGCGGTCTTCGTTTACTGTCAGCTTGTCCTGAGGACGATTTGATTGATTTGGAGTAATTTTAAGCAGCCATAACAGCCAGGCCAGGGATAAGACACTACTTCTATGGCCTTATCAGTAGATGGTTCAGAGAGAATTGAGCGGGATGTTGCGCGTCTGGTAGTCCTTAAATTCGTATGGACGATCTTAAAACAGGTTTGCTGTTAGATTTGGATAAATCATGCGTAACTGGGTTCATGAGACGTTAAATCGCTAATAAGGGTCTGGAATGGATCTCAGTCGGTGTATTGCAGGGAATGTTGCAAAGAGGAAGAATTGGAGACTGGGGTAGGGAGTACATTTCACATCGTTTCAGAGGTTTTCTATCGAGTTTAAGTCAGAACTTTGCGCCGGCCAGTCTAAAACGGGAATGTGCACTTTATAAAATCAATCCTTAGCAAGCTTAGATGTGTGTTTGGGGCCACTATCTTGCAAGAATATGAATAAAACTGGCATGTATTAAAAGCTGGATATGGTTCTATTTTGTTCTCTAGAATGTCCAAATACTGATAACGGTCCATTTTTTCATTAATTTTCACAATGGGACCTACATCGTGCCATGAAAATGCTCCCCACGTCATTGTGCTTTCTCGACCATGCTTTATGATCCTTTGAGTATAGCGTTGATTTAATTCTGGCCGTTAAACAACCACTCTACCATCTGGTCCCATACGATTTAGCATTGTTTCATCACTCCAAAATATTTTTTCCAGAATGGGAGATCTGTACCCTTGTGGGTGCGAGCAAACATTAAACGCTTGACTATATTTTTCTTCTGGTAGAAGTGGCTTCTTTCGTTAAGAGCGTCCAAAGAGCTTTCCGTGATTAAGACGTCATCGTATGAGCCTGTCCGATAAATTTAAACTAAATTCAGAGGTAATTTCGTTCAAAATATCGCGTTACGACATGAAAGGCTCCTTCTTTGACTTCCGGACAATAGCACGGTCTACGACTTCGGTTGTTTCCTTGATACGTGGCTTTCGTTTTTTGTTTTCTGCGACATTATTATGTTTGCTTTGAAGGAAATGATCACGTTATAAATCATTTTTCGCGAGCAATTCAAAATTTCGGCAATATCAGACAGGTTTTTCCCATCATTCCACAAGTCAACGATAACGAGCTTCTCCTCCGGCGAGCAATCTTTTCAACGTCCCATTTTTTAAAAAAAATTACTATAAATGCCATAAAATTAAAAGAATATACCGTAAGAATAAAAATACTTGAACAAAGCTTGTACCTATGCACGTTGTGCTAATTTACTGTCCAGCTCGAATTTAGCTACTGATACAAATTAGCAGTCAAAACAAAAAATTTTTACGATAACGGTAATATTTTTTGTTAAACAATAGCTAGATGTCATCGTGCAACATTTCAGACCTAAACAATTGGCCTAATTAGGATACAAATGAGAAAAAATTCACAATCAAACTATATATATTCCTACCTGGTTTAAGGACACTTATACCGGATAGGGCACAATGGAATGGTGGGGTACTCCGGGGGCAGAGTGGTATACCCATTTTCACAGATGGGTCTAAGTTAGGTGGATGTACAGGTGCTGGGGTTTTCTGTAGGGAACTCGGTCTTGAACTCCACTTCAGGTTGAATGATGACTGCAGCGTTTTTCAGGCGGAGATTTTCGCAATACTGAAGGCTATTGAGGCCATAGCTGGTGGCCCATCTTCGGATTCGGAATCTTACATGATCTTCGTTGACAGTCAGGCTGCCCTTAAGGCCATTGCGTCGGTCTGGTGCAAATCACGACTGGTTCGCGAGTGCAAAGAGTCGTTGAGGTCTTTTGGACCGGACCGTATCCGTCTATGCTGGGTTCCGGGTCATAGCGGAATACTGGGCAATGAGACGGCGGATGCCCTCGCTAGGTTAGGTTCCCTTTCGGG
This sequence comes from Sarcophaga caerulescens, assembly GCA_927399465.1. Lineage (NCBI taxonomy): Eukaryota > Metazoa > Arthropoda > Insecta > Diptera > Sarcophagidae > Sarcophaga > Sarcophaga caerulescens. The sequence continues at coordinate 86,171,383 of OV656868.1, forward strand.
GGGGCGATTTAATAGTTGGTCCTGAACCCCCAGTCTGCCACCTCTATGGCCTCATCGATGGATGGGTCAGGGAGGAAGAGCAGAGGCGTTGGAGGAACGAATCAGGTTGTTCTGTCTCTAGACGTCTATGGCCTGCTGTGGACGTCAAGAGAACAGATTGGCTGCTGGGCTTGGTTAAGGCCAGCGTAAGGTTGGTTGTCGGTTTTATCACAGGGCACTGCGAGATTAGGTCGCTGACGGGGATCTGGAACAGATCCCAGCCGGACTATTGCAGGGTATGTTGCGATGAGGAGGAGTTAGAGACTATCGAACACCTCCTCTGCAACTGCCCAGCCCTTGGTAGGTTGAGGACCCTTGGCAGAGCCTTCTTTGAGAGCTTGAGTTCTGTGTCGAGAGCCGACATCAAGGCTCTCCACAGATTCATTAGCAGTTTGAGCTGGTTGAGAGGTGCTAGGGCTTCATAAGTGTAGTCGCGCGCTCAACCCTTGTTTTGTGTCTGTTTCTTTCTGTGTGATTCCCATCCTCCCCTTACCCTTATGCCCTCCTTTCATCCTATTCCCTCTATTTCCTTCCCTCTCCAAGGACGTTGTACAATGGGTCAATTTCGACCTCCGGGTATTGTACTTGTCTTAACGGACAAGTACACGTCCTCTAACCTAACCTAACCTATATATATGAATTTTGTGCTAATTTAATGTTCATGGCGGTTTATTTAGCTTTACTTTTGAAAAGAAAAATTTTAATAAAATTCTCATAAATTACTAACATTTTTCTTGCGAGTGTAATATACATAAACATTGAACTCGAATGTTCCTTAAGATTTTTTTTCCTACCACCTTTAAGGCAAGTAACGATTACAGTTTTTTTTACTGTATACAGCAGCAGCAACAGCAGTTCATAAAGTTTTTTTTTTGCTTTGTTGCTTTGTTGTTGCTGTTGTTGTTTTTCTCCGTTTTGGCAAGAGATCAACCAACAATTGATTGCCATTATGGATTGATCTAAAATACAATCGCTTGCTATTATAGTTTTTGGGGAGTGGGGTCTTAAAAAAGGAAGAAAAAAAAAAAAAGAAAAACAGAAATAAACGACAACAAGCATGATTGCTGGGTTATTATACGCCTTTTTTTTTTTTGCTGGTTTTGTTTTTTTAACAATTTTTTCTGGTGATCTACTATGTATATATGTATACCTCCTAGAGTGTTGTAAGGTTATTTTTTTGTGGTAAATGTTTATGGTGAATTGGTTGGTGGTATTATAGAAAAGAGAAAAAAAAAGAGAGAGAGAGAGAGCGAAACAAAACAAAACAATTGCAATAACAACAACAGAAGTAAAAGAAACGGTTTTAAAAGAAGCTGTCAAACCGCAAACGATTTATTTTAATGACTCAATTAAACGTAAACAAAACAAAAATAAAAAAAAAGCAGCAACAAAAATTCAAGCCGCTTTTAATACTCAAAAGTTTTCGTCGTCTCTCGAATAATATAATAAGTATTGGGTGGTCGTCAATGCTGTTGCATGTGGATGTGTGTGTGTGTATTAATTTAATTCATAAAAAAAACACATACAAACAAAACAATAAAAAAATTGTTTTTGTTTTGTTTACCTTTTTTTTTTTACTGCTATATTTGTTTACTCTCTCATAATCGCAAGTATTTGTGTTTACAATTGTGAGAAGGCGCGAGAGAGCTTAAGAGAGTGTTTAAAGCACGTTTTTATGTGGCATACCTATATAAAGAAGTTTGAGAGCTCAATTACAAAATTCAAAATTATAATTAAAAACATCATTTAATTTCATTTTAATACAAGAGCGTATAAAAAAAAGAATAATAAAAGAAAATAAGAAGAAAAAACAAAGTAAGGGTATACGGTGGAAATGTTTTCCCATAAATAGAACACATTGTTGTCAATTATAGTGTTATTAAGGTTGCGGTTTTTTTAAACGCTTAAACACAAAAATTATAGTATACAATCAGACTTCCACAGGTTTTTAGATTTTAATAAAAGCTTAAGCAATTATTTTAAATGAATATGATTACATTCTCTGTAATAGAACATAAATATGTTGAGAAGATTATCAATTTTGATTTGATTTACGATAATTTTAATTTTATTTCAAAATAAAAAATTTGATATAACATCTCCAGACCATAACACTCACCAAGCTGTTAATATTACAGGATGCTATGACGTTAACATTTCACTTCTAGGTTGACCAAGCCTCTAGGAAAACAGTGTTAAAATGTTTTGCTTGTTTTTGGTCTTATAACTTTGATTTCAGAGATCCTCATATCTCGCTCTGATCGATTAATCAATAATAATGTCGTTGATACAGTGGAAAAAATTGAGAAAGTCTGACACATAAGCCGTGTGGACGTTGCCAGGGAGCTAGGGATTTATCACCAAACAATTATTAATCGTGTTGTTACACAAGGTAGCTAAATGTTAAAGGTGCCTTATGAATTAACCGGGAAAAATTTGAAGAAACATTTGCAATTGCTAAAACTATCAAACTATTCCTAAAGCGAATCATTTAAAGTGGATGCTGGAAGAGAAATTGTTAATTGTAAGCATCTACAACCTGAGTTTAGTGGCATTCAACGTATAGCCTGGCCCACGCACGCTCAGATTACCTTTCGTTTCGATCTCTGTAGAATTCTTTTTAATCGGGGATATTTAAAAATCTCAACAACAACTGAACCCACATCTTTGTTGAGACGTTAGACACTGAGACAGCAGGCTTGGTTGAAAAACTTAGTGGCATCTAATTTTTATATAAAAATTAAATTACCTTTACGAGCTTGTACATACCCAGTGTGGCTAGTTTAGTTAGTATTGGCAACCAGAATTATTTTTAACACTTTGACTGCCAACTACGAGATAATTCGTAGATTGCATTCCCTTCTAGGTTGCCAACTACGAGTTATCTCGTACTCACTAAACCTGCCATTTTTGTGTAGCTACGAATAAAATCGTATTATATCAGTGCTAGTATCGATAAATGGCTTCTGGGAAAAGAATGTGAAAAAAATCGAATTGTCATTTTTGGCCAATTTTCTAAAAATTGCAGTTGTTCCGCCAGTTGCAAAAATTAGCATTACAAAGGGCATTTTTAAACTAGCTTTTAAAGAATTAACTTGCAAGCAATTATTTTTATAGCAAATGTAATATTGGTTGCCAGTTAACAATGGAACTGAAGTTCATTTACTGCCCATAGTAGGCGTTTTAATTCAATTTTACTGCCTTGCATAAAAAAATAGCCTCTAACTATTGCTATTTGTATGGTATTTTCACTTACCTTATCGATTTGATCGAGCGCTACATGGGCATCTACCCAGGAGGTGCGTATATATAAATCGGAAAATAATTTCTCATCGACCACATCGCCATGTGTATCGGGTACACGCGGTAAACTATCCATTGTGGGTACAACCATTATTTTATTTTTTGTTGTTGTTGGTATATTTACTTTTATTTTGTTTTATTAATTTCTTTTATTATTTTCTTTCTCAAAACATTTGAAATTATTTATAAAAACACGTATTCTCTCTCGCAAAACATTTTTGCTTAATTAAGCGTTAAAAAACGTAACATTGGCTGTAGTAAATAAGGTACAAGTGCTACCAAGTTTACTTTTAAAGAAAAACAAACCACACACACACACACACACACAATACGCGCAGTATTTGTTTAATAAGGGTTTTGTTTCAAAGAGAGTGATGAGGTCGCTTTGATGATTATTTTCCTTTTAATTTATTTTTATTTTTTGTTTGTAACAACAGTAACAATGTTGTTATTGTAATTATTTTTTCCAGCTTTCCTTTTTTAACTTTATGCTGGGCTTTTTCGTCACGTTTTGCTTATTTTTTCATTTTGTTTAGGATCTTTAGTTTCATTCCGATGTTGTTTTACTCTCTTTTAATTTTTTTTTTGGTATGTTTTCTTTTATTTTTGTGTTGTTGTTGTTTTTTTTTTTCATGCATAAGAGCTGTTGGCTGCTTATGCTTTTTATTCAGAAAAATTCTTCACCTTTTTTTTTGGGTTTGCAGGCCTTGTTGAATATTTTTTCTTGTAAAATTGTTTACACTACACTTTGCATATTTTCTTTTATTAATTTGTTAAACTTTAAATTAAATTCCAAACATATTTCTTGTTGTAATATACTAAACATATTAATTGTGGTTGTTGTTACATTTCTACACTCTTCACATAAGAAAAAACAAAAAAAAAAGAGAAACACTTTTCTATACACCAACACCACACACAATTTTCTACCGCTAAAACGTGTTACTCGAACGAAGATCGTTTTCAATCTGATGCATTTTAGTGCTCTACATGGGGATAGAGATATAACAGCGTAAGGTCTCGAAACAACTTCATTAGTCCACTGCTCTTGCTAGCTAACAAACAAGCATTAACAAAACAACACATATACATACATCTGCACACCATATACAAAATGCATTATGTTATTCAGTCTTTCCACATTGCTCTGTTTTTATAGATTTTACACTCTTTGACTGTTTTACATTTTACTCTCTTCTCTGTTCAAGTTAAATGATTTTGTCTTTTTTTTTATGCGGCCATTTTGATTTAATTTGTTTTTGTCAAGCTGTTATTTAACATTATATTTCTCTTTTAACATGTAATTTTTCTAATGTAATGTAGCTTAAGAGTATAGCGTGTAGTATTATGTTAAGTTTTTATGGCTGTTGTTGGGTTAAATGAAGTCATTACAGGGTTATAATGTTTATAACATTATCACCATTATGTTAATTTCACATGGAAAAACCAGGGGCGTGTTTAAGAGAAATATTTTCAAAGTACACATTAAATTAGGGAAAAGGCGTTATTTAAAGTTATAAAAAAGGAAAATTTACTGCCAATAAAAATATCATTGATAATAACATTTAAAATATATATATTTTTTTTAATATTTTTAGATTGATAACCAATTACGCAAATGCGTTGCCAACCTTCATTTATTATCAAAAGCATAAACACATTGAAAAAGTCTTTATTCTTCTTCCAAAAGAGTTTTATTTCAATCGAAACGAATTTTTTTTTATAAATTTATGATATTTGAAATTAATTTGATAGTGTTACCAATACCATAAAATTTACTTTTAAATTAAAAATTCATTACGTTTCTCATTTCACCGATTCACCTAAAGAAGAGTTTCCAGCTGATTGGAATACTTAAAAAAAATTTTAAATCTGTTCTCATAGTGTTGCCAACTTTTAAAAACTAAACTCAACAAAATAAATCTCTTTTTTATACAATAATTCATTGTTAAGCTAAAAATAATAGTTTTTCCTATTTAAAGATTCGAAATTTCTCTAACAGTGTTGCCAACTGCCTAGAGTTTACTTTTAAATTATAAATCTTCTTTTTTGTTTTCGCAAACATTTGAGCAGAAAAGTTTTTCCAGTCCGTAGATTTAAAATGTTGAATTTTTAGGGTTGCCAACTACCTGGAATTTACTTTTATATTATGAATATATTTTCCTTTCTCTAACTTTGTTTATTTTTTAGTTAGAACTGAGTTTTCCGTGTCTTTAAAAACATTTTTAAGGTTGCTAGTGTTGCCAACTTGGTTTGAAATCATTAAAATGTTTTACTTCTTTCAACAAGCATTATTCTTTAGATAAAAATAATTTTTTCTGTCCCTACAACGTTTTGAAATATTTAAAATGTTTTCTACTAGTGTTGCCAACTTTCGTATTTAACTTTTTTTTTTTCTTTAAAGCTTAAACTTGTTTTGAGCTGTACCTTTTTATTTTTATTTTAATAAAATTTAGAATTGCCAACTTTAACAAAATAAAACTTATTCTTTTAATAGTTTTAAGGTTATGATTTTCAAAAAATTATTTCTTGGAAATGATTAAAAAATATTTCCGCTGATTCCAAAATTTATGCTTTAATAAAAATTGAAACATTAAAAAAGCGCTTGTTTTTCAAAACAACTCTATTGTGTACGTATATAATTTACTAGTGATCACAGCGGAGAGCAGCACACACAACAACAACATCAAATCAATTTTGTTTTAAAATTTTAAATGGAAAAGCACACACAGAAATAAACTATTAAATTGAAATTTTAACGTAAATTATGACTGAGGCTTTCTTTAGAAAGACGACAACAATACAACGAAAAACAACAAAAAAAAAACGTTAAAAAACACAAATAAAGCTACAACTTGTGTGGCCATCAGCATTAAAATACTGCCAAAATAAAGTGGGGAGAGAAAAACAACACACACATCTACTCGAAACATTTAAAAACAAATGGACAATTTAAGACAACAAATCCTACGACATAAATTTGCTTTTTTTTTACAAAAACAACAACAACAACTGTAATGAAGAATAAATAAAACAACTCACATTTCTCAGTAATATGCTGAGAGAGAGAGAAAAAAAAACACAACAATAACAATAAAAACAGTCAACTACTTTGCCACACAAATGGCAACAACAATGTTAACAAATTTGCCAACGTTAATATGATGGCGCGCACATACTTTTCAAAACACACATTCACTCACACAGTCATCCTTTAAAAACACATGCATGCTATAGCAGTGCTGCCAGTGTAGTTTGAAATTTTGCGTTTTTTTTTTAACCACAAAGGACAAATATTTGACAACATCGAAGGTACAGTTGTAGACTGTAATCTGAAAACCTATACGCCAAGCGTCGTATTTGTAGACAACAGATGTGTATTTCGTTTTACGCCATTTTTATTGTCAAACGAATCTTGTCAGAGTTCCGTTTTGTAGCACTTCAAGCAGTTCTAACACCTGATTTACCGCGCCCAATGACGTAAATGCCCTCGGCGAAAAATAGACACTGGACACTTTGTAATAAATAGTGATATTGCGATTAAACTATGCTTTCCGTGATAAGGTTGCAAAACAGGTTGCATGATAATAAATCGCCTACACCCAGATCTTGCACGGCATCAAAAAATTTGGAAAAAAAAAGAAATATCACCGTGTAAAGTAGGCTGAAATAACATAAGCTGCAATTCTTTCGCACGAAATTAATACAAACAGCTGATCACATTTTATTTGTTTTTCCTAAATTCATAAATTAGTATTTGTTGAGCCGGAAAAATGGAAAAAATTTCAAAATTATTAAAAAATGAAAAATTTAACTGGCATAGATAAGCGGTTACTGATAGTAGCTGTAAAAAAAAACAAAAGCTTATTTGGAATAAGTGCCATAAAAATAGTTTATATTATTAAAATTTGTTATTAAATTTTTATTTTATTTTCAGCTTTCAAAAACATATGGTTTTTGTTTACACATTTAAAGCAATGATGCATACTTTCATGCAATAAAACCGAAAAATTTTCCAAAATCGCGAGATAGACTAAATTTGTTGCACATCAAAATTTTCGCATGAAACAACCATAATTTTTCGCAAATATGAACAGAGTACCTACCTTTAAACTAAAGAAAATATCACAAAACAGTTGTTTTATTCACTTCCTAAAAATGAGAGCAGCATTTAGCGTTTTTTTTTTTTAAGAAATCATCTGGCATTACTGCAAGCACAGTTATATTGTTTTGTCATATGTTATGTGTGTGGGATAGTATATGTGTGTGTTTGTTTTTGAAAATACCACACACAGACGTCAATTTATAAGAAGAAAATCCCAAAACAAACAATTACAACAACAGTAAAAAAAAATATTTTAATATTGTTGCTGTTGTTGTTATTTTACTTGGTATAACCAATTATGCTTTAAAAGCTTCTCCCTCTGTCAAACAAACAAAAAAAAAAAAAAAACTACATCAGTAACAACAACAATACGAACGGGTAAACAGCAATAGCAGAATGTATAACCACAATAATAACGACGACGACGTAGACGGCGACGATTGGAAACGTTGGCGGTGTGGATGAAAATGATGTCGCTGTCTTTTGCAATTGCCTAGGCAAAGGTTTTATTAACTGAAACGGCAACAACAACAACAACAACATCACTAACATTAACATCATCATTTAGACCACCCACTTAGTCTTTAATACTCTGGCATTAAAACTTTTATGCTGGGTTTTAAGTATTTTTTTTTTTTTTTTTTTTTTTTTTTTTTTTTTTTTTTTTTTTTTTTGTGAAAAGGATTGCAAGGGCATCAGCAGCTTAAACAAGAACAACAGTAAAGAAGGGAAGAAGATTAAGAAAAAGAAGTGGAAAGGAAACGTTTACAATTTTAAAACACAAATTTATACGATTGAGCACGAAAGAACGAACGACTCATTGACTCACTCTTTAATTCATTCATTCATAGCCAATCAGCCAACTAACCATCCAAACAACCAATGCCCCACCACAATACTAGGTTAGGTTAGTGTGGTAGCTTTATACCAAAAGCTCACTCGAGCACGCATAGCGGCTCGTTGTGGCGCCACAGGTGAACGCAGTCCCTGTACTGACCAAGTTCCTCCGAGCCAATGAGGGAGAAGTTGGTCAGCGCAAGAGCTGCACATTTAAAGCACGACTACCCCACGCTGGAAAACCAGCCAGAAAGTTTGATAAACGAGACTATGTCCTTGACGTCAATGGACGATAGCTCCGTCAAGCTAACAAGGGTTGGAGAGCCAAATAACCTATATCTGCATCTCTCAAGAGATGGGCATTGACATAGGAAGTGGATAACAGTCTCTTCTTCCTCAGCGGATCTGCATCCACGGCAGAAATCGTTAAATGGGAGTCGCATTATTTCCGCGTGTCTACACATAACACAGTGACCTGTAAGCATGGCCACTGTGATCGAGATGATGTTACGACCAAGTCCAAGTAACTGGTTGGTGCGCCTTCTGTCCATTGAGGGCCAAGTGAGCCTAGCGGTGGAGCAGGTCTCCTCATTGATCCAGGATAGGTTGGCGTCCCGGGAGAATTTCCGCGCGATGGCCAATTTGAACGAGGTAGGTGGCATTAACAAGTTGATTGAAGAGGATTCCGGAAGAAGTGCGCCAGCCCTGGCTAGTTCGTCTGCTCTGCAGTTTCCCGGAATGTCGCAGTGTCCGGGGACCCAGATAAGTGTCACACTGAATCGCCCAGAAAGAAGTTTGAGGCAGCGGCGGCATTCCCTGACGATCCTAGAATTATCCGCAACGTTCGATAGAAATTTTATCGCAGCCTGGCTATCAGAAAAGATTGAGATGCGGGTGAAAGGAACTCCGTGTGCGAGGATCCACTGTGCGGCCCGGTAGATGGCCATTACCTCCGCCTGGAACACGCTGCAGTAGTCCGGCAGCCGGAGTGAAATGTTCAAGTCCAATCTCCCAGAGTAGACTCCGCTGCCCACCCCGCAATCGAATTTGGAGCCTTTGGTGTATACATCCAGGAGTTCCGGGGGGACGGTCATATCATGGGTCCAATCGCTTCTGCTCGGGATCAGGAAGTTGAAACCCCTGTCAAAACAGTATTCCACAGGGAGATAATCGATATCCGGTGGGGCCACCGGCTCAATCTCCAAAATAGAGGAGTGACCAGAGGGGACGACGCGCCAACGTGACAGGGCATTAAGCCTTGTCGCAGTGAACTTAGCCACCTGCTTAGCGAGGAGCTCAGTAGGAAGCCAGTTAAGCATAGCGAACAGGGCCTTTGTGGGGGTGGTGCGTAGAGCACCAGTGATGCGAATAGCCGCGGACCTTCTGACTCCGTCCAGGAGTCTGACATTGCCACCACAATACTAATCTTCAATAAAACACCATCAGGTTAAATATGAAATGTAGACAGAAAAGTTTACAAAATTCCATGACATCCATAAACGGTCTGGTTAAGTAAAGAAGTGCTTGTGAAGCAGCATATAATGGTAGTGCGGTGCGACCATAGCATCTATTGCACTGCCCTCAATTCCTGTTGCCCTGATAAACTTCAGGATGTTGTTCGGTGTCAGTAAGGATAATTTTCTGTCCAGTATTCGTTAAGAACTCACAAGTTTCCTTCTGAGATGCATTAACGACGTCAGGACATCTAGCATGTGTTCTAGCAATTCATTCTCTTCATTACAGAATCTCTATTCTGAACAAGTGTTTTTTGAGTCCTCGATGATTGCTCAGAAGGCCGGTGATTATATTCAATTTACCTCTGGCTAGTTTGACAAATGAACCGAAACCCTTCTTATTATAATTACCCGGTAAAAGTTTACATTGCTTTGCTTTAACCCAATTTGGCTTGACGAGGATATTTGCCACTATCCATCTTTCCTTCCAAATTTCTTTTTCACACCACGGAAGGGTTCATGCTCTATAATCGGTGTGGAAGTTCTCCTTATCGCAAGCTCACTTGCCTGCTCATTCCATATGAACTGGGATCCAGTTCATAGAGAATTCGGCTTCTTTAATGTGCTTTTCTGTATGTGTTCTTCGGTTATGAAGCTTTCTCAACCATAGGATAGAATAGGAGGGAGTGGCCGCTTAGTTAAATCGAATCTTGCTTTAGCACATAGTACAACAGCCTATTGTAATACCACATGAAGCGATGGCCCAGAACTATTTGACAAGCCCAAGTCGGTAAACTTCGTTCGAAGTCGCCATAGTCTAGTTGGTAGGGTGTTAGCTTATTAGATGCGATCCCGTGGTTCAAACTACAGCTCATACATGTCGAAAAAAATGAAGGATGAAAACAAATATTTTTTTAAGCGGCTTCCTCTCGGGAATCTTATCATGAAAATTTTCTTAAAAATCTGTCGTTCGATGTCGACTTTCAACTGTAGGCTCCGCCACTTATGGACAAAATTAAGACACATAACACGGATGTTATGAGCAGACGTCTGCACAAAGAGAACATGATAAAAATGTGAGTGTATTTGTGAGAAGCATGTGTATAACCCAGAGGAAAATTGTTAGTAATTATTGTTTCAAGCAGTGTTCGAACAAATATTGTGCTTTTTGATGCCATTGGTATTTTTCGTACAAGTTTTTATGGATTTGTAGTAAGAGTCATCATTACATATTGCAGGTACCTGTAATTCAATATATTTAAAGCAAAAAAATCTGTTTCCCAGTTTTTCTTCACATTTTAATTAAATTTTTCTTTGGGTGTACAATTGATACACAATAAAATTTCAAAAAAAAAAAAAGCGACGAGAACCTGCTTCACTGAAAGCTGATAAGCAACTGAATGCATTTTTATGCTCTTTTTCAACAATGTTCGTGTCCTATGTGTGTAAAAAGCCGAAGAAGTTCGGCCCCCGGGGGGCTTGGTGCCGACGTCTGGTTATGAGAAGCTAGGTTGATATCCGGACTAAAGGTTTGTGACTAAGTAAGTAATCGATCTGGCCACACGTATCGTCAGATGTCTGTGGCTCTATATTACATAATCAGCTGAATCTGAGTATTAATCCCCATCTTGTAAACGAATTGCAAAAAAAAAAAGAACAATATTATCTCACCTTGACAGTTATGCCTTTTAATGTTAGAATCTTTAAGTCATGCTTTTTATACTGTCAGTACGTTTTCCCTCTTTTTTTTTTTTTTTTTTTGATAAAGTTTTATCTACGCTGCAATAATTTATTACGGAATTTCCTTAATTTGTATCACATTTTTTCACTGCAATCCTCTCTCTTAAAATGTTTATTTATTTAACTGTTCACATATTTTTTAGCTCTTTATCATTTAGTGTGTTAACCAGTGTTGCCACGACCAAAAAAATTTTATAACCAAAATTAAAATAAAAAATAACCAAATAAGGAAAAAAATAACCAAAAAATTTTTTTTATATAAATGTATTTGTTTTTAACAAATTTAAGGTATAATACAAAAATTTTATTTTTTTCTGTATAGTTAACCTCTCATGCCCGAATTAAAACGGGAGTGGCTAAAATTTTTTTGAGTAGACATATAAGATAGAGTTGACCTCAATATCAACTGACAAAAATTTCAATGTTCTAGGTGTCCTGGTTCAAGAGCTACAGGATGTTGTGTATAGGCAACATTGGGCAATGGTGTTATAAATTTAAATACAAGTTGATTTTTTTTTCAAATGTCGTTTATTTCAATTTAGGTATGCAAGGATACAAAACAATTTTTTTTAGGATTGGAGCACAAGTGCACATTGCATCTGCTGCATTTACAGGCTTTCCAAAGTCTACATCTGCCCCTTGTTCACCATTCTGCCTAATGATTATAACCATCAAATCGTAGGGATTTTGCAGGCTGTGCAACATGTGCTCTTTTATAGGGAATTGATTCAGAACCCGTAGAACGAGCTGGTGATGACGGGGTCGATGGAGAAGGTGATGAAGTTCCTGAATTCATTGTCAAATTGTCAAAAGGAATGATGATGGACAACCTTTCTTTTTTGCGACAACTCTTAACTTGAACAATTCAAGCATCATGTCCGCAAGATCAACACCTCCCATGTGCTTGTTGTAGCATTCTACTATACCTGGACGAGGTATAGTTATGAACTTCTTGTCTTTGCGGTACCATCTCTTGCATTCTTATTTGCATAGTTTGAAACTAGTTGTACCCTCTTATTACATCTTCTTCTTCTTCATTTTCCTCGTCAGCCGAATCATCCCAATCAAATTTTTCAATTTCATCCTGTGTCAGACCGTTTGGGCGCATCTTAGAATGTGAATACAAAAATAAGTTTTTATTTTTCGAAACTTACCATAATACGCATATACGTAACACTACATTTATAAAATTATTACAGACACACTAAATAATATTTTCAAGCCGGGTTTTTTTAACACGTTGACTGCCGCGGCAATGTTCAAAAAACTAACCAAAAATGACAACTTGATTTTTTTCACATTAGTGAGTACGAGATAACTCGTAGCCGGCAGTCAACGTGTTAAATTACTCACCTACCTTTCATTATTTAGTTGTCGAACTTGGTTTTAGGATGACTTAATTATATTAATGTGTTCTAACACTTTTTAAAATAAGGTTTATTTTGCAAAATGAATTTGTCAATTTCGCTCTCGGGAGAATAACTACTGAGTGCACAGCTGACTACCAACCAATTAGCTGTAAGCTTAAACAACACATGAGGCTATATTTTTGCGAAAGAATCAGAATAAAATATTTAAAATAGCTGTACTTAGAGGCTCATAAACACAATGTTGCATATACGCAACATCGGGAATGAGAGGGTTAAATTACAAATAATAAATTAAGGTTTTTATTTATTTGTATTAAAATTTTTTAATATTTCAATTGAACGTAATAAAAACGCTTAAAGAATTAAAACACTTTGCTAACGATTGCAAAGCTTATAATGCAAATTTTCAAATAAAATTAAAGAAGTGATTGCTTTATTAACCATAACAAAAAAATAACCAAAATGAAGAAAAAATACACATTTACACATTACAAAAAAAAATAACCAAATTTGGTTAAAAATAACCAAAACGGCAACGCTGGTGTTAACGAAAAGGAATCGAAAAGAGAGACAGTAAAGAAAAGAAAAAAATGAAACTCCACTTTTAATCTCTCTCTCTCTCTCTCTATAACTGCACTTCCGCTTGATAGTATGTAAATAAAATATTAAAACGATACGTAAATGCCATTCCATTTAACCTCAAGTCAAATACCGGTATACATTATCTATGTGTGTGTTTATCAACGAACAAAAAGAAAACAACAATCACCACCCAACAATAGTAACAACAACAACACGAATAATAAACATTCATTGTCATTTAGGAAATTGCAAGACTTCAACAATAACAGCAATAATAATGAATTTGTTTGTAGTCAGCGTTGCCACGACCAAAAAAATTTTATAACCAAAATTAAAATAAAAAATAACCAAATAAGGATAAAAATAACCAAAAATTTTTTTTTATATACATGTATTTGTTTTTAACAAATTTAAGGCTTAAGCCTTAAAAAAGACACAAACAAAAAAGGGGGAGAGCGCAACTACATTTATGAAGCCCTAGCACCTCTCAACCAGCCCAAGCTACTAATGAATCTGTGGAGAGCCTTGATGTCGGCTCTCGACACAGAATTCAAGCTCTCAAAGAAGGCCCTGCCAAGGGTCCTCAACCTACCAAGGGCTGGGCAGTTACAGAGGAGGTGTTCGATAGTCCCTAACTCCGCTTCATCGCAACATGCCCTGCAATAGTCCGGCTGGTATCTGTTCCAGATCCCCGTCAGCGACCTAATCTCGCAGTGCCCCATGATAAAACCGACAATCAACCTTAAGCTGACCTTAACCAAGCCCAGCAGCCAATCTGTTCTCTTACTGTCCACAGCAGGCCATAGACATCTAGAGACAGAACAATCCGATCCGTTCCCCCAGCGCCTCTGCTCTTCCTCCCTGACCCATGCATTGATGAGGCCGTAGAGGTGGCAGACTGGGGGGTCAGGACCAACTATTAAATCGCCCCCTGAAAGTGAACCTAACCTAGCGAGGGCATCCGCCGTCTCATTGCCTAGTATTCCGCTATGACCCGGAACCCAGCATAGACGGATACGGTCTGGTCCAAAAGTCCTCAACGACTCTTTGCAGTCGCGAACGAGCCGTGATTTGCACCAGACCGAAGCAATGGCCCTAAGGTCAGCCTGACTGTCAACGAAGATCATGTAAGATTCCGAATCCGAAGATGGGCCACCAGCTATGGCCTCAATAGCCTTCAGTATTGCGAAAATCTCCGCCTGAAAAACGCTGCAGTCATCATTCAACCTGAAGTGGAGTTCAAGACCGAGTTCCATACAGAAAACTCCAACGCCTGTACATCCACCTAACTTAGAATCATACCCATCTGTGAAGATGGGTATACCACTCTGCCCCTGGAGTACCCCACCATTCCATTGTGCCCTATCCGGTATAAGTATCCTTAAACCAGGTAGGAACATAGCATTGCTGTATTAACGATAATAAAAAATAACCAAAATGAAGAAAAAATACACATCTACACATTAGAAAAAAAAATAACCAAATTTGGTTAAAAATAACCAAAACGGCAACGCTGTTTGTAGTTTATTACGAAAAAAAGGGGAGGGGGAGAGAGAGAGAAAGGAATAACAACTTATACTTATGCTCAGAGAGTGTAATAGCAGTGTTGCCGGTGTTTTTGTTTTCAGAAATAGAAATAGAAAAAGTGTTCGACTTCAACGGAATAAATTATGGTAAACAGCTGTAGCCATTAAAAGAACTCAAAAGAAAGAGTTCCTATGTCCCAGAATCTGGTCATTGTGAAGTCAAAATAAAGGGTGATTTTTTAGCTATTATCTTTTTGGCAACACTGGTTTAAACAGCTCACGCATGTTTCGTGTTTTGTTTCACTGTCAAACATCTTCAGTTTGGTCTATAATTTAACCATGAATCGTCTTACAAACGAACAACGCTTGCAAATCATTGAATTTGGCATCATTGGACCGTACTTCTTCAAAGATGCTGCGAATCGTAACGTAACTGTGAATGGTGAGCGCTACCGTGATATGATATCCAACTTTTTTTTGCCCAAAATGCAAGAGCTTGACTTGCATGACATGTGGTTTCAACAAGACGGTGCCACATGCAACACAGCACGCGTAACAATGGACTTATTGAGAGGTGAACAATTTATTTCACGTTCGGGACCGGTCAATTGACCGCCTAGATCGTGCGATTTAACGCCTTTAGACTATTTTTTGTGGGGCTATGTTAAAGCTCATGTCTATACAGACAAGCCCGCTTCAATTGACGCATTGGAAGACAACATTGAAGCATTTATTCGTAAGATACCGGCCGAAATGTTGGAAAGAGTATGCCAAAATTGGACTAAGCGGATGGTCAACATTTGCATGAAATAATCTTCAAACATTAAATTATATGGACCGTACTATCGATTCAAATAAAGATTTCATGCATTTTTCTGAATTGCATGTGTTTTTTTGGAAAAATTTTCCTGTAGCTCTTAAAAAATCACCCCTTACAATACCCAGTTAAAAACCATTCGAATTCCGAATATTTATTCCTAACCTCATGTTTTTCTCGAATGGTCGAATCTTGGTTAAATTAGCCTGAAAATTCTGCAATCTCTTCTATTGCGCCGTGAATGATAACTCGATCGATCAGTCCATAAGACTGACCGCTCCATCAACGGATTTCACCAAGCCATCTCTTACTAGTATCTCTGACCGGAACGCAGCACTGTACCATCCGAGAGCCTTGTGAAGACTTTCTTGCACATTGATACCAGCCCTCAGCTGACATAAAGACCAGTTAGTGTCTTCCAGACCAGTTCTGTTGCTTCGATAATCGCGAACACCTTAGCCTGAAAGACATTATACTCCTCAGGAAGCCTTTACAACAGAGCCTTCAGGAGATATGTGACCTTAGAAAGAATGTAAATAGAAGTAATAGGATCTTTATGTCTTTATAACTTCGAAGGGATCATAAAATTAATAAATTTAATACGATATCTTGGCATTAAAAGGGCTAAGATATGATGGAGTTATTACAGGTCCTTGGATTCATTCCCTTTATAAGGAAAAATACCAATAAATAGAAGTTGGTAGGCGAGAAAGTTATGCAAGTCCCTCTAATGATATGACGTGCATATGTATGTCTAAGGAACTATTGGGTAATGGCTTTTACAGGATCTGCCTTAATGTGCAAGAAAATTAGTTTCTTACGTTTTCCTACTGCATCGGTACGACTGTTCGGGTCTTTGGGTCTATTTTCTTAAGATTCGAAATAAGTTTTCATAAAAGCAATTGCAGGTATCATGCTACTCGTGATTATGACCTTTTGAAAGGTCAATAGTTGTGATATCCCTTAACTTTTTATTTTATTTATTTATTTATAGCATATCACATACAACAAGAAATTAATTTTTTAAATTACAGTATAGCCCAATTCACAATCTTGTGTATTTTTGCAATTGTATTTATGCAATTGTAAATATTTCCTATTAATTGTGAACAAATTTTACTGGTTGCATTTGCAACACTAATTGTAAAACACAAATACACAGCTGATTGTCAAAAATAAAAAATAAATATTTGATTATAATTTTATGATATTTGTTAACAATTTATAAAAATGTCTAATGGAAGTTTCAAGGAACAAATATTGGACCCTTTAATAGACGAGGTTGCCGAAGAGATTATGTTCATCGAGGGTATGAATTATTTTATTAACATCCTCTTCGGACCATTTTCTGTTGGGTTTATCCCTTTTTATTCTTTTTTTTATATTTTGGGTCTCCATTCGCCAACGAAATTTATTATTTTTAATAAATAAATTGTCAGCTGTCAGTTTACTTAAGTGTTGCAAAATGTTGAGTAAATATAAACTATGGTTTTGAGTATTGTTTATTTTATAAACTGTAGCAAGAGTATTTCTGTATATTTTGTTATTGTAGTGTAAAAATATACTAAACCATTTTGCAAATGCAATGATGCAAGACCATTTACACTAGATCGTGAATTGGGCTTATGTGATTATTTAATGATTACAAAAAAAAGGTATAGGTATTAAACAATGAAATAAAAGTATAGAAAACAAAATAATAATAAGTAATAACAGAATAATAATAATTTGACATTAAAATTTTGAAAATAAAATTTTTTTAAATTGCAAAGCGTTGCCATTGATTTGTAATGAGTTTGGTAATGACTTCCACAGCCGTATTGTATTTGCAAAGAACTGCCACTCGGATATTAAAGTTCGATATCTTAATTGAATGATTTGTCTTCCTCTGTTTGATCTTGCAATTCGATTAAATAAATAAAATGGTTCCTGCGTGTAGATAACCTTGTGCAGTAAAATTAATGATTTGATTTTAAGTAAGTCCATTAGCTCAACACCATATAATGATTTTGAACACTGAGAAGTACCATCATATCTTCTTATGCCGTAGACATACCTAAGAATCGCGTTATACGCTACAGTCAATCTAGTTCTACTTGTCGAATCGCAATAAGCAAAAATTTCGCAGCCATATAACAACTTGGTCATTAAGTAGGTTTTCGCAAGAAGCACACGAATATTAAGAGGTGTAATGTGTTGTAGGGGATATAGTGTTTTGAGCATAGAAAAAATTGTTCCGGAGACAGAATTTATGTGGATATTCCATTGAAGAGAATTGTCAAAAATTATACCGAGGTTTTTTTGTTGATTCCACTATAGAAATGTTTTGATTTCCTAAAGTGATCGGGATATCAACGACAATATTCTGATTTCGTTGTGCTATGATCCGGCCCTTTGACTTTGTAGGGTTCAGGTATAAGCCATTTGACGATGCCCAGTAGAGTATTCTGTCAAGGTCCTCATTAAGTTTCGCACAACAGTCATCAACTGAGTCCTTTTTACAATTTATATATATTTGTACATCATCTGCGTAAATGTGGATATCACTATGCAAGAGACAATTAGGTAAATCATTTATGTACAAAGTAAACAGTAGTGGTCCAAGAATAAAGCCCTTAGGTACTCCCTTAGACACGGGCAGTGGAGTAGATACGTTTCCGCCAGCAGAGACAGACTGGTATCTATCAGCAAGATATGTTCTTATCAGCAATGATGCAGTCGAAGAAAAATAAAAATTGTTGTATATCTTTTTACAAAGTACATCATGGTTTACACAGTCAAATGCTTTAGAATGGTCCAGAAGTACCAAAAGTGTGATACCACCATTATCGATATTGGGATCTTATATCCTCGGACACACTTAACAGCGAAGAAACACAGATACTCATTTTTCTACAATCTGGCAACCCCTTTTTAACGACCACCGGCAAAGTTTAAACACACTTCACGGTTGTTGATGTATTGTTGTTGTTGTTACTGTTGTTTGTTAGCTGATATTAGGCATTTATTTTTGTTTTTATTTTATTGTAGTTTTTTGTTTTACAATAGTGTTGTTGTTGTGTGTGTGATAACTGAAGTAAAGCCAGCCTTGTACTGCCCATGGTTTACTCTATTTTACGCTTTTGGTTTTTTTTTTCTTTCAGTTTTCAAACACTTCAGAAACAGAGGGTATCATTAGTTAAGCGTTTACAATGTAACAAAACAGAAAAAAAAGGAGAAGCAGTTGAAGAAGAAGAGAATTGAGAAGAGAATAATAAAAGCTTAAAAACATTCATTTATAGGCCACAAAAATGTTAGCTATCATACGGCCCTATAAAACACTCTCTGAATTGAAGCTGACGGTTCCACCTACAGGATCATTTTGAAAAAATATTCCTCTGTGACACGCCCTTTAGTGAGAGTACCACACTCTAAGTAGTAGTTACTTTTTCCAAATGTTATGGCTTTTCCGTAATCACTTATGGGTTTTTATTCTTCGTGCGACATATGTGAAGACAACCACGCCAAACGTTTAAAACCGTTGCTACACTACATGCGACGATTGTAACAATTTCTATGCAAATCGTAAATCGTCACACAGCAACACTGTTCAATCAATTGCAGAAATTTGTAAATTACCTTTATTTGACCTCTAAGTTTTTTTTTTTTTTTTTGTAACCATTGAAAATATACGAAATGTAGCGTTATTTGTTATTCTCTTTCAACAACTCGTAATATTCACTAAAGATTTCTGTTTTGTTTTTGTTTTTTTTTTTCTTGACTCTCTTCATTGGATTTTCGTTTTTTATCTTAATGCCATGGACCCCGCTCAGGCAGGCAGGCAGGCAGCAGGCAGGCAATATAATGTCTTAATTTATAGATTCAAAGTTGTTTTGACGTTGTTTATATCATGTAAGACCACCAACCATTTTATCACTGATGGCGGCGGGAAGTGGCGAATGTTGTAAACGAAAAAAAAAGAAACTATTCAACCAACAACATTAACAACAACGACAACGACAACAACAAAACAGAGTGTGAACGAAAAATCACGAGAGAACAGGCAGTCAGTGAGGAGTGCATAGCAAAACAATAATATTGTTGGGAGAGAGCGAGGAAGTAAGTAAAAACAACAATAATAATAATAGAGTAGAAAAAAGCTCTATTTAGAGAGAGAGAGAGAGATAAGAATGTTTTAACAGCAAGGGCTTAAGGAGAGCTACTTATGTTATTATTGTTCCTATTGTTTTTGTTCTTGTTGTTGCTGTTGATTTTAATGTTGCGCTGGTTTGTTATACACGATTGTAGACAAGTTAAATGACAATCTACGCTTCGTTAGCAAATGCAATCGTCATTTCAGTCATGATGATGATGATGATGATCATCATCATCAGCATGGTTTATATGATCATAAACAACGTTTCTTGTAATCTAAGACCTCATCGCACACGTTGGCCACATGGATATTATTTGAGTTTTTTCTGCTTTTAAGCTGCATGCTGAACTGTTTATAACATATTCTTTTTGTTTCGTTTTATTTTTCTTTTCTTAAGCTTTTGCCTGCCAACCGCTAAAATTGTTTGGCAAAACAAAACAAAACAAATAAAGCAATGTAATGTAAGAAAATCAGAGAGAAAAAACAACAAAACAAAAACAAAACAAAATAAATCGTAAGTATTGAGTATCGTTTTTTTTTTCCTTCTCTTCTTGCCTTAAGTAAAGTAAGTAAAGCTTTAAAGTTAGTCTTGATGTGTAAGGCTCTGTCTATCTGTCTGTCTGTTTGTCTTATAGTGTGTATTACTATTTAATACCGTGGTGGTGGCATGTTAACTGTGGTCGACGTCGTTGTCGTTTGAGCGTGTGTGTGTGTGTGTGTGTGGTTGTCTGGTTGTTTGGTTGGCCATATTATATATCGTTCCACATGCCAAACCGCACTTAATGTAATAATTACTACTTGCCACTGGTAATACACTCTTGGCCACTTTAGGGTAACTGCAATCATACGTACATACATACATGTATAGTATGTTTGTCTGGACATAAAAACAAATACCAGACAGGGTGTTTGTCTAAGATATGTTATTTGGAAAGGAAGTTTCAAAATTCAACACACACAGCAAATCCACTATATTTCCTTTTTTCCCCACATCGATGTAAGAAAACTCCTTTGAAACATCGGATGTAAGGGGTGATTTTTTAAGAGCTATAGGAAAATTTTGCCAAAAAAAAACACATAAAATTCAGAAAAATGCATGAAATCTTTATTTGAATCGATAGTACGGTTCATATAATATAATGTTTGAAGATTATTTCATGCAAAAGTTGACCGCGACTGCGCCTTAAATGGTCCATCCGCTTAGTCCAATTTTGGCATACTCTTTCCAACATTTCGGCCGGTATCTCACGAATAAATGCTTCAATGTTGTCTTCCAATGCGTCAATTGAAGCGGGGGCTTGTCTGTATAGACATGAGCTTTAACATAGCCCTACAAAAAATAGTCTAAAGGCGTTAAATCGCACGATCTAGGCGGCCAATTTACCGGTCCCGAACGTGAAATAAAATGTTCACCGAACTCGCCTCTCAATAAGTCCATTGTTACGCGTGCTGTGTGGCATGTGGCACCGTCTTGTTGAAACCACATGTCATGCAAGTCAAGCTCTTGCATTTTGGGCAAAAAAAAGTTGGATATCATCTCACGGTAGCGCTCACCATTCACAGTTACGTTACGATTTGCAGGATCTTTGAAGAAGTACGGTCCAATGATGCCAAATTCAATGATTTGCAAGCTTTGTTCGTTTGTAAGACGATTCATGGTTAAATTATAGATCAAACTGAAGATGTTTGACAGTGAAACAAAACACGAAACGTGCGTGAGCTGTTTAAACCAGTGTTGTCAAAAAGATAATAGCTAAAAAATCACCCTTTATAAGGTGAGGTAGTTGGTAAATTTGTCCATTAGCGTGACTTTGTTGGCATTATGCCTTTGGGGGCCTTCATTCCATCATCAATTCAATTCAATTCGTTTCGTTTTTCTAACTTTATTGGAAACTGTCAGCTTTAAATCTCTGGCTGGCTCTCTAAATACAACAAAAAAAAAAAACTTTATAACGTAACGTAACATATCAAACGACGTTTGGAACACACAAGCACACACACACTTCTATGCGCCGATGGTACACTAACAATTGTATAAGTATGATCGGCGGTCGTAATTTGTTTCAGCAGCACACTCGTCGTCGTATTCAAGTGAGTGTGAGTGGCGTTGTGGTGATTTTAGCCGGATTGTACGTGTGTGTGTGGTCCAACTTGGGTGGTCTTGCTGTATTTGGTTCTTTGCGTTTTACGTTGATTGTGATGTTGTTATTGTTGTTATTGCTGTTATTGTAAGGTTTTGCGGTTTGGTCTCCTCATTGTTGTCTTCGTCCGTCAGCATCATCAGCACTTTACTTCAAAGTTGTTGATTTGTTTTACTGTTTTTTTTTTTTCTTTCTTTCCTTCCTTCTTTGGCTGCGGCATTAAGTTTGTCTCCTCCTGTTGGTAGCTCTCCTCTGTAAGTAATTAACGCGAGTAATTCTACCGTTTGGCAAAGAGGGTCATTTTGCAAGAAGGCCTGCTCAATTAAACAATTAAGTTACGATCAATCCCTTTTACACCTTGAAGCATAATTTTTTTTCGTTTTTATTTTCGTAATTAAAAACTAAATGCCACCCTACATTCGTTTGTTCGCATACATACATAAGTATGTACATATATTGTGTTAATTAATCTTGTAAAAAACCTTAAGGGCTAATGATTGTGTCATTAAGCTGGGTTTTGTTTGCACAAATGTTACAACAACTAACCGACTACGTAATCAAGTTTCTCTGACGTTAATTTTAGGGCAACAGAGTAATTGTTTTTGAAAAACTTAATCATCTGGCAACGTATTATTCGTTATTCAAACATAACAAATAATACCGTTGCTTTAAGGTTATGTACACACCAGTGTTTAGCAAAGGCTAAGAGTGGCCAAACTGATAGTACAGATTCTGTAGAACGAATTGTAATCGAAATTATAAGTAAATTGGATCGTAGGCAAATCGCTTTCAGTGAATCTATCTATGCTCTCCTATTTTATTGCGTGATGTGTTTTTTTTTTGTCTTTAGCCGGAGGTGGGAATCTTCGAAAGACACTTTTGTTTCAACGATTCACCATCACCGGTGCCTACGTACTAAACCCACCCCCTTACTTACTTACTTAATTGGCCATTAACAACCCGATTAACGGATTTCGGCCTACCGCAACACATCCTTCCAGGCGCCTCTGCTTCTTGCGCGCCTACGCCAGTTGGTCACACCAATCGATGACAGGGCTTCCTCGATTTGGTCCTTCCAACGGATACAAGGTCGTCCTCTTCGCCGACTTTCGCAAATCCCCGCATCAAATACCCGTCTCGCCGGAGCATCCTCCTCCATTCGAACGACATGGCCGAGCCAGCGCAGCCGCTGGATATTAATTCGCTGTACAACGTCTATGTCGTTGAGGAGCTCATACAGCTCATTGTTCGTTCGGATGCGGAAATCATCGCCAACTCGCACTGGACCCAAGATCTTACGTAAGACTTTTCTCTCGAATACTCTCAAGGCTGCTGCATCAGTTCTTAATAGGGTCCATGCCTCTGCGCCATAAAGAAGCACGGGTAGGATGAGCGTCTTGTAGAGTATTAGTTTTGTTGCACGAGAGAGGCCTCTGCTACTCAATTGCCTATTGAGACCATAGTGGCACCTGTTGGCAAGAGTAATCCTGCGTTTGATCTCCAGACTGACATCATTTTTGGTGGTAAATAAATTCCTTGACTGTATCAAAAGTATAGTTATCGGCCGTAATCTGAGAATCAATACGCCGCACGTCTCTACTTGTCGATAACATATACTTTGTTTTGCCCTCATTTACTGCCAGACCCATCTTCTTAGACTCCCGTTCAATAGCACTAAAGGCAGCAGTAACATCTCGCTTGGTACGCCCTATGATGTCGATGTCGTCAGCGTACGCATGTAATTGGACACTTTTTTGAAAAATAGTGCCATTGCGATGCACTCCTGCCTTTCGCAGAACACTCTCCATGACGACGTTGAAGAGGTCGCATGATAAGGGGCCGCCTTGTCTGAAACCTCGCACGGTATCAAAAGGTTCGGAGAGGTCCATTCCTACCTTGACGGAGCTGAAGGAATTGCTCAACGTCATTCTGCAAAGCCTTATCAGCTTCGCAGGTATACCGAGCTCAGACATTGCGGCAAAAACACGATCCCTTATGGAGCTATCGAAGGCTGCCTTATAGTCGACAAAAAGATGATGTGTGTCGACTTGTTTTTCGTGGGCCTTTTCCAGGATTTGGCGCAGTGTGAAGATCTGGTCGATGGTGGATTTTCCAGATTTGAAGCCGCACTGATAAGGTCCAATCAGTGTTTTGACCCCTATATTCTTCAACAACTCTCCCCCCGAGAGACCGACGTAAGGTATTACTTCGCGGAGGGCTGGTTAGCTTTGAAGCTCTATCATACTGAATCAAATTTCGCCTTCGTTCTTCCAACCTTCGGAGTACCTGCATAACTTCTGCCATTCTCTGGCTGTATTGGCTCCATATAATCCTAGAATTCAACATCTCTTCTATAAGCCTAACTCGTTTCCCTGGGCCATCTAAATCTGGGGCAGCATGTTAGAATATGCGTGATGGGTGTCTACACATGTACATATATGTAAAGAGAAACTTGGCTTATCTGCATTTGACTTCTGCAGAGATTGTAGATCGACTAAGAAGAAGGCCACCGTATTTTCTACTTCATTGCCAGTGCACCTCTCTGACTCGATGCAAATTTGTCTTATTCATTCAACCTTCAGATTGGTTTTCAGCATCTAATTCCAAGAAAATCAAGCGAAAGCCCAATTGCTTATTGTCGGGAAGGTTTAATTATGGTTTTTCCAGTTAACTCTGGGCCGTCGCTTTATATAATATTCAACTTATCGGTACCCCGGGAGGACACAACGATATCCTGGGCAACTGCAGAGCGGATGAACTGGCCAGACACGGCACGACCATCAAACTCTCCAGCAAATTCTTAAGTATTGGGGTCCCTGTGAGGACCTGCAAGCTCATGATTGACAACGAGATCACGTACTCTGTCAACTGCAGGTGGGCAGCTTCTGATAAGGGCAGAGTGGCGCGCATAATCTGGCCGAGGCAGGATGGAAGGCGCACTGCAACACTGCTTAACCTCCAAAGAGATGTGCTCAGTACGGTCATTAGAGTCGTGACGTGTCGACTTTCAAATGGAATTGTGATAAGGTGTGAGGAACTAGGTCAATAATCCTGACTGAAGGATTGTAATGACCAATTATGTATGTATGTATGTGATGGGGTGCGACAAAATCGTTTTTTCTAAAAAGGAAGAACAGAGGAAGAAATCGTCGTAGTCTAGCAGGTAGTGTGCTGGCTTAAGAGGGCTCAGACATCTTGCACAAAACGAAATATGAACAAATATTTCATTCGGTGACTTTCTCTCTTCTGGCAAAAACTCAGGAGAGTAAAATAAAATTACCATGAAAAGTTTCTCAAAAATTTGTCGTTCAGAATCCAGCATGTTGAAGCTTTAGAAACATGTAAATCAACTTCACTGTTCATCTTCTTCATTTTATAAACAGCTCGAGGTGGTTATAAGCGTTCTTCCTTCCATTCTTTTCATTTGCGCAAATCATCATCATCTGTAGCTTGCATAATGCTTCCAAAACCCTGGCACCCTGGTGCTAATTGCTAGTCTAACTAATGGTGTTTTCTTTTCTACCAAAAAATGTGCATTTTATTTAAAAAAAAATGCAATTTTGTGTTTGTTTCTTAAAAATGTTTCGCCCTCAAAAAGGGTGGTATGTTTTATTCTAAATAATTTGCACTTGCCAATGGTGGAGGGCATTGCATTTTATGCCCTGTATAAATCGAGAGTGCTGGTAATGCCCTGTAAAGCAGATGACTTTTATAGGGCTACCAGATGAAATTTAAAAAAGTCGCCTGGTATCGTTGTCCAATTTTGAAGTTAATTTTTTCATTGTTTTGTGGAGTAACATTACATTATTAAAGCTACATGGTCTGTAATATAAAAAAAAATTGTATTCAGTGTTAGAACAGTGTTAAAATTTTTTTTTTGGTTATAAAAAAGTGCTCAAAAAATTAAGTCGAAAAATTAGCGATCTGGCAACACCTTTTTCATATTTACATCTTTTATTGAAAACAAATCAAGAAATACAACATATTTTTAAATATGGATATTGCTGCATCTATTTAATTTGCAAAAATTGAAATATGTAAATCGGTTATTAGATTCATCTTCGTCATCTTTTGAACAAATTGTCATTTCCTCATTCATTTTCTTAATAAGTGGTAGAAAACACAGGGCATACCCTTTTTTTAAAATTTGTGTTTTGTTCTTCTCAAATAAAAAATTACATTACAACAGGGTTGGTCAGCAATTTTTTTTTAATGTACCTTGTAAGAGGGTGACATTTTCTTTGTAGAAAAGAAAAAACCATAAGATTACCTAACTGTTGCCATCTATGGTTCAGATTCGCTTATTTTATGGACCGCCCTCATAGCTAATTAGGCAGCTAATTTTTAAATAGAATGTGGCAGCACCGTGTGTGTGTGTTTCTAGACAAAATGTGTGCGAAAGTTACCAGATTTACGATTGAAAATTCTTTATTAAATGTGGGGTTTTTTTTTCTGAACGTAACAACAGTTGGAGAATTTTTTTATGTCTTTACAACAACAACAACAACAGCAATAAAGAAAACTAATATTATTTTAATTGCAATTAAAAATTTAATGGCTGGTAATATTTTAATGCCTTTATTATTGTCGTTGCTGTTGTTGTTGTTCATTCTCTAATAAAATCAATTAAGAATGGAACGTAAAAATCATTGACTAACTCACGAAATGAAACGAAAAAAAAAAAAAAAACAGGAAAGAAAACAGAAAAGCCTTGGGTGGTCCGGCTTTTAAATGGCTACCAATATTGTGTAGAGAAATCTACACTTTTATTGATCATAAAAATAATTTTATTTGCTTATAGACCACACCACCATTGGACAGACAGACAGACAGATATGTAGACAAAAGCATTAGATAAGGCTGTACTAATATTGCTGTTTTAGTACGTACGTACATACCATAGGTACATATCGTGTGGTTAGCATGTGGGCTTTGGAAAAATTATACACACGATTAATGATAAAAATTGAACTTAAATTACCACACACCGCCACCCAATACAGAAACCGTAAAAACTTAACAAATACAACACAATATAACGTCAGCTGTAATCAATAACATTCGAAAAATGGGGCGACAAATCTATGCAATTGAAGCCATTGTTGGGTAGTCAATGACAGAAGGTACCTTCTTAAGTCGAAAAGATAAATTAATAGAGTGATCTGCTGTAACCTAACCAAATCCCTGGGGAGACATCACTACGGGCACGTTATGCTACCAAAAGACCTCAAATGCCCGAAATTTGTTGATCAAGAATTGAAAATGGAAAGAAGTCGCCGTAGTCTAGTAGGTAGTGTGTTGGCTTATTAGACGAAAGGCCCGAGTTCAAATCCCAGGTCAGACATCAAAACGAAAATATGAAAATATTTCTTCGGCGACTTCCTCTCAGCAGATTTCTGGCAAAAACTCTGATAGTAAAAATTGTCATGAAAAGCTTCTCAAAAATCTATCGTTCGAAGTCGACTTTAAACTGTAGGTCCCGCCACTCATGTATAAAATTAACGCACACAACCTAACCTATTGAAATTGGAATCTGTAAACAGCTAAATACCAAGTCTAGACCAACGCATGGCTGCTTAACTTACCTAACAGGTCATTACAAAGGCCATTTGTCTTCTTCGACAAAGACATTAGAATCTAAATTGAGATTACTGCCTTAAGATTTTCTATACTTTTGTATGTTTTAGTATACTTTGTATTTTAGCTGACGCTATACATATGTATATACAACGCTATGTTCAGTGTTGCCTTTGCGCATGAATAGTTTCTTTTTTTTTATTTAACATCCGTAACACAGTAAATGCCAGATTAGTTTATGAAACAACAATTAACAGCATGAAAAAACAAAACTTAATGAATTTTATTGGTAAATTAAATTACAACCAAAAAAAGTGTAGTTTTGGTAATAACAACAGTTAAAAATAATGTTTAGAGATTGTGAAAGGCGCATTAGAGTTTCCTATGAAAAAACCACCAAATGTCCATTGAATGGAATCCATTAAAATCCCGATTTGTTATCAGATACTAATTAACCAATAAATGAATTCTTTTTTGAAGTTTACAATCTAAAGGCTAGGATTACAATCACATATGCATGCAATTGTACACAATATCTGGCAGCACTAGATTATATTAAACGCAGTAATAAGTCTGTAGATTTCACGCAAATGCCATGGTCATGCCTGGTATTGAATCTGTTTTAGATTTCTTTGGCCACAACTCGCAACCATGGTTCCGAGTCCTCATGAAATCCGAGTTTCACTTTCACGGTGCAACATACTCAAACACAAAACGGAAACAACTTCTCAACTTGGGTAACGCATCAGAGATCAGCAATGAATCGTTTTTTCGCTACTCATAAGCACTCATGAAATTTTGAATACTCGTATAAGAGAGTCAACAATATTGAAATTTAACTATGTACTCTGATTCATTCATACTCATTACAAAAGTTGATATGTAGTACAGGTTGCAATGAGTATGCGTATAACGTTAACATCAAACTCTTACTATTCGAAATACGTTTGATTCATAAGCCTTATACATACATACAGGGTGGCTGATATATAATGCAACAAAGTAAAGCGCTATATTTTTTTAATTTTTTTTTTTAATTTTATTGTTCAAAAGCAAAAAATGTTGGAAATAACATCAAATTTTAGAATCAGTTTAGATTTGTTCGAATTGGCCACCTTTGGTACGAATTATGGCCTTCAAATGGCCGACAAAGCCATCACAGGCTGCACGAAAGTGGCTCTGCGGTATTTTGGCCCATTCCCCACGAAGCGCCGTCTTGAATTGATCGACATTTTGGTATTTTTTAGTGAGAACCTTACTCTCCAAAATGCCCCAGGCGCAAAATTCCAACGGATTGAGATCCAGAGATTTTGGTGGTGGTAACCGTGCACCCAAAGAAGTTCAACATTACTGACAGATCGTTAAAAATCTTCTACACGAAACACATCAAAGTGTCCTTCTCTTTCCTCTTCTTCCTCATCACTATTGGTCCACCAGAAGTCAATTACCGTGTATCCAAGACCAATGCATTGCCGGTATATACACCAATTGCATAACCGGGAACCACCGGATCGTCAGACCAGAAGTCTCTATCTGGAACCTAAAATTGAAAACATCCTACCGAGAGTACTATAAGGACCTGAACATTTCTACTGTTGTATCTTCCTAATATTGCAGCGCGATGTCGGTAGTCTATATGGACGCCAGTATTTTATTATTGATAGATTGGCGCGCAGCATTTGATGCTTGTTAAGTGTTCATGGCATTACACTGTTTAAACGTTTATAAGCCCAACGTTTGGATGCCCAAAAACCGCCAAGTTTTTCTTTTTCTAAATTGGAAAGTAACCGTAAACAATGCCTGTAGATGGTTGCCTTTATGCCTGTGATTAAAAACAAAATCAATAAAACCATTAACAGTGACACAAACACACGCACATACACACACATACAATTATATCACAGAAAACAAACAAAATAAGATAAATGATGAAGAGTAACAAATTATTTTTAACACTTGCAAAAAAAAACAACAAAAAAAGAAAGAGCGAGCTAGCTAGAGAGAGATAAAGTAATGAAGACATTTACTGCAACAACGGGTAGTAGTTTCATGGTGAATTAATAAACAACAAAAACAATACCCGTTTCAACAACATTATCATTACGTTACGGGGAGGCAATGCAGGGAAACGAAAACAAAAAAATCAAAAAAGGAATCGTTGTCGGCTTAGTTTTCAACACTTTGATGTTTGAAAAGAATTAGAGCACAAAGAATTTGAAAAAAAAAATAAGAGAAAATGTAACAACAATAACAACAACAAGAAAAAAGGAAATGACTTCAAATTATCAATAATTGTTATATGTACGAGGAATATGAAATAAATCTTTTTTATTGTTTTGTTTTCTTTCTTAGAGAAAAACAGGAAAAAAAAAAAAGAAACACAATTAAAGGTAAACAAAGTATGTAGTTTTTTTTAATTATAGCCCGGGTTTCAAACGGCAAGATTAAGAGTACAAACAGAATATGACGACCGTACGTTGTTTTTTTTTTCTTTTTTCATACAAAATTTTCAATTTAAAAAACTTCGGTAAATTCGTTATGATATGCGTATGATTTACCGTTAGATGATGTAAACGCTCTTTTACTTGTTATGTTTACGTAACAAATAAAAGTGAGGCTGATGAAAATTATTGACCCAAATGAGCAGAAAATTTAAATGATGACGAGAATCTAGAATTCTATCGTTCTTGGGTTTATTGAAGAAAGATCTTTGCAAAAATTGGAATGAAATTTATGCCACATATTGAATTATTTTTAGAAAATTCTACTTTATTCTGGTACTTTAGAATCTTGACAGTTATCCATGACAATATGATTTGAATCAATAAATATGCTACGCAAAGATAGAATGAAATCTGGAAATAAAGTCCCAAAGGCCAGTACATCGAGATCTAAGACAAAGGTGGTAATCTATCCATAAGGCAATTAATATATCAATAATTAGGTGTTCTGATGTAGTTAGGACTTTTTGAAGGATACGCAATGATTCGTGACATTTAAAAAATTCGGATGTTTAAGGATGACCAGCATTCACCGTCTACACTGGGAACCTTGAGTCCTACCAGTGCCGACACATAATGTAATGCTTTCCAAGCAATTTTTAATGGCATATCACTACCTATGTACACCACTTACACCCTACAGAGACAGTATAGGGGCTACTTTCGCCTTCCATAGACATACGCAAAAGTACACTAAGGGCCATTATTACAACTTGCCGTTAACTAAAGGGGAGGATTTTAACGGGCAGATAAATTGTTTTTCATTATTATAAGTGCACAATATGGTAGAAGTCAGCGTTAAGCTAAAGGGAGGATCATCCTAAGGGTAACTTTAAAGTTACCATACTTTTTCAATATGGCAACTTCAAATATAAACAAAATGAGCATATACAACAACAAAAAAACGAAGCTCGGCGTTGCCACTGCGTTTAATAAAACTTTAGTTGAGCAGTGTTATCGACATTGCTCCGGCACTGGCATATTTTTTACATTATTTTATTTATAAGTTGTAATAATGAAAATAAGTTAAAGGTAACTTTACAGTTCCCTTTTTAGCTAAAGGTACCTTTAACTAAACCCAAGTTTAACGGCAAGTTGTAATAATGGCCCTAAGCGTTATAAGTTGAATATTCAGAATTGTGGTACATATTCACTTTGAATGCCACAGTCTAACTAACTAATGCTTAAAAGGCAGGCACAATTTCAAATAGTTGTTGACGATTTCATAACCTGTTCTACAGCCCTAAACGAATCTTAAATGGTTATTCTCCTGCCAGAGCATTTTTGGTTTAAATTGGAAATATTGGCAACATTTAGATGTCAATAAATTAAAAAAGTTTAAGATCTGGTGTAGGGTACAAGCAAAAAAAAAAATTCTTGAAAACAACGTGTAGCCACTGTTTGTTTAGAAGCAAGCACCCTAGGAAATAAACAGGATTCCTAAGAACCAGATGGAGAGTTCCTTGAAGGCATGAAACCTTCTGTGTTAAATACTAAAATTAATTGAAAAGAAAAAAAAACTGAAACCAACACGAGAGACAGAGAAAACCTTAGCAACACAGTAGTAATAACAAAAACAAAACAACACAAATAAAATTTCAATTACTCTCTTTGTACCTATACACCTATACACACATTCTCTCTCTCTCTTTCTCTCTCTTTCAACCTATCCCACCACTATACCAAGGAATAAGAAAATAAGGATAATAATTAAATTTTGTTTGTTGCTTTTGCTTTAAATGTCTTCATTAGTTCTCTGTTATTAATGATGTTTTCTAGAGAACTTCGTTCATGTGTTCTCCTGAAGATAAAAGCCGAACCGAAAAAAAACGACAACAACTAAAAAACAATAAGAATTTATACGAATACATATATGAAATGTGTTAAGCGGATTATTTAAACAAAAGCAACAAAAAAAAAGAAATAAAAGTCTTAAGATATCCTTAGTAATTCCATTTAAAACTAATTTACACAATAAGGATTTACGTATGTATGTATGTATGTAAAGTCAAAGAGAAAAAAATTACAGAATTCCAAACGTGTTTTAAAAATCAGAGTAAAACACTTACGACAGATTTTTTACAAAAACAATCTAAAATTACCGCACCACCGATCTAATGATGTGTGATGGTATGTGTTTGAAAATTTCCTGGGAAATAGTGTTCGTGTTTCCTCTCAATGTCCTACATCATCTTATTAAGCGACTATTACATCAGCGATCTTCGCCTGTCGGCACGCAATCAGTTTAGTTCCTTCACTGAGTTGACTTAATCTTAGTCATTATAACCCTTTAGTTAGGATTACAACCTGGCTTCTAACATCAAACATGTTGTGTGTCTAAATTTTATATCCATGAGTTACGTCACCTACAATGGGAAGTCGACTCCTAACGATAGATTTTTAAGAAATTTTTCATGGCATTTTTATTTTACTCTTAGGCCCGTTTTCACAATGTGTCGACAAACTGCCAGTTACTAAATGTCGACATAAATTTATTAGACTGATAAACTGCCCGTTAACAATTTTGGTTTTCTCAATATACCGACAAAAACATTATTTTCATTTGGCAATACCTCTCAAAATTGTTGTGAAAGTTGGGAACCCTGTCTTCAAGTGACAACTTATTAATATAAATGAGCTGTTTTCCAATAGTGAAAAAAAATAACACAAAATAAAATCAATATTTCCCCATAATCTCCTCCCGGTGACTGAATTCGTACATGTGTACAGTTGATCGTACCAACCACCTTTGGAAATTTGGATATTCGAAAAAATGCAACCACAGTAGCTGTATGCGGTTGATTAAATTTAATAAAATCTCCGGATAGAGCTGCTATTGCCTCAGAGACGTCTCTTTCTGCCCGGTAAGCAGAAGATACGCTTACTCCACAAAAATCTCCCGCCGTTATAAGAAAATTGCCGGTGGCATAATATCGTAATGTTAGCAACAGTTTGATTTCGGGCGTAAGAGCATGATTTCTGTCCGTCATTGAGGAAATTTTGTCGGTGATCATATCAAGAACCATTTTAAATGTTGCCTTTGACAGCTGGAATCTTTTGAAAAATTCATTATCATCCATGTCAGCCAGGCAGTTAGGCCTGGCATGATAAACTCTTTCAACATTTACTTGTAACTCATGTTCTTCGAGTTCATCCTCCATAAAATTAATGTTTATTCCTCTATTAAACATTTTTTCTAAAATATATTTTATTTTTTCAAAAACTCAAGGTATTGCCACATAAAAAATATGAACAGCAGTCAGCTGATTGAATTTATCAGTACAACAAATAAATAACCGGCAGATGAGGGCTGGTTAGTTTTGCGACAAAATAGAAGCAAATGAGACATTGAGAAAACCAAATTTCTTTAATCTGCAGTTTTTCGTTGTGAAAAAAGATAATCGCCTAATGAGAAAACAGCCCTTAGAGTTTTTGCCAGAAGATTAATGAGAGAAGAAAGCAATTCATTTTGTTCGAGATGTCTGAGCCAGTTCAATCTCTGGATCAATCTCAAGATCTTGTGTAATACCTACTACACTGTGGTGATTTTTAGCTTCCCTAAAGCTGGACATTCATACAGTATACTAAGGAGTATACTAAAGGAGCCTAATTGAGGTCCTGCCAAAAGCCGAAAGACCTGTGTTTCTTTCCCTTGCCAGAGTAGGCCAGATTACTATGGATAACGACAGGGTACCCAAGGCAAATGCAACGAGACTAAGTAATGAGATTGAATGGAGAAACTTGAAGGCTACATATTCTGTTAAGAGAGGAACCATTCTATCTTATACGTACGGGCAACAAACAAATAGTGGGACAAGAACAAGGGTATTCTATTTCAGAGTGAAATACTCGAAACTCATCGAAGCTCATGAAACTTTCAAGCGGAAGTTTACGCCATCGAAAGATTTGCTTAATTCAATTTGGACATAGCACATAGCAGGACATTGCTGACAATGAGACCGCCATTCAACCATTGATTGCCTATGAGGTAACCTCGAGGTTAACATAGGACTGTCACTTAGACAGAGAAATAGGACGATCCTTTAAGCAGGCAGATAAGCATGCGAGAGGGAATCTTCAATGTCGCTGTTGAGGGAACTTTCTAGATTGTGTGACGAGGTTGCGAGTCATGCCAGAATGTATACTAGGAACGTGTGCGGCGACAATGCATCACCTGGATGTTTATCGAGAACTAAACACAGAGTTATCCGAACCGTCAAACAACATTCAAAAGTTATTATGGGCAACAGATTGAGGATTGTACAATATGTCGCAGCACTCTAACACCTCTACAGTACAATAATAATGACATGGGTTCAGTTGCTACCATATGGCCAAATTCTTTATAAGAAACTGAGAACCTTTAACTCCTGGGAAGGAGGAGGAACAGTATTGCCGGATGTAATTTTATGAAGAAAGCGGAGTGAGGGTAGTTATTATACAAAACAAAATATTAATTTTTAAAAAAGTGTTGCCAGATGTCAAATCAATTAAATGCACAGAATTTTCCACAATATGAAGAGCATAGGCATTATTAAGAAATCGATGAATTTTATTAAGCCAAGATTAAGCAGAAAATATTGACGAACTAATAAATGGCGATTATAAAAACAAAGAAAACATTAAAAATCATCAGCAGCAGTTAAAAATTTGTAAAAATCTTTATCAATTTTGCCTAAAACCATAACAAACATACCGCAACAATATATGCAAGTACATAAGTCTGACGGGGATCATTATAATCTTTCAACGTCCGTCCGACGCCGCCAAACATTAAAAATAAACGTTAAGCGCCAAAAACTTAAGAAGAAAACAACTTGGCGCCACTTTCAATTCCTCTTTTTTTCTTGTTTTTTTTTTGTTTTTGTTTCTCTTTCATGAGCACTTTCAACAAACCACAACGGGAACACAGGCACTGCGAGCATAAAATTTAACGTTTAGGTGTGTAAGTGAGTGTATGCATGGATTTTAAAAGTTTAAAAACTTTGATTTTTCAATTTAAGATTCAGCGGCAGTGGCAGCGGCTCCAATGAAGAATTAACAACGTCAATAGCCACCATCCATCCATCTATCCATTCAACGATTGGTAGTTAATGTATGTGTTGCTAAAACTGCCATACAGGCGGGCTTTTTTAATGGCGGTAGCTGTATGAATATCGCATAAATTGCCCTCACCAACGGCAAACGGACTTGCAAACATATGTACATGCTTGATAAAGCCATGGTCGGGTTAAAAAATATTGATTTTTAATAATTTTTTGTTGTTGTTGTTGTGTTTTGTTTGCCTTTCTTTTATGGTTCATATAAACCCCCGGTTACGCCCATTTATCATTTAAAATCACAAAAATTTGTAAAGAGTTGTTCTTGTTGTTGTTGTTGTTTTAATAGCGCAGAGTTGTAAGAACAAAACAAAAAAACTGCAAAGGACAGACAGAAGTCATCACACTCAGTGTCACCTACACTTACAGCACTTACTCATCGAATCTTTTAAGGTCTGTTTGCTTGGATATCTATGTATGTCTGTCTCTTCCTTTATTGTTTCGCTCATTAGGCACTACCAACACATGTATGTATATGTCTTTAAAGTGCTGCCAAGGTGGTCAATTCTTGCTACTATTTATTCGCTTGATTTAATTCCTCACCTCATTTTATTTGCTGTTGTTGTGAAAAAATCAAGGCGGCCTTATACCGGCTTACATTGTAAATAAAAGAGAGAGGGGAGCGCTAGCTCGCTTACAAATATTTTCTGTGTGGCGCTTTTAAATGGACGGATAATCTAAATATGCCGCCATGTTGCTGCTTGACTGATCTGTTTTAAATAATTTTTGTTGTCGTTGTTGTTTTTTTTTTTGTTTTTTTGGTGTATAAAACATTTGCCATTAAAATTGAGAAAAGAATATTGTAATCCTCAACGAACTTACTGTTACACTATAAGAGATTTTATTTCTTTTTCCATATCGTTTTAAATAGAAGTTAATACAAATTAACACGATATGGTAGCACATTTTTCAATACTTTACACTGTTTTGTGGGCATCTTTCTTAGATTGCCTGGATTTCTTTATTGTCACAACAACAGATCTTGGGCGCTATCAAATATTTGCATGCGCCTCTTCACATTTGATTGGTGATCTTGACATGTTCCCGACAATTCTCATAAACACCCCGGCTAGAATGATTGTTATTGCCAGTCTCCGATTGCTAGAAGATAATGCTGCCAATTGTTACGTTTTCTACCTTTTTAAAAACGTTTAAAATATGAGCTCGTAGATTGCAAATAAAATAAAAATAAATTTGTATTCAGTTTTAAGATTCTTTATTATTCGCACAATTCTGTGTGTCACTGTTCACAACTTGATGTAAACAACAACAATTGCTTTGTTTGTTATTCCTCTGTTTACACCCTTTGCATAAATAACGTTTACAGGGTGGCTGATATATAATGCAACAAAGTAAAACGCTATATTTTTTTAATTTTATTGTTCAAAAGCAAAAAATTTTGTAAATAACATCAAATTTTAGAATCAGTTTAGATTTGTTCGAATTGGCCACCTTTGGTACGAATTATGGCCTTCAAACGGCCGACAAAGCCATCACAGGCTGCACGAAAGTGGCTCTGCGGTATTTTGGCCCTTTCCCGGCGAAGCGCCGTCTTGAGATGATCGACACTTTGGTATTTTTTAGTGAGAACCTTACTCTCCAAAATGCCCCAGGCGCAAAAGTCCAACGGATTGAGATCCGGAGATTTTGGTGGCCATTGTGCGGTAGAAATGAAGCGAGGAACCTCCTTTTTAAGCCATTCTTGGTTGACGCGTGCTGAGTGCGGTGGTGCTGAGTCCTTTTGGAATGTCCATGGTCTGCGGCCGAAATGTTTGTCTGCCCAGGGCTTCAATACTGTCTTTAAGACATTTTCCCGATAATATTCGGCATTTATTTTGACCCCACGGTCGATGAATACGAGCGAGGAGCGATCATCGGCCGTTACGGCGGCCCACACCATTACCATCGGCGGCGCTTGAGTTCTGGTGGCCAATCGCAGGTGTAAATTTTCAGCTGACCTCTTTGGCAAGTAAACCCGATAATTTTGTTTGTTCACAAACTGCTCAATTTGCAATGGCTTCTCATCGGAGAAAACCAAATTCGGTAACTGGCCACTTTCGTGCAAGCGAAGTAACTCCTTGGCTCTTTCCGGTCTAACTTTTTTTGTCCATCGGTGAGCTCTTGCACTTTTTGGAACTTCAATGGCTTTAGTCCAAGCTCATTTTTCAATATGTGTTGCATCCGTTCTCGCGATATGTTCAGCTCACGAGCAATTTTTCTACCACTGCGGCGTGGATTTCGATCAAATCTGGCCTTCACTTTTCGGATCTTTTCTAGTGTTGTTACCGTTTTTTTCGTCCACTTTTTGGACGCAATGCAACACTGCCAGTATCACGGTAACGAGCAATGGTACGAGAAACAAAAGATTTATTCACATTTAAATGCTGGAGAGCTCTAACGATAGCTACCTGTGGTTTTCCAGCCAAATATAAAGCAATCACACTATCACGCTTGAATTTCATCACGAATAACTTTTTTTTCTGAATGCAATAGATCAAAATGCTTTTGTAAGCTTGTAAATAATAAAATAAACTGTCACTGGAATAAATCTGTCAGCTGGCAGACGAGCGGTTTACAAATGATAACAACCTGAAGTTGGTTGCAATACATATCAGCCACCCTGTACTAGACAATTGTTCGATAGATCTTTCAACCAAATCTTCAAACCATGATTACTCTCTTCAAACGCAGCGCTACTTCACAAAAGACTGCTACCACACGATCTATTGTATTGCCATTCCTTTTAATTTCTTCCCAAATACTGTTCCACTAACACTGTTCGCTGTAAAGAATGATAACTCCCTGCTGCAGATTCAAATGCTTCCTTTTGAGATCCAATAACACCACACGGATTTCAAGTACCAGTTCAGGTGATTCGTTTTCCTGACGACTTCTGGTTTTGTGATGATAAGGATAACTCTCTGTTTAGTATTCGATAAACATCCAGGTGATGCAGGTTCCATGTATACATTCTACTGATTCGTTTTGTTCATCACACAATCTACATATTGGACTTAAAGTGTTCCCTGCTTTAAATAAATGTTCCTTAATTTTGCCGTGCATAGTCAGAAGGCCGTTTACTATCCTCAGGCAACTTCAGCAATTGTTTGAGAAGAAGCGTCTTCTAAACCTCAATTCCTACTACACAAAGATTTTCTTGCTCTACCAGCGACCTTGAAGCTTCCTTTTCGTATGCTTGGCATGCAAACGCAAGTGGGGACGGTTCTTCCATCTGACAGAATGGAACGGATGTCTGCCTGTAGTTGCGTTTTTAGTTTCATCTTTATTTGGAGTCCTTGTTGAGTCAGCTCTCTCTCTCTCTCTCTATCGATCTAAACAATTTGTCCAACAATATGATGAACTCCATTTGCTCACCTTTTATGCTGATCAGAAGAAAAAATGGAAGAAATAAAAGACATAACAACAACAATTTGTTGTTGTATTTCTGTGGAATGTTGTAGTATGCCACCCTATTTATTTGCGCTATTCCATCTGTCTGTCTGTATTCATTTTGCCATTATTTGTTTGTGTTTATTAGCCCCCACACACCCGGTGGGCAAGTAAATAAAACAAAATACAACAAAAAAAAAACAGAAGAAATAAAAATAATTTAAAATTGTTGTAGCGCCAGTTGTTGTTCCGGTTTTATTACTGAAATAAACTTGCAACAACAACAACTAAAACAAGCCCCAACCGACATTTTGAGACAGTAGCTTTTATTGTATGTGTGTCGCCTCGTGGTATATCTAAGTGGCGGCTTTTCTCTTCTTTTTTTTCTCCGGTTTTTTCTCCTTTTTCTTTCTTCTTATTTTGCATTTTGTCGCTTGAGCGGCATTGCCACCCAGTATGTAAAAGCAGCTGCTTGCTGGCTGTCGGTAGATTGATCTCATTGCAAAAGACGCGCTGCTGCTCAAAAATGAACACAAGTTTTCAATGCAGTAGCTATGTAGCAAGCATTACCATTATGCGACATCGTGTTGTGTGGCATTTGTACAATATTTAGTGCGTTTTATTGCAATGGGTTGTGTGGCAATGATAGCTTTTCTTTCCGTAAATGCCACACACATCGTTTTTACGGCTGCTGCCATTGTCGCTGCCCGCCGCTATATTACAATCACCATAAAGTGCGATTGATTAACGCATGCTTTTAAGCTAAACAGGGTGTAGTGTCGCAGAATGTTTTCACTTTAATTTATTGAGAATTAAAATTTAATTGCTTTTCTTTGTTAATTTAATAAAAGACAACAGCTGGCCTATGTTGAAAAAATTAAATGTTAAGAGTTGCCATATTTCTTATTTTATAAACTATTTGTGGTTGATGAAGAGAAATACCCAAATATACTCTATTAATATTTAAAGAAACAAAGAAAGTTTCTTTTTCACATGTT
The DNA here is from genome assembly GCA_927399465.1 of Sarcophaga caerulescens. NCBI lineage: Eukaryota > Metazoa > Arthropoda > Insecta > Diptera > Sarcophagidae > Sarcophaga > Sarcophaga caerulescens. The sequence goes on from OV656868.1 coordinate 86,210,997, forward strand.
TTAAGCAGCTCTTAAGCATTAACTGGACCAATGCTCTAAAACGCTCGAGTTTTATTTGCTTTATAAAACACAATGGAACAATGAACGCTGTTAGGCATAGTTGAAGCTGCCTTAGGAAGATTCGCAAGAGAGGTTATATGCAAGAACTGCGGCCTTATAGCACGTTCACATATAAGAAGGTTATGGTTATCTAAAATTAACCTTGGAGATAACCTTGTGGCGTTCACATATGACAAATATAACCTAAACATATGCGAGAATGACAGAAATTGACAGCTGTATGCATTTGTATGTTTTTTTTTTTATTATTTATAAAAAGTTCATTATTATATTACCTATACTGTCTTGCATTAATTTATCAAAATTTACAGCCTTGTTGCCACTTAAAATTTCTTCTACTTCCTTGTAGTGGACCCAAGTGGAAGGGGAACCACCAGTCGACCCCATCTGCTTCTTTTTTAATCTATAAAATATAGAATATAATAAATGTTGTAAATGTTTACTTTCACTTAATTGTATCGATTGGTAAAATTATGGATTTTCTCTTTGATTTCTCCAGTGCTGTAACACATTTGGCGTTTGGTAAATTCGCCCTCGATGTGTGCAAAAATGTGTACATTTTTTTTCGCGGCTCGCAGGTCATCAATGTTGTCTGCCCAGTACTGCACCAGCATTATCTCAGCATCTGAAACCACAGAACACGAATTTTTCTTTTTCTACAATATAAAAAATTGATATATTTAAGTATATATAAAAAATAAAAATATAAATTTACCTCTGTGTCGTCTCCATAGCAAATGTTTTTTTTTTTTCTATTGCTGTCAAATTTTAGTAAATATATTCACAATAGATATAAAGCGTTGCATTTTTGAGTATTTTATTGAATACTTTTCAATGCAACAATGCGTATTTTACTAGGCTATGAGGTAACCTACAGCTGAACTTGGTTATCTTTTCATACAAATTGTATGGCTAACCTCATACATTTGTGGCTTGGTTACGAGATAACCTCGATAACCACGATAACCTAGCTAACCTGCTTATATGTGAACGTGATATTATACAAATCAGCATAGTTGTACTTATCACAGCGCCTAGTTTTCTAAAATCTAATCTATTAAAAGAGCGTTTGCGCGTAGCCTTTTTTACAGTTTTCCTAACATACTTGCCAACAATACGGCAACACATGCATTCTCTCTATGCACTGTTCACAATGACAGCCCTATTGACTGTCATTATATACAAAGAATTCATAACACACAGTTCAACAAATCCGTGTAAATCAATCAGTTTTTGCTCTCAATATAATAAAAACAGAAAAAGAAAATGAAAGAAAAGGAAAATGAATTAATAATTCAATTTAAATTGAATTGAATTGTTAAAATCTAGAATTTACAAGCCCATTATAATACGTTTGGGGAACACAAAAGGAACAAAGAAAACTTTGTTCTTACACACACACGCACGCACGCTTACTTGCCAGTTACAAAAATGAATCGTCGTGGCATTTGATTTGTTGCACGATTATAAATTCTAGGCAACTGTGCTATTGTCTTTATTTTTCTTTCTTTTTCTTTTTGTTTCTGTTTTTTTCACTTTGTAAGGGAGCATAATGTTGGTCGTGTAAATCATTTTGAATGTGATATGGTATGGTGTGGTGTTATGTGATATTAAGACATTGGAACACATTAATTGGTTTACTTTGATTTCATTTCAAGACTTGTATCTGGCACTCAAAAACTGGTCTTGCTGGTGGCAGTCCCGTGCACTTTATAATGGAAATTCTATGCCTGGGCCGCCCGCACTTGAAGCACAATCTCTTTTTTCTTTTTTTTCTACAATAAAATATTGATAAAACAATGGGCATAAAAACAAAGAATGAACAAAAAAAAAGACAAAAACAAAATGTTACAAATATTCTATTATTGTTCAAGTGTTGCAACTCTCTCTCTCTCTCTGTCTACGGATCTATGGGGTTCTATTGAACTACGTGTGCCGTGTATGGTTTACAATTTACAATGTCCATATAAATTTAGTTGAAATGCTTTTTTTTTTTTTTATTACAGCATTTGATTTTTATGACTTTTGTGATTTTAGCTGGAAATCCTATCGTGCCACAACACCACAATACCATACGATAGATTAGCTGCGTTCTTTGACTACAACTTGGAATACATGTGAGGTAAGCGAGTATTTTGTAATCGATGACTGTATCTAGTTTATAACATCTGTGTGATTTATGTTGCTGGCGGCGGTTAGTTGGTGAGTAGGCTGTTGAAAGCGTAGCGATAACTTTCTTAAGAAATTACAGTTCAATACAAAATTGCTTCATATTTATAAAAGAATAAAAAATTATTGCCACTAAGAAAACAGCTAAAAATAAAACAAATTTGCTTCGCAAACTAGCAAAGTTATCCATCCACTCAGTAGTTTTAATCCCACCGGTAAGCCTTCTTTCTTTCATTTGAAGTGGCATTTCTTTAATTTAAGGTTTGTGTGCTTCTTTATGGCGCAAAGGCATGGACCCTATTGAGCTCTGATGCAGCAGCCTTGAGAGTATTCGAGAGAAAAGTCCTTCGTAAGATCTTCGGTCCAGTGAGAGTTGGCGATGATTTCTACATCCAATCGAACAGTGAACTGTATGAGCTCCTCAACGACATAGACGTTGTGCAGCGTATTAACATCCAGCGGTTGCGCTGGCTCGACCATGTCGTTCGAATGGAGGAGGATGCTCCGGTGAGACGGGTATTTGATGCGGCGATCTGCGGAAGTCGGCGAAGACGACGACTTTTGCGTTGGAAGGACCAAATCGAGGAAGCCATGTTATAAATTGGTGTGAACAACTGGCGTAGACCCCTGGATGGATGTTTTAAGGCAGGCCGAAATCCATTTATCAGGCTGTTAATGGCCAATTAAGTAAGTAAGGTTCGGCATTTCGAATATAGATCGTTTACAAGCGAAGAATGCGTAAAAATAGTTACAACTTTCCACAAAAGCGGTGATATCAACATGAAGATTTGAAGATACTGCAAGCATTACAGATGTGGTCAAGCCAATGTGTCATCGCATAACGCTTCTATTAGAGAAAGTGTTGAAGATACCCTAGTTCAAATTTTTTGGCAAAAAATACCTTCACAAACTATACAAATTGGCAACACTTTACAAATTAATCGAGAAAACTGATTATGTTAATGTACATAAATGTTTTCACAGACTATTTTTTGAAACTTTGTTTACTAATGGTGTTTTCTTTTCTACAAAAAAATGTGCATTTTATTTTAAAAAATGCAATTTTGTGTTTGTTTCTTAAAAATGTTTCGCCCTCTAAAAGGGTGGTATGTTTTATTCTAAATAATTTGCACTTGCCAATGGTGGAGGGCATTGCATTTTATGCCCTGTATAAATCGAGAGTGCTGATAATGCCCTGTAATGCAGATGACTTTTGTTTATTTATAGGGCTACCAGATGAAATTTAAAAAAAGTCGCCTGGTATTGTTATCCAATTTGAAGCTAATTTTTTCATTGTTTTGTGGAGTAACATTAAGGAAACATTACATTATTAAAGCTACATGGTCAGTAATATAAAAAAAAAAAATTGTATTCAGTGTTAGAACAGTGTTAAAAAATTTTTTTTGGTTATAAAAAAGTGCTCAAAAAATTAAGTCGAAAAATTAGCGATCTGGTAACACCTTTTTCATATTTACATTTTTTATTGAAAACAAATCAAAAAATACAACATATTTTTAAATTAAATATTTAAATATGGATATTGCTGCATCTATTTTATTTGCGAAAATTGAAATAAATCAGTTATTAGATTCATCTTCATCATCTTTTGAACAAATTGGCATTTCCTCATTCATTTTCTTAATAGGTGGCAGTAAACACAGGGCTTACCCTTTTTAAAAATTTGTGTTTTGTTCTTCTCAAATAAAAAATTACATTACAACAGGGTTGGTCAGCAATTTTTTTAATGTACCTTGTAAGAGGGTGACATTTTCTTTGTAGAAAAGAAAACACCATAAATTAGCAATAAATGGTTTGATTAGCACAATATTGCTTATATTTTTTAAAACTATATAGAGTTGCCAGATTAAAAATCATATAAAAAGATGTTTTACATTGCACACTTGCATGCAACTATTGCATGTGTTAGTATTGGTATGGCTAGCATTTAACAAAATTTATGATAATTTATGGCTTTACTTAAAAACCAACACAAATTTAAGCAAATTTATTAAAAACAAACGAAAAAAAAATCACTTAACCTATCAAAAAATCATAATAAAAATGTACATTAAATTAAAAGGCAACAAAAAAAAAAGTAAACAAACCAATCATTTCATATAGAAAACCACATAAACAAAGTAACTCACTCACTCAATCAAGCACAAACACTATTAAGAAAATAAAAAAAAAAATTAAAACAGAGCAAAGCAAATCATATGGAAAGAACAACAACACTATGGCAGGCAGCAGTGCTTTAAAATAAAGTAAGGCAAGCAATACAAACCAAAAAGAGAAGAAAAAAAAAACCATACTGAGAGCAGACCACACACGATGTTGTTGTACAAGTCGCGAGCGCTGTGTATTTGGTTGAAAGGACCACCCATGTTGTTTAAAATTAAGGACCACACGCGAAGCATTTGCCATACGATCAAAACAATAACAACAACAGGCACAGACAATAGCCGAAGCAAGCAAATGAATTGTAACACAACGAAATGAAAGAAAAACAACACAAACTACATCTCTTTTTCAAACAGTCAGTTGTTGTTTTTGTTGTTGTTGTTGATATACATTCAATCAATTTAATGTTTTGTTTTTTTTTTTTTGTTAGAGCAGAGCAGTTTATATAAAGAAGAAGAAAAATAACCACTACAATATGATACCAAAGAATGACAACAACAACAATGTAAATATAATAGCAACAATATTGGCAACATGCAAAACAACAATTACAACCACACAACAACAGAACAACAGAACACGAATAACATACAATATTTATTGTATTAAAATGTTAAACATCACTAAAATGAATGAATTCATGTATGTAATGCATGTAAAGAGAACGTTTGCTAGCCCTTTTGAGAGACATGAATGAAATAAATGAATGAGTAAGTGAACGAGTGAGTAAGTGATTGAATAACTGTTATTAACATTTATTTACATCTGTGCGAGTGGTAATACACACTGAAAACGAAAACAACTTTGTTTTTACAAGCAATATTTACATGAAACACAATGTCAGCGTTAAAGCGTATCTAATAAGATTTATGAATTTTTCATAATTCTAATAAAAATTAAAGGCAAAAATACGTTAGAAATATTTTACATTTTCTTTTCTTTAATTTGTAAGTAAATAATCATAGTTTCCTAACATGTTAGAAAGATTATAAAAAAAAAATCAAAATTTTAATCAGTGCTACCGGTTATAATAAAAGTTTGAAAAGAAAATATGGGGTGATTTTTTAAGAGCTATAGGAAAATGTTTCAAAAAAAAAAAACACATAAAATTCAGAAAAATTCATGAAATCTTTATTTGAATCGATAGTACGGTCCATATAATTTAATGTTTGAAGATTATTTCATGCAAATGTTGACTGCAACTGCGCCTCAAATGGTCCATCCGCTTAGTCCAATTTTGGTATACTCTTTCCAACATTTCGGCCGGTATCTCACGAATAAATGCTTCAATGTTATCTTACAATGCGTCAATTGAAGCGGGCTTGTCTGTATAGACATGAGCTTTAACATAGCCCCACAAAAAATAGTCTAAAGGCGTTAAATCGCACGATCTAGGCGGCCAATTGACCGGTCCCGAACGTGAAATAAAATGTTCACCGAACTTGCCTCTCAATAAGTCCATTGTTACGCGTGCTGTGTGGCATGTGGCACCGTCTTGTTGAAACCACATGTCATGCAAGTCAAGCTATTGCATTTTGGGCAAAAAAAAGTTGGATATCATCTCACGGTAGCGCTCACCATTCACAGTTACGTTACGATTCGCAGCATCTTTGAAGAAGTACGGTCCAATGATGCCAAATTCAATGATTTGCAAGCGTTGTTCCTTTGTAAGACGATTCATGGTTAAATTATAGACCAAACTGAAGATGTTTGACAGTGAAACAAAACACGAAACGTGCGTGAGCTGTTTAAACCAGTGTTGCCAAAAAGATAATAGCTAAAAAATTACCCTTTAATTTTCTTTGCAGACTTTTTCATACCTAAGCTAGCACATACTGCGACTATTATTTATACTGAATCTGCACTATTGCAGCGCACCATTAGGTCAACATTCTGCATCAGGTAACTCAACTTTGAATCCCCTGCCAAAGCATGACATTCAAAACCGAATTTGCAGTGCCGACTACTCTAAGGTAATTGGAAGCCAAGGAAAAAAGTATTTCCATTTTACTACAACACTAGCTCTACCTAGCACAGTTTTTCATTTGAACAAGTAAGGTTCACCAGGCTCAATACTTGATTTTTTTTATAATTGCTGCAAAAACGACAAACCCTGAATGTATTGTAATAAAAACTTATTTAATTTAACATTTCATTTCAAAATACAGAGTCATAAAAATGCCTCTTATGATGTTCTTTAATGAACTAAAAAATAAAAAAAAGCAATAAAAAGTAGTCAACCAGACAACCTCCTTGTCAGACTCATAAAATTACCCACAACAGAAACTATTTTTTTATGAAGAAAATTTTTAATTTAATTACTAAACGGCCATACTGCAAATATTGCCTGTTGCCACTGTAAATATTTTCAATTTTTTTTTTCTATTTCCTTTTCTTTTATTTAGTTTCTGTAAATTGCAAAAATAATTTCATAGAAAAACAATAAAAGGAAAATACCGTTAATTTTGTTTAACATTGGAAAGCTTATCACAAGGCATTCCGATTACTAATCTATCAGCATTACTGCAGCTAAAGGAGATAGGGTGAGAGAGTGGTGGTACAACAACAGTTACGGTACTTTTGAAGCTGTTAAATATAAAAGGAAGCAAATGATTCTTTATTTGCAAACAAACAGGAGATGTTCTGAGAAAGTCTGTCTTTCTCCTTCTCTCTAAGATTCTGTTTAGTTCACTTATTTAACACACAGTGTTTTTTCTTCTTTGTTAGGGAGGGGAAAAAGGCAAAGAAGAAGCATAATTACTCATTAAAAATGTTACCTTTAGGCGCTTTTAATTTTTATTAAATTTTTTTATATTTTTGGCGTCGACAATTTAAAACCACTAAAGAAGAGAATTTGTTTCAACGGCATCATAATAGAGAAAATTTCATTGATATTGACAAGTATTTACAATAAAAACGTAGATTGGGTGTGGCATTGTGGAAATCAATTGGCAGAACTACCTCAACTTGGTTATTGTTGGTATATCGCGACCTGTGCCTTTGGTAGTCCTTTTCCCGTTGGACCTCTACTGTAAGGTCTAATCAGCGTAACTGAATCTAGCTGTAGGTGGAGGCATCTTGTCGGAGTCAGCAGGTCTACATAGTCCATACGATAGGGCTACCTATAACCACATGATAATTGAATTTCTTTGGTTTACAACTAAAGATTATGAAATGTGCGGTACATGGTTTCAGCAAGACTACACAAGCAACATGTCAGGAGCAATACAATGCAAACGAAGTGGATTTTGCTATAAATGAAGTTTCTAGAAAAAGTAATTTGCCTTCAATAAGCCAACAAGGTCATGTGATTCGATGCGGTTAGACTTTTTTTGGCAGTCTACGCGATTAATTTCCTAATGTTGAAGCACTTGAAAAGCATTATTCGCTAACTTATCGCCGAAATAAAGCCCGGTGGCATTAGTAACGTAAGATCGTGTACGTACATGCTAGTTGAACTTTAATTTTTTAACTTTATTTAGGAATTAATAAGGACACCATTGTTTGATTGCGTGCTGCTTATCAGTTGTTTATTTCAAAAAACATAACCTAACATTTATTCCACCACTATCAATCTGCCCATCATTTTTCAAAATAAGTTTCCCTTTATGCTTTATTTCCGTTACACAATATACACAATTACAAGGGAATTTTTTATTTGATTTTGCTTACTTGCTTGCTTTGTTAAACTTTTAAATTCCAAAAAAAAAAAAAATATCCCTACAATTACACGATGAATCATTAAAAAAAATATGCAGTTTCATGTATAAATATAAGCAAGGAAGTGTGCGTGTGTGTAACATACAAAATAGTGTAACAGTTTTAAAAAATTTCTCAATAAACAATTGATAACAATATATGTATGTATGTATGTGTGTGTCTGTGTATGTTGGGAGCACATTTTTATAATTGCATTAACTTGCAAGTGTGTTTACAACTCAATAAAATGTATCATTACGTATGTATGTAGTGGTAGTGCGGTGTATATTGTTTTCGTGTTTGCCTTTAGCCAACGAACCAACCAACTACTCCACTCGCTCACTCATCGATCAATTGTTCTGTTCAATTACAAAACTAAACTGAACGAACGACCTTTGCAACAATGTTCGTCGATTGTACAATATGGTATCGTTTGTTGTCGTCGTCTTTTTGTTTATTCTACACTAACAACAATGTAGCAAGGAAATTTAGTCATTTAGTCAGCAACAACAACAATAATAACAAAACAACAACGGAATATCATTAAATCCCTCTATTTTCCAGCTCATTTATTGTTGTTTTTGATTTATAATTTTCATGGCCGTTGAAGACAACATCATTATGGTGATCGCGATGATGATGATGATGTATTTGTGGTTGTATATTTTTTTAATTTTTTTTTCTTTCTTTCTTTCTTTCTTTATTATGGCTCCCGTATTTCCTCAAATTCAAAGTCTTTGAAAAGCTCAAGACAAAAAGACCGCCAACTGTTACAAAACCAGGGGCGTATTTTATTGTTGTGACGTGAGGCAACAAGAAAATTTAAAGCCAGCTGCTGTGAAGAAGGCAACAACAGTTTTTGATTTAAACAAGTCTGCTTTAAGAAGGAAATATACTGGGACAAATGACAGGATTATTCGATACAGACGAAAACACATACATAGACGGGATAGAATTGTAGTAAACACCAACCAAGCTGTACAGCTAAACCATGGGTAAGCTAAACTAAGCTTAGTAGCATAAGCATCTTACTAACTTAGTTGGATATTAAAACCGTTTCGGCGACTTCGCCTCAACAGTCTACTTTTGAAATTAACAGTACACAATATGAGTACTTTGAAAAGATAGGCTGTAATAATGACTAAAGGATTGTAATGTAAATAAGAGTGAGTCAACGAAACACTGGAAATAATTTAGGAAACCGTCAAGGCCATTACGGCAATACAAGCCGACTAATGGAAGAGCACCAAGAAGATGAGCCACAAGTAGATACGGTACCGTATGACAGTTAGGCGAAGTATCAAGCTGGTGGTGAAGGTACATAGTTCAAGTAAATTAGTATTCGACATACCCAATGATAACTAGCACCGATAAAAAGGTTTCGATCTCTAGAAATCAGAAATAAATGTATAAAGAGAGAAGAGAGGGTGGTTTCTTACGATAAAGAAGATTATGTAAGAATATAATATTTCGCATCTGAAGGTAGTCGATTAAGTCACAGCCCAAGATCATTTTCCTCCAGGACGATATACTGCTAAACCTAGTTAAACCATACACATACCGCGTAGCATTATTTAAAGATACTTGCAACTTATGTAGTGAGAGAGAGTCCAATTTACTGTAAACCTCTGCAAAATAATTAATCAGTGGAAGTATTAATTGAATTATAAGTTTCCTCTTAACTTCAACTGGTGTGAAGTTAGGCGACATTCGTAAATTACGAAGCAAGAGGTATACGTTACGCACAACATGATTAATATGGTCAGTGCATGACAAGGTGGAAGTGATCCAAAATCCTAAGTATTTAATCTTACTAACGTACACAAGAGATGTGTTCCCCAAGCAAATGGTCGGAAAATAACTCAAATCATATTCCCATCTACTGATTGGTAGAATGTAAGATTTTCCAGGATTGAGCATAAGGTTATTATCCTCAGCCCATTTTAAAATAGGCCTCAAGTCATAATTAAGTTTGTAACTTGTATCCTCTATCAGACCAATACGATTTGAGATGTACAGCTGAATATCGTCTGTGTATGCATGCACCTTAGTATACCTGCATACTGAAAATAAATCATTGACGAACATACTAAATAGCAGGGGGCCTAACACGGACCCCTGTGGAACACCAGATGTTATACGCCTCAGCCCCGACTGCCTATTTTCAATAATTACCCTTTGGGTTCGCCCATACAAGTAGTTCTCCATAAGAGATAAAGCGGTATTTGTAAATCCAAAATAGTGCCCCAGTTTTCGACATAAGATTAAATGATCAACCCTGTCAAAGGCCTTTGAAAAATCCAGTAGACACATAAGAGAGAGGTTTCCTTTGTCATATTCGGGCCTCATGTCATCAATTACTTTCAAGACCGCAGTAGTACAACTATGAGCAATGCAAAAACCGGATTGGAATGGGGACAAGAGATTATTGCAATTCAGATATGACGTAATCTGTTCAGCAATTAGCAATTATCTGAAGATTTATGATTAAACTACACATACATAACATACATACATACATACATAATTGGTCAATACAACCCTTTAGTCAGGATTACAACCTAGTTTCTCACACCACTTATGTTGTGTGCGTTAATTTTTATACATGAGTGATGGGGGACCTACAGTTTAAAGTCGACCCCGAACGACAGATTTTTTGAGAAACTTTTCACGGCAATTTTATTTACTCTTAGAGTTTTTGCCAGAAATTTGCTGAGAGAAAGTCGCCGAAGAAATATTTTGTCATATTCCGTTTAGTTAGAGATGCCTGACCTGGGACTCTGGGAACTCTTAAAGAATTTTATTACTTACACTCTCTCTCTCTCTTCTTTTATCACAATGTTTCAAACAATTTAACTGTTATTGTTATTATACGACATGCATAAGCATATTTCACATACACTGCATGCATGTAAGTTTGACACCAACTGCGGTAGGTCTTGATTGGAAATTATTGTTCCAAATTTTAAAAGAAATTAAAAAAAATTAATTCCCTACAATATGTATGGATTGCATCTGATAGAATGAGTGTGGCATTCTTTGTGAGAGTTGCCTCAATGAATGAATGAATGAATGAACAGATGATGATGGCTGCATTACGACGACGTTATTGAGTGGAAACGTAAAACCTCTTAAAATTTATATTCATCTTTGACAGCTTGAAATATATGTATTAAAGACGGTGATGTATTCATCGATTTTGTATTGTTGTCAAGCTGTCTGAGGTGTCGTTTGTCATTGTAACTGTGACTACGACTACGACTCAGGCATTGTCATTATCAATGGCATTCTTTCCTACGTTCGTTTATTACCTGTACACACTAACAGTTGCCATATTTTCTTTGTTAAAATTGAGAATGCCTTGGAGTTTGAGCTTGGTAATGGTAATGATGCGTAGGATATCTGTAATATACTCTTTTTAATCTAGTGAGAAAGAGAGGTGAGAGGGGTTCTTGTTTAGAAAAGTAAGAAGAAAAATGCACAGTTACAGTTATGTACATAAACGTGGTGATTATGCGTGGGTTATCTTTTATTTTCTTTTTAATCTATTGTAATGAAAAGGAGAGGGAGATGATGAATACATTCATGATATTTTGTTTACAAAAGATGACTTAATGATTGAAACAAGAGTAACATACAGTTACATACCGTTCGTTTTATATCTAAAAAGACATGCAGAGAGAGAGAGAGAGAGAGATAAGGAATAAATGCATGAGTTATTTGAAAAAAAAAACAGTTAATTACGAGACAAATGCTTTTTTTAGAATATTGTTACGTTTTTACTCTTTTAAAAACGTTAAAAATATGAGTTCGTAGATTACAAATAAAATAAAAATAAATTTGTGTTTAGTTTTAAATCAGGGATGCCCAAAGCTAAAACTGTAGTAGTATTGGTGAGCGAGAGAGAACTGCACTGAAAGAAAAGTTGTGTAAACTGAAATAAAATATACGGAAAAAATCCAAAAAGCGGAATTTACAATAAAATTTGGAATAGAAATTTTTCTACAATGGCGGCTTCTAAAGATGTCCCCAATTGATCAGTGTGCCGAATAACACTACTGCGTGACAATGGAAGGTTTTCGATAAGCTTAAAATTAAGTTTTTGAAAACATTTATTTAAAATTTTTTTAATGAACTCCTCATCAGAAAATGGTCTACCATGACTAACAATATCCAAGCTTATTAAGCTTGATAACTCCATTTTTAACATTTTATTTTCTGAGGTTTTTTCATTGTTTTCTTCTTCAAGTAACCACTAATTCAATTTTTCCAAATAAATTTTTTTATTTTTACAAAATAAATCATTAAAATCATCCATATCACTATGATAAGAACAATAGTGCCTTCTAAAAGCATATTCTCTACATTCCTTCAATATTTTATAACATGAAATGCATTGAGCATCACCAAACGCATTTTTTATCATAAAATATGTTTCGTAAGTCATAGTAAATTTTTTTCAGTGCTTTAAGCAAAAAATATTACAAAAAAATCGTACACCCGCCACGTATGTGCATTCGTCGCTGTCTGAGTGACGACTAACCAAAGAGAATAAGAATATGTGTGTTTTTAGTTTGCGCAAAAGCACTATGAAATGGGCATCTATGTTTTAAATCAATTCTTTATTGTTCGCACAATTCCGTGTGCCATCTTTCACGACTTGACTTAAACAACAACAATTTGCTTTAATTGTTATTATTCTTTACACTTTTCCGCGTACACAGTAACAATTGTTCAATAGATCTTTATAACAGAGATCTTCAAACCACAATTATTCTCTTCACACGCAACGTGTCTTCACACAGGTTAGGTTAGGTTTAGTGTGGTAGCTTTATACCAAAAGCTCACTTGAGCACGCATAGCGGCCCGTTGTGGCGCCACAGGTGAACGCAGTCCCTGTACTGACCAAGTTCCTCCGAGCCAATGAGGGAGAAGTTGGTCAGCGCAAGGGCTGCACATTTAAAGCACGACTACCCCACGCTGGAAAACCAGCCAGAAAGTTTGATAAACGAGGCTATGTCCTTGACGTCAATGGACGATAGCTCCGTCAAGCTAACAAGGGTTGGAGAGCCAAATAACCTATATCTGCATTTCTCAAGAGATGGGCATTGACATAAAAAGTGGATAACAGTCTCCTCTTCCTCAGCGGATCTGCATCCACGGCAGAAATCATTAAATGGGAGTCGCATTATTTCCGCGTGTCTACCCATAACACAGTGACCTGTAAGCATGGCCACTGTGATCGAGATGATGTTACGACCAAGTCCAAGTAACTGGTTGGTGCGCCTTCTATCCATTGAGGGCCAAGAGAGCCTAGCGGTGGAGCAGGTCTCCTCATTGATCCAGAATAGGTTGGCGTCCCGGGAGAATTTCCGCGCGATGGCCAGTTTGAACGAGGTAAGTGGCATTCCCAAGTTGATTGAAGAGGATTCCGGAAGAAGTGCGCCAGCCCTGGCTAGCTCGTCTGCTCTGCAGTTTCCCGAAATGTCGCAGTGTCCGGGGACCCAGATAAGTGTCACACTGAATCGCCCAGAAAGAAGGTTGAGGCAGCGGCGGCATTCCCTGACGATCCTAGAATTATCCGCAACGTTCGATAGAGACTTTATCGCAGCCTGGCTATCAGAAAAGATTGAGATGCGGGTGAAAGGAACTCCGTGTGCGAGGATCCACTGTGCGGCCCGGTAGATGGCCATTACATCCGCCTGGAACACGCTGCAATAGTCCGGCAGCCGGAGTGAAATATTCAAGTCCAATCTCCCAGAGTAGACTCCGCTGCCCACCCCGCAATCGAATTTGGAGCCGTCGGTGTATACATCCAGGAGTTCTGGGGGGACGGTCATATCACGGGTCCAATCGCTTCTGCTCGGGTGTCTTCACACAAGACTGACTGAATTCTTTCTGAATAGCCGTTGCCTGCTCTGTCTTGCCTTTTATATCGCAGGGTAAGCAGTCTGATGAATGCACTTGAAGGAGAATGTCTCTGCCTTTGCGAAATCTCTATAAATGTAAATAAGTTGTTTACGTTATTATTTACATTTGTCCTTGCAGTGTTGTTGTTGCTTGTTTACTTGCTTATCCCCTTTTTTATACTTATGTTGTTGCTATATTTTTGTTTTCGTTCGTTGATCATGTAAACAAGCACATTGTTTTGTTTTTGGAGCTTTTGTTTATCATTTTAATAACACCATTTCCATTTTCGTAACAATATTTTAAAAGAGTTGCTAGAAAAGCAAAATGTGGAAGTCATGTTGCGAATATTCACACACATTTTTGACCACTCGCAATCGAACTTATTCGATTATGCAATATTTCTGTTAATATTTAAGCATTTCCGTTATTTTTTTCATTTTTTATTAACAAAATTTAAATGAAATTTGTCTTATTTTGCTATTAAAAAAATTTAGATTTTTATCAAGCTAACCCTGGCTGTCCTTTTCATTGTATATATGTGTGTGTGTGTTGTTATTAAAATATGAAAATTGAAATTGTATTTAGTCATGCTACATTTTTTATTTTTCTTTTGTTTTATAATTATTTTCAAGTTGTTGTTGTTGTTTTTGTAGTTGTTTTCATCTTTATTTACTTTTGGCGCTTTACTTTGATCTTCAATACCCCACAGCGACTTAAAAACACAAACAAACACACACACACATAAAAAAAGAAGCCGCCACATAAACACAAAAAAAAACCAAACAAACAACGCACTAGTCTAACTCACGCATACATTTTTTTTCCTGCACAATATAAACAACAACAATAATAAGAGAATCAAATATGACTACTTACTACACATATGTATGTATGTATTTGTTTTTCCTGCTCAATTGGCAGGAATAAGTACACACATGCGTATTTACTGTTATTGTTTTCTCAATTAGATTGTTTTACAATTAAAATATGTTATGTTTTTGCACGTTGAATAACCAATGTTGCCAATATGATTGATGTTTAATAATAATGCTGAAGCTTAGAAATGAAGTCGCTGTAGTCTAGTAGGTAGTGTGTTGGCTTATTGGACTGAAGGCCCGAGTTCGAATCCCAGGTCAGACATCAAAACGAAATTATGAAAATATTTCTTCGGCGACTTCCTCTCAGCAGATTTCTGGCAAAAACTCTGAGAGTATTAAAATTGCCATGAAAAGCTTCTCAAAAAACTGTCGTTCGGAGTCGACTTTAAACTGTAGGTCCCGCCACTTATGTATAAAATTAACACACACAACATAAGTGGTGTGAGAAGCTAGGTCGTAAACCTGACTGAAGGGTTGTAATGACCAATTATGTTATGTATGAAGCTTAGAAATTTATTAAAATACTAGCTGACCCGGCGAACTTCGTCCCGCCCAAAATTTATTTTTTTTTTATTGCCCAAAACAAGTCACATTTGGGCAATTTACACGACTTTGTATCGTGTATGTTGTATTGAATACACTTGGTTGTTTGTGAACGCTCAATGCTATGCTGCTGTATTGTGTATTTCGTATTCCAAATGAATTTTTTTGGCATTCAAACAATTTGATAGCACGAAACCAACAAAAACTTTTGAAAAACACATTTTTTTCATTCACATAATTTGATAGCACGAAACCAATACAACTTTTAAAAACATATGAAAAAAATGTGTATAAGTGTATCGGATTTTTACATGAAAATTATCAACAACAATCATACACTGTTGTATAATCGTCTAACAATACACTCAATACAACGATACAACGGCTTGTGTGAATTGCCCAATTATATATTTATTGTAATACGCTGCATAAAACAGTTATATAAAAATAACTAACTTACTATAAGTGCGTGGATGTATCTACATATCTAGTACAAAATTTAATCGAAGTCGGTACGTTATTTAGGTGAGGCATACAAAGAATAACAATAAGAGGTCCGAATCATGGGTAGCGCTGACGAAGTTGTAGTTGTTGTACCCGCTCCAAAACAAAAACTAACAGACATATGTACATGTTATGTACATATTATGTAGTTTTTTTTTTATATTACAAACACTACAATTAAAATCAATAAAATCATAATATAAGTTAAAATCATTACATAATCTACGAAAAGGAAAATTACATCCATAGTTCGTTGTATGAAAATCTAAAGAAAGAGGACGATAGTGCCGTGAAAATCTTGCTGGAATACTGAAATTCAGATTACAAAGCAAAAACTCAGAATCGATATCACCTTTAACCAGATTAAAAACAAAACAAACCCCTAAAACAGCCCTTCTACGTTCTAAAGTTGGAAGTTTTATCAAACCTAATCTAGCCTCATATGACGGAAACCCATTGGAACAATCCCATCCTAGGCCACGTAAACAGAATAATAAAAACTGTTTCTGCACAGACTCTATTGAATCACTATGACAACTATAGTATGGATTTCAAATAATAGACGCATACTCCAAAATAGGTCTAACAAGTGAAGTGTATAGCAGTCTTGTTATATAAGGATCAATGAATTCCCTAGCCCATCTTTTCACAAAGCCAAGAACAGCCCGAGCCTTGCAAATCATCATACTAATATGATCAATAAAAGACAGTTTCATATCCAATAATACTCCCAAATCAAGAAATGTAGTCACAGTTTCCAAAGGGCAAGAATTAATCACATAAGTTGACGAAATGTACTTAGTTATAAACCATCGAATTAGCCGACTTATAGGTATCTTTTAAAGGGGGAGGGTTGCTATGCCCATTTTTGGTGAGTTTGTCGATATCGACTCTACGAACTTACCCACCAAATTGCATTCGTCTACGATCACTACGTCCCTAAATATTCAATTTTAAAGGTTTGCCACGCCTACTTTTTGCTATATCGATCCATCTAAACCTAATAAGCTTTCGAACAAAAAAGAATGCTTAAAATCGGTTCAGTAGTTTAAGTGTTATAGGTATCACTTGAAGGGGTAGGGTTGTCACACCTACTTTTGGTGGGATTGTCGATATCGACTCTATGAACTTATCCACCAAATTTTATTCGTCTACAATCAATATGTACCTAAATATTCAATTTTAACGATTTGCCACGCCCTCTTAACATTAGATGTTGTCCGATTCTCAGACCTACCCGATATGCAAACAAAATTTCATGAAAATCGGTCGATTCATTTCGGAGGAGTTTAACTACTAACACCGTGACACGAGAATTTTATATATTGGATTTTATTTAAATATTGTTTCATTCGATTAATATTTTTAAATGAATTTCTGTCTCTTGGCCTACTACATCATCATTTCAAAAAGTTATCAAAAGCAGAAAAATCGAAATTACAAAAGAGCAAAAAAAGAAGAAGAATTGTGCCTGGGGTGTAGCAGTTTGTCTGCCCGTCAGTCAGTAGCAAATATCAAAAGCTTTCTGTTGATTTTAATATGTTTGCTGACCACCCTGACAGAAAATTTTTGTGAATCGTAGCCGTCATCAGTAGAAGTAGCAGCAGCAACAAAACCAAAAAAAAAAAATAATAATATACTGCCTGCAACACTTAAATGTTAATTCAGACAGTAATGTGACCACATGCAAATACTTTTATTCTTCCGTCTTGTTGAAATCCTATTGCCTGAATGCTCAGCCGCACAGAGGGGCATTTTGCCTGAAAACCTGGCCAAAATTAATAGAAGTGTTTTATGAGTTAATGGCTGAAATTTTTTGATAGTGTTAGTGATAATTAGGCCCAAGGATGAACCCAACTGATTTTAGTTCAAATCGGTCCGTGATTTCGCCTAGCCCCCATACAAATTCCCCTCGAAATTGCACTTATTTACACATAATTATGGTAATTATGCAACAATCATGATAAAATTTAGCATGGATCAGTTCTGTGTACTAGGAAATCATGGTGTAAAGTTTGGTGAAAATCGGATCACATTTGACCCTAGTCCCCATATAAAGTCCCCTTTAGAAATTCACGTTTACGCTTATAAACGGCTTAAAAACATCGGTATCGTGATGAAATTCGGTATGAACGTGTATTTTGTAAATCTAAATAGGGCCCCTTAAGAAAATAAGTTTAGCAATTATAATTAGCTTAAACATTTTATTACCTCGATGAAATTCGACATGAACATGTTTAATATGAATGTGAATCATTCTACCTGATTTTATTATGATCGGATCATAAGTGCCCCTAGGTACCTAGGTATTGTTATAATAGTCGAATTAAGTTTTTAATGTTCTATGATAATTAATATTTATTTTACATTATTTAATCCTTAACTTAAAAATACTTGAAAAGTGAAACTAAATACAATCGTTAAAATCGTTATCATTTTCATCATCAATGTCAGGAAGGAGTAATTTAGTAGTATCTGATGAAAATGCTTTTCTATTCCTTCGCGATTTTTGTGTACTGCAGCTTATAAAAGGGTCACTGCTTAAAAGTAACCTATCAACCGAGCTCAACATTACACTGTTATGGCGTTATTTCCACACGATTATGGCGTTATTGCACTTGGGTCTCATTCTATTGAGAAATAAGGCCATATGGCTTTATTGCCTATGGCTTTATTACACTGAATTTGAATTTAAAAAAAAAAAAAGTAAAATTTTCAAAAAATCGCCAAAAATAATTGCGCAAATTTGCGCAAACTTTTTTTTTTTTGTTCCTGAATGTAGAGAGTTCATATTTTCTTGTGGTATTTAACATTAAACTACTAAAAACTACTTTCACCTTTAAAATCCTTATTTTTTTTAGGGAGGGTAAAAAAAAGCGAAATATTTATTATTTTTAAATTTTGAACGAATAATTTTAACATTAATATATGAGATATATTGTATATAAAAAAAAACTGAAAGTAGCAGTTGCTCATACCTTTCAAATAAAAAAAAAACCAATATAAAACCTCTATTCGTTTAGCCACAAAAAAATATCATATAAACCTATTAAAATTTAAAAAAAACACCAAAAATGCATTTAATTTTCTTCACTTTCCTGACTTTGACATCGTCTCAAATCTACAAATCTCAACTTAAAGTCGTGAAAATTCACTATATAATTGTCTATCGAACTGCATACTCAGTTTCTTAAATTTCTTTAAATTAATTTTTGCCTTTTTGGCCAGGTTTTCAGGCAAAATGCTCCTCTGTGAGCCGGTATAAATTGTTGTGTGAGTTGTACTTTATATGGATGAAAGTGCAAATTTAAATGCAAAATATGCCATGAACCATGAGATAGGATTATTTTATGTCTCTTTTTTTTTTTTGTTTTTTGAAACAGCACTCATGGTATGGCCCCTACTCATGCAGTGCATTGTGCAGGTTTAGGAAAATAGGTTATAGGAAGGTGGAAAGAGGGAGTAGTGTTTGTGGACATTTGATTTAAATTTACCAATATCGTAACTGACGGGAAAAACTTCCGCAGCGAGCAGTGCGGGCAAAAAATGAATTTTCTCTGTAATGTATTGTGCGGTTCACTGGACAATCAACCACAAAAGGATGTGCTCTGCGAGAAGTACGAGTACCACGTAAAAATACGTGATTATCGGGAACCAAGCCCCCTATCTCTCGAGAACACCTCCCATTATAGTACCGATAGAACAATGAAACATACGCCACATTGCGAATCAATAGAGTTGGATACCCTACTGTCATTAATAAGCACCTTCGCCCTTTCCTGTACGCGGTCGAGAAGCTTCAAAATAGACTTTGAAGCACCGGCCCATACATGATGGTTATACCCATCCGAGGTCGGATAAAGGTCTTGTAAATAGTAAGAAGGTCGGATGGCGTGAAGTATTTTCTGCACCGTTTTAAAAAACCAAAGCACTTGAATGCTTCCTTCGACACTCGAAAAATGTGATCGTTCCAACGAGCATCACAACTAATCCTCATGCCCAGAACAACAAGAGCATCCGCCTCCTCAATATTTACATTACCCATAGATACAGATGACAGAACACCAGCACCAGCATCACGCCGGTGTGTCAAAAAACAACATTGGGTCTTGCGCGCATTAAAATCGACCCTGTTCGCGCGGCCTCACTCAGAGATTGTTATCAGGTCATTTGTGAATGCGTCATTCATGTCATATCCTCCATCTACATTAGGCAAGTGGTGATTACTTAACTGTAGCAGGTGCTAGAGTGACAGAGTTGCCAACTGGCATTGTCCAGAAAGAACGAACTCTGTAAAAATGCATCGTCTGTCAAAAGGTGTGGCGCTGTTTGTTGTTAAATATAACTAAATTATATTAATTAACATAAAAAAAAATGTGAAATGCTACACGATTTTGTATGTTATCATGGCCAATCTTCTCCATATGCTTCCAATTTCAAATTAAAAACAAGGAAAGTACAAAATCCTTTAGAGCTGGCCAGCTTTTCATTATGGCGTATGTTCAAGGATCTGGTAACACGTGTTGCCTTAAATTTTCTTATTTCCTCTTTAGTTGGTGCCATTATTGCGACTTTAAGTTTTAAAAGAAGATTCGCTTCGATAAAATCATTATTATGATGATCGAACATCGTAAATAACAAACAAACATATCCTCGGTTATGCCATTATCAACGTCATCATCTTATACTGAAACACACACACACACACGCACACTCAGTTGAAATTACATTAAGCGTAGAACAGTGGCAGCCTAAAGCGATTTACGAAACCAACCCCCCTTTATACACCCATCAACAACAACATTTGAGATGATGAGATGCGATACGTTGCGATTGGATTTTGTTGTTGTTGTTTTTTTTTTTTTTCTTTTTGTTCAAATTGAATAACAACCACCACTCACTACTGTTTACTGCTTTTCTGCTCTGTCTGGTTTTTTTTTTTTTTCTTCTTCTTCTTCATATTTTGTTAAGTGCTCGTGTACACCAGTAGCTGTTGTTTAGCAGCATAAAACAACAATGATGACGATGGCGATGACGATGACGATGTTTTTGTGTTGATGATGATGGTTCCGGTTTATAAATTATTGCGGTTTTCTTATTCAAATTCTGTTTTCATTTTTTTCTCTCGTTCTCTCTTTGATGGAATGGAGACTGTGTTAAAAGTCAACGTAATGTAATTTTAATAATATTTA
The DNA here is from genome assembly GCA_927399465.1 of Sarcophaga caerulescens. NCBI lineage: Eukaryota > Metazoa > Arthropoda > Insecta > Diptera > Sarcophagidae > Sarcophaga > Sarcophaga caerulescens. Next base: position 86,232,133 of record OV656868.1, read on the forward strand.
CAATAACAACAACAGCAATAATAACTGTCTGCTGTAAATCGGTTTATGAATGTGTCAGATTAAGTAAAATACAGAAGCTGTGACTTTTTTTTTATTTTTTTATTTTTTCAATTTCAAAGGCAGGATTCCCAGTGAATTTTCTTTCTTTTTTTTTTTTTGCAAGAAAACCATGAGTATTCACAGTTATGAAAATCAATATTTTACATGGCCATTAACAAATCAGTACAAAAAGTAATAAAAAATGAAGGAAGGAATTAAATACCATTAGTCATCCGTTCCCCCCTTAAATTTAAAAATAAAAAAACAGATATTGGTGGTCATTTATAAAGGCTTATCCTTCGGTTTCAAAATTAGTGGTCTGGAAAGGCCATTAACTGTTAAATATCTTTCATCAAAAATGTAATTTATGAAACGAAAAGTTTCCCGCTTTCGCCCAAAAGTAGTGATTTAATTCGGGTGGTATGGGGCGACGATTATGGTCTTTATAACCGATCTACTGTGCAAGCAATTGCTATGATAATGAAACTGAATATGTATTTCACAGATGTTAAGTCAGGCCTGTACATCATGGCCAAGTACGCCCTGCCGAAAATATTGCGAATACTGTAGTGCGACATTCACGATACAACGGCATTCTCAGCAAGTCCATTTGAATTTGCTTCTCCATTTAGTATATCAGGCCTAATTCATGCAACAATTAAACCCGGCTAGACATTCACATTTTAACCAATATCAGCTTCTCCGAGAAGAAACTGATGCCTAACTTATTAAAACTAACTTGCAAATACTGAAAGAAATTATTTATTGCCCGCAGAAGGCAGAGGCAAAGAGAAGATGAAACCGAGGAAAAGATAAGAAAAACTATCGTACAATTGAAGCTCTGCTTTTAATAACCCATTATTTCTTACTAAATTATTATGAGACTACTTTGCGCTGCTGACACAAAATGAGTGGGAATTTATAATCTGTGGTATTCATAAATCTTTCTAATAATCTTACTGAATAGAACAGCAAAAAAAAAAAAAGAAATTCAATTGATACATACTTACTCGCACACCACGTTTAAATAAAAACAGTCGCCCTGACTGTTTTAGGAACCACAACAATTTTTTTTTTGTCAACGTCTAAACACCAACTCCTACGCACGATTGGTATTCTTAGAGAGAGAGAGAGGGAAAAAGCATTTCTACTAAGAAGAAACAGCCACTAACAATAGTCAACCACCACCAACCATCATATATATTATTAAAGATTCTTTATCATTTTCCAACGATGCGCATAATTGAAAAAGACAAATAAACAGACAGACAGACAGACAATCAAACAAACAAAAAATTTACAAAAATTCTAAAGTCTTTAGACTTTAGATATTGAATATTCCAACCATAGATTAGGCATGTAAAATGCTATCTACTACAGCATTTGACAGCTAAATAGTAATCAATTTAAAAAAAATTAATATCAAGAGCGACTAAAAAAACACTGGAAGATTGCCAGTCATAAAGGCGTATTTGCATTTAAAGACGTAAGGCATCTGTCAGTTACTGTCAATAAGCATTTGTCAGCTGATTTTAATCAAGATTCAAGCAAGCTAAGTCATTTAATTTGTGTTTGTCAGCCGTTATTAGGCGACTATTGCTGATTTGCAAGGGAATTTCGAATGAATTAAGCTACGAATTGGTGCCCTTTCCTCTTTATTACAATCTTCAGTGCCGAAACAAGATAAAACTTACCGACCAATCGCAATATTGTCATACTTATCGAAAATTTTCGAGAAATTAATTTATAAGCAGAAAACCCGATACTTATATGGCAATGGCGTGCTTTCTGAGAGGCAGTCTGGTTTCAGACCTAATCACAGCTGCATTTCTGCGCTCATTGATGTTTCGGAAGAGTTGCGGTTAAGTGCGGATGACAATACGACATCATTTTTGGTTTTACTTGATCATTCTAAGGCTTTTGACACCGTTAATCATACTATTCTCTGCCAAAAGTTGGAACACATGTGCCATTTTTCGAATGCTGACTGCTGTCAAGCTAATCTCGTCGTATCTACGTGATAGAAGTCAATTTATGTATCATGATGGTACTAAATCGGAAAATTTTTTAATATCTAGAGGTGTACCACAGGGCTCGATTCTTGGTCCACTTTTATATTCGATTTATTCTAATGATCTGCCAACTAAGTTAAAGTTTTGCAAGGTACAAATGTACGCAGATGATGTTCAGTTGTACATTAGTTGCTTGCCATCTGATATTATAAATTGTATAGGGAAAATAAATTGTAATTTGCATAATGTGTTTCAATGGGCGTCGATTAATGGTCTTTGCCTCAATCCGAGGAAATCAAAAGCTTCAATAATAGGCAAGGTAAACTATACGGCACAGCTTACACCATTACAGATTAATGATACTACCATTGGGACTGTACATATTGTTAAGAATCTAGGAGTTATCTTTAATGACAGCCTTAACTGGTACAACCATGTGAATTCTATCTGTGGTAAAACGGTTGCCATGTTGCGAAGTCTTTGGCTAACGCAATATTTTACTCCGTTTGATATTCGTATGCTGCTCGCGAAAACATATCTCATCCCCACTTTGCTGTACGGATGTAAACTGTTTTCTAGTTGCGACTCAGTAAGTAGGAACAGGCTCAAGGTCACTTATAACAGTATTGCTCGATATGTTTTTGGTCGTACAAGGTACAGTAGGATATCTGAGTTCTCATATCGAATCTATAACACATCTTTTGAGAATTCGTTGAAATGCCGTACTCTGGTGTACCTACATAAAATCATCTATATTGGGAAACCCCATTATTTGTTTGATAGATTAGTTTTTTCAAGATCTAATAGAGGCTTGAGAATTAATAGCGTTAGATACCGCAAGCAAATATCTGAGAGACACTTTTACATCAATGCAATTCGTCTCTAGAATGAACTCCCAAACAACATACAATTACTAAGCAATGCTAAGCATTTCAAGGCTGCAATAATTAAATTTTTTAATGAACATAATGCACATACGTAATTAATCAATCATATTTTTTTTAATATAATTATAAAGTTTGTTTTTAATAACATTTGCTATGTTAATTTATTTTTAACGTTATTATTTTGTATTTTCTTATATTTTGTTATGCCTATATCCTTAGCAGTATGTACTATTAAATAAGATGATATCTTGTTGTACTGTATTTACGCCTGAATGAATAAATAAATAAATAATACCAAACGATCTCTGTTATCTTGCTACGAAGCACGCTTTATTCTTAACTATTACTAATTAGTTGTTAACAACTGTAAATATGAATTGATTTTTATACTCATATCTTTAGGAAAAGGTGTATGTTTGTTGTTTGCTTGTTTTTTAGATGTGTGACTTCAATATTGTTTAGCTTTTAGTAGAATTAAAAAGTATTCACGCATGCGTAAACCGTATGCGACAGATTAACATGTGAAAATAGAAAATATGTACACACACATACGTATGTACTGTGACCAATTCAAATGCTTACAGAAATGCATTCATACAGACACACACATACACTGAGATATTTAAATATATTTAAGCATAGATTTAAAAGTGTTGCTAACTTCTTAACTAAAAACAAAACGCTAAAATAAATCAATCAAAAGCTAAGTGAGAGTTTGAGAGTTTCCACACTCAAGGTGAGGATTTATAATCAATTAAGCCAAGTGAATTTTATCTTTTCAAATAAAAAAGAAATTAAAACAAATGGAGGGGAAGAAAAATTTCTAAAATTTCTAAAACTCTAAAACTAGAACTCAAGGAGGAAGCGCGCTTCTTGGGCCTTATCCTGGATAGGAAGCTATCGTGGAAACCAAATATCACTAACAGACTGAGGAAGGCCTCCATTGCCCTTTACGCCTGTAACAAGGTGTTGGGGAAGAAATGGGGCCTGAAACCTAGGATGGCCAGACCTATCCTGACCTACGGATGCCTGGTGTGGTGGGAATCCCTGAATAGGACGACGAACTTAAACCTGATACGCAAATTACAACGATCTGCTTGCATAATTATTAGTGGTGCCCTGCGCACTACTCCTACAATCGCTCTGGAGATGATCTTATACCTTCTACCGCTTGACCTATACTGCAGGGGTGTGGCGGCTAGGGTTAGTAGGCGTCTTTGGGCGACTGGACAATGGCATGCATCGGGCATTGGTCATACAAGGATACTTGAGGAAACTGATATTGTCGGAGACATAGACTATATGACACCGCGATATGACTTCTCAATGAATTTTAGGACATCCATTCCGAAAAGGGAGGACTGGAGAAAGGGTGTGGCGCACCTCACGGGGAATGCCGCACAAATCTACACCGATGGCTCCAAATTAGAAGGAGCCGTTGGTATTGGTATCTATTCGAAATCAATCGGAATATCCAAGTCTATGAGGCTACCAGATCACTGCAGCGGTGAAAATTATTGTGGACAAAAATGTTCGCAAGCGAAGGATCACTATACTTTCCGATAGCCCGGCGGCCATTAGGGCACTGGATTCTAATGTGATAAACTCCAAGACAGTGTACGACTGTCGCAGATGTCTCAATGAGATGGCGAACCGATGTGATGTTTGTATCAAATGGGTACCGGGACATAGAGACATTCCCGGCAACTGCAGAGCGGATGATCTGGCCAGAAGGGGCACGACCATTGAGCTCTCTGATGAATTCTCTACATTGGGGATCCCTTTAAGTACCTGTGGGCTTATAATTGACAATGCAATCGTGGACCTTAACAACAGTAGGTGGGCAGCTTCGGATAAAGGCAGAGCGGCGCAGAAAATCTGGCCAAGGCTGGATAGGAGGCGCACGGCGACTCTGCTTAAGCTCCAAAGAAGCAGGCTCAGCACTGTTATCGGGGTTATTACGGGGCATTGTATTATAGGAACACATGCGAGGCGTATTGGTCTTGGACACCTCGCGAATGATTTCTGCAGAAGCTGTGGAGATGAGGAAGAGGATGAAACTAATCTTCAACTACTGTGCACATGCCCGGCACTTGGTCAGAGGAGAAAGAGACACCTGGGTGCCTACTACATGGAAGACCTAGATGAACTGTCATGCATGGATATTGGCAGTCTGAGTCGCTTCATCGGAAGCTCCGAGTGGTTCCTGGGATAGGGGAGAAGATGAAACTGTGGTGTCACAATGGGCCCTGTATGCGGCCTAAGTGTGTCCGCTCATGACTCCATCGAGTGGACAGTCACTTCTACCTACCTACCTACCTAAAACTCTAAATTAGAGTGGAGACTGCAATCAAGTTTCTTATGATAGTCCACACTATACCCCTGACCTCAGCCATGAATGCTAAAGGTTTTTTAGAACAATTTCGATTCTTAGGGAATATCTTCGATAAGTGCGTTGCTGATGAACTGGCTAAAGCTAGCTTTTGTTTTCATTTTTCTTTACCGTTAAAATAGCAAATGATGCATTTAATGCGACAACACTGCTTTACATATGCATGCCTATACAAATATTGTATTTGTTTGTTTACTTATTTGTTTGTGTTGAGCAAATGTTTACGATTTTCATAATAATAAACATAAAACTTAATACTCTTCAACTGTATTCGACTCTGCTTTATACATATTCAAGAGAAAGAGAGAGAGTCAGCATACGTATAGTGTGTGTGAGTCAGTGTTGAAAAATTGAAATTTTTAAATGGTACTGAACTATAACTGAAAGAGTACTTTTTCGCATCAAATGGTACTTTTGTAAAAAAAAATACATACATACATTACAGCTCTTCAATCAGGATTATGACCTATCTTCTCACACCACTTAGTATGTTGTGAGCGTTAATTTTATACATGAATGGCGGTACCTATAGAGTCGACTCCGAACGACAGATTTTTGAGAAACTTTTCATGGCAATTTTATTGACTCTCAGAGATTTTGACAGAATGAGGTCGCCGAAGGAATATTTTTTTCATATTTCGTTATTTTGGAGATGTCTGACATTGGGTATGAACCGCGGGCACACATCTAGTAAGCCAACACCCTACCTACTAGACTATTTTTTTCTTCATATTTCATGCACGTACGGTACGGAACAGAAAAACTAACGACTTACACGTGTTCCTCACATATAAAACAAAAATTGCTGATTCTGAACGTACAAAACGTAAAAGTTCCGTATAGTCAAACGTCAACTGAACTTTATGGAACATACTTTCGTTTGTAGCATATGAAGAGTAATGTTAATGCTTACCGAAATCATTCGTGGGTTCGTCAGTCGTTCTCATTGCTTTTTGTATTCTAAAAACGAACGTACGTTCCGTGGACGTTTGGCTAACCGGGGCTAAAGACAAATTCTAACTTTAGCATTACGTTGCTAATGCATTAATAGTTGAAAAGCACACGACATAAAATATGTAATAATAAAAAAAGTACTGAAAGCGTCGCGGCGGTACTGCGGTATTTTTGAAATGGAAAGGTACTGAAAAAAGTACTGAATTTTTCAACACTGGTGTGAGTGTATGTGTTTATTTGTTTAAGTGGCTGTTTGCATATTTAGTTAAGATCTTTTTTTTTTGCTTCTTCTTTTTCTTCTTTTGTAGGCATTGTTTTTGCTTTTGCTTTTTATTATTATTTACAATATTTGCATAATATTCACATTTTGTGTAATATCACATCTTATATGGAGGTGTTTCCTAGAATATAAATTTTTAATTTTTGCCATTTTTTTCTCTTCATACATATCTTTGACTTGGTGTCTTACTATTTATTGTAGGCTTTTTCTTTATGCAATTATTCTTGGTTTTGGGTGGTATAGTGAGAAAATGGCTTAAGTATTTATAGACAGCTTAAAATGGGACAAAGATACGTACATACATACATAAAAATCACTACTAAAACGTAATGCATTACAAATAATAAAAAAAAAAGATAAATAAAAACTTAATTTAAAAATAATATAACGCTTTATAAACAAACTGGCAACACTGACCTTGTTATTATAAATGAACATGTACCGTTAGTAAAAGAGCGTAGAGTGTACTCGTATAAATAAGAAACGACCTCCAATCGGGAGGAGTAAACAAATCTTCGTTTTGGTAATATTTATAACATTGTAATTGATCTTTGAAGAGTAAAACCAAGAAATGGTTAACTGTGCATTTTTAATATTATTGTTGTTGTTGCTATGTGGCTGTTTGTTTTTTTTTTTTTTTTCTTAATTTATACATTTACATGGAAAATGTTAATTTTTATTTACAACAGTGTTGTTAATTGTTCTCTTGTCATTACATTTTGTACGTACAAAAGAAAATATAGATACACGCTCTGTTATTACTACAATAGCCTGTAGCTTGTTGTTATAATGACTGTGTGTAATACATGTTTGGTAAGAAATTTCCTAAAAATTTTTGTTGTTTCTGTTTAAAATATTGTACTAAAAACAAGGTCAAGGATTTTTCTTTAATAAATTCAATTAAATTGTGCTTTTTTTTTTTTAATTTTATTTACAATAAAATTTAAAATGGGCATGTAAAACAGTGTGAAAAAATTGCTTTTATAAAGAGTTGCCAACACAAAAGAATTTTACAGATTGTTAGGTTGAATTAGAAAATGTGTGTGTGTGTGGGTACATAGAAGACAAGGAAGATTTACTAAGACTGTCGAATGTCTCTAGAGAAGATAACGTGATATTTGACGGGACATTAAAGGCAACAAGAAACAACTGGTGCAATAGAAAATTCGAATGAATTGATTAGCGCGATCTGTGGAGGTACAAACATCTGCATGGGATAATGAACCCACTTGTATAAAAATCAGATAAATCTGGCCCACTGTGGACATATGAAGTAAGGGGTGATTTTTTAAGAGCTATAGGAAAATTTTTCAAAAAAAAAAAACATAAAATTCAGAAAAATGGATGAAATCTTTATTTGAATCGATAGTACGGTCCATATAATTTAATGTTTGAAGATTATTTCATGCAAATTTTGAACGCGACTGCGCCTCAAATGGTCCATCCGCTTAGTCCAATTTTGGCATACTCTTTCCAACATTTCGGCCGGTATCTCACGAATAAATGCTTCAATGTTGTCTCCCAATGCGTCAATTGAAGCGGGCTTGTCTGTATAGACATGAGCTTTAACATTGCCCCACTAAAAATAGTCTAAAGGCGTTAAATCGCACGATCTAGGCAGCCAATTGACCGGTCCCGAACGTGAAATAAAATATTCACCGAACTCGCCTCTCAATAAGTCCATTGTTACGCGTGCTGTGTGGCATGTGGCACCGTCTTGTTGAAACCACATGTCATGCAAGTCAAGCTCTTGCATTTTGGACAAAATAAAAGTTTGGATATCATCTCACGGTAGCGCTCACCATTCACAGTTACGTTACGATTCGCAGCATCTTTGAAGAAGTACGGTCCAATGATGACAAATTCAATGATTTGCAAGCATTGTTCCTTTGTAAGACGATTCATGGTTAAATTATAGACCAAACTGAAGATGTTTGACAGTGAAACAAAACACGAAACGTGCGTAAGCTGTTTAAACCAGTGTTGCCAAAAAGATAATAGCTAAAAAATCACCCTTTATAAGATTTGCTTTAAACCTAACCAGATACCACCTCAGGAACCTTATAGCAGTTATAACCAGGCTAGAAATATCTCACAACGACTCCTGCAGACGCTGTAATGACGAGAAGGAAGAGGATAACATAGTCCGAATTTTTGTCTAGCAAAGTGTTTCGGAAAAAATCTTTGTAAAACTATCAGTCTGGGTGACTGATCCTTAAAGATAAAGGACGAATTAGGTACTCTTGATATTACCATGAGACTTTACAGTATCCAAATTAGCTGTGCTACCAATTTAACCTAAACCTTCTCAGCATCAGCAAGTCAAACAGCAAAAAATAATAGATTGTCTCTGGATTAGCATCAAAACATACCGAACACGTACACATATGGCCATTAAAATAGGGACGACCTTTTACTGACGCGAATTTCATGTCTTTTTTTGCCAATCGCAAAATTTCAAAAACTGGCATAATATTTTCTGGAGCAATGAAACCAAGATAAATTTGGTCTTCTGACATTACGCCCTGCATTATTTACAAATAAATTTATCTTGGTTTCATTGCTCCGGAAAATATTATGCCAGTTTTTGATACCTTCTGATCCACACCATATCTTGATCTTCTGCAAATATTTTTTTCTAAGCAATGGAACTTTGCGAGCTATTCTTCCTGGAAGTTTAATGTCACATAGAAGATGCCGAACAGTTCTTGGCGATATTTGATTATCTATTTCAGCGGCGATCGCTTTCGAAGACTTAAAAGGATCTCGCTTAGCTAGCATCGCGATGTAATCGTCCGTAATAGTGCTAGTTTTTCTCACTGCACCACGTTTTTCTACGACTTTTTGAGGCTAGAGAGCATTAAAAATGAAATTTTTAGATCGCCCAAGCCCATCAGCTATAAATTTATACGATTTTTTCTGTTCTTGAAGCTTTTGAATGAGCCTTCTCTCCTCCAGTGTACAATGTTCCGCTCAACCCATCAATTGATAATATTAGTATAAAACGGAAGTCTAATTACCTCAATATTAAATTTATTTTTGATAACAAACTTTAAAATGTTAATTTTATGACAAAATTTGCAAAAATCTCCACGCGTCCCTATTTCAATGACCAGAAATTTTTCTTAGTATTTTAAAAAACCTTTCATAAAAAATAGCAAACACATTGAAAGTTAACAGAATTTATTATGTCAAAAGAAAATAGCATTGAGAATTAAAAAAACATAACTTTATTACAAAATTTTGCGATTGGCAAAAAAAGACATGAAATTCGCGTCAGTTAAAGGTCGTCCCTATTTTAATGGCCATATGTGTATGTGCCTTGTAAAAAGCAGTATGAACGTAAAATTTTATTTAAAAACAAAATTAAATAGTAATTGATTATTGTTTACTGTTCATTATAAAAGTTATTGAAAAATGATAAATCCATTATGAAAAGAAAAGAAAAAAAAAAAACAATTTAATGTTAAAAGAAATCGTTATAAATGATTACGTTTTATATGATGAACAATAAAAATTAAAAACAAAAAAAAGAGAAAAAAAAAAGATTTTATAATTGATGGATGGTTTTGCCTCAAATAAGAGAAGTGGAATGTTAACCAACCACTTGTAGGGGACCACCCAAATTGCTAGAGATTTTCATTGTATACCAGCAGATAATGATTGATTAAAACTCTTAAAAGATATACAGTACCGTGTAAAATAATAGCAGTTGGGTTTTCAATTTAAAAAAATATGTTATACTGTTCCAATGAATCATTATTTAAATTTTATTTTTACTTTAATTAATTGCTTACTAAGCGGTAACCCTAAAGTACTAAAATATTTTACCAAAAAAACCAACCGTTAAAAAATACCGTTATATTTCTTCTGTTCTACTTCGTTTTTTGTTTCCGAAATAATAGCAGTTTAATTAAAAAGATTAAAAAATAATTGTATTGTTTTATAAATTAAACATTTTTTTTTGGTAAAAAGTATTTCTATGTTAAAGTAATTCTGCAACAAAAATAATATTATAAAAATATGGGCAGAAGCAAACACTGTACTAGAGAAAAACGTGAACTTATAAAGAAGTTACTTTTGGAAGGAAAAACTTACAAATTTATTCAAGATATTGTTGGTTGTTCAGCTAAAATGATCTCTAACGCCAAAAAATGGCACATACAAAGCAGAAACACGGGGAAGAAAGAGCAAAATTAGCCAATTTGAGGTTAAAAGAATCTTGCGAATTGTAAGAGATGAGCCAAAAACTTCAGCCACAGAGTTGAAACAAAAATTAAATCTTGATATTCATCCTTGTACGATAAGAAGGGTTTTACTTAACAATAATCTACCAGCAAGAACTCCCCGTAAAGTCCAGCTTTTGAAAAAACGACATGTTGTAAAAAGATTAAAATTTGCCCGAGAGCATCGTGATTGGCCTCTATCTAAATGGCGTAATATTTTATGGTCTGATGAGACTAAAGTTGTTCTGTTTGGCTCAAAAGGTCGCCGTCAGTACGTTAGACGTAAGCCTAATACAGTATTTGAACCACGTAATGTTTTAACTACTATAATAAAACATGGAGGTGCGAAAATAAATGTATGGGGTTGTTTTTCCTATTACGGCACTGGTCCTTTATTTTGGATAAAGGGAAACATGGATGCCCATATATATGTACGTTCATATTTTGGAAAATGTTATGAAACCATACGCCGATTGGAATATGCCATTAAAATGGGTTTTCCAAAATGATAACGACCCGAAACACACAAGCAGAGCAGCTAAATCGTGGTTCACTAACAATGGCATTGATGTTATGGATTGGCCTGCTCAGTCACCGGATCGTAATCCCATTGAAAATTTGTGGACCGACATCAAGGAAGCAGTTTTTACAGCAAAGACGAAAAACGAGCAGGAATTATGGAATGTGGTGGAATCATCGTGGCGAGCTATTCCGGTAGAAAGACGCCAAAAATTGGTTAACTCCATGGGTCGTCGATGCAATGCAGTAATTAAGAATAGAGGATATTCCACAAAATATTAATTTTAAACAATAGTTTTTATTTTTTTTTTTTTTCCCTAAATATTTGAAATTCTAAAAAAACTGCTATTTTTAGCAATCATATTTTCCTATAAGTTTCAAAATTTTCCATTTTCACATTTTGTAAAAATGTTGTATAAAAAAAATAGTAACCTCAATGAATACACAACATACTAAATAATGAATTTAAAAAATAGTTTAAAACAATTCTTTAATAATTTTTACAATAATACGCAATGTCTAATACTGGGTTCAGACATGCACCTTTATTGCGTAAATCGCAATAAACGGCATTATTGATCTCAATATTTCATATTAAAGTTTAATTAATTATTGGCCAATAAATTCATAAATTGTTATAATATTGATAAAAAACTTTAAATACAACACTGTCATAAGTACGTTCAGTGAGCAGATTACATTTTTCCGAACGCTTTCTATTAATATTTGACAACTCAAATGTAAACAACGACAAACAAAAAATGGAAGGTCAGCAGAAATGTTTGTATTTTATATTGAGTTTCATATCAAATTTTTCTTTCTCATCCTTCTGAGAAAAGCCACTTTGGAGTCAAAAGTAGTTCCTATTAACCGCAACAGCTCGGTGTTTCGGTTAATCATTAGCAATACCTTTTTAAATGTTAAATTGTTTTCCATTTTTTCAAAAAAAATTTTTGGCACTAATTTTCGCGATTGAATTAAAAGCAATGTTGTTGAAGCAATCAGCTGTTTTGTTTACCAGCTGTCGAATAAATTTTCGTATATTATATGTCTGAACGCTAAAAATATTGTTCTCAATAAACCAAATATTGATTTAATAAAAGTGCATGTCTGAACATAGTATAATACTGGGTTCAGATATGCACCTTTATTGCGTAAATCGCAATAAACGGCATTATTGATCTCAATATTTCATATAAAATTTCAATTAATTATTGGTCAATAAATTCATAAATTGTTATAATATTGATAAAAACTTTAAATACAACACTGTCATAAGTACGTTCAGTGAGCTGATTACATTTCTACGCTTTCTATTAATATTTGACAACTCAAATGTAAACAACGACAAACAAAAAATGGAAGGTCAGCAGACCTATTTTATTTTGAGTTTCATATCTAATTTTTCTTTCTAATCCTTCTGAGAAAAGCCACTTTGGAGTCAAAAGTAGTCCCTATTAACCGCAACAGCTCGGCAATTAGCAATACCTTTTTAAACGTTAAATTGTTTTCCATTTTTTTTTTAAATTTTTTGGCACTAATTTTCGCGATTAAATTAAAAGCAATGTTGTTGAAGCAATCAGCTGTTTTGTTTAACAGCTGTCAAATAAATTTTCCTATAATATATGTCTAAACGCTAAAAATATTGTTCTCAATAAACCGAATATTGATTTAATAAAAGTGCATGTCTGAACATAGTATTACTTAAAACTCTTCACTGCTATTATTTTGGACGGTACTGTAACATTTAAATGCAAAAACAAATAACATAAAATAAAAAAAATATTTATGTATGCATGTTGAACTTAAAAAAAAAGAAGAAACAATAAACAACACAAATAACAAATCAAATAAACAAATTCATGATAATTTTATTTTTGGCATGTGTTTATAATCTGTCAGTTAGAAATTTATTTTTTCATGATCCCTAGTGTATCAGTTTAATGAAAATATTCTGTTTTTTGCTGATAAAAAAGTGCCCAAATTTTTTGCGGATATTATGGCAAGTGAAGATCCTGTTGAATTTAGGATTTTTTTTATTCTGTTTTTCATTTTAAATTGAAACGACAGTTTTACGAGAAGTCCCGGCCCCATGTTGAGTATTTTATCATCACACATTTGCAATGTCTTTTACTTGCATAAGCCGCATAATGGGTGGTCGTTTAGGATAAGAAAAGGAATTTTTATTTATTTAAGGTTAGCACTCAGATTAGTTTAAGCCTGATAGCTATTAATTCAATAAACATTATTGGTTAGCTTAAGACACGTTAAATTGGCTGTCGCTTTAAAAAGCATAGCTTACTTTGGTCATATAAGCCAGCATTGTAATACCAATTCTTTCATTTAACTATGACATTTGGCAGACATTTCTGCAGCATGGAATGAGTATAAAAGAACAAGAAATTTATATAAGACAAAACTTGAACAAGAAAAAAATAATTATATTAATAAAACAATAAGCAATTCTACGGATCAAAAGCAAATGTGGAATAATATTAAGGATCTAGTGCTAAAAAGTAACCGAAATGTGATAAAAACTGTGATATTTAATAATGTAGAGTATAAAACAAATGCCGAAATAGCAAACAATTTTAATGAATATTTTGTAAATAGTATTAAGGAAATTAGGGATAAAATAGAATATGTAAGATATATTAATCAACAGGATGTGATAAACTATAGATTCAAATTCCGTGCAATATCAAATTACGAACTAAGAACAATTTGCAAAGGTATAAATAAGAAACCGGATTATAACAGCGTAAATATTAAAATGATTTTAGATAATTGGAATACAATTGGTGATAGAATGCTGAAAATTACAAATGTGTCTATGGAAACGGGTATTTTCCCGGAAAATTGGAAGACGTCAATGATAACACCTATTGAGAAGGTATCGGGAACACATAAATGTGAAGAATTTCGGCCGATAAATTCGTTAAAATTATGTGAAAAAATTCTTGAAAAAGTAGTAAAAAAACAACTCGAACAATACATGGAAAATAACAATATTTTATCTAAATATCAATCTGGGTTTAGAAAACGATATTCATGCGAAACAGCGGTGAACTACGTTATCAATAGATGGAAAAACATTAGCAAAAATGGGAAAATAATGGCAATATTTCTTGATTTTCGAAGAGCCTTTGAAACGATAGATAGAGACATTCTGATACAAAAATTATACAACTATGGAGTACGAGATAATGAATTGAAATGGTTTAGGTCTTATCTGACAAATAGAAAACAAATAACTAGAGCCAACAACGTAACTTCAAGTGAAATGAAAAATGATTATGGGGTTCCACAGGGATCAATCCTAGGTGCTCTGCTATTTATAATATATATTAATGATATGCCTAATATTTTACAAAAATCTGAAATAATTTTATATGCGGACGATTCTCTTATATTTAATATATCGGAAACGGATGAAGAATGTCAAGTGAACTTAAAGTATGATCTTAATAACGTAAATAAGTGGCTGAAAATGAATAAATTGAAACTCAACGAAGACAAAACAAAAATTATGGAATTAAATATGAATAGCAACTCAGATATAGAGATTTATAATAAAATTATAGAAAAGGTGGAAAAAATTAAATATCTTGGTTTTATAATAGACAATGAGATGAATTTTAAGAACCATATAGATTATATTTGTAAGAAAATTGCTAAGAAAATTAACTTCTTTAGAAGAATAAGAAAAAACATATCAACATTAACTGCGATAATTTTATATAATACAATTATTAAACCACATTTTGAATTCAGTTCAACAATATTATATACGTGCTGCACTAATGGTCAAATAGAAAGGCTACAAAAACTACAAAATAAGGCTATGAGAACAATTATAAAATGTGATAGATATACACCAATACAATTTATGTTGGATATGCTGCGATGGCTTAACATTGGACAAAGACTACAACTAAATACGTATTTATATATATATAAGATGAAAACAGGAAATGCACCGGAATATTTAACAGAACAATTAACTTATGTACACGAAATTCAGCCATACTACCTCAGGAACGCAAGCGATTTTAGGTTAAATAAAGCTACAAACACAGCAATGAAGAGATGTCTACTATACAAGGATCTACAAATGTTCAATAAGCTGCCTAATGAAGTAAAAAATGAGAATAATATAAATGTATTTAAAAGAAAATGTATTTATTATATCAGGAATATTTCATAAGAGCTTTTGTCAATTGGTTAAATTATTTTACAATGTTTTAAACAAAGTATTACAAATACTCCTAAATAAATAAATAAATAAAAATAATAAAATAATTTCTCCACCATTCCGAACAACCATTTATGATGCTATAGATTTTATCCAAATCACATTTGGCTAGACATGTTCTATCAATAAATTCTGGGCGATCGCGAATGCTTCGTGTCACGTTTTCAAGTGCCGGACAATGACAGAGCAAATGTTCGGTGGTCTTTTTTTTCCTAATAATTTGGGCTTCTGCATAAACCGTTCCGAGGTATTTCCAGACGTACTACTATGGGATTCCTAAGATTGACTCCGGTTAAATGCTAATCTTATTCTAGCGGCCCTGATTTGACTGGTCTCATTAACTCATTATTACTTATATCATGTGTTTGCTCTACTGCGTAGGAAGATCCATCTTACGTATAAAATCATTCAAATTTTCTGTTGATTCAATCTTTGCAAGTGTGTGAGCTTTGTCCCCACCGAAGACACTCGGCCTTCTTGGACAATCTTAGATATGATGTACACTCCCTTTAGGAATCTAATGACCGCTTAAATATCACTAAAAACGCATATATCTCCACTTAATGAGCTCTTTAACACATATACTCTAGGAGAAATATGGATATCTGACGTCACTTGGACGCCCGCCCTGGACGGGAAATGAAATTATAATGCCACGTGAAATAGGCCCCTGAATTTGAATTAGGCAATTGATACAGGCACATGTAAGATGCGACAAATCATATACGATATATACGATCCTTTGAGGGGTCTTGACAGGGAAGAAAGAGAAAATTGCAGTTGCGAGCCTTTTTAGGTAAGAAATGACGTCAGTATTCTGAACCCGCAGTAATCGATAGTGATCCGAATTCATACAGCAGCAATATTTTTAGCCATTATTTCACCCTAAGAAATTTAACCTTGAGAAGAGTCTTCATTCCTAATTGTCCTAATTCCCATGTCCTAGTATAGACAAATATTAACTCTAAAAGTGGAAGGCTGTATTAGTAAAAATGACGCCAAAGGCTTTGATGTAATGGATAAAAGTAACACACACAACATGGGTGATATGAGAAGCTAGGTTGTAATCCTGACTAAAGTCTTGTAGTGACCAATGAAGTAAGTTAACATCACATAATGGTATATGAACTATGGAGGCGACAGCAATGAAGATTCGGTTGCTTAACTACTATGCGACTGTTTACCGGTGGCTAGGAGGTGGTTAGAAGAGATCTTCACACTTCCTTACATTAAAAAACATATGTACCAGTGAAAATCATTAGCTTCAATCAACAGCTAACGTCACGACTTGGACAAGTTTTGTGGAAAAAAATGGCATTAAATGCGTATCATGGTCCCAATTTGGGTGAATAACCGAAACCAATCAACTTTCTTTGGGTTTCAGCCCCGTAAGTATTTACGATACAATAATAATACATATCTAAGATTAATACAGTGGCACTTGAACTCGTCTCTTAAACTAGCGCCAATAATTAACCGTGACAGTCAAACTATAGCGTAATAATAAATATAAATATTAAAATATTTTAAAATTAGAATGCTAAATTCAAAGCAATTGTTTTTTAACTATTATTTTTTAAACATAATGATTTTTTACTTTTTTTAAATAAATCAATATAAATTAAAATGATAATGAAGATTTTCCTAACCCTGTTAATAAACATTATATATGGTAGCACTTAACAATCAATCAATAGAGTGGCATCTCCACACACAAATAACCAAATTGTCAGATTTGACAGCTTTCAACGCAGCCGCTCTCTGTACACGAGCACAAAAATTTGTTGAATTTGTAAATTTTGTGATTTTTCTAGGAGTGTTTACTTTATTTAAATAGAAATCATGCCTCCTAAAAAGGCTCCAGGGCCCAGTAAAAAGACCGAAGCGAAGAAAAAGGAGAAGGTTATCGAGGTAAGCAAATAGACCGTCTTTAAAACTGCGTTAAACACGCAAGAAACTATAATACCTGGACATAACCTCAACTCAAAGAAAGAATTAGAAGAAAAAGTTGCATTCGCTACCATGGTCGAGTACTAATGCATGCATTAAATTATTTTTACCGTAGGATAAAACTTTTGGTTTGAAAAACAAAAAGGGTGCCAAGCAGCAAAAGTTTATACAACAGGTTGCCAAACAAGTTCAAAGTGGCGGCCATCATCCCAAGACCGATGTCAACAAAAAGAAGGACGAGAAAGAGAAGAAATTACAAGAGTTGAAGGAGCTGGCATCCATTTTCAAGCCCGTTCAAACACAAAAAGTTGAAAAGGGTACCGATCCAAAGTCCGTAGTGTGTGCTTTCTTCAAACAGGGTCTATGTACCAAGGGAGACAAGTGCAAGTTTTCTCACGATTTAAGCGTGGAAAACAAAGTAGAGAAACGTTCAATATATGTGGATATGCGTGATGATGCTGAAGATGATATGAAAGACTGGGACGAAGCTAAGCTTAAGGAGGTGATCGACAAGAAACACGCCAATGAAAAGAAACGGCCCACTACAGATATTGTAAGTATTAACATTCTTAGGCAGGAAATATTCCCATTTCTATCTTATTTTATGTTTTAGATTTGCAAATACTTCCTCGAAGCGGTGGAAAAATCTAAATATGGCTGGTTTTGGGAATGTCCAAATGGTGAAAAATGTATTTATCGTCATGCCTTGCCACCAGGTTACGTTTTGAAAAAGGATAAGAAGAAAATGGATGAAAACAAGCCTTCGGAACTTTCTTTAGTGGACTTGATTGAAAAGGAAAGAGCAGCTTTGGGATCCAACACTACCAAGGTTACTTTGGAAACTTTCTTAGCCTGGAAAAAACGCAAAATCCAAGAGAAAAAAGATAAACTGGCAGCCGACGAAGAGCGTAAAAAGAACGACTTTAGCAAAGGCAAACAGTTTGGTATTTCCGGCAGAGAAATGTTCAGCTTTAATCCAGACTTGGTTGATGATGGTCCCATGGAAGATGGCGATGCTGCTTTTGATGCTTACAAACGTGATGAAGACGAAGAGGAAGGCGTGGAATATAAAGAATTGGACTTGGCTGCTTTATCAATGGAAGCTCAAGAGGCCGATGGTACGGGCACTGTGGCTTCTGAGTCACGTTTAGAAGAGCAAGCTAATGATTTAGCTAAAAAGGAGCAAGAAGAAGCGGCTGCTGCAGCGTCAGAAGCTGCTACAACAGATGACACAAATGCACCTGCCTCTGATGCTGCACCCATTAATAAAGATCTATTTATGGGTTTGGCCGATGAACTGGATGATTTAGATTTGGATGATGAGGACGAAGATGATGACGACGATGAGTAAAGACTTATTCTGCTAATCATAGCCATTTATTGAATGATTAACTCCTACAGGAATACTACACTTACGAAATGAATGTAATTTTAAAATGTTTAGAGCATTATAAAGAATGGATGAAAAATACAGTATAATACTTGGCAAACAAAAAAAAAATTCAAATCTGTTTCAGCCAAAATAAAGAAATTCTTAATAAAGTTTAAATTGTATGTAACCATAATAATATCATATTAAATTGTTTAAAGTCATTATTATTCAGTATAGTATAGCTATACTCTGCTGTCAAATGTTTATTTTTTTTTTTCATCATTGAATAGTTTCTAGCTTTTTTATAGTTTTAAAATAAATAGTAATAAAATAAACAAGCTTACCAAAAGCCCGCTGGCAATATACCTTGAGGTTTTTGTATGTGTCCTTCTCTTAGATATTTGTTTAGTAATAGTTCTAATCTTGCTTTTGGACCACCTTCATCGACTGCCGCAAGTTTCGGAAAATATTGCTGTTGTATAAATACCAACAGTTTAGCGAATTGTTTACCATACGTTAGCCATAAATCACTGCCTGCGATTTGTAAAAATTCCAAAATTAAAGTGGCACAGATATTAGGTAAAGGATCTAAAGCTATAAAATTGGTTAGCCAAAGCCAGGCATGGTCTATGCTATAGGGATGTGTGGCACCATCCTGTTGACGGCCATTAGTTATCATAACGGCAGCATAGAGACGTGCCACGCCCGATTGTCGTTTCAAATACTGCTCTTGCTGTTCAATTTGCCCATCCACCATACGATAGCCTAAAACTTTTAAGTATTCTTCCGGCGTTTGGCCTTTCTTTTGTGGTACAAAGTATGGCACCAGGTAGGGACATTCTTTGAATACATAAGCTAAAAATAATTGCCCAAATTCGGGTATATGCTTCCATAGCGAAACAATAACTGAAGCTACAGGGAAAGCAGCTTGGGGATTGCTCGATATTGTTGTCTCTCCTTGACCCACAAACTTTTTGGCCATCAGGAGTATACAATAATCACGGCCCAAAGCAGGTTGATTGTTAACAAACGTAAGCAGCTTATCAAATTTATCTTGTATATGCTGTTGGCTAACAGCCGAAATGGCATTAACTGGTATGTTTATATTCTTTTGGCAATCAAAGCGATATTTCTTCATGGACTCATCGGATTGTAAAACCTTTACTCTTTCTACTTTTTCTTGGTAGAAACTGTTAATTTTTGTATAGAATGCTAAACGTTCTGGATTGACATATTGAGAGGGCACAGTCGCACCACTACTGACTTCAGTGGTTGCATCCGTTGTATCTGAAGCAGTTTGGGTTTTAGGTGGTTCAGCGCTAGGCGCTTGAACTACATTTACTGTATTCGTTGCCTGCTGCTGCTGTTGTTGTTGTTGAGCTTCAACCAGTTGGGCTTGCTGCTCGGCTTGTTGTTTAGCTATTTCATCTTTTCTTTGTTGCTCTTTAAGCTGTTCTTCCTGTTTCAGTTTCTCCTGTTTGCAAGCCTCCAGTATAGCTAATTCCAAATCTTCCAAAGATTTACACAGATTTTCGGCTGTCTTTAATTCAGTGGGACCACATTCGCCAGATTTGATTTTACCTATTAATTGTTCAAACATTTGTACCAACTCCTTTAGTTTTTTATTGTATTCGCCACAGGATATTAAGGCTTGTTTGTCTGTAGACATTAATAGATGAACTATAGCCTCATATTTATTGCGAAATTTTGCTTGATATTGAGAAATTCCCTGGAAAGATATCAATTGTAATTGTTTCTGGGTTTGCAAACGTAAATTTTCCAGCTGACGTTCATGTTCCTTCAATTCCTGAGACGTTTGCTGTTCGGCCAATTGCAAAATTTGACTATCACTGCGTCGTTTCTTTTCCAACCACTTGCGTCGTTCTTCCTGTTGTTTTTCCTCTAGTGGCTGTAAAACGTTACGCATTATATTCAAATGTTTCTCTTGCATATCAATTAGCTGTTGGCGTATAGAACGTTTACGCTGTTCTTCCGCCTCTTTTAGCATTATACTCGAATTAATTGTTTGAAAGTCTAATAGCTAACAAATAAAGCCAGAATAATTTCTTTTTAAATAGTTGTTTGAGATTTTATTTTCATTTACTTACATAAAGGCTGTTGGGCTCCCTTGCTAGCTTTTCTATAATGGGACTTTTAGGGACCTGTTGTTGTTGCCCATTGGCAGGTGCTGTTTCCTTTTTATTGATTTCGTTTTTAGTCATTTTCTCCTTCTTATCAGCTAATTTGTTATTTTCTTTACTAAAATTGTCTAATTGCTCCTCTTCAATTTGCTTGTAGTCCAATAAAACAATATCGGGGCCAATGGTACGCCCATGGACTAATGGCGAAATTTCAGCCGCACGTTGCAAAGTAATTAAATGCAATTTAGTTACTTCTTCTATAATATCATCAACTTTAACAGTCTACGATAGATTACAGTTTTCAAGTTTAGATTAAAAGATGTTTCCTATTAATGAACAATTCTACAATTCTTTAACTTACACAATTTTCTTCCATGTTGTTATAAACAAAATTTAAGAAAAACTAACAAAAGGCGGCCAATAACAGAGATGCCATACTTGTGTGTAGAGAAGTCTTTGAGAAACAGAGATGCAAGGCAAATTCAATCAGAGATGGTATGAAAAAAAGTATTAAATATGTACACAGTTGCCAGATATTGTAGTTTGACGTTACTTTTAAAAATATTTTAGGAACTGACGGTACCTATATTATATATAATCAAAGTTGGTGGGTGATTACACCAATTGTCAATACTCCTGCTCTGACTTAAAGTCTATACTAATGTCTCCAAAAAACCGGACGGAACAGAATAGAAATATTAAGCATCCTGACATTGGGCTAGACTGTCCAACACTGCATTATTTTCCAGTCAGAAGTTATTACCATGATGTTATTACGATGACGAGATGTTCCTAGAAAACTCCTTAATTTACTCGGATAGCTAGACTGCTACCAAGTCCATAGCAAACGTCATTTTAACGTCTGTCTTCGTCAAAGAATACCGGGGATTACTCAAAGAAATTTTGTATCACTCAAAATGTTATAAGGTTTCGAGGATATCATCGGATATCACAATCTTTGACGTGGTATAAGTCACAGGTGCATGTTCCGATTGCCTCAAACTGGGTATTTGCCAATCGTTCTACAGAGCGGCTTAATTTCGTTGGCAGTAAGGTGGAACATTCTATTAACTCTGGGCTATGCTGAACTGATATGGATGAAGAGGACTGATTGTCTTCTCTCTTAAAATTGGACTGTCATCTATGCCGATAAATTTAGCATTTCCTTGAATGAAGAATGATTTTTTGTAATCGGTATGGTGCACTATAGGGACTGTTTGACCCACAGGTTGAATATTAATTGTGGTATCACAATGGGCTCACTCTCTGAATTCAGCAGGACATTAGCCTCGATGGAGTATGGATGAATAAATAAATTTAAAACAGCGTATGTCTATTAGGTTGGTATGTTAAACAGATTTGTTTGTAGTTTCTCTCCATACATACTCTTGGGTGTTCATGGGAGCTTTCGTATAAATTCTTTTAAGATAATGCTCGCACCGTATTGAAGAAAAAAAAAAAATCAAATTGTATTATTATTTCCCCTTCCTGATCTATCATCCAGAGTCTTCTTTCCACTGCATTGATATACGTTAAACTGTAGAAAACATTACTAATTGCACTCATAGACAAAATTAGAACCACCGCATGGGTGGTGTAAGAAGCCAGACCGTAACAACTAATAATGTGTGAAAACTTTACAGTAGCCAGTGAACTATTTATACGTCGTTGTTAACTTTAATTTTATTTAAAAAATACTAGTTTTTAGAAAAACTTAACACCATAACTACCATCCATTTCAATTAACTCACAACGACCTTTCTCCTCCAGCAGCCTTAATACACTAAGCAGTACATTTTCATCGATATTATGAAAATCTTTATCCTCTGTACTATCACCATTGCTAATCTCGTATAGGGTACAAACACTATTGGTTTGACCAGTTTCCTGTATCCAGTCGTATATCATATTACCATACTCATCCAGAGTATGCCAATACACCTGCCATTCTTCGCGTTTCTTATCTAAAGGATGGGCATGTTTAGTGCTCTTCAGCTGCTCCAATATCTGTAATATTACGGACGGCGACAAACGTCTGTTCAGAGATTCATTATAGAATAGAGGAAATGAATTTTCGTATATGTTAATTGTGAATCTGTTCAGATGTTTGAGGTATTTCAGAAATAAATCGGCCCAAACATTTAATTGCTGGCGGCGTGTCTCTTCGTGGG
Source organism: Sarcophaga caerulescens (assembly GCA_927399465.1). NCBI lineage: Eukaryota > Metazoa > Arthropoda > Insecta > Diptera > Sarcophagidae > Sarcophaga > Sarcophaga caerulescens. The sequence goes on from OV656868.1 coordinate 86,255,331, forward strand.
GTTGTAATCTGCAATAACAAAAATTGATTTGAGTTTTAAAGGTAGTAAAAGGAAGTTTTATATTTAATACTCAACTTACGTAAAAAATGGTGGAAATGAATACTCCCAGGGCCACTGAAAGTCCGTCATATTTGGTATTTTGATTAAACTATTTTATTTTGTTCTTACTTCACTAAAAAAAAAATAAATGCAATTGTACAAATATGACTCAATATTAAACAGCTGTTCTGTATTTATTTGTGGAGATGCCATATGAATTGTAAGAATATAAACAAATGTTAGTGCTGTCAATACATTTACGAAATGTTTTGAAATAGCAAACCATAACAAATGTTTGCATTCGAAATAGCCGTTACTTTTAAAAATAAATATAAAATTATAAATATAAACTAATAGTTTTGAATGTTCGAAATGTATAACAAATACAAAAGAACAATAAGCATTAAATTGAGATTTATTTGTCATTTTTATTAGAAAGGCAAGTAAGATTGTTAATATGTGTTTAGTGAACAAACCAGGAGTCCTGTTTGCATTTACCAGTCCACTAGATTTCTCATAGTGCTCTTTTCTAGGCAGCCATAAGCAGAATGTTTGGATAGCAATACTTGCAATAATAACCCCATTTGATTATTTTTAGCAAGATTCAATAGGAAGGTTGATGGTATTCCGTTTTGTGGAATTGCGATCACTTACTTACTTACTTAATTGGCCATTGACAACCCGATTAATGGATTTCGGCTTGCCGCAACACATCCTTCCAGGCGCCTCTGCTACTTGCGCGCCTACGCCAGTTGGTCACACCAATCGATGACAGGGCTTCCTCGACTTGGTCCTTCCAATGGATACAAGGTCGTCCTCTTCGCCGACTTCCGCAGATCCCCGCATAAATACCCGTCTCGCCGGAGCATCCTCCTCCATTCGAACGACATGGTCGAGCCAGCGCAGCCGCTGGATATTAATACGCTGTACTACGTCTATAACGTTGAGGAGCTCATACAGCTCACTGTTGGATCGAATGCGGAAATCATCGCCAACTCGCACTGGACTGAAGATCTTACGTAGGACTTTTCTCTCGAACGCGCTCAAGGCTGCTGCATCAATTCTTAATAGGGTCCATGCCTCTGCGCCATAAAGAAGCACGGGTAGGATGAGCGTCTTCTAGAGTATTAGTTTTGTCGCACGAGAGAGGGCTCTGCCAAGAGTAATCCTGCGTTTGATCTCCAGACCGATATCATTTTTGGTGGTAACGGCGGTGTCAAGATAAATAAATTCATTGACTGTATCAAAAGTATAGTTATCGGCCGTAATCTGAGAATCAATACGCTGCACGTCTCTACTTGTCGATAACATATACTTTGTTTTGCCCTCATTTACTGCCAGACCCATCTTCTTAGACTCCCGTTCAATAGCACTAAAGGCAGCAGTAACATCTCGCTTGGTACGCCCTATGATGTCGATGTCGTCAGCGTACGCAAGCAATTGGACACTTTTTTGAAAAATAGTGCCATTGCGATGGACTCCTGTCTTTCGCAGAACATTCACCATGAAGAAGTTGAAGAGGTCGCCTTGTCTGAAACCTCGCACGGTATCAAAAGGTTCGGAGAGGTTCATTCCTACCTTGACGGAGCTGCAGGAATTGCTAAGCGGCATTCTGCATAGCCTTATCAGCTTCGCAGGTATACCGAGCTCAGACATTGCGGCATAAACACGATCTCTTATGGGGCTATCGAAGGCTGCTTTATAGTCGACAAAAAGATGGTGTGTGTCGACTTGTTTTTCATGGGCCTTTTCCAGGATTTGGCGCAGTATGAATATCTGGTCGATTTGCCAGGCCTGAAGCCGCACTGATAAGGTCCAATCAGTGTTTTGACGAGTAGCTTCAGTCGTTCACACAATTCGCCTGTAAGAACCTTATATGCGATAGGGAGAAGGTTTATACCCCTATAGTTGGCGCATATTGTAGGGTCTCCCTTTTTCAGGACAGGACAGAGGACACTGAGGTTCCAATCGTTGGGCATACTTTCCTCTAGCCATACTTTGTAAATAAGCTGGTGCATGCGCCCTACCAACTCATTACATCCGGTCTTAAACAATTCAGCGGGGAGGCCATCAGGACCTGCCGCTTTATTGTTTTTAAGGCGCGTAATCCCGACTTTGACCTCTTCATGACTAGGCGGCGGAATCTCCACGCCGTCATCATCGATCGGGTTCGGAACATCATCTCTAGAGGCGGTATTGGTGTCGTCATCGCCTTGTAGCAGAGTAGAGAAGTGTTTCCTCCACAACCTCAGCACCCCCTGCGGATCTGTAACCAAGTTTCCGTTCTCGTCCTTGCAGAAAGACGCTCCGAGCCTATAACCCTCGGTTAGACGCTTAACCTATTGATAAAATTTTCTAGCGTCATTCCTACATCTATGCATCTCGACTTCCTCACGCTCACGCCTTTCCTGCTCCCTTTTCTTGCGTCTCTCTTCCCTTCTCCTCTCTCTGTAGTTCTCGACAATGGCTCGCGTTGATGGTATTCCGTTTTGTGGAATTGCCATTATATTATTTTATTCCACAGGATTTGTAGCAGCTTAATCACAGCAATATTTTCTTTGAACATTTGAATAATTAATAAAAGGAAAACAAAAACAAACGATTTATTTTTTATATTCATTTCATTACTATACACATTTATTAAAGTTTTCCAGTTTTCCTTTGTTAAATTGAGTTTTATAAATTTACATAAAAGTTTACATTTGTTTCAATTTTTTTTTTTTAATTTGTTATGAATTATAAAAAAAATATATATAATATTATAGAGAATAATAAAGCATATATTAAATACAATAATAAAGTCTTTTAATGAGAAATAAGAATACAGGAGAAGAAATTATAACAAAATTTAAAAGGGGTTCTCGTTCTTTGTAAATAAAAGGGATATAAAATAAATTCATTCATAAGGGGGGGAGGGGAGGAGAAAAAAGAAAATAATGACAAAAAAAAACTGAGTAGAAATATATTTTTTATAACAAAATATCTTAAGGCTAAGCATTTACATAGGGGGTGGCGGGGAGTATTGGTTTTAATTAAACCCAATTTATTTTTGTTTGTTTTTAGACTAAATATTATAATTAAACTATTTTTAACTTAATAGCTAACATGGTTTTGTATGCTTTATAATATAATTATATAGTTTGTTAATCTTTTTTACCATAAAAAATTGAAAAAAAAAAGAAAAATTAAAAGTTATTATAAAAAAAAAGCTTTTCATTTCAATAAACACTCAATAAAACATAAAAAAGAAAATAATTAAGAAATTATTGCATTCATAAAACATAAAAACAAAATGTAATCATATAATAAATATTGTTTAAATCTTTTTGTATATAAAAATATCAATCTAATTGTCAACAAAATGGCATTTTTTTTATAGCAGGTTTCTTCTTCATCATTTTCTTTACTTTCTTTGTTTTTATACTTAAAGTTACAAATGTTTTGTGTTTACTTTTATTAATTTTCTTTTAATATATCTTCATTAATCATCTTTATCTGCTTTACCATCATTTAATGTATGCTTTAGCTTACAATTGTAATGGTATATATAGTATGTATATGTATATTATAATTCATTTTTAAATTTTTATTTTTTTTTTACTTGGTTTTTTTTATAATGATTTGAAAATTACATTTAATGCGCGGTTTTTGCTTTGCCTCTACTACACATTGTTTTGTTTTTATTTCTTTAAATTAGAGAAAGGATTTTAATGTTGCTTTAAGGAATTATATATTTTTTGTTTTGTTTTGGTTTTATATATTTTCGTTTTATTTTGTTTGTTTGATTGGGATAAGGAAGGAGTTGTTTTTGTTATTTTTTGTTTATTAATTAATATGTATATATATTTGTATATATATATATATATATCTATATAATCTTAAATAATTTATACGTTTTTCTTCTTTGTTTTTCATTTAATAAATACACCTTGAACATGTAATATAATTTAATGTCTTTATATTGTATATATAAAACGTTTAAAGTGTCGACGATTTCTTCTTTTTATATTTAAATTTAAATATATAATCTTTTTTTTGTTTTTTACTTTTCTAAAGGCTCTAAATAACATCTCACAGTATTATTTTCATCCAACATGGCTGATATATTGCGTCCCACTACTGGCATATTGTTGACTGATTGTGGTGATATTTGTTGTTGTTGTTGTTGCTGTTGTTGTAATTGTTTCTTTTGCATGGGATGTTGATTGGCGGGTGGCAGAGGTGGGCCACCATGTGTTGTTGTTGTTGTTGTATTAAATAACTCATTTACAGCTAAGCGGCTACCGTTGGCAGTTGTAGTCTTTTTAAAACTACGCACCGAACCACCAGCACCGCTACTTACCCCAAAAACCGTTATTGGCTGTTGATGTTGTGGTTGCAACTGTTGCTGCTGATGTGGCGGTAATGGATATTGGGGTTCATGATAGTCATTGTAGGTAGGTGGTGGCGCTGCACCCTCATTAGCTTGGGCGTTTTTACGCAGTTGACGCCTAAATTAAATTAAAAAAAAAAAACAACAAATATAAACAAATCAATTCGCATTGTTGTGTATGCAAAAACAATTCTTTACGAGAATTGTTTTGAATACGAGTAATAGGATACAGTTATCTAAACTCCTGATACAGGAAATGGATCTTTGACAGGCTAGTCCTTTTACTTCTTTATGGAAAGTAGGTTTGATAGCCGTGATGAACAAAGTTATCATATCAATAAAGAGATACTGTCTGGTCATTTCTCTATCGCAGCAGACCTTACTTCACATCACAGCAAAACAGACCACTCTGTCTTCTGATTCTTTTTTCGGTATTGATTTTTCTAATATCTCTCCGGCGGGTTCATCAAAAAACAATAGTGGTCGGGGTAGACCTTCACGGATCTATTTAAATCATGTCCAGAGTTGCAGATAGTTTCCATTAATGGAATGGACAAGCAGGTTACCTTCAGAATAGGTAACGACTACTGTGTATCCATCTCCAAGCATTACTTTCTGCAATCTACAGGCCTGTCAACTGACCAAGATTTTACCGAGTAGATAATAAAGTTATTAGGGTTCACACGGACTTTCAAAGGCCCTAAAAGGTGTCCAATCTCACTCTTCTCCTACCCGGCGTACCTAACCCTAAACTAATTTAACTTATTTTTAAATAAATTTTAAATCCCATAAAAGAATTTTTAATAAATAGTTTCCTTATAATTAGGCCGCTGTACTTACTGAAACCTTCTTTGAAAATCAGCATCTTGCATAGCCATTAATCTCCGCATACGTTCATCACTTTGTGGCGGTAAATGATCATCACTGCCTTCATCATCAGGCTCTTCTTCGTCTTCTTCGTCGTCTTCATCATCCGTATAGGGACTTTCAGCCTCATGACCTTCAAAATCGTCAACATAATCATGCAGTGGACGGTGCATATTACCGGTTAACATGCTGGCACCCATGACTCCAACTCCGCCGCTACCACCACCAATACCATTATGTGGATAACGATTTTTCAACATTCTTTGCTGTTGTTGCTGTCTTTGGTAAGCCAACTGCATGGCTCTTTCGTCTTCATAGTCATGCGGTAGCATATCGTCGACGTTATAATGTTGTACATCTGAGGTACGATTACTTAAAATCTCTTCGTATACGGGACCATTATCACTGGCCAATGAGCCTTGATTATAATAGGTTTCACCGGCGGCACCACCAGCACCACCACGGCTTAAATCATATTTATCTGGTTGGTTTAAATCACAGTTGGAATGCTTATTTCTATAGTAACGTTGTTGTGTGCCTGGCTGCGAGACACCAAACTCTCCGGGACCAGGACCGCGTCTATTCATTTGCTGTAACAGATGTGCATGGGCCGCGTGTTCCATCTGCTCATCGTCTGACGATAGTTGCTGCTGTTGTTGTTGCAACTGCTGCTGCTGTTGTTGTTGATACGGATGTTGACGTCGCTGTTGTTGTTGTTGTTGGTAGTGAGGCGATGGAGCACCTGGATCTAAGGCCTCCGCATAATAGGGATGTTGAGGTGGTTGTTGCTGTTGTTTTACAGAAGTCTTCTTATACGAGGGATAAAACAGTATCTGCTGTGAGGTGGCGGTATTACGGGAATGCAAAGAACCGCTAGGCGAATCTGAGCCCGTATTACTGCCACGTTTCTTTTTGCCATGGCCCTGATTGTGTTTTTGGGTCCAATAGAAAAATTCATGTGACTGCTGCTGTTGTTGCGGAGAAACGCCGGACACGTGATAATCTCGAGCTTGACCTTTATTGCCCTTTTGCCAGGCATAATAATCAGGCTGGTGATAAAATGCCTCTTGTGTTGGCGGTATACCATTCATGCTGGCAGCAGCTAATTGCTGTTGTTTGTGACCCTGGCCGAATATCAAATGTGTGGAACTTACTGATGACGTGGGCGATGTATGGCCAGCACTTGGTGTACGCATACCGCCAGTTGACCTTAAAGTCCCCGATGCGCCGGGCCCAATGGCATTGGTATTTCGTTCCAACACCACATGACTTTGCAAGCTAGGATCGTTCACTTTATTTGGATGCTGCAAGACTAAATTACCGGGCATAATACCACTCTTCATTGAGCTTCCAGAAGGTGCATTTATAACACTACCACCGCCTCCCACACTACTTGTAGAAGACGATCCTTGACGTCGAGATTTCCCACCCTCATTCAGTTCACAATCACTCGAAGCCATTATAGCATCCTCAGTGGCCGATATAATGTTACCACTTTCATCATTTTCATTTGCATCTCCAAGAGGAATTTTAGTCTTTTTCAGTTGTGTACCGGTAGACGAGACCAAAGCGTTTGTATTGCTATTTAACGTACCCGTATTGCCAGCCGAATTCATGCCACAGGCACTACCACCCACAATACCCGAAGAAATGGAGGTTTTTGAACAACGCAAACACTTGGGCAGCCAAGAATTTTGTCGCACATACTTACGATACTCACGGCGTATCTATAAAAGGAAACACTGCATTTATGACGAAGGAAATGAATAGAGAAATTGCTTACCTTTTCGTTTTGTATGCAATGGAATATAAAAATGTAAATACCCATCATGGTGTTGAATCCAATAAATTGATAACCATAGATTTGGGACATTTCATCATCGATTTTCGAGCGTCGCAAATAGAAATACGCAGTAAACCAAGTACCGCTTAGCAATAGTAAAAATATAAAACTACAGCGTATATCGAATCTGGAATAATAAAAGAGTCTTTCTTTATCCTTTAGAGACTTAAAATAAAACTCCAAACTTACCTAACATTAGCCAAACGGGTGTGTTCCTTATTTTTCAAAGCCGTACGTGATTTACGACACATAATCACCCAGGATAAAAAGGTATAACCCAAGGCACCCTATTATATATTTTTTTTTTTTTTTTGGAAAGTGTATGTAGAATGAAATGTCCAGACATTAAGAAATATTCAAACTTACCATTAAAAATATCATTAGAGGAGTAACGAATGTGGCGTAAAATAGAAAATTCGTTTCCATTAGCACACAGTAATCATTTTCAGTATATGTACCAGGATTAATGGCTAATGATATGGCCACAATAGTGAAGGATAATGCATACGAGAGTAAATAGTAACAATTAACTTTGGAGGTTTGATCCACCTCCAGCAATATATCATCGGTGGTAAGTGTTGTATAGGATTGGAATGCTGATTTTAATTAGAAAAAGAAGAAAAATGACAAGAAGAATTTATTAGAGCCTTTTTAAATCCTGTTGTTATAAAAAATTGTTTTAAATTAAAAATTCCCTTTAAAAAATTTATTAAAAAGTATAAAATGTGTGTCTAGGATAAAAAAAAAAACTCTTGAATTTTTCGATTAAGAAATATAACAGATCAATTGCTAAATACGCCGTCTTCTACTGTTCTTCTTATTCCTACTCTATATGTTTGTAGAAGAAACGATGAGGTCACTTTGAATTTTTTTTTACTCCAACATGTACAACAGCCACATATCCAGTTTGCTGATAATTATTAATTAAATGTAATATATGTATGTATGTACCTGGGTAAATTCATATTCAAAACAATAAAGAGCACTTTTTTGAAGTATACAATAAAGTAGATATCAGTTTTTATTTATAGGTTAGAAAGAATTCGTGTTCCAAATAATGGGGTCTTGTACGGGAGCTTCATTACAGACTGGATGACAATTGCAATGCCTTTTAGACAGAGATATTTGCTGTTTTGAAGGCTCTTGAGACTGTCCTCGCTTCTCGTAATGCAGTTTCTTTCGCGATTTTTGTTCACTGTCAGGCGGGCCTGAGGGTAAGAGCATCTGAATAGAAACGAGTCAGTGGCTGATGTACTTGCTAAATCGGTCTGTCACTCGATTGGAGATGTTAGTTGGTCTTAAACCTCTACTCCACTACCCCTAATAAAAACTCATAAGGAGCTAGAGGGAGCAGAGGTTTTAGCTAAATAGAACGAGGTATTACGTGACCAATGGAACAAAGGATTCGAAACTTTTCATTAACTTTGAAAGCTTTAAAAAAATCGTGTACAAAGTATGATAGATAGTTCGAATATCGATAAAAAAAAAAAGGACGGAGTAAATGAAGTTATAGAGGAACTATTAACACTTAATAAAAAGTTCTGCATCTATAAACCAAGTATATTTTGATACACGAAAATCTTTATAAATGCTGAGGCAATTATTGGAATTTTTTTTTATTGTTTTCAGACAAATTGACTTGACTTCCTGCTGCATGAGTTAACAACTTTTTCGTTTAAAAATCTTCTTCAGAAGTTTTGTTTATACTTGCTTTTTTAATTTAATACAAACTTACCTTCAAAACAAAACCATGCAATGGCCGTTAATATGGCACAATGTAAAAATACTGTGGTGAAACCACAAAATATTATATTTGCTTCGACTTGTTCAATGCCAACAAGAAATAGAACTTCGATTAATAGTAAGCAAATATAAATATTGCGATAAATAGAGGTGCGGGCAGACTGTAAAGAAATATGAGAAAAAAACAAAAAAAAAAAAAGAAAATGTTTAAAAGAAAAGACAGAAAGTAAAGAAAGATACGAGTTAAGCCAAACATTTAAGAGCCAATTAAAAAATGTAATACAAGGAAATAATTGATAATATTTAGAGCCTTAATATTAAAGTCAATTAGTACAGATTAAAACTATTTTAAAAAATAATTTAGTTTTGCTTTGTAACCAGACTTAATTTTAAGGCTTAAATATATTATAATAGAATTAAAGTTTTATAAACGAATTTTGATGGTGGTGGTGGTGGAAATTTTTTGGTTTTAAGTTTTAAAAGAAAAAAAAAAATAAAATAAAAAGTAAAAAAAAAAACAAAAAATTATAAAAAAAGACAAACACAATTTTCGTTTTTGTTTAAATTTAATATTATTACAAAATAAATTATATTTATTGAATTTAAATTTTAAATGATAAATTAAAAACACACATACACAGAATAATAATAAAAAAAAAAATTAAAAAAGTTTTTTTTTTTTAAGTCACAAATAATAAAAGAAATAAGCTTAAAACATAATCAAGAGGTTTTACAAAGTGGTTTAAAATAAAATTAATTTACATTTACAAAATAAAATCGTTCCTTTTTGCTTCAGTAAAAGTATTTCAAATTTGTTTAATATTTACTTATTAAAAACAAAACTAAACCTAAAAACGTTTGTTAAACAATATATACATTAAGGCCGGTTGAAAAAATAATAATAATAAATTTTTTAACAGATAGAACTAAACTACTTTACGTACAAATTATTTTTTTTATAAAAAAAAAAAAAACAAATATATTGTTTTAAAGTAATAATTAATGTATCCTAAAATTGCCAGACTTATTTCTTTCTCTTTCTCAATTTAAATATTTCCTACAATTTTATTAAAAAGTAATAAAGAATTAATTTAAATTACTTTAAATGTAAACTACTTAAAACATATATCACAAAAAGAAAGTGCATAAATTATTTTAACTAATCAAAATACGTTTCATAATATACGTTAAAACTTCATTATATGTAATGAAAAAAATAATAAAAAAAAATTTTCACCACCACCACCACTTATATTGTAAATCATCCATATTTCCTTGCATTATAATATTATTTGGATCTGAATTATTAATACGATTACTATTGTTATTGCTATTATTATTATGATTATTATTGTTACGATTATTGTTGACATTTAAATTGTTACTGGCCTGGACTTGGGCTTGTGCTACCATGGCGGCAGCTGCGGCTGCCGTATTGGCAGTATTAACATTATTGTGATGCTGTTGCAAGGCGGCCGCTATGCTAGCAGCAGCAGCTACAGCAGCTGCTGAAGTATTCGACATGGAAGTTTCCATTTGCTGTTGCTGTTGGTGACTTAAATGATTGTGATTTAAATTGTGACCATGATTATGATGGTTGTGAGGAGGTTGCAAATTAAGATTTAAATTTAAATTATTCATTTGCAAGTTACGCTGATTATTATTGGCCACTACAACAGCAGCAGCTGCTGCAGCTACAACTTGTTGCTGTTGCTGTTGTTGTTGCAATTGTTGTAAATTAAAATTATTGGCATTTAAATTATTACGATTTGAATTGCGTATGGAATTGTGTTGTATGAAATTATTGGCATTCAAATTAGAGGGAGCCTGTGTAAGATTTTGTAAATGTTGCAAATTTAATTGCTGCTGCAAGTTTTGTATATTATTTGTAGCGTTTGTTGTTGTAGTATTAGATGTGTTTGTATTGGTAGCATTTGTTATCTGTATTGATTCATGAGTTTGGTCAATAATATTATTCTGTCTTCGCGTACTGCCGCCAAGGCTAGCCAAACCGCCAGATGCCAAGTTTGTACCGCCGCTTTGGCTCCTACGCGTTGATCTATTCAAATGTTCCTGTTGTTGTCTGGAAGATCTTACCTTAATAAAAACTCCATTGAAGATTTTCAATGTCAATAAGGCTATCACTATGAATACCAAACAGATTGATATGCTAACGTAAATCAAAATGCGCATATTGCCATCGAACATTGTGAATAAAGAGTGTGTGTGATCGTCCATAACATCCATTAGTATAGCAAAATTCGTTAAATGATTGCACATGCAAATGCTATGGGTACGATTGGTCGACTCCAAAACACAGCCATTGGCAGACCAGGCACTAAAACAATAAATTTGATTATTAATAACCTTCCTACACACCTTAAAAGACAATTCGTTACTTACTGGTCTATATAATTCCAGAAAACACATGTGGGATTGGTAACATTTTCAGTTTTTAGATGTCTTAATATCAGCTTAATGGGTTGGGATAACTGTATATGGCGTCCTTTACCCAAACTGGCAGATATTACTTTACTATTTAATATACGTATACGTTGTTGAGAATTGGCCGTATCACTATCATTGGCTAAAATGGCAGTATTGCGTACTACATAAAAAAAAAAAAACAGGGAGACAATTATTTTTCAGTTTAATATCCTTTTTTGTTTTTTCACAATAACTTACTGTAACTTCTGGCTGATTTAAGATCAAAATGATCATAGGAGGGTTTAAGTATTGATTCCAAACGATCAAAGGCTGCAAAAACTATGCGTACGAGACCACCTTCGCTGTTTTCGATTAAGGCTGCGCGAGGCAATTCTATTCTATCATCGCTGATTTGCCACTGTTCAGCATCAGGAAACACTACATTATTCTGTATGCTTTTGGTTTCCAATATACGCACCGAAAGCACTGCAGCAAGAAAAAAATTTAAGAAATTTAAGAAAACTTAATAAAAACAACTGTAGCCATATAACGCTTAAACTTACGTATATTCTTAAACTTTTGCACAACGTTGCGTTCTCTTATTATAGTGTCTGCTAAGAGAAAAGCATTATCCTCTAGGCCGGTTAATAGAGAAGTAGCCACTCTCATTTGATCTTCTTGATTGAGATCCAACCAGGATGATAATTGGGATTCATCTAACAAATTTGAGCCTGTCTTAACTACACCCTGTAGCAATTCCAGAATCATTGCTTCTCGCAATCTTTGGTCTGGGAAGGTTTCTTTGTCATGGTACATTTTTTCGGACATGGCTTGTATGATTTTTGTCGTCACTAACATATCACCGCCATATAAGGTTTTACTACTTGTCACTTCCGATAAATCATTTGCTATTGATATTAAGGAAGAATCTCGATGATTAACTCTTACTTCGAGATTATTTAACCACAGACTGCGGCACTGGGTAAGATCGGGTGTTAAGGGATGCCAGGTAGGTTCGAAATTGCGCAGTCTTAGATTGATACAGGCGGTGCCATTACATATGGGAGTTTGCGTTGAGCTTAGAGAGTCTTCATCGTCATCCAAAGAAATTCTTTTCATAAGGACACAACGCCATTTCGCTATACCAGTAGCACCACCCGGACAAGGCTGTACATTTACATCTCCTACGCGAGTCATATTCCAGAAAAGATTTCTGGCATTGGTAGGACCACAAAACATATTGGTTTCATCTTCTCCACCTAAACCGCTGTTGAGATTGATGTTATTAATGGATTTTATAACACCAGCTCCTAGGGTATTATTTACACTGCCTAACGAGGCAGTGGTGGTGGTACCAGTGGGTAATGGTAATTGCTGTTGTTGACCTCTTGTGGTGGTTTTGGTGGTAAGTAAAGTGCCATCATCACTACCAGTACCACCCACACCCGTTAGTATTCTGGTGTTGGGAGGTGCAGTGGTATTGTTATTACCGCCGTTACTGTTGTTAGCGCTGGTAACAGGAGCCTTACTTGTTTTAGTTTCCAAAGGATTTTTATGGTTATGTTCGCCTCTATTGGTGTTCTCTTTCGACTGGTCATTAGCTGGATGATGATTTACCCCGGACGATGATGTGTGGTGATGATGGTGTAAAGGCGGTGGTGGTGGTAAACCATCATGTCTGGTGGGTGCTTTCAAAGCGGTATTATTGTAACCAGCTTTAAGTCTACCACCCGGCAGAGTAGTATGCATAGTAGGAGGCCCTGGCGACGATGGCACTGTATTTGGCAGGCCGCCTAAAGGCAGATTTGTATTAGCCAAACCCGGTATAGGCATTTGTGGTCGTTGGGCTGGTGGCAAAGGTGGAGACAATACGGCAGGATTTATAATTGAAGAACTACCATTCGGTAATAACGGTGGAGAATTCGATAGAACCCAAGGCGGCGGACTGGGACGATTTGTAGTTGTCGATGTTTGTGACGCTGATATGCATTGATAATGGGCTTCCAAATATTTGTGAGTACCCGGACAAGGATCCCCAAACATGCTGGTCGTAGCCAAAACACTACAACTCTGTTTATGAGCACATCTATAAAACGTATAAACAAATTTAGAAGAAGGAATCCATATAGCTAGGTTTGCATTTGAATATACATGAATGTGGAGTGAGACCCACCTTGAATTAAGCACCGTTAAACTTTTCGGAAACATACAATTCACACTCCATTCCATATTGCCATGATCATTACATATTGTTATTGAGAAGCGTCCATAATTGGCTCGTATCAGATTAATTAAATCACCCGGATCACATTCTATGGTTAATTTCTTACCTTCACAAGCATAAGCCGTTTGATATTTCGGTGCTAAAATTTTGTGTGTTAACAAGGCAATTAGTTTTACTCATTTCATTACATTTTTAACACTTAAAAAATATTTATTATTGTTATTAACAATATTGTATAATCAAATATAATGGCAATATAATTAAGAAATTAATTAGTTGTTGACGATGTTTGTAGTTGGATTTTTGTTTAAGGATTGGTTTGGTTGACGAGATCTGTAACGAGACTATTTTTATATGATATATGCGACCAAATGGGTCAAAATTTATGATAATATAGAAATAAATAATATATTTATAAAACAAACATGATACTGAGTTTAATATGGTTGGTTGTTTTGTTTTATTTTATACTTAGTGAGGTGACATATTTAAGTGGAGTAGAATTAGCAGTTAACAATTGGTTAATGTTTTGCAAGTTAATTGTGATGGTTTTTCACATTCAAACTAGTATTGTATTTAGCTTTAGCATAGACATATCATATGTACCAGATCCAAATCCATATGGCTGCATTTGACTCATCTAGCACAATCCCACGTAACCGAAGAGTTTTGTACAATAAAGTGGAAAAAAAATCTGTAATGAAATGAACAATAAAATCATTTTCATGCCATATGTGACTCATTTTGAAAAAATAAATATTTAAATAACGAAAAAAATAGTATATCTCTGTGGACATATCCAGTTGATTAAGTGATAAACCATTATTTACAATATGAACACTCTAAACTAAAGATTTAATAGAGGAGGTGTTGATAGTATTAAAAACAAAGCTACAGCCGGCAGTTAAATGTTTATTTACATTTTTGAACAAATAACATCAATGTTTACTTAGATCGATAAGATCGAATGAACGTTTTATTATAAACACAATAAATAAACAATATAAAGATAAAATTTTATAGGCTTGCCGGCTTAAAAAGGAATTTAAAACTATAAATATTTAAAAGATAACTTACCCCATATCAAGATATCTGAAGATTTTCATTGGAAATGTAATCACTTCTTGGGTGCTAAAAAGAAATGTAAACAAATGAACTTTTGTTAGAAACATTCACAACCAAATTGTTATACACATAAATACATATGTATGTATGAATGTAGATGTTTATTATTTAAGTGTTTTTTGAAAAGACAAAGACCTTTTTCAAGAATTTACATTCAATTACGAAGAGGTTATCAATTTTTCATGTAAACATATCAGAGCAAGAGCTCTATCAAGAATTATTCCTGCATATTGCGCAAAACCAAATCAACTACAAACATTACATGTGCTCTAAAGATTTTCCGGAACATTTATTATTGTAGGCGCTATAGTAAAATGAAACATATGCCATCTTGTTTCTGTCTATGCTTTAGATTTCAAACACTCGGACTTGTATGCTTTATCTATCTTTATAACCTCACCTAGGGGAAAAAAAAGACTTTAAGCAATCCTGATTTTAATATGAAAACATTCAAATAAGAGTCCAACTTTTATATGACAATCTCTGTAAATATACTCTATAAGCAGTACTGCCCAATAAGTTGGTAGGTGTAATAGAATCTTGTGATATATATTCTGCTCTCGTGTAATGAATATCTATCTTTAAAGTGTTATATTGTATGTGATTTGATATAAATTCACCATAGGAATAATCTCTATTAATTAGCTATCTCCTTTCCTAATCGATTTTCTTTTTTTATTTTCAACTACAATACTGAGTATCTCTAGGTGGAAGAGGATATTTTATTCATCTGTTTTAGTAACCTAACCTAGAGAAAAGAAAATTCTCACATAAATGAAAGCCTTTAACCTATCAAATTTTTCTCTCCCTGTCTCAGCCTTACAGTCAAGAAGTCTTTGTAATTTAAATTAAGACTACGGAAGCAACCAGAAGAAATTTATACATATATATACATATATGTATGTATATACAAATAAATGTGTGTTTATTTGTTGTGGCTGAACCGATTTTCTTGAAATTTTAGCAGTACCTTCCTGTATGTCTGGAAGGAACTATAGGCTACTTTTTATTTTAAAATTTCAAGTAGGTGAGGTGCCACGCCCACATACCCAATAAGTATTTAATGTCGCATATCTCATAAACTCCAACAGCTAGTTTTATATAAAATAAAAGGATTCTCCTAATCTTATTACGAAAATTATTCAGAATCTACAAAAATATAATTAATTTAAAAAATTTAAACTAATTTTTACATCAATTAAAACTTAATGAGCTATACAAACCTTTTTATTGTTGGTTATTAGCCAATGTTGCAACAAGCAATCCACAAATATTTGTTAAAGTCCTTTTATAACAACTTCTTACAAGTCACTGATATGGTATTGGATTGCATGCATAAGCAGTTGTTCACACACTGTTGAAATACTTTTGCTTGCTGTTGTTGTAGACTGCATTTTCCAATTATTCTTATGCATGTGCACACTCCCATACAAGTACATCGTGCATATACGAAATAATAACAACAACAACGCTTCACATAATCGTTATTTGTTTTTTCTTCTCTTTGTGTTATTGGGAAAAAAATTACCAGATACAGAAAAATTTTATAACTCCATACAGCAAAGCAAGAGTTGAAAGGGGTCATTAAAATTTCTTCATACAGCCAACATAAAAGTTTCACAGATTCATCATCCATTATTGTATGGTTTAAATGGTTTTTTATGAAACACTGTCTGAGAAAAACGCCCACAGACATTGAGTTTAGTTAAGACAAAATGAGACTCAAAGTTATTTTTTAACTTAGACATTATCGATTATCTTTTTTTATACTAGTTTTTATTTTTTTTTATATTTTAATTGCTAGTTTTTGTTTAGCTTTTTTAAGTTTCTTTGTTAATTAGTTAAACGTAGAAAAGTCAAGAAACTTGTTTTATTAATATAGACACAAAACTGGATTCTTTGACTTCTTTTGTTCTCAAATTTTTTGAGACTCCTATGGCACCATTAAATTTTTTTTTTGTTAAAATTTACAGAAAATTCTATATTTTCTTACTGTCTTTAGTTTATTAATGTTTTTATTTATTTTGAGCTTTAAATTAGCAATTATTTAAGTAATAAGAAGTATTTTATTAACAATTTAAAATTTCAATTGAATTTTCTTGCGGAGCTCCAACTCTGAACACTTCTTAACAGCACTGAAAATTTCTCTATACTGAAAAGAGTTGCCTGCAATTGGGAAACATTTAAAGGCACACAGTTGTATATTTTAGTATGCATTATAAGATTACATCATGTATAGAAATAATGTATGTTACAAAAAGGTACTAATTTTGAAAAAAAAACTATAACAGATGATAAATTCAAATTGCAATTCAAATTCTCGGGATTGTAATTACTGAAAATGACCTACAGAAGTCATAATATGGCTTAGACCAATGCATATCGCATGAATACCCTGAATGCAATGTTCAGTAGTGATGCGTGGTCTTCCGGATTTGTCTGGAGTAGTTTAAAGGGTACGTCACACCATTTCCTTCTTTAATATAAGCATCGAGAACAGTGAAAACCTTTTTCATAAACATACGTAAAAATTGGCTCGATAGTGCTCCAACGGGACCTTTAATAGCATCCAGTGAGCTATGCTTAAGGCGACTGGCAGTTTAATAGCATAGTTTAAGTGTGACTCTAACCTTATTTAATCACACGTTAAAGAAAGTTGTATCCACAGAAATGGTGTTTTTCTATGCCATAATACAGTTAGCTCTTGTTAGTTGGAACAATGAGATACTATACAAGAATTCTTAATATTCCGGAAGTGAAATTGGACCTACTACGGTCCTTACGGAGCAATGATCAGATTGTCTCATGAGAAATTTTGTTATTGCCCTGTACCACACATACATTTAAGCGAAAGCAGAAAAAAAATAATTTTAGTTAATGATTGGCACTTAAAGGATTTTTGGTTTTTAGCAGATGTTTATTTTAAAATAATTTTTATACTGTTTATGGTATTTTTATATTGTTTTTTATGTTATTTAATATTTAACAAAAATTTTATCTTAATAATTTATTACATATAATACTTTTTATAAAACAAAATCACTAATTCTAATAATACTTTTAATCAATATTTAACACAATATTAAAATCTGTTGTTTTATTTTTATGGCAAGTTATTTATTAAACTGTATACTGAACAAAAGTGCTTACGTCTGGTTAAATAATAATAATAACAATAATAATAATAACAATAATAGTAAAACAATTAAATTATTTTCGGACATAAATACACATAGATATTTAATAAGGGGTGTGCCATGTTATCTTAAAATTATCAGGATCAATAAAAACACTTAAATTGTTTTTCTTATATTTTAAGTTTAAATAAAAATTGAATAATAACAATTATCAAGTAATTATTTATTTTTATTCAAATATTTTATATTTAATTCATAATCTTATAGGACTGTTTTAAGCACAATATGGTAAATAGTCTTACGAAATGTTCTACATGCAATAAGTACGTTATGATTTATTGGCTTAATGTTCGACCTTAACAAAATAATTTAAACAAAAAGGTGGGTAATAAGTTTTAGGTTTTTTAAATACTATTTTATAAATTATTTTGTAATACTAGCCACAGGAACAAAGTCTTAAATCAACAATACCTTATAAGTAATAGTTTTAAAGATTAAAAAAAAGTTTGTTTTCAACACTTACAAAATAAAACAATTAAATACTGAACTTGTTTAACATATGGCTGTGCAAATTCAAATTAAAACCTTTTAATAATTGAAAAATAATTCAGCCTTATATCACTCTTCATGTTGGGTTCTCCTATGCCAACGTAAGCTGGCAAACTGTTTAAAACGTTTACCACAAGGCTGGCATTTATACTTTTTGACAGGAGCATGTAATTCCGCATGTTTCTTCAAATTGCCAATGGTGGTAAAACTCTTGCCACATTTTTCACACTGATGCTTGCGTATATTCAAGTGTATATTCATGTGATCGGTAAAACGATTGCGTTCATAGAAAGCTTTATCACATATGGGACAATGGAAGTTCGATTGTTTTAGGTGGGATCTCTTGTGCAAGTCGAAAAAGGACCAGGTTTTAAATGTTTTACCACACAATTCGCATTCATAGGGCCGTTCACCCGTATGGGATCTCATATGTATGCTGACTTCGGTGGAGGTGGCAAACGATTTCTTACAGATTTCACAGGCATACGGGAAATCTCTTCTGTGTCGTCTTATATGTATGGTTAGATTACCTGGCATTTGGAAACCTTTGCCACATAATGTACAAATAAATGGCAAAGTGCCATCATGTTTAGATTTATGAATTTTATATTGATCGTAAGTTTTCAAAATGTTGTGACAACTCTCACAACGAAATGGACCTAAATTGATGGCTAAGAATTGATTTAATTTCGTAAATACAATGGAAGGTTCTTCTTTGGTGTCTTCTTCGGTGGCAGCCATAATACGTTTAAGTTTTTCAGCTGAATAATCTCTGCGCAGCATGTATAAAGTTTTCTCTAGCTGAGGCAATTCATAGCATCTGTTATTGAAGGTGAGGCGTAGCTCTTCTAGCATTTCATTTAAAGCTTTTCGTCGATAATTTGTTGAACGATAATCCGGATGATCGACATCCCAAAGGGAAGTATAGTTACGATAAATTTCTACAAATTGCAAATGTTGATCCAGAGAGGTAAATTTTATTTCTTCGGCTTTTAAAAAGTCTTGTTTTCTTTGGCTTAAGTTTAAGTCTGTAAAGCTGAACTTCTGAAATATAAAAAAACAAAACAATTTTGTAGATTAAAAAGTGTAAAAAGATTTGATTAAAACTTGTATTTAATCTAATTTTATAAAAGTATATCTAACTAACCGCTTAAAAATATTGCTGATCACTTACCTTTTTCAAATTCTTGGTTATTTTATCTGCCACCAGAGGTCGTAGAAATTCCATTTCATCGAAACACCACAATTTGGGTATGTATAGGCCCTTGAGTTTATAGAAAATCCGTAATTCTTTACGATATCTTATCAGTAGCTTTTGTATCTCATTTATACACTCCTTATGGGTCCATTTAATATTAAATTTTTTGAACAATTTCTCAGCTATATCTTCGTATAACTCCATTTTGTTACATGTGTCATATTCCATATCCTTAGGATTCCATAGACATTTACAGTGTCGATACAGATCCAATAAATTACTTAAAATCTCACGATTATTTAAATCTTTATCAGTATTATCTTTCGTTTTATTTTCATCCAGCTTATCTCGTTTACGTTCATTACGTTTTTCCTCTATAATCTTACGCAGAAAATTCATTTTTTCAAAATACCAGAGACGGGTTTTATGTTTACCTTTACGCTTCTCAAATTTTGTTAATTCTCTGCGATAGCGTCCTCTTAATTGATTTATAATGCCAAAGATTTCTACGCCCGTTAGGGAATATTTCATATCGTTTAGCAAAGGCTGTGATAGTTCATTGTATACGGTACGATGGGCATTATATTTGTAGGACGGGTGTTGGGGATTCCAAAGTTTTTCGTTTTTTCTATAGGCTTCCAAGAGATATGTTATTAATTCCCGGTTATTTAAAGCTTTACGCATAGCTGGCTAAGGAATACAGATGTAAAAAACTAACGTTTTAACCAACCAAATTTGCCGTTTACGATTGAGGTCTTATGTGAATAATGTATTCTTACCGTGTTTATATATTTACTTTTCGTGGATGAAGCAATCTCTTCTGGGGTATTATTAAATATTACGGGTGTTATATATTGTTGTATTAGGCCTGGACTAGGAATTCGCCAATTTTCGGTATGGATAGGTGTTGACTGGAAATATAAGAGGATACATATAAGAAAATGAATGATAACGAAATAACAATTTTAGAAAAAAATTTTAAAAACGGAGACCCAGACAAATACTTGTCAGTGTTACAAATTACCATATACAAGTTGCGAGGCTTGTAGCGATGACAAAATTGAATTGGGTATTTTATGTATGTAGACAGATGCGTAGCTAATATGGTTACCGAAAGAGAAAGTCAATCAATCAATATTGTGTGATGTTTATATGTACCTTAGCGTCTGATTTGAATAACCCTTAACTATTTTACTTCCTTAGGGTTCTATTGTAGGAACAGAAATATTATAAGGGGCTATCCATTTCGTGGTTTCAAAAGTATGGGACTGGAATTCGATATCTGTCAAACTAAGTTGTGAAACCGATTTTTTTCTTTTCGTCTGACATTGACGAAAATGGATCGCTTAACTATCACACAACGCATAAAAACTATCAAAACCTACTACAAAAATGGTGATTCTGCCACAGCCACGTATCGTGCGTATAGGAAATTTTTCGAACAAAATTTTTTTCAGCGATGAAGCACATTTCACACTCGGTGGGTATGTTAATAAACAAAATTGTCGTATTTGGGGTTCTGAGAATCCTCAAGTAATTGAAGAGAGGCCATTACATCCAGAAAAAGTCACTGTTTGGTGCGCTCTTTGGTCCGAAGGTGTGATTGGACCTTACTTCTTCGAAAACGACGATGGAACGACTGTCACCGTCAATTCGGACCGTTATGGTCATATGATAACCGCCTTTTTTTTGCCTGCTATTGAAGAATACGACTTGGAGAATATGTGGTTTCAACAAGACGGTGCCACATGCCACACAACTCGAGCGAATATGGCTTTATTGCAAGAGACATTTCCTGGCCGCGTAATTTCTCGTCGTGGCGATATCAACTGGCCACCAAGATCATGCGATTTGACACCATTAGATTTTTTTTTGTGGGGCTACGCGAAAGACCGTGTTTATGCAGATAAACCTTCAACTCAACTGAGCACTTAAAAACCAACATTCGTCAAGTTATGGCTGAGATACCGCCCAATATGTGTCAAAAAGTGGTCGAAAATTACCTCAAAAGTATCAATGCTTGCAACACTTCGCGTGGAGGTCATTTAAATGATGTAGTGTTTCACACATAATGTCACCGTTCAAACTTTACAATAAAAAAGAAATATCATGAAAAAAATATTTTATATGTATGTGTTTTATTTACGTTTACTTTTGAAACCACGAAATGGATAACACTATATGAGTGAATGCGTTCTTGTTCTCATAAAATAATCTCTCCACACTTTTTTTGGCAACACCCTTTTATGTTATTTAAGTATCGTACTAAGTAAGTTGATGTTGATAATAATGAAGATGCTTCTTTTCTTAACAATAATTTGCTATACAAATAAATTAATAACTCGACAAACGACTACTGCCAGTATAATGTCTAAATACGTACATACATAGTATTTGTTTTGTAAATACAAAATAACAGCAACAAAAATTAATGTACGCGGTTATTGGCATTCAAAGGAAACTTTATGACACGCCTAATAATGTACAACAATCATATTAACTACAACAACAAATACAATAGCAACAAACAACAGCAATAATAACAAGTACAAATTTTAATTGCTACTACAAATAATATGTACGAGGGCTGTTACAAAATTATCTGAAACAACAAAGCAAAGACAATAAATTTTCGTATTATTTCTCTTTGCTGATTTCCTTTTAGCTTGATACTGAGTAAAATGTAAGAGCTAATTGCCAAAAACTCTATTCTATTGAAATATTCTTTATACTTCTGTCTACATTACTGCAGAAAGCGGTGGGCGTTGATAGCAAGACTAAAAACCGACTGGTGTAATTTTGCAAATGCACAGGGTATTGAACATGTGTTCATGTCCTTATTTACAAAATTGAAGGAAGCAGAATACGAGGAAGGCCAAAAACCACTTGGCTACGTAGTAGGTACCACACTTTAGAAAATAAATTCTTTATGGCCTAGTGTGTCTTAAGGACAGTCTATGTCCAGTATAGAGGCAGCTCGCATTACGATGCTGTTTTTGTTTTATTTGAAGTAAATACGCATTCATTCTGCGAAGAGATTTCTTATCTCCAATAAACGATACAAATTGACAGTTTCTTTAAAATGGTGTCTTGAAAATTCAACTACGTGGTATCTTGAAACTTAAAACTAAAATTACTGTAGCCATCTATGCGTTACTTTAGCTAATTTTGGAACCACACTCGTATGGACATTGATATCGGGTCCGCCATCTAACGTTTTTTTTTTTCAACTAGTGATTATTTCGTGAATGGTAACACTTAGCTCATGTCAGATTTGACAGATAATTAGTTTTATCCTTCCGCTGAACGAATATGGTTGTGTATACGCAACCACTCGCTTCGCTAAGTGGGCCTGCGATCGACTTACAGAAGATGCCGATTTTGGCAAAAAACAATCATCTTTTCAGATGAAGCTCATTTTGATCTTGGCGGGTATGTAAACAAGCAAAATTGTCGCATAGAAAACCCGCACGCATACATTGAAAAGCCGACACACCCAAAACGAGTCACTGTTTGGTGCGGATTTTGGTCCAGAGGCATAATTTGGCCATTTTTCTTCGAAAATGAGCAAGGAGTGGCCGTTACAGTCAATAGCGATCGTTATCAGGCCATGTTGAACGAATTTTTGTTCACAAAAATTGAAGAGGAGGATATTGGCAACATTTGGTTTCAACAGGACGCTACGCTACATGCCACACAGCCGAAGCTACACTCGATGTTTTGCGCCCTGTTTTTGAAGATCGCATTATCAGCCGCAGAGCTGATGTCGTTTGGTCGCAGCTCCGAGGTCTGCGATTTGACACCGTTGGACTATTTTTTGGGGGCTGCCGTCAAAGATAAGTGTTAGGCCGACAAGCCAGAGACAATTTACGCTTTAAAGGACAATATTCGTGAAGCCATTGGTGAAATACAGCTGCACACAATCGATAATGTGCTTAAAAATTGGACCAATCGTGTAGGCTACTGCATGGCCAGCCGAGGCAGCCATTTGAATGAAATTATTTTCCATTATTAACCGGAAGGATTGTACTTTCAAACAAAAAAAAGAAATTTGAGAAAATATTCAGTAGTTTTTATTAAAAGCATTTTCAAGAAAAAAAGTTATTTGGCGGACCCTATATATGAATAATGTAGTCACTCATTCATTCATTAATTTTTTCATAGAATTTATCTTTTTTTTTTCTTAATTTTCCTCTACTCGTAAACACTGACGAAATAAGTGTTTGATTACGTGCGTCTGCACGTTGTGAGACAAAATTTATTGCCTACAGTCTTTACACTAGCAGCAGATAATACAAGATGTTGTAGACTTTTATTCGATAACTTGTGGCAATTTTGAAGATAATGATGCTATATTTTATCAATATTTCTCGTCATAAAACTATTGGGAATACCCAAGCCTATTGCAAGATTATAGGGATACGATTTGAGGAGGTTTCCAGATTATTACAACATTTATGAAATGGAAAGAAGTCGCCGTGGTCTAGTAGGTAGTGTGTTGGCTTATTAGACGAAAGGCCCGAGTTCGAATCCCAGGTCAGACATCAAAACGAAAATATGAAAATATTTCTTCGGCGACTTCCTCTCAGCAGATTTCTGGCGAAAACTCTGAGAGTAAAAATTGCCATGAAAAGCTTCTCAAAAAAAAATCTGTCGTTCGGAGTCGACTTTAAACTGTAGGTCCCGCCACTCATGTATAAAATTAACGTACACAACACGAGTGGTGTGAGAAGCTAGGACGTTGTAAAGGGTGATTTTTAGCTATTATCTTTTTGACAACACTGGTTTAAACAGCTCACGCACGTTTCGTATTTTGTTTCACTGTCAAACATCTTCAGTTTGGTCTATAATTTAACCATGAATCGTCTTACAAACGAACAACGCTTGCAAATCAAAATGCGTGCTATGTTAAGAAAGTTCATCGCGCGCTTCTTCCATTTTATGGTCAGTTTAATCGTGAGATATCCAACTTTTTTTTGCCCAAAATGCAAGAGCTTGACTTGCATGACATGTGGTTTCAAGAAGACGGTGCCACATGCCACACAGCACGCGTAACAATGGACTTATTGAGAGGCGAGTTCGGTGAACATTTTATTTCACGTTCGGGATCGGTCAATTGGCCGCTTAGATCGTGCGATTTAAAGCCTTTAGACTATTTTTTGTGGGGCTATGTTAAAGCTCATGTCTATACTGACAAGCCCGCTTCAATTGACGCATTGGAAGACAACATTGAAGCATTTATTCGTGAGATACCGGCCGAAATGTTGGAAAGAGTATGCCAAAATTTGACTAAGCGGATGGACCATTTGAGGCGCAGTCGCGGTCAACATTTGCATGAAATAATCTTCAAACATTAAATTATATGGACCGTACTATCGATTCAAATAAAGATTTCATGCATTTTTCTGAATTTTATGTGTTTTTTTTTTTGAAAAATTTTCCTATAGCTCTTAAAAAATCACCCTATACAATAGGTCAATTCGACATCCGGTCACAGTTGACAAGTACACGTCCTCTAACCTAACCTAACTTATGAAATGGAAATCATTGCGATACTATAGTTTAAAATAATTATATCTCTGCACTACAATGAACGGCGGAAGAATAGTTTTGAAAGACGCATCAACGTCTGAAAATTTTCAAAGTCACTGTGAACAGCTTTTTCAAGATTTTACTCTCTGTACAGTCAGTCGGCAAATATGAAACATAAGTAAAAAGAAGAAGAATTTGTTGCAATATAAACAAGAATTATGGTTGTTGTGTCAATAATGAAACTTTTCTGTTGGCTTTTGTTGCCACCAACAATGATGATCGATTTCAGAATAATTGCTCACCATGAACAATATTTTGTAGTTCCTGTACGTGTACAATAAATAGTATGTGACAACGTGTTTATTTATTAGTGACTTTAATTAAAGGGTGCTGAAGAAAAACAAACTTGAGAGACGTGAAATTAACAATTTTTGTTTTATTATTACATATTATTGTTATTGTCATTTAATTATTTAGCAAATGATGTACATACATATGTATGTATAAGAAGTGGTGGAAACTTCAAAATTTATAAATAACAGCCAGTAAATCATGTGCGTAGGTGAGGCCATAACTTTATTGCTTGATTTTATTTTTAAATCATGTTAATTCTATTAAGACCATTTAATATGGCCATAAAAATTATTTATTTTAAAAATACTGCTTCACTGGTTATTATCATTAATTTAGAGTATCAAAATGTTAATAACGATATTATATTTATGTTGTATATCGAAATACTAGTATATCGATAACAGTTTTTATAGCATTTTATTTACAAGTCACACTCATTAAATTAAAAGTAAATATTATTAAATGATAAAATAAATCTTATTTTCTTTACTTTTTTTTAAAATATTTTGTGCTAAAATTGATAAAACAAAAAAATCATTTTCGATATCATATTTTGCAATTAAAAGGCTAAAAGTAATGATAAACGCAATGCTGGTGCATATACATACATAGCTCACAATTGGCAACGTCACTGTATTAACCCATACGCTGCCAAGCCTAAATTATATAAAGTCATTCCCATTGCCATTTATATTTTGAGTGTTATTGTTTATCAAAACCCTGTTATTTCTTGGTAAGAGCACATACATTATCATACATAATCATTTACAAGTAGAAAACCAAAGACGAGTATACTCGTCGTTGGCAATAGGAAGGCAGAAGGACTCGATATCCTTTTTCGTATTTGCGTACGTTTTAGTAGAAGTAAGAAATAAAGTATTATTTTTGTAAAAAAAAATTTTTTTGTAGTATTTTTCAAGTTTTTTACATATTTATATTATGTTTGTGGCAAAAAAAATTTGCTAATTCAAAAGCCTGCATATTATAATATATTTAAAGTAGGACGAGTATACTCGTCTTGGCAGTGCGGGATACCCTGTCAAAGACGAGTATACTCGTCCTTGGCAGCGAATGGGTTAAATAATAATTTAATTTAAATATTATTTTTTTTATTTACAAAGCCTTATCAGTGTACATTTAAATACTGTAACCGTCTATTGAACCCAGTGACGTTATTTTCTTGTGAAATTATTTTTTTTCTTCTTTAATTTTCATTCATTTTGTATGCGAAACAATTTCATTGAAAAGCATTTTTTTGTGTGACTGTGTGTGTCATCGTAAATAAATGTCGTTAAATTCTTTTTTTACACAAATTTATGATCATTTTTATTTCTTTCAATCAATTAAAAACAAATAAATTATAAACAAAACTTGTCAACAAAATTAGACAATATCTTCTTATCATTTATTATTAATTTTTTTTTTATGAAGAAAAATTACTATTTAAAAACCCATTGTAAGGTGGCCTATGAGTCTAACAATAATAATATGCTTATAAATATAGTTTTGGGCATTTATTGCGAAGCATTGAAAATAGAGGTTTCAAGCAAGGTTAAGCCCATCAACCTGTTAAGCTCCTATCTATCTAGTAGAGGATGAACTATTGTTTTTTATTAATACCGTGTTATCCATTTCGTGGTTTCAAAAGTAAACGTAAATAAAACACATATAAAATATTTTTTTCATGATATTTCTTTTTTATTGTAAAGTTTGAACGTTGACATTATGTGTGAAATACTACATCATTTAAATGACCTCCACGCGAAGTGTTGCAAGCATTGATTCTTTTGAGGTAATTTTCGACCACTTTTTGACACATATTGGGCGGTATCTCAGCCATAACTTCAAGGTTTATCTGCATAAACACGGTCTTTCGCGTAGCCCCACAAAAAAAGTCTAATGGTGTCAAATCGCATGATCTTGGTGGCCAGTTGATATCGCCACGACGAGAAATTATGCGGCCAGGAAATGTCTCTTGAAATAAAGCCATATTCGCTCGAGTTGTGAGGCATGTGGCACCGTCTTGTTGAAACCACATATTCTCCAAGTTGTATTCTTCAATAGCAGACAAAAAAAAAAGTCGGTTATCATATGACCATAACGCTCCAAATTGACGGTGACAGTCGTTCCATCGTCGTTTTCGAAGAAGTAAGGTCCAATCACACCTTCGGACCAAAGAGCGCACCAAAAAGTGACTTTTTCTGGATGTAATGGCCTCTCTTCAATTACTTGAGGATTCTCAGAACTCCAAATACGACAATTTTGTTTATTAACATACACACCGAGTGTGAAATATGCTTCATCGCTGAAGAAAATTTTGTTCGATACGTGGCTGTGGCAGAATCACCATTTTTGTAGTAGGTTTTGATAATTTTTATGCGTTGTGTGATAGTTAAGCGATCCATTTTCGTCAATGTCAGACTTTCAACTGAAAAGAAAAAAATTGGTTTCACAACTTAGTTTGACAGATGTCGAATTCCAGTCCCATACTTTTGAAACCACGAAATGGATAGCCCTTTATACAATTTTTTTTTTATTTTTAGCAGCAAACACCTTCACATCGTATAATAACACAGGCCTGCGATGGTTTTCCCCTTAAAAAACTAATTAGGAATTTGGATACGTATTAGGTATTAGGTAAGCTCCGAAAAAAATACTAAAAAAAAATCTATCACGTAAATTTTCTGAGAAAATCACCTTTTTAATTTTTCCTAGTATTACCCCGTATTACTAGTGTTAATTTCAAATTTCTTTAATAACGGATAATGACAATAGTACTAATGACGTTTACATATTCATCAACCATAAAAAGTCATTATTTGTCGGGATTAAAATCATATTACGATTTAAAGAAGGCATTTTTGTCGGGCCTGAAATAAGGAAGTTAATACAAGATGAAATATGTATTTTAAAAAATCATGAATAAAACCGAATAGAACGCTTGGAAGTGATTTTAAGAGGTAGTGAAACATTTTTTAGGAAATAGAAAAAGCCCAGATTATGAAAATATAGTGAATGATATGCTCAACAACTTCCATAAACTGGATTGCAATATGAGTATGTATAAAGTTGCATTATCTGCATTCTCATATTGACATCTATCCTGAGAATCTTGGTGCCGTAAGTGAAGAACAAGGTGAGAGTTTCCACCAAGATATTATGGTTATGGAGAGCAGATACCAAGGAAGATGGAACGCAAACATAATGGCAGACTACTGTTGGATGTTGAAGAGAAATGAACCGGATAGAAATCACAATTAAAAGATATTGAAGAGGAGTTTTGAGGGATGCAGAATAAAATACCATAAATAATTTTGATTTACTTAGCGTGTTTGGCATTATCTTTAACTAATACTGTTCATTTTTCACGTTAAACTTTTATTTTAAATCCTTTAACTTTTGTAATTTCATGAAAATCTTTAAAAAAAATCTTAAAAAACGCATGTCATCAAAAAAAACAAAAATTCGACGTGCTAGAAAAAAGAAACAAAATTGCATTTTAATTTAACATACCTAATTCGTGTCAAGTGACCCAATTGTTAAAATCGATGTCTTTCATTCCTGGCATCATTCGACTTACATATCATCTCGCTGATAAAATTGAGCTACTATTAAGTGACCACAAAGCTCTTAAAGGAAAAGAACTAAGCTTTCTTTGAGCAAAAAAAAAACATCCATTAAAAAAAAATATAGTGCATATGGTAAAATTTAAAAACTTTGGTTTTGAGTTAAAATATTTTTTTTTATAGATATGCCTCTTGCTACTAAGTGCCCACAAAGATCTTAAAGGAAATGGTCTAAGTTTTCTTTTGAGGAAAAATAAAAAAACTCCATTTCGGAAAAAAAATGGGGGAAAATGAAAATGGTACATGTGCCAAATATTGAAAAATCTTATTCTTGAGTTGAAAACTAATTTTTTGATAGATATACCACTCGCATCCCATTAAGCGATTATGAAGGCCTTAAAGGAAATTTTATAAGCTTTCTTTTAAGCAAAAAAAAAAAAATAAAAAAGGGCCCAAATTGAAAAAAAATTAAAAAAAAAAAAATTTTAAAAATTATTTTTGGAAAGATTGAAGAAATAGCTATCTAAAATCCTTTTTGCTAGGACCAATAGGTGAAAAGTTACGCACATTTAAAAAAAACCCTGTATGACCAAAAAGTCCAACTTTGATCCCCTCTAACTCCGGCAGTTCTTGACTGATAGAGCTGAAAATTGGTGTTTGGCCTACTATCCAATAGTGCTAACGTTGGTGCAAATTTCATCCAAATCGAAAGACATCGATTTTAAAAATTGGGTCACTTGACACTAAATTGCCCATATAGTTAAAAAAAATAACATAATTATTGGAAAGGGAAAATAAAAGTAGAATTTCGCAGGCCTGTGTAATTAATCAGCATAATAGTGTTAATTTTAATATGAGTACCACATGTTGATTTAATTATTTTCAATTGTTCTATTAATTAATTAATATTAATTAACAATGATAGAAAGTTTTGCAATTGAGTTCTAACACAGGGTTACTCGAGCGAGATGTGTGCCGGTCAGCAGTTAAATATCTTTCATCTGAAGTGTCATTTATTTAAATAAAAATATGCCATTTAACCTTCAGCAATCATTTACTTAATTGGTCATCACAACCCTTCAGCCAGGATTAAAACCTAGCTTCAATCACCAAACGTGTAAAAATGATTCAAAACATTCACAAAAGTGCTAAATTTCAACGTTTTTGAGTATTATGGGGTGATTACGGTTGTCATAACGAATCCACTGAAGAAATTTGATGAGACTGAAAGCGAAAGAAAGATGTAAAGCCTGGCCTGTACGTCCTTGAAATGTACATACTGATGAAAACAACGCTTCTGTTAGAGAAAATGTGTATCTTGCGGCTTATTTTGGTGGAATTTTTCATTCATTCATTCAATTAAATTCATATAATGTCCAACTCCTGGAAAACTTCAAGCCGACTGACCATTCACAACGACGTGAGTGAGTGCTTGCGCAATAGGTGTTGTTATTTTCGAACAAAATTTCTTCAGCGGTGTAACTCGTTTCTCACTGTCGGCTGTCGTTAACACCCAAAATTCGCTTATATGTGGCTATGAGAACGTAGATTTGACATCATTACAAATCATTTCCGGAAGAAATGACTTTAAGTGGCCAACAATTTGATTTGATTTGATGCCGTTGAACTTTTTATTTTTGCGGACCAACATTTGTTAAATTATCGCCGTAATAGTCTCGATTACTGCGCTTATTTAAATGGCATTCTATTTCATAACTACTGGCAAGCATGTTCTAGCATTGTTATGAATTTCATTTAACATCTACAATTTGTTTCATTTAAATTCACATTTGAAACCGAGAAATGGATAACCCTATAGGCTTGTATGGATTATGATTAAAGAGAAATTTATAAAGAAAAAAATCACGTGACTGTTACGAAAAAACAAAAAAAATTTAAAAAAAGATTTTCAAAAATATGTTTAAATTCTTCATTGATTAATTCGATTATAATTCGTCTATTAGGTGTCTTATAGTAAGATAAGACCGCCACCTAATGAATGGCAACTGAAACTGAAGAACAAAACACAAAATAATCGGCAGATAATTTCCAATTTAACCGATTATAGGGCATTTAAAAGCAACTTTTCATTGTATCGTATTGCATTTCGCAAATGGCTCTTAATCTGGCGCGATAAGTGATAGACGATAAAGACCAATTAAAAAGTATTAAAATTTTAATTTACACCCGCAATTAAGCCAAGCATAATGAAAGAAATTTCATTTTATATTTCAAGTGAAACAATAACAACAACAACAATAACAAAATAAATTTAATAATTTTTCAAGTGGCCAAATAATCACATTTTTGACAAGCACATGCGTAAATAAGCAATACACAACAATAAATATATTTTCGCCACTTAATGCCATATAAAGGGTGATTTTTTAGCTATTATCTTTTTGGCAACACTGGTTTAAACAGCTCACGCACGTTTCGTGTTTTGTTTCACTGTCAAACATCTTCAGTTTGGTCTATAATTTAATCATGAATCGTCTTACAAACGAACAACGCTTGCAAATCATTGAATTTTATTATCAAAATGGGCTCTTGGAAAGTTGGCCGAAGATCCACTTCTTTATCGAAAAATTGTGTTCAGCGACGAAGCTCATTTTTGGCTCAATGGATACGTAAATAAGCAGAATTGTCGATTTTGTAGTAAAGATCAGCCAGAAGCATTGCAAAAGCTACCAATGCATCCAGAAAAAGTCACAGTTTGGTACGGTTTATGGGCTGGTGGCATCATTGGACCGTACTTCTTCAAAGATGCTGCGAATCGTAACGCCTTTATGGTGTTTTCTTTTCTACCAAAAAATGTGCATTGTGCATGTGCAAAATGCAATTTTGTGTTTGTTTCTTAAAAATGTTTCGCCCTCAAAAAGGGCGTTTTATTCTAAATAATTCGCACTTGCCAATGGTGGAGGGCATTGCATTTTATGCCCTGTATAAATCGAGAGTGCTGATAATGTCCTGTAAAGCAGATGACTTTTGTTTATTTATAGGGCTACCACATGAAATTTTAAAAAAAGCCGCATGGTATCTTTATCCAATTTTGAAGTTAATTTTTTCATTGTTTTGTGGAGTAACCTTAAGGAAACATTAGAATATTAAAGATACATGGTCAGTAACAATAAAAAATTTGCATTCAGTGTTAGAACAGTGTTACAAAATATTTTTTGGTTATAAAAAACAGCGCTTAAAAAATGAAGTAAAACCTTAACGTTAATACATGTAAAACATTTAATACGTACAAAACACTTTTTTTAATTAATTTTAAATATTATTATTTACATTGAACTACTTTTGAACAAATTGCCATTTCCTCATTCATTTTCTTAATAAGTGGTAAACACAGGGCATACCCTTTTTTAATATTTGTGTTATGTTCTTCTCAAATAAAAAATTACATGATAACAGGGTTGGTCAGCAATTTTTTTAATGCACCTTGTAAGAGGGTGACATTTTCTTTGTAGAAAAGAAAACACCATTAGACTATTTTTTGTGGGGCTATGTTAAAGCTCATGTCTAACGCATTGGAAGAGAACATTGAAGCATTTATTCGTGAGATACCGGCCGATATGTTGGAAAGAGTATGCCAAAATTGGACTAAGCGGATGGACTATTTGAGGCGCAGTCGCGGTCAACATTTGCATGAAATAATCTTCAAACATTAAATTATATTGACCGTACTATCGATTCAAATAAAGAGTTCATGCATTTTTCTGAATTTTATGTTTTTTTTTTTGAAAAATTGTCCTATAGCTCTTAAAAAAACAGCCTATACATACATATGTACTACATATGAGGCATATTAATTGAAACTATTGATTTATTTTTATAATCTTTCTGAAATACAAAATATCCACAGGTCTTATTGGTGATTAAAATAAAACGTTTTTGTTTTTGTATTTTTTTCTCTTTGTTTTTGGCTATTTAAATAAACATTAATCACATTTTTCTAAGCTATTACGAATAACGGGTGGTACAAAATGGTTCTGGAAATAGTTCCAGCAACTATCTGTTCTGTTTAATGTTTTCCAATCTTCCTTGCCATTTTCGTAAATATTTTTCTTTTAAAAGTGGCTACATTTCGTATTGTACGGTGAAAAATAGCAGCATAAATGAAAATGTGATTACAAGCGTCAACAAAGTTCATTAGGTCATGTACACCATGATTTAGGTGTAGATGTCTACTGACTTATCTATACTGCTGTCGCCTAGTTAACGGACATGCCTTCCTATTATGAAGTGTCCCGTTAAGTCAGTAGAAAAAAAACTGCTCTTCTCTCTGGTTTCAGATTTGGCTAAATTGAACAGGATTCTTTCTTCTATCCAGACAATATTAATTTCCAGCCTAACCGTGATCAAGGGGACACCTATGATCAGAACACATTTGAGGTTTCCTAGTTTGGTATCCGTTTACAAAACAATTTTTGGGTGAGACCTCATAGCCGGAGAGACTGAAATAATGGAAATCTTAGAATAGTACGTCATTCCCCAGAAAAATAGGACACATTTTTGAACACAAACTTGGACATCAATATGATGTTCGAAAGATATTTTATGGCTGGCCTGGATGTTCGATGTTGGAAACTAATAAACAATTCAGTATGTTTTCTTAGGAAGAAAGTTCACATGGATAGAATAGCCACTGAAATACAAAAATTGGGACTTAATGGAGTACAATCCCCAAGAATATTCTGGCGCACTGCAACAAAGCACGAATTGGTTGTTGCTAGATTTTTGTGGAACAATGGAACATAGTACAATGGTCAAGTCAATTATTGAGATCGTTTGTTTACGACCTGGAGAATAGCGGTTTTTCCTCTTTAGATGATAAAACTCTTCAATTATAGTCAAAAAATTCTTTTAGGAGCATACAAATGCTCGAGAGTTCACTACGCCCAATACACATTAAAGCATTACTTTTAAGCCACCTTGTCCTTCATACCAACCAAACATTTAAGAAAAACAAAAAAGAATAAAGGAAAAATAGTTAAGAATCAACGAGAAAAAGAAAAACAAAAATCAAACAAATAAATATTAGCCCAAGAAAAAAATTTTTTTTTTTTTAATTGTTAGTCTAGATAATAAATTAACAACCAAAAACAAACACTATGCAGTACTTCATGTCCATAATTGTTCTTAGCCAAGCAATTATTCTATTAAGTTTTGGTAGTAAACAAACAAAAGAAGAAGAAGGAAAAGAAAAACAAAAACAAAAAAGAAATGAATTGTTTGTCATTTGAAACTGTCTTCTAAGTATAACGAGGGCTCTTTAAATCCCCAATAAAAAATGTAATTGATTTATTTTTTTGTGTTTTTTCTGTTTTTTACGTTTTTAAATAATTAATTGCATAAACAATTTATTAAAAATGTCAAATCAGGATTTATTTCAGAAAGCTTATTTTGATAGTGTCATTTAAGGTCTTAAACATTCAAAAGATTTTAATGAATTGGTCTTATGGGATTAAAAACTATTTAATGAATTGATTAGAAAATTGTTAGTTAGTAGTAGGCATAGTTAGGATAGGTACTTACTCCATAGGCAAACAAGTTTATAGTTGATTGGAAAGAGGTTAGACTTATAGAATAGATCTACAGCAGGGGTTACCAAAAATATTTTGGTTGTGTATTAGTGAGTAAGAGAGAAAAAATAAGTTGAGAGCTTACAGTCATAGAAAAATGTTAGTAATATACCCTATTTTGATTTTCATTTCATCAACGTACATAAAGTTATACATCTTTGATTTAATAATTAGATAATGTTTTTTAAATATTTTCTGGGTACTAATTTTGGTTCATAAATTTTCTCGCCTACTAATAACCAACCTTTTAATTTTTCGAAAATATTGCTTTATGTATATAAAAAAAATTGTTCTCCTTTCATATCATCTAAATTATTTACTTGACTATGAATTTTAAAAAAAGGATTTTTTAACATAAAATATTTTTTGAGTGTAAACCTAAAAAAAAATTAAATAGCATCCGCTGACATGTGTGCTTGTCGCAGTCTGATCGACGACTAAATAAAAGAGCATAAGCAATGTGTGTGAATTCTCTCTGCACAATTGTACTATGAAATGGTAATCCCTGATCTACAGTCAAAGAAAGATTACAGAAATCTATCTCTTTTGTAGAAATTAAGAGGTTTTAATGTAAAAAGCTAGGCCGTAATGTGAGAAGCTAGGCCGTAATCCTGACTGAAGGGTTGTATTGGCCAATTATATATGTATGTAAGAGGTTTTATTTATTTATTAAAGCGCTAAGGAAAAACGCTAGTCTAGTAATAACTTTTAAAAAGATTGCATGAATTTCCAATAGATTTGATTGTCGTGATAGATATTTAATAGATATATTGTCGTTATGCCTCAGTATTGCGACCATACGATCTATTTGTAGTCCCCTTAAAATTTATAGGGTATCCAAATAATGTCTCCTCTAAACCTATGCACAAACTGTAGGTATTAACGATGACAATTCAGGTGTTTCTTTTTGCAATGCATTATTACCTCACAGGTTTCGAGAACGTGTTGCGATGTAAGCTTACTAGAAGGGAGCTCATGAGTTTAAATCCCAGCAAAACCCAGAGTTGTTTGGGGCCGACGATAAACTGTAGGTTACGCTACTCATGAATGCAATTAATACACACAATATGGGTGATGTGAGAAGCTAGCTTGTAATCTTGATTAAAGGCTTGTAATGGCCAATTAAGTAAGTTAGTAAAAGTCTGACTTTATATCAGGGATTACCATTTCATAGCACAATTGTGCAGAGAGATTTCACACACATTGCTTATGCTCTTTTTTATTTAGTAGTCGATCAGACTGCGACAAGCACACATGTCAGCGGATGCTATAATATTTTTTTTTTTACGTTTGCACTCAAAAAATATTTTATGTTAAAAAATCCTTTTTTTAACATTCAAATTTTTATATGTTCTTAAAACACATTTTGATTGTTTTAATAGTCAAGTAAATAATTTAAG
This sequence comes from Sarcophaga caerulescens, assembly GCA_927399465.1. Taxonomy (NCBI): domain Eukaryota; kingdom Metazoa; phylum Arthropoda; class Insecta; order Diptera; family Sarcophagidae; genus Sarcophaga; species Sarcophaga caerulescens. Next base: position 86,291,295 of record OV656868.1, read on the forward strand.
TGATATAGAAAGAGAACAACTTTTTTATAGACATAAAGCAATATTTTGGAAAAATTAAAAGGTTGGTTATTAGCAGGAGAGGAAATGTATGAAACAAAATTAAATCCCAGCAAATATTACCTAATTATAAAGTCCAAGATGTATAACTTTATGTAATTTGATGAAATGAAAATCAAAATAGGGTAAATTACTAACATTTTTTTATGACTGTAAGCTCTCAACTTATATTCTCTCTCTCACTCACTAATACACAACCAAAAAAATTTTTGGTAACCCCTGATTTAGATGCAAGTCCAAATGAAAAATACGCCATCTTATGCCGATATACAGACTCATTTGAAATACTTTTACCAACAGAAACCATATTTCAAAAAAAATTTTAATAAATCTTTTAATAAATAATCTTAAACTAATTCAATATATTTTGCCTTACACTGTATACATTCATTTAAAATGAACAGTCTAAACAAAGTTATTCCATTGCAATTTATTTTGCATAAAACAATTTTTAAATGAAAATGTTTCGTAAACGTTTAAAGAATACTTTATACGATTGGTTAAGATATGCAGCTAGCAAAAAAAAAAGGAAGTCATTACACGTGTATAACGAGACGTATAATTTGCTTCTCCATAAACCCAAGCTACAGAAACCACTAGAGAAGGCATTAGTTTTTTATATTTTTTTCTTATTCATTCATACATAATTAATATGTACACGTACATATGTATGAATATACAATACAGTACTGTGCGAAATATTAGCAGCATCTACTATGTACCACAATGAATTTTTTCAATATTCTCATATTTAAAAATTATTAGTGGTTTCGGTCTTTCATTTTGTATAACCAACTCGTCTATCCTTTACTTACAATCACCTGTAATGTTGGCGAAAAAAGTGGCTGTGAACAGGACAATAATAAGACTGAGAATATTATACAAGCTTTGGTTTTGCCAAAATATTGACCAGTTAGAACTGGATCTCTTTGGTGACTACATGATACCTAAACTTGCTTTCGATCGAAAACATCAAATATTACGATAATGGTGTACAACTCCAAAAGAACATCATTTACAGATTTAATGAAAGTCGGTTCCACTACCGACATCTTTTCAGAATGGTTAAATTTAACATTGTGCTCTGGACAACCTGACTACTGTAGTGCTATTCTGTCTGTGTTATACAGGTATATTTACTGGCAGTAAAGGTCCATTAAATTTCTAGAAAGTATGCACACCATATCATATGTACCCGTATCTTATACGGATTCCTGGATCCTGGGGTCCATTGAACCTAAAACTAAACAAAGTTGATGTACTTGCAAGGGCTAATTCAATAAAAAAAAATCAAAGGAATTCATACGAGGGATTATCACGCAAACTTTACTCAGTTGTAAAAGAAAAATGAAGAACCCACATGTATAGGGTGATTTTTTAGCTATTATTTTTTTGGCAACACTGGTTTAAACAGCTCACGCACGTTTCGTGTTTTGTTTCACTGTCAAACATCTTCATTTTGGCCTATAATTTAACCATGAATCATCTTACAAACGAACAACGCTTGCAAATCATTGAATTTTATTATCAAAATGCGTGCTCTGTTAAGAAAGTTCATCGCGCGCTTCTTCCATTTTATGGTCAGTTTAATCGACCCACTTTTTTTTGCCCAAAATGCAAGAGCTTGACTTGCATGACATGTGGTTTCAACAAAACGGTGCCACATGCCACACAGCACGCGTAACAATGGACTTATTGAGAGGCGAGTTCGGTGAACATTTTATTTCACGTTCGGGACCGGTCAATTGGACGTCTAGATCGTGCGATTTAACGCCTTTAGACTATTTTTTGTGGGGCTATGTTAAAGCTCATGTCTATACAGACAAGCCCGCTTCAATTGACGTGAGATACCGGCCGAAATGTTGAAAGAGTATGCCAAAATTGGACTAAGCGAATGGACCATTTGAGGCGCAGTCGCGGTCAACATTTGTATGAAATAATCTTCAAACATTAAATTATATGGACCGTACTATCGATTCAAATAAAGATTTCATGCATTTTTCTGAATTTTATGTTTTTTTTTTTTGAAAATTTTTCCTATAGCTCTTAAAAAATCACCCGTTATAACCAACTTGTCTATCCTTTACTTACAATCACCTGACATGTAAAACAAGTAGCTGCGAACGCGAAACTAAGACTGAGAATGTAATTTTACAAGGTATGGTTTTGCCAAAGTCTAGGGCGGAGTAGATCTGGATCTCCTTATTGACAACACGATACCTGCACTCGCTTTCGGTCCTGGTTTTGCAACGAAAACATTAAATGTTATGATAATGGTGTACCACTCCACTTAAGGGCATACTAGCCATAGGAATACTTCAGGACGACAACTGCAAATACTATAAAGACGAGAAAATATAAGAGACCAGAGAACATATTCTATTATCGTTATGACAATAATATCTTATGGGACCCAAGTAAGCTGTGTTTTTATGGCGACTGCCAGTTTAACCTAACCTAACATTTGTTAAGTCGTCTAAGTTTGGAATTGCACTCATATCTTCAAAGTGCTAAAATTATTTTCTAATACAAATTCATACAAATTGTTGCTATAGTTCTACACAGTGTTGTGCGTGCATACATACGTATTTTATTCAATAAACCAAATGTTGACATTGTTGCTGGATTCAAGGTTGTTAAAAATTTTGTTTTAAATTTCTATGCACAAGAAATAATATCCATAAAAATGAGCGAAATTATTTCGTTAAAAATTTTTCTTTTTTTTATTATTTTAATGACATGGTATTACTGGCATTAAAACCAAACAAAAAGAGAAAAATTTAATAAAAATTCTTAAAGTGAAATTAAATTCTAAAATTTAAAAAGACATTCATACTGTAACACCTACATATGTACATACATACATAATACATATAAGGCTGGGTGGCAGCAAAGGAGGTTTGTTATGCATTTGTTGCCAACTTCAAAGTATTTTATTTATCCTGCTTATGGTAAAACTCATAAAAAACATTTAAATAGCCCCTAAGGCTTGCTTGAAGGATATTAATTTAAATTTTAGTTTTTTAAAGATAAAAAAGCCGTAACAGGTTTTATGGGGCATGTAAAAGGTCCCTACCTTTACATTACATTCATTGTGTTGGTACAAGGAAAATAGCTTTTATGGCAGCGACGAAAAAGGGAATAGTTAACAAGATTTGAATCTGATTACTTTTAAACAGGCAGGAAACTTTTGCCAGGAATTCTCTATGTAATGCTCTAGTACTTCTACTACAAGTACTCCTTAATTTTCATTAGAATTTACATCTCCAAACATATAAAATCAAACTCACATAATAATTAAAGCCGGTTAACCATTTCCAATTCTCTAGATATGCTGTTTAGGTGCTAGAATAACAGGCTTCAGCAATGAAGCTTATTTATTACTCGGTGATTATGGCAACAAACAAACCATTTTGGTCTCATATCGAACTTGGAGAGCCTAGAAGCACTGTGAAAGATGATTTGAAGATGTTATTGGACTGAATACTTTCGAAAATTAACGTGGAAGAATCACTTCTGCCAATTCTGAACGCTATGGCTGAAGAATAATTAAGTTTTTTTTTTGGCCTTAAATTGAGGTTGGCGAAATGAACAGTATGTGATTTCACCAAGACAGCGCCATGAGCCGTGAGTCTTCAGAAAGCGATATTTCACATTTTTTGGCTACTTCAGTTGGACATCAAGATCATGTGATTTAACGGCTGGCAATCGACTTTTTTGTGGAGATATATCAAAGACAACTGAAAACCAAAGGCATTTGAAAACCGAAATTCCCAAAGTTGTCGTTAAGCTACCGACCGAAATTTACGAGAAGCAGTCGAAAGATATTTAAAAACTGATAGTCTTGCCAGACCAGCGGTTTTGAAAAAACTAAATGGATAACCTGACAGTTTCTAGCACAAGATCATGCAGCTAATAAAGTGTTTTGCTTTGAACAAACATACATTTTTTATTTCCTAATTACAATTAATAAATTCCTACTGAATTAAATACCATACATGCATATTATTTCTGTAACTGTTTCCAAAAAAAATATTTTTATTTTTGAATTTAGAAAACACTTGTTAAATAATTTTGGCAAATCAAAAATATTTATTTTACTATTGCTGGCTGGTGCACCAAAAATTTTGTGCAATAATCCATAAATGAAAATCGTATTGAAAATAATTTTTTTTTTATATATGTTTGGCAATTATTTCAAATTCGAGTGTATTTTTAAAATCATTTTTAACGTCAAATGGCAAATTTTACAAAATTGCTTTTGCACATATAGTTTAAAAATATTTACATACAGGAGAGGAAAGATTTTTAAAGGTAATTTTGAAAAAAATAAAATAAATTTTTTTGGTTAGAAATTGACATTTAAAGACTGTGTATAATAAATGACCGAATGAAAATTAAATGCCTAATTAAAATATAATCGAAAGTAAAAACATTATTTTTATTATGATTTTCACTGTAATCATTACACAGCAATCATACAATCTATTGCACTGCCACCAATCTATATAGGGAGGGTATCACTAAAATGTCTCCCCCAATACCCAATCCACTTACAAATTTCATTGTTTTTACAAACATATTGTTTTGTGTCAGTAATAACAACTTTAGAAGACTAATGAGAGTGGGTTGTAGAAAGAATCACTTTTTTTTTTTTTGTTCATATGTATCCCTTAATCAAAATATGTCATAGCTGAGATTCGAACTCTAGCAGGTCAATACGTTACCAATTATGGTAGCCGAGCCAATTCAATAATCAATTCAATTCTTTCGTTTAAAAGAACCCAGTCCAATCAATATTCAAGCAGAACTAGACTATATTCTCATCCGTTTAATTAAAACGAACACCATAGTGTTTTCAGAAACTATTAAAAAATGGTCAAATATTGTGCAGAGGTCTATGGCATTTAAGTGCATATTCTTTATTAACACGGAGCATCTCATTAAATGGGCAGTAAAAGAAGTTCATTTTTATAAAATTTTAGATTTGTGATGGAATCAGTAGGGGATTTATAAGCAAATGTAGATAACCTCAAGTAGTAGGTTTTGATAATCTTCATCATCTGACTACCGCTGCACAATTGGTATAGATTGAAGGTAGATTGTTTTAACAGTAACTTCTCCGTTCTCAGAATGAAAACAATCTGATTGACTCCATAACCAATTGAGACTGGTTGAAAGTCCACTGGTTTAGAGTCCACATACTCACGGACTATACTGTATAAACATTGTTGTACGTATTTTGTTACTGTTTATCCAAAACAATGGACTAAAAATAAATCCAATTTTATACTCGTATGTGCATACGTTATGTACATTATTTGAGAATCTAAACAACTGGACAAAGCGATTTAATTTTTGTTCGTTTTTTTCGCAATTTCTTTATTACATTGTTTATTTTAATTTTTTTTTTTTTTGTTTTTGTATAAAACTAAGTTGAGATAAATAATAAATACGAGAAATGTAAACGCAAATGCAATTTATCTAGTATTTGTTATTTTACGCCTTCCATACGATAAGTATGGATAGACAAATGGTTACGGCTCTTATTTAAATAAAGAATTAAAAACAATTTTCACTTTCTATAGAATTTGTCTTACGTAGTACAGTACTACGTACTGCACACAAACACTACATGCATACATACATATGTACATACATACCTTATTACTGTTGTTATCTTCAGAAAACGACATGCAATCACTAAATCCGCCACAGTCACTACTTTGGCAAGGGCTTTGCACCAACATTATACCGCTATCTTCGCCATCACCTATTTCGCAGTCATTGTCAGCCACCGTTAGACATTTAAAACAGTCGGCCATGGGTTTAGTAAAACTGTTGGCCAAAAAGGTGTTACTACTAGTATTGCTGGTAGTGGTGTCATTAAGATTTTCCAAGGGATTTAGTGTAACAAGATTTTCGAATTCTCCACTGTGGGAGGTGGCAGTAGCGGTAGTTAAGGTTAATAAATCGTTTGCCTGCAAATTGTAAACCAGATTGAGGTCATCCTCTGTTGCAGTTAACATTTGCATGGGCTCTAAACTATTCAAAATTATACAATTATCATGTTCTCTAGTTTCTTTATTAATTTGGTTTAATGCAAACACGGTATTTAATTGTTCGTTGGCTTTAAAAGTTAAGTCACTTAAATTCACCACCATTTCATTGACTAAATCACCAGCACCATTTATTATTTTCGTATTTTGATTTTCATACAATTTGTAAACATCCTCTCTATGGTGTTGTTGTAAGTGTTGTAAAAATATATCGCTTTGTAAACAAATACCCGCACAAAATAAACAATTATAACCGATATTTTGTATATCTGGCGATATAGTAATTTCACCACACTTTTGAAATAATAAATAATCCTCGGGTTGCCATAAAATCGGCGTTTGCAATATGGTGGAGGACATTATTTTTTTTATCAAAAATTACGGATTTTATTCAAAAATATATTTCATACACTGCCGTTATTCCTTGCTTCCGCTTTCACTGTTGTTCTTTATCGTATCAATGCCGGCCGCTAACTGAGTAAAATTCACCAATTTACAGTAAGTTTTTCTTCTCAATATATGGTTGTTAAGCTTTTTCAATTGCTGTGGGTTTTAATGATATTCTGGTTGTTGTTGCTGTGTTGATACAAATGAGAGCCTGTTTGCTCTAGTTTCTCATTAAAATTCATACAAATAGTAGACGAACATATGAGTGTATAAGTAAAGTATTTTTCTTTTAGTTGATGGTCACCTTAAGTGTAGTAGTTTAAGGTTAGGGAATACCTAACGCTACAAGATCGTTGGTATGTTAGGTTTCAAGAGAGATTGATAACAAGAACTATCGAGTTATACAATTATTGATTTCAAAATCGTCGGTATTTATTCACTTTCCGAGCATTACATAGAATGTGGTCAGGCCCATACAAAATCACAATGTACGTACTGCCTGAAATATCGATTCTGTTAGATTCACCCGCTTTGGACACATTCTACGGCTCATTATAGCGTGGTTTGCATATGGATTTGCAATTCAATTCATATAAACTTAAACTCACGCAACAATTAAAGTCAGTTGACTATTCACAACGCCATACATATGTATGTAAATATGATGATTGAGAGCATTAATGAATCTCATTTCTCACTCGATAAAGAAATTAATAAAGAAGGCACATTCGAAGCTGTGAGAAGTCAGAAGTGATTGTTGAGAGTCCTTTGCACACAGTACACATTATAATCTAGGGAACGTACTTTTCCGAAAATGAACCTGGAAGGATCATTACCTTCATTTCAGATCATTATCATTATAGTATGATAACAGATCTCTTTTGACTGACAACTAAGTATTATGAACTGCTGCGGATATGATTTCAATAAGACAGTGCCAAAAGCCATACAACAAGACCGATTTAGGGTTTATTGCATGAGAAGATTCCAGAGAGATCAATTTCACCATCTGGTAACTTCAATTGGATTCGGATAATCAACTAAAACTAGATTTAAATACCAAAATGTGTCAATATAGTATATGCCACAATACCGCCCGAAAATGGACGAAGTTTGCTTTTCTTCTGATTTAAAGATAATATATAACGCTCAAAAGGTATTTCCTTTTCGTCTATGGCCATTACCTGAATAATATCGATTTGAAAGTCCTCATAACACATTCGTATTCTTAGAAATGAAATGATTGCACTCCTTTCATACTGTATATTGTTGTTGTAGTGTTTGTAGAGAGGAAAAAAAATATTAAAAATTATCTGTGTTTGTCATGAATGTTGGTCAAAAAGGAGTGTAACCGTGTAATTTATTTTAATGTTAAGGCCAAAGGATTTGAAGGTTGTTTGATTGCATTCTTAAAACTTACATACAAACTTTTCAACAAATTCTTAACAATTACTGTCTATGTATGTATGTATATACATATGTACATATGTATATATTCTGAAAGAGATAATTGCAATTTTATTGATATTGCATTATTCATGGCATTTAATAATGACCATATCAGAAGGTCATAAAAATAGAAAAATGTGTGAATTTATTCACAATTAATTATTGTGAAGGCCAATAGTTATCGAATAAGAACTTAAAGGTCTTAAAAAAGTCTTTTATTATCCTTTTGATTAGGGGTTAGTATATATATATATGTATATGTATGTATGTATATTGCAATATATAGAATGAATTTAATTACTTTCAATTTGTTTTATAATACTGTGCTGCACGAAATAATGCTGGGGTTTCCATACAGGAACCTATCAAAGAACTTTTTTATGTCATTTAAAGGGTGTCTTGCTAGAGTATGGAAATTTTGGCATGCTATGATTTTGAGTACAGACCCTGAGTCCAGGTTTTAAGAACTACATGGTCAGGGCACGTGGCTTCATCAGTTTTTTCCAAGCAGAGACCAATGGAGTGGTATATCGGCAAATCGACGGACGATTTGGAGATGGGACTCTGGTCAATTTTATGTATTGCATTAAGCCTATAGGCTCCCTGATGAAGAGTTCCTTGCCGAGGGTTTTGCGATCACCAAAACAACGAAGCTGGTTAGAGAAGATATTATGCCTGTAAGATATGATGGTTATCTGGAAACAGCAATTTCAATAGCGGTCTTGAAATGGAAAAAGAGCAAAGAAATTAAATTCTGATAGAAATATTCCGAAATATCGATTGTAACTTGAAGGTGATAATGGGTTATTCTCTCATAAAATTTCTCAAATACCTGGATGATTCCACAATAAACATGAATTACTATTGTAGGAATTGGTATTGTTAGTAAGAATTTCTCTAGCGAACTATGTTATGTTAGGTTAGAGGGCATCATCAAACATAAATCATGTGACGCTAGTTCTAAATCCTCTATAACTAAACACAACCTTTAATAAAATGAACAGTACAGGTAACATGAGCTTTAGCTCAGGCGGAAGTAACCACCGAATACACAGAAGGGAAACGATCTGACGTTTACATAACTTTTATGAAAGGGACAGCAATATTACCAAAAAAGTATTTCTGTCTCTGTCTAAAAGTAACTCTGTTTTGTTTATTTATGTTTGTTAATTTTTAGGGTGGGTTTTTATTTTCTATTTTGTTAGAAATTGATGATATTTTTGTAGAATAATAGAATAGTTTTGAAAGGAAATGAACTGTTTTATTGGGGAAACGTAATACGGAACTAATGTATTTGGTGACACCTTTCATCGATTGTCACTAACTTAGTATTTAACCAATTTGGAGGTATATTCACAAATTCCTGAAACAAAAAGTTATGAGTATATATTTTGTTATATTTTTCTTTTTACTTATCTTTTACACACGGAACTTGTTTCATTGTGAAGAGAAATTGCTAAGAGTTCGATTAATAATAAAAAAATTACCGAATTTTAACTTTTTCATTCAAGAAATTAATAAATACTGATAATATACACAAAGTTCTGCAAGGAAAAAATTTTATGAGCAATATGTCTTATTTCATCTTGATGTCTTTAACTTCTTACTTATCTTTTGCACAAGAAACTATATTCATTCTGACCAAAAACCAGTCACTTTTCGATTAATATTTAAATATTTTAGAACTTTTAAGATTTTCATTGAAGAAATTAAAAAATATTCCAAATTTGCTCTTTTTTAACACAAAATCAATGTTTGTTTACATTTAATTTTTGAACTTTATCCGCCAGTTTTCACTCTATATATCTGTTGCTTCTAACACATTAGCTTTGCAAAACTTATAATTCATTTTTTTTCTCCCTCTAAAAACTTATGTAAAATAATGTTATGAGAGTTTGTCAAACGTCATTGCTTTCCCTTCTGTGTATTCGGTGGAAGTAACTGCCTTTCATAGGTCTATCTAATAATTATGGTGTTACCAGAACGCGATCATATATGATCATACAATATTTGTTGCACCCAGGTTAGAACATAAAATTTAATTAGGCATATTTTATTTTTGAGTTTTATTTTTATATAAAACTTTTAAGGCGTCAAACCCTATTTGAAAAGAAAACTAGGCTTTGTAGGTTAGGATACAACTTAAATATTCGCCGAAAAGAAATCATTTTAATGCCTAACGTTGCAACTCTGTAAAACACCAGCAGCTGTTTTACCACTATTGTGAATGATACGAAATATCTTCACAATATCTCTTTACCACTAAAAAAAACACAAACCGTAGTTATTTAATAATTCAATAGCTTTTTCAATTAAAAATTATGCAAAATTGTAAAAATCTTTTAACGCTGGCCATTAAAAGCCAACAACGTACAATAACAACTACTGCTCCCTTGGAAGGTAAACGTAATTTTCGTAAATTTTTGACCTACAATAAACGAGGCACGCGGGTGGTCAAGGAAGCCCAGCGAACACAGCTAAATCCACCAGTGCCTATACACAAACGCGGTGTACGTGATACGGGCATGAATGTTAATGGCAAATATGTGGAAATACCAGAGAAGATACCCGAAATTATAGTACCCAATTTGGAGGGTTGCAAATTGAAACCTTATGTATCGTACAGGGCACCAGATGTCATACAATCGGAATTCACCAGTTTAGATTTATTTAATGCCGTGTACTCGAAGAAAATTATAGAAGATTTCAAAGAGGGAAAATTAAACGAAAATGGAGCACCCATTGAACCTTCAGAACATGAATTATTGACTGCAGATGAGGCACTAATAAGAGCCCGTAAAACTGGTTCTGATATATTTTAATTAAGATTGTTAAAGATTTTATTGAAATTATAATATAAAAATAAAAAAACTAGCTTACTACTTACTATCTATCTCTCCAAATTTTATTATATTTGTTCCAAATTTTTTTTAACCATTATTTGTATGTAGTTTTCAATTTAAAATTTTGTTTATTCTGTCATATATTTCTGACGGTATAAGAATAGTTTTCGCACCCATTTCTCTTGCTTTTGTTCAGCATCTCCCAAAAACTGTAAATAACAATAATTTTAGTTACTACAAAGGACAGTTATATACACCTAAAACTTACGTTTGGATGGAATATTTCTTCTTTGGCATTGGCATCCTTTAATTTATCCAAATTCATGGTAAATGTTACCGTCTCTGCCTGTAGATCTATAATAACTTTGTCCGCAGGTGTAGAGGGTTTCTCCGGCGCCTCTCTATCTCTGCTACTGAAGAAAGATCTGGGAACAAAAGTGTCTTCTTCAATGGTTTCCAAAGCTTTCTGTACTTTAAAGTCCATTAAGTCGATCCCCTTTGTTACAGCCGCTGTGCTGGCGGTAGACGATGAATTGGTTAAAGTACTTCTCGAATTGCTTTCTGAGCTAGGAGCTCTGGTTTTGCTATTTCGTGAACTTGAATATTTGGAAGTGCGACTGCTACGGCTGCTGCGACTTTCCCTTGAGCTGACAGAGGATGTTGAAGAAGTACTAGAGCTGCGACTCCTTCTGCGATGTTTAGATTTCTTCGAGTGTTTAGACTTTTTGGATTTAGATTTATAGTGACGCGAAGAATAGTAATCGCGGTCATAATCTCTATCACGTTCCCGTTCATAATCTCGATCCCGTTCCTTATCCCGGCTACTGCGATCTTTGTCACGGTAACGTTCTCTGTCTCGACTACGTTCTCGAGTACGTTCTCTATCGCGTGACTTCGATCTAGTTTTATGTCTAGAACGTTGATAGCTAGATGATCTTTCGGAATCCCGCATAATTGTCAAAAATGTTTAATAAACTATCCTAACTATCCTTTTATTTATAGCTTCCTGAAATTCACAATTTTTCACAACTTTAAAACATAAACACACTTTGTTAAACAAAACTCAGCACTCACAGCAAAATGATAACATTAGAATAATTTGAAATTACATTATGTATAGTTGGCAATGCCATATTATGACAGTATAGCAAAGGTGTTGTCAGGGCAATCACGAAAAAGAAAATCCAGGGAAATATATTTCAATATATTGACAGAATTTTTTTAAAAATATTTTTAAATTCAATTATTATAAAGAAATACTAACGCATTACATTCGTTGTTAACTAATTTAATTTCTCTTATATTTTACGTACTGGAGTAACTCCTTTTTAATTATTAATTTGTAGCGCAAATATTGGCATTTGCTGTTTCTCCTTTTGGGATTAAAATATTTGTAACCTCGGCTACTTTGTTTTTCATTACGCCGCCATTTTTTATTCGGTGTGTATTGGTGTAAAGAAAAATTCTCATAAGAAAGAGACGCGTTGTTTGATAGAAAAATTTTAAAAAATATTAGAAAATTTTTAATAAAAACAATAAATTTGATAAGATTTTCATTACCTATATGTTTGGCTAAGGCTTAAGAATGAAAATCTCCAAAAGTGATATAACTTTAGATCTGGACTGTATAATTGAAGAATTATCGCCGGCACAATTAGGCGCTTATGAAAGAGTCGCCAATGAACATAATGCCATTAAAAATGCTTTAAAAACAGCTTTAAGTGCAAACGAAGGCAAGGAACTCTTTAATGGCCAAGTATTCCAAGCCTATTCCTTCAAAGGCAAGGTGTTGCAAGAGCTGAAGGAGGCAACTTTACCACCAAAGAAATCGCCCAAGCTTGAAGATCCACCTGCCAAGACAGGCAACCGTGGCGGACGTAAGAGAGCGCCCAACTTTGTTTATTTAGAGTCTTCAGATGAGGAAGATGATGATATACCATTAGCCAAAAGAATTGCTGTGGCTGCAGGTAAACATCTGAAAAATAAAGAGGGCAGGGATGGTAAAAAGGGATCATCAGGTGCAGGGGCAGACAGTAAGGATTCTACAAAATCTGGTAAGACACACAAGGATTCCAAGAAAGGTATTAAAGGTGCACTTGCTTCCGAACATCCCACACAATCCAATTTCCGACCTTCTGAAGATTCCGCAGTGGGTGGCTTAATAATTGGCACCGATAGTAAGGATGGTAAAAATACCAAAGAGAATAAGGAAACGAAACTGCAGGGTAAAACATTTCCCTCATTGGTGGTACTGGCTAAACCCTGGCTCAAAGTCAAAGATATGTCGGCTACACGTAATAAATTGGATTCGAAGGTCAAGTTGGTGCTAATGTTGACGCCTAATAAATTCACCGAGTGGTTAATACAGGAAGGTCTGCTGAAAGCTGAACAAAAATGTGCAAATCATAAAACAAATGATTTGAAATTGGGTATGTATTATCAGAATCGTTGTTTAGCAATTGTAGGAAGTCCTACACTGGTATACTTTGTATAGTTCGCATGCAAAAGATATTAATTTTTGTTGAAACAAGAACTTTATCCATTGAAATTATACTGAAAATTATTTCTTTCTTTCATTGATTTTATAAATGTTTATTTCCTTTTAGGCGTTTATTCTGATGCTTCGAAATTTCCGTATACTGGCGGCTATGTTTGGATAAGCGAATGTTGTCCCACACGCTTTGTATCAGTTTTTCATGGATCTATATTCGAAGGTGCGCCCCATCCTCCATCTTGTATACTTAAGTTGATTTACCATTGGGCTTGCCAGACCAATATACAAAATGTTGTGCAATGGGTTAAGGTAGATAACGTCTATATCAAAGGTGTTTACACTTGGTTAAGAGCCATATGTACCCTGGCCGTTCATCAAAAATGTAAAAAACTAGGCGGTGCCGATAAATTTGTTGAAGTTGGTGTGATTTCATTTGGTACCACCTCTCAAGATGGCCAACAGCGGCAATTGAAAGTGGAAGTTCTAGGGGTTTTGGATTACGCTGAGAAAACTATACGTCTAAGAGCAGTAGAGCCCTTATCTGATTCGGATCGTAATTACAAAAAACGTTTCCAAGTTATATTGGAACCTCTCAAACGCTGGGTTTCGCAGGATAGTACAATATGCATAGATTTAACAGTAGATAAGATGACTTTGTATTCCATGGGCTTTAAGAATGTGGTGCAAGCGGCAGCAACCGATAATTCAGCCAAACATACTAATTCTGCTGTTATGGACTATTTAAGACGTATAGTGCCGCGCATGTTCCAAAATACTTTATCTTTACTGTCGCGTCAAATGATACAACAGTTCTTAGACGAGTTGGTGTGGCGTGAACAATTTGGAACATATGCTTTGCAAGCCTTTAATAATATAACAGCCCATATAGCCGAACAGACGCGAATAAATTGTAATGAATCTTTGACTCAAAGGCTATATCATGTAAGTCTTTTCTTTTTCGTTTTAGTGAAAATTGAAATTTTTGGTTATTAATTTTTATTTGATTTGTTTTGTTTTTTTTTTTTTTTTAGGTGGCCACCAATCCCTTTAAGGACTGGAGTATTTTACCAGCAAATGCTAAGGAGATACCTGCGAATACTACTCCTAAAAGATTGAAAAAACGTTAGTAATTCTATTTATATAATAAGTTTTTCTAATTACAACAATTAGGGCAACAGTAAAATAATTTTAAGTTTAGATTCGTACCTTAACAAACTTATAAAGGAGGCTATTAGCAAAGGAAAACATGAAAGTTCAAACATTTTAATTCAATATGAGACAGAAAATGTGGAATTTAAAACCAAAACAATTCATTTTTAATACAACAGAAGATTTAGTTTCCTTTAGAAGGTCGTAAAATATACGAAATATTTCTAATACCCACTATATACATATGTATTTCAAAGAATATTTATTATTCTAACAGATAGAGTTTTTGTTAATAAAATAGAATTTGAAGAATAATTTCAATTTTGTTAACGTCAAGTCATACATTTTTCGTTTTTTAAACTGATAAGTTGGATTATTTTTTTTTTTTTATTTAAAGAACAACTGCCAGCAATTTGCCAGTTATTATGTATTCGTTTCAAATTCCATTCCTCGTAGATTAAAAAAAAATTTCAAAATTATTTTATTTTTTTTTTTTTTTTTTTTTTTTTTTTTTTTTTCGATTTAATGCTGTATATATATTATGGACTACAAATGATAGAAATCTACTTATTAAAGTAATAAAGATGAGTTGATAACATTACCGTAAAATAAATTATAAATTAACAAGCCTTGGGAAATTCAATTGTATGCGATATGACTTATATAGAACACCAAACCCTTTAGCATTTAAATTTTCAATTAATGCTTATAGGTCTTGAAGTACAGAAAAGTAGCTATTTTTCAAATTCATTTCTTTTTTATGTAGTCCATAGGCTCATCTTTACATCTATTTCTAATAACATGCAAAGTTTCGCAAAAAACATTTATTTGTGGAATACAGAATATCCAATTAATAATAATTTTTTTCGTCTTTTAATTTTTTTGCCTTTTAAAATCTCTTTTTAAATACTGTTGCTCTTTTTGTGTCCATATGAGTTTTAAGTCGTATTATTAAATTGACTTCTAATTTTCCTTATTTTTATATAATTGCTAAAGATAATCTTGATTAATTTTAATTAAATTGAAATAATTTTTTTTTACTTTCTTCTAAAGATAAAGACACTTAAATTATAGCATGTTTGTTGTATATAATAGTGTAATTAAATTACCTCAATTATTACAATTCGTTTTATTGAAAAAATTTATAAAATTTCAAATAGTTTATAGTAATTTTTTTTTTTTATATCATTTAAGTTTTATTAATTTTATTCAATTGTTGTCGCTTTTTTTTTACCTGAATGTTATAATTAGCTGCCAAAATACACGAAATATTGTTTAAAATAGTTTTAACATTAAACAAAAAGCATAATTAACTATTTATAATAACTATAACTAGTTGTTAATAATTTTTATTAATTGTCTTTTGGTTCTTTCTATTATAAATAAATATTTGTTTTCTTTAAAAAAAAAAAACTGCAAACAAAACAATTCAGACAATTATTTCTTTCTTCTTTTGACAATTTAATTTGTCTTTAAGAAAATTTCTCTGAACAAAGAAAAAAACGTAAGTTTTTTAAAACTTTCCTATTTTCTTATTATTATTCTTATTATTCTATCCAAGAAAGTAATATAAAAAATAATTATGCTTTTTGTTTATGAACAAAATATTAACCAGCAAACTGCAATATTTTGCTTTTATTATTATTTTGCTTAAATTATTTTAAAATTTTAGCCATTAATGAAGCCGATTATGTAAATGTTGAGAAGGTGAATGTTAAAAATATTAAAAAAGAGAAAGACGACGATACTCCCATTGTTGTTACACACAGCACCAAGAAAAATAAAACCAAAGTGGTGGAGGAAGATATTAAACCCCTAAAGGGTTCCAAGGCCAATCCAGCGAAAATTGCTAAAAAGGAACCTGTAGCCGCAAGTAAAAAGGAAGCTCCTTCAGCTAAAAAATCAATTGAAGCCAATAAAGCGCCTAAAAAAGAAAAAGACAAGGAAAAAGAGAAGGAAAAGGATGAAGACGAACTTAGGGGCTTGGAAGAAATGTATTATGGTGTTTTAGATGGCCACGATGAATACTATGAAAGCTTTCCCTACAAAGGCGAAAAGCTTGAGGGGGAAGAAGAGCAACTTAATATATATGCCACGCATATAGAATGTCCCATATGCGATACGGCCACTACCTTTGACTCGAATGAAAAATTACAAACCCATTTGGTTTCTCATCTGAATATCGATGGCAAAGATCATACATTACAGTGTTTGTTTTGTTTGGAAAAAATGGATACAGAAACTGTGCTGGCCAAACACAATAATATTATGCATCCCGAAGAAACAAAATCATCCAATTCTGCTTCGTATCGCTGCTTGATATGCCAGCAAAGATTTAATTCGTTGAATTTCCTAACGTCACATTTGCAAAATAAACATTCTATGCTGGAACTGCCCTATTATTGTCAGGCATGTGGCTATAGAACATCATCCCATAGAGATGCGGTACGCCATTTCTATGATGATCACAAGCATCAGAATTTCTTGCAGTGTCCCTACTGTTTGGATGTAGGTTTATGCAATAAAAAATAATTTCTGTTTTTATCCTTGTTTAAATCCCTCTTGTTTCTTTCCAGATCTATCGTTTCTCCTACAAGGGTAAAATCAATCAAAGCAATATTGAAAATTATTATATGCATTTAAGACAGCATATGCATAAAAAGGAAATCAATCTTAAATGCACTAAATGTGCCTTGAGTTTTGTGGACAAAGGTAACTTTTTATTTTTTAAAAATTCACTTAAAAAAGCAATAATTTTTAAATCCATTTTTTTCTGTTATTTAAAGGTGCTTTAAAACAACATATTTCTAATCATCATCCAAGTTTATTAAAGATGTCCCAGAATGTACGCCAACTTTTAAGGAATTCCATGTTAATTCAACAACCTAAGGTTGGTTAAAATAATAATAATAATATTAAAATAATATTTAATTATTATGATTTTTCTTTTTCAAAATTGATTTCTTTTTCGTTATTTTTCTGCTTAGGTACGCAGCCATCATAAAGAACCTTTGCCATTTACCGTGCAATCGAAGTTGGGTGAATTTTTCGCCTTTATCGATGGTTCCATATGTGCCGAGTGTAATAATGAAATTATTAATGAACATCATTTCATGTAAGTAAATTTATAATACATTTGAAATTCCTTTTCCGGTAAACTAAATTTTTGTGCTATTTCTATGCCCATAGAGTTTCTTCTATTGTGTAAAGTGTAGTATAGAAGGAGACAATCGTTATCTTTTATTCAACTTACGTGGTTTGTATGCATTTAGATCAAATGTTGTACTAGGTTTTGATGGCAATTAAGTTAGATCTCTCTCTCCCTTTCAAATCGACTTTTCTCAAATAAGTTTAAAGATTTATTTTTTTTCCTGAACTAAAACAATACTGTCAGAAAAGTATATTTAATGCAAACACCACTTAGCGTTATCCAATTACATGTCTGTTAGAATAATAAGGGATTTCTTTTTATTAGACCTTTACATAATATTATGAAATAAGGGGACAATAGTATTAATTGTTTCTTCTTTTTTTTTTTTTTTCAGTGGCAATTTGAAGTGCAATAAGTGTAATTATAAAACCGCCTGTGAAAGGGCCATGTTTCAACATACCAGCGATTGTACTGGTCCAACGGGTACTAAAGACGTCATGGAAATGCCTTTACCAAATGAAATGCATTGTATCTGTGGCTTTTCCACTGCTAATGGCAACAATATGGCCCATCATTTGGCTAGTTGCGGCCAAAAATCTGCATATCCCACTTTGCAAGTGGCTCAAGAGAACACAGTGAAACGCAATATGCTGGATATGTTGGGCTTAGTGAAGCGTGATGGCGAAACAGGAACTGATATAGAGCCCAATGGCTCTGAACAAAGTACCGATGTCTCGGTTGTAAATGAAACTAATCAAACCGTGGCAGCCCAAGAAGCAACTGCTGTTGAACAGCAACCGGTTGAAGAAAATATGCAGCAGCAACAACAACAGCAGCAGCAAGAGCCTATGGAAACACAACCTACAATGGCACCAGATCAAACACCCATACCGTTTGGACAAATGGATGCTGAGCCAGTGGAACAGCAACAGCATGCTACCCAACATTATGCTCATATTGTAGACAACACCAGTCATTTGCAAGTGCCGGGACAAAATCAATATCATTTGGGTTTTGGCCAAACGGAGGTGGCTCCGCATACCCTTAATGCAGCTGACATTGATATGCCTTTAATAGGCGAATTGGCTGATCCTAATCCACCCCCAACACCGCAATTTTTAGGCGAAGTACATACGCCCATGTTTGATGCGGTAGCAGCTGCTGAGCAACAACATTATCATCAAATGATGCAGCAGCAGCAGCAACAGCAACATCATCTCCAACAGCATCCTCATATACAGCACCATCAACAGCAATGAAAATGACCCAAAACTGCCAGGGAAAGATTACCTTCCATACCGCCCTGGCAATATTATTAAAAAATACTTTTAAATTTAAAATATAATCATTTTTTAAATAAGGATTATATGCATATAACTACAATACGTTTGTGTTTAAATAGCGTATAGAGGGTATTTCTTAATTTTATTTTTTTTTATTATAAACATATTTTTTTATTATAATAAAAATAATATCAGATAAGAAAATATTCAATTAATTCTCAAAAACTAAAAAAAAGAAAAACATTTACCAGGTTATCTTAACAAAAACAACAGAAAAAAAATACTAAATGTTTAACTAAATTTATAAAGAGAAGTAAAATATTTGAAACATCATACTAAGAAATACTTAAAATTTGAGACAAAAGTTTCTGTTTTTAAACAACTATAAGAAAAATCAATATAAAACCATATACAAGCACAATATATTCATCATCGAGTTAAAATTATAAATATTATGTGGTATCAATAAGAATTTTAAATGTAAACTACATACATAACATGGGTTTTTAATACTTGCATTAAACATACATAAAATAAATATACAAAATTAATTCCTTACATTTTCTCCGCTCTAGAACATAACGAAAGTGTACAGTTAAAGGTTGATAAAAGCTTTTAAAGACTTTTGAAAGCCATCAAGTTATAAAGGAGGAAAGGAAACAATTAAAACTGATATCGAATCAGACTTGAAAAAAAATAAAAGCAATCAAATTTTTTCTCAATAAAATTGTAATTGAAGTTTATAAAGCAATCAGCATTGTTGTTAGAATTGAAATTGAAAATTTGTGGTGTTGTGGGAAAAAAGCATTGAGGGAAATTATGGCAAAGAACCGAATTTTGGGTATTCAGCATAAGTTTTAACACCACTTAAATCAAGGGATCTTAGGCCGGAGATGCTTACGCATAACTTCAATGCTGCTGAAATACGTATACATATTGGTTGATACTAATCCATCACTAAATTGTGATAGTAATGGTAATTCTAATTTACAACCGGTAACATCATTTTGTATGGATTTCGAGTCCAGTGCTGACTACAATAAGATTCTATCACAACTTCGGATATATATCTAAGTGTTAATGATTGATTATAAGGTTAAAAAGTTAAAAGAAAGAGGAATAAGGCATATTTTAATTCCTTTCCTTAAAGTTAGAATTTTGTTTTGTTCTTATTTTTTTTAGCTGTCCATTTATTACCCTAAGCTCTATATTAAAATGTAATTTTTTTTTTTAGTTTCTTAAATTATATTAAAAATAAATCTTGAAAGCTAACCTAGCGTTATTGCTGAGATTTTTGCCTCATGCGTGAAGTGTGTAAGGCCGACAGTACTAAAGCTGTATCCAATTCTTTATGTGTACCTTTTTCACTATCCAAAACAATTTCCGAAGCTCTATCGTGAAATCTAGCCAAAACACGTGGACGATAATCTTAAAAAAAAAAATACATAAAAAAGTCATGTGGTATGAAATTGTAATTTGTTCAATGAAAAGACTTACCTACACTGCTGGCCAAGGGATTGCCCGTTAAACGTAATGTTTCTAGCAGAGGCAAACAGGCAACATTGTCCACTTCTTCCAAATCATCAATGAGATTACAACTTAAATCCAAATTTATTAACGATAGCAGTTTACGCAAACCCTTAATGCATTTTAATTTGTTTTGAGCCAAATTCAATGTTACCAAATTACCCAATTCCAAATGCCAATCACTGCATTCAGCTATAACATTAACGGATAAATTCAATACCTGCAAATGAGGCAGTTCAGCTAGGTTTTTAATGGCTCTTAGACGATTCTGTTCCAAATTAAGTACTCTAATTTGCGGCACTGTTCTAATGCTTTCGTCAATTTGCGTTAATAAATTCCCTGCGAAATTCAATTCGACAATATTACGCCATAAAGGCGAACTCGAATTTAAAGCTAAATTATTGCTGGTTGTGGAGTTAGAGTTAGATAACGAACGATTTAAAGCTATAGCTTCACCTGAAGGAATGTCTATTGTGGTATCTTTATGGACATTGTCGCACAATAACACCTGATTGATGGAAGTTATGGTGGTATTGTGAACACAAATCTTTTGCAGTGTTGGCTTTAGTAAAACAATATCGATAATGTTTTCGGTAGGCAAGGCGTATACCTTCAAACATTGTAGATTACGAAAGGCGTTTAAATTAAATTTTAAACTTTTCGGTATTATATTACTACGGCCTATAGGCACATCAACGGCATTGTAATCGCTGGCAAAAGTATCATTGTTTTTCACCGGTGACACTTTGATAACATCCAGTTGGGTACAAAAGTCTAGAACATGGGAAAAATCATATTTACCTCTTTGTTCTATGCTTTCCGGTGGACACGGTAAATTTAGACGTTCGCTTATGGCGTAAACCTAGACATTAAATATTTCAAATATTTCAATAAATCTATAGGATTTCAGTTTGATGCGCATATCTTACCTCCAGGGCTGAAAAATTAAACTCTTTATTGGCACTTAATAATGCATCACCATTTTCATTGCATAGCTTAGCTAAATCCTGTAGTAAATATATTATGTCGTATTTATTAAAGTCCAAAAATTCCGCCAATACTCTGGGTAATTGTATGCGAAATAACACCAACAATTCCTTTAAATACTGCTCCAATTGTTCTCGTCTTTGTTCCAAGAAGGCAGGATTCTTATTGCCTACGATCTGAAAAAATATAAACAGGTTTTTCCAATTCAAGTATGTCTTCTATGAGAAATGTCCTACTATGAGAAATTTTTATATTAACGCGATTCTTCAGCTGGGTCTATAATTCTCCGCAGTTTTATAGAATGTAAATGTGTAAGACCATTGAAGCCATCATCTGCTACAGTTTAATGTTATAAAGTACAGGCTAAAAATGATGGCATATTCGAATTAAGCACAATGTTTTACGTTTCTTGGTATATATTGTAGATGTCAAGTTTAGGTTAGGCATAGAAATGAGAGGAGTACGACAACTCGCTGACTGAGTAAAACAACTCAATCGCCGACCAAACTAAGGAGCCACTTTTTCAAGGACATGGAAGAAAAATCTGTTGACAAAAGATTCGTATACCATTATACAGTAGTTTATATATCTAGTTATAAAATAACCATAGTCGTAGACTGTGTTATCGAAAGATGTTTTAGGAAGGCAATAATCTATGTTTCTGGATATTGAAGTTCCATCTGCTAGTGCACATTCCTACAATACACAACCAATAGCCAATAAGTAATCGATTTATATCAATAGAAGTCCTTTAGTAGATAACCTCGGCACAAATTTAATTGTCTCCATTTTAAAAATTACCACAGTGAAGGCCAACATACAACCTTATAGTCACACAGACTGTGAGGTACTATGTCTATTGTTCTCCTGCAGGCTTATACAGCTAGCTTCTCTAACTAGCAAAACAATATGAAAATGATTTTACTGCTTCCTAGGTTTTTTTTTCGCATATTTTTCAGTCTGTTGTAATTCAAGAAGTTTATAACACTTTACAGCTATTATACAATATTATTTATTTGCATACGTTAATATATACACAAAAGAGAATTTGTTTACCTTCTTGGGCGGCAATAACTTTTTCGATATGCTAATCTCTTCCACTAGTTTCTCATTGAGTTGATCAAAATCTTTGTAACGTCTTTCGACCAGCCATTCCACTTTTGCCACACGTACTTTGATGTCATAGAAAATGATACCCGTACCCGATTCCGTATATTTGGGTATAGTTATTTCGCAATCGGAATTTTGACGAAAATAACAAGACATTCTTTAACGATTACACAAAAACACACGGGAAACCTTTTCAAAAATACAAGGAGATATGTTGGCACAAGACACAATAATGGGTAAACAGATAAACACACAAACACACATACACAATTTGGCCTTAATTTGGGGCCGCTTAAATTGAATTTATGATTATTATAAAACTTGTTAAAATTATGAGGATTTATTAAGGGTTTCAAGTATTAAAACATTTAAAACGTAATATTGCACTTGTTTCAGAGTAATTGGAATACGACTTAATTAAATTTCTTTGAAATTTTTACACAAATAAAACATTTTCTTTCCATTAATGTATGACTAAAATGTAAAAAAAAACACTGTGGTGTCTTTTCTCAAGGAACAGCTGATTGAATTTAACCAAAACAACAATTACAGCAGTGATTCTAAAACCTAACAATTAAAAGGTAGTGTTGTATAAGGTTTTTTGTTAAAGATATTGTTTTTCACGGGATACAATGTCAAGTCCTTTATAAGTTCAAGTTTAGAGTTCAGAAAATTCTGGACCAGAAAAGGCATACCAATTCCGACCAAATAACATGATTCCACTCCCAATTAATAACATTTCATTTTAATATAATATATAAAACCTTTGTAAAAAATAAATTAAAATAAAAGTGTGTACTATCAAAATCAGTTTAGCAAGCTTTTTATTTAAAGTATTTTATTTTAGTTTTTGATAAGCCGCCATATTTTTATTGTTTTAAAATATATTAAATTTCTTTTGTACAGTTTGATTAGATTTTTTCTAATCTGGCATCTTTAGTTAGCAGGTGTCATTTATAAAACTGTTCTTAGTTGTGACGTTTTTTTTTTTGGTTTTTTTGTTTACAACCCAAAACTTTTGTTAATTTTTAAAGGTGTTGGCATTTTTTCTTTAATTTTTTATTTTTAATTATTAACAAATTTTAATTATAATTTTTCTAAGAAAAAATGATTGAAAAGTGCTGTTGAATTATAAACCTAAGCTCTTCAGTAGAAATTGTATCAACGATGGCATTTTTAGATGATTGTATTATAGTATTTGTGTCCCAGGTAAATGGGAAATCTAATACCGGCTTTTCAATGCAGATTTAAATTATTAATCTTAATCTTTATTTACTTTTAAGGTTTTATTTTTTGCTGGTGGCTGGATATTCTTTGTCAAGCAATTGTTTAAAAATTATGAGATACGCCATATATCTGTGCAACTAATATTTTCTGTGACATTTGCCCTGTCACTGACAATGTTTGAATTGATAATATTCGAGATTTTGGGTGTTTTGGATTCCAGCTCACGCTATTTTCATTGGCGTCTAGGCTTGACCTGTCTTTTGTTAATGATAATAGCCGTTATACCACTGTATATATGCCACTCTGTAATACACAGTATATCGTTTGGTAAGTAACAAATAGTTTGTACACTATACATACTATGTACATAACAAATATACATAGTACATAATATATATTTATATACATACATATATTATATAAATCTGAAATACTTCACTCACTCTATCCATCTGTTATTAACGATATTGATACTATCCCAACAGCCAAATCCAAAATTATCGTTTTAAATTACAAATAATCACAGTATAATTTTGCAAATCTCTGTAAACCTACAGTGCAAATTTAGTTTATTTGTTATTTTATTATTTAAATGGCGAAAGTAATTTCTAAAAAAACGCTAGAATATTGGAAATTCTCAATAACGATTAGTAGTTTAAAAAATTATAGAAAAATGTCACCTAAATAAAACTATTCCCATAATGTTTCCTCTGAACGTTTTGTCCTGACGAATCTCCATTCTGCATAAGTGTTCTTTTAGTTTGCAATCTCGTGCCAAAAAGCAGGATACTAACCTCAGGCTGTTCCCGGTAGTCTAATGTATGAATCAAATGCCTTCCATCGTAATTAGCGTAACAAAAGCTTAGATTGTCTCAAACGCATTTGGTTTGTGAAGATCCGATATCTCTATCTTCCCTTCCAAACATATCTTTTCACTCCACAGAAGAGAATTTATTGTTTTAATTTTTAATATATTTCAGTAACGTTAAAATCTGAGCTTTCTGGTATTCAATATAATGTTAAACTATTCCTAGCTAGTTATCCAGTTTGTTATTCAGCGTCTGCCCCGGCACAATGGCGTTGTTTGTAATCCTGTGTTCTTCTCTTCTAGGGCCTAGAACAACATATACATTCATATATACCGTAATCAATTTGAAAATTTGCTTTGATGTCATCAAGTCTCACTTTTGTAGTCCTTATAACGCAGAATTAGATCATTACAGCACTTATGGATACTCTCTCTCTCTCTCTTATTATGCAGCCTGAATAGAATTTCATTTACCACAAGATGTTACTTACACTCTGATATTTCACTGCCTAAATTGAAATTTGTGATCCCGTCTAATCGATTGTTCTCTATTAGAACTATACGTTGAGAATTTGTTAAAATTTAATTTCCTTTTCATTTTCATCCACTGTATTTAATCAATAAGTTTTGGAAAATTAAATTTTAGTTTCCGATAAATGGGTACGTATTATGACCACCTGTTGTTGGTTTATATTTCTGTACGGCTTGTGGCGCATAGGAGAGCCCTTTCCTTTGCTTAGTGTCTCCAATGGCATATTAACAATCGAACAGGGTGTTTCACGCATTAGTGTTATTGGTGTTACTGTTATGGCCATATTATCTGGCTTTGGTGCAGTCAATTGTCCCTATCAAAGCATGACATATTTTATAAGGTGAGTGAAAAACGACTAAATGATTCCATATTATGGATAATAATTTCCTTCTTGTAATTCTCAGACCAGTTTCTCAAAGTGATATAGTAAATTTAGAACGTAGACTTAATTTAACTGTGGATATGCTTACGGGTAAAAAGAAACGTATAGCCTTGGAAATGCATCGTCGTAATAAAACCAATCAAACCAGACCACGACTATGGAGTATTTTCAGCTCAGCGGTAAACCGAATAGACACGGGTAGAGAAAGTAAGTCATGTTGCAAACATATTTTTTCACTATAAAAGTTCTGTTTTTTTTTTCTTCATGTTAGACATAAACCAACTACGTATGGAAATTTATGGTCTGGAAGAGCTGTTAAGGCAATTATTTTTGGAAATCAATTATTTAAAAAATATGCAAGAACGCCAAAAATGGTCACAAACTTTACAAGGAAAATATTTCAATGTTATTGGCCATTTCTTTAGTGTGTATTGTTTATGGAAAATATTTATTGTAAGCAGCAAATTATTATCGTTTTCATATCATATAGAGGATTAAAATTGTTTTTTTTTTTCTCTCTCTTTCTTTTTATTATTTTAGTGCTGTGTTAATATTATTTTTGATAGAGTAGGTCGTAAAGATCCTGTTACCAGAGGCTTAGAGATTGCTGTTCATTGGTGTGGTTTCGATATCGATTTGGCATTCTGGAATCAACACATTTCTTTTTTGTTAGTAGGCTGCATAGCGGTAACATCCATACGTGGCTTATTATTAACTCTAACTAAGGTGGGTTTATTTCTTAATATTTAAGGCGTGTAGTAAAAACGAAATCCATTATTTTAACAAGACAAAGTTTTTAGTAATTTGAGAGATCTGGGTGCTTCTGATAAAAAACAAAGCGATTAAAAGAAAATACATTATATTTCTTTAAACTTTGCGATAAAAAATTTAAAAGAGTACCAATTGTGGACTGTTTTCCTATAACAACGAAAATAACGAGTCTGAGCGTCATGTAACCAGTATTTCGTTATGTAATTAATATTTAGTTTGTTTGTATAATTACCCATAAGAGTGGCGCAATATAGTAGTTAAAGAGCTAAACTACAAGACTGAGAAAGTCCAAAATACAAAATATTATTATCATGGTTTTCGGCTTTAAATATGGTTAGGTTAGGTCGGAGTGGTAGCTCTGATGTCACAAAGCTCACTTGAGCACGCATAGCGGCCCGTTGTGATGCCACGGGTGAACGCAGTCCCTGTACTGACCAAGTTCCACCACAGTCAGGGAAAAGGAAGAAGTTGGTCAGCGCAAGGGCTGCACATTAAATATGAAAAGGATTGAATTTTAATTTACAATTAAATTCCAATTCTGCCCCTTTGAACTCGCCACTACATCATCATAGAAAGGGCAAGTCTAGATCGCGTTATTTCTGGGTACTGATCGCGTTATTTCTAGGTAACCATCACCTGATTTGCTGAAAATAAACTAAAACAAAGCTAAAAAAAAATAAGTTTCAAAAAATCCTTAAAGAAAGAAACAAATGTAAACGCTGACCAACAAACCATTTGGCACCATTTGATTAAGACTGAATACAAAAGAATGTTCATTCTATGGATTTCAAATGAATTAAGGCAAAAAAGAAAAATAAACACAGGCAACGAAAAATGCATCTTCGAAAGGTTGCTGTATTGTAACAATTTCGAAATATTTCTAAAGCGAATGATTCAGAGAAAAACGATGGTAATTGAAACGAGGGCAGGCCGAATTCATTTGAGGCAACTACTACGGCTAAAGTTTATGTAAGTAAATCATCTATAAATTGTGGTTACATATTTCGTAGATTTGTCGATCTATTAGACTGAACCCTTACTGGCAGGATATAAATTCGATACATTTTGCTGGCGATTAATAAATAAATTTAATAAATTTCGAGACCTATTGCAGCGAATTCCTTCTACACTGCATTCATACTCGTATATCTCGAGTGTTGGAGAAGGTTTATCTGTCTTGTCATCAATTGCTAAAGATTGGTTAGTTTTAATCCATAGCAAAGAAACTGTGTTCCAATAGATTAAGGCCATGCAACGTACATCGATCAATGGTAGATTTTTACACAATCACCTGAAACCTGTTCACGTACATTTTTTTTTTTTTTTTTTTTTTTTTTTTTTTAATGAAACCAGCACTCAGGGGATGGCCCCTACTCATGCAGTGCATTGTGCAGGTTTTTTAGGAAAGGTGGAAAGAGGGAAGATGCGAACGGCAAGGAAACGAGTTGCTGCAAGGTGACTATAAAATGGCCAGTGCTATACCTTCACCATTAGACAGTCTACAGGCAATCGTGCCCAAGAAGCCCGCAGTTTCTCACACCACTAATGTTGTGTGTGTTAATTTTATACATAAGTGGCGGGACCTACAGTTTAAAGTCGACTCCGAACGACAGATTTTTTGAGAAACTGAGAAGAAATCGCCGAAAAAATACTTTTTGTATTTGTTTTTTTTTTTTTTTATTTTTTGATGTCTGGCCTGGGACTCGAATCCTGGCTTTTACGTCTAATAAGCCAGCACACTACCTACTAGACCACGGCGACCCCAAAACATATAACGCGAATGATATGGTTAATGAAGAAAGGAATGTTTCTAAAAGACAGAAAGTTTCAAAAGATTGCCTAAAAAACCTAAATAAGTTATAATACAAAACACTCTATATTTGAACTCAATGGAATTTTTCAAAATTTGGTAAATAAAGCCATCAGTTTCAATTTGTATTTCTTTTTACTACACCTTATATAGTCTATTGTAATTTGAGTTATTAATTCTTTATACGAATGTTTTCTTTTTTTTTTTTAAATTACAGTTTTTCTATCGCATTTCATCGAGTAAATCTTCCAATATTATAGTTTTAATTTTGGCCCAAATAATGGGCATGTACTTTTGTTCATCGGTTTTATTAATGCGCATGAATTTACCAGCTGAATATCGTGTTATAATTACTGAAGTCTTAGGTAATTTACATTTTAATTTCTATCATCGTTGGTTCGATGTCATATTTTTGGTTAGCGCCTTATCCACCATTGTTGTACTGTATTTATCCCAAAAACCCCAAAATTATGGAGATTCATCGTTAGATTAATTAAAAAAATAATTAAACATACATACATACATGTTTTTAATTTGTAATAATTTATTGTATCTCTATAAAAAAAAAATGTTTATAGACGCTTAAAATAAATGTAAATTGTAAACTATTTAATGATTTCCTATTACATTTAAATTTAAGAGTATTTCGTTCTTATAACGTGAAATGTGTTAATTGCTTAAAAACAAAGACTTGTTTTTCTTTATTATAAATAATTACCCTATTCTTTGTCGTTTAGTGTTATAATCTTATATAATTACATTTTAATTTTAAATGAAATTATTTTATGCACAATTTATAAAACTAAGTTAAATTTGTATAAACCAAACCATATAATATATTAACAAAAAATAAAAAAAACCAAAAGAATTTAAAAAAATAAGAGCAACAGGTTGTCTGTCTACTCTGTATTTCGATTCGAAAAGGCGAGACAATGCGATACGAAATTACAATCTTTCGTATCGAAATACAGACTAGGTACGCATATATGTATATTTTAATCCACACAAAAAAGTATTACAATGTTTAAGAAATTATTATTTGAAATATATGCATAGATGCACGTGAGATCGTGTTAACATGACCACGCCGGCGCGTACCACCGGTGGTCCCCACTAAACTGTAGGGTGGCTGTGTACCACCGGTGGTACGCAATTGATCATGCTATTAGACGATACGTAATACCAAATATTTAGATCTTTAACACTTCGACTGACAAAAAAAAAATACCTGAGAGTTACGTCACGATAGAGTGAAAAGCATTGCGCACTAATATTGCAATCTCATTGCCTGTTCTACTATAATGTACATGGCTTGTGTGGAATTTGTTTTTCCTTTTCCCCTTTAAATATTGTACAATTTAAACACAATTTTGTATGAGTTTTTTTTTATATTTATTCATATACAACAGCAATCATAAAATCATTGTTACACTGACTCTTTTGCTATTTCATCAATCTTCGTGATCCTCAGATCTTAGGCTTTCACGATCATGGAATTTGCGTTTCATAGCGAACGGACCAGAGCAAGTAAAATTACTGTTTATTGTTTCCAGCCACTATTGAGGAGGTTTTCCATCGGATAAATAACAAGTACCAGGAGCAAAACTATTTCGCTTTCTTTTGTATGTAAAAATGTCCGCTTCGTTTGCTTCGGTGGCAGAAAATGGAAATGGCGATTTTAATTTTCCAGGCTCATCCCACAATATTGCAGCAACGTCCTGTTCATCAATGCGTTCTTTAATGATAAATGCGGCTTTATTTTCCACGGGCTTAAAGTTGGCCAATACAGGAGTAATATTTGTTAATTCCTTGGTGAGTGAAGAGCTTAGTTGCATTACACGATCACTGTGACATAATAATCCTTCCACTGACTCGCTGTCAGCAAATTCACATTCGGAACATACTTTCTTTAAATCAGGTGATAAGCTCTCTATAGGTCCATAGCCAAGAAAGTTCTCGTTTGGTGTGCTATTTGCTGGATACCATTTGTAGGGCAAGGGTTCCCAATCGTAAGTAAAAGTAGTTTCTCCGATTTTGGCACATTCTCGTATATATTCCGACGTAACATAGGGACTCACATAACATTCGTAAAGGTTATGGTTTGAATCCGTGATTGGACCAAAGGTTCCAGACCTCATACGAAACTGATTTAAAATAATTGGCCCTTTGGGTATGGCTATATTAGGCAAATTCCAGCACACTTTGAAATTACCAAAAGGAGCAGTTGTCGGTCCGAATTTACAGATATAATTATAAACGGCTTGTGGTATGTGATATTTCTCCGCATTTATTGCCTCTAGAGGATTCCTCAAGCCTTGTAATTCGGGTAAATTCAGTACGTACTTTGCATGGTGTAGTTGGTATGCCACTAGGAATTCAGTCATGGCGTGCTGAAATATACAAAATGGCAAACGGTCTTTAATTTTCATCTTGTAATACACTTCTCTGATCAGTGGTATGAATCCTGAACACTCAAAGTTCTGGCCTAAAATTTTCTTCACCGGCTTACTATCGCGATAAGACCTTGGGTACAGCTGCGTATTTTCCATGGCAGACGAAGGTGTATTCGATGTTTGGGGCTCCGAGAACACTCCGTACGATGTTTGCGAATTCGATGTGCGGTTTCTATGCGACATGTCCTGCCTCCGCTAAATTTGTTTCAGTCTTATACTGTGGTTTCAGTAATGACTGTTTTGTTGTGGGTATTCCCCAAAGTTAAAAAACGTCTTTATCGCCATTTATCTATGTATGTATACATATTTGTCGTTTTGTAGTTTGTTTCTTTAAGTTTCGCTGTATTAATAATGACGTTTTGCAACACTGGACATTTATTATTTAACAAGGTTGTCGGCTGTAGTGGTTTTTTTAAGTTTGTTTCATTTTAGCGATTTTAAAAAATTGCTTAACGTCGTTATTTATCCTGCATGTTTACATATTCAAGATTCTCTGTCAATGTTTTACAAATCGTTGGTCTCATGTAGAAAGGCCCTAACTCGCATATTTTTTTTTATTAAATTTTTGTGAGGAGATGCATTTTGTGTTAAATGCATTGCAATCACAAAAAAAATTCAATTTTGAAAAAAGTGTGAGTTAGGGCCTTTCTACATGAGACCAACGATATGCTGTTTGTCAAAATTCCATGAAGTTTAGAATTGAATCGAATATTGTTGAAAGGTCTGACACATTGTAGAACTCCAAAAGTAATAAAATTACTATAGAAAAAAAGTAATGATATGCATCCAGAATTGAGACAAAAGACCACTGTGTGAAGAATCAAGAGTTCCCATTTGAACCCTCAGTTTTATTCCTTCGCATCTGCTGATTTTGAAAATCTAATCCTTGAAATTAGGTTCTTCATAGCAATGACATGCTAAAGCAATTAGAAACACTAGCGATTGGATATTCCATGATTACGGATGTCTAGAATATGGCGAGACTATAATACCTATACTGAGTAAGCCTGGAACTATAGATTTTTATCAAAGGCCACGGCGTAGAAATCTTGAACCAAAAGCATGCATTGCAAATAATACATAATATAATTTCAATTTTCATCGGATGCATATGTACAACAAATTTAGAAAACTGAGTTCCTGTGATGAAGTCGCCGTAGTCTAGTAGGTAGTGTGTTGGCTTATTAGACGTAAGGCCACAGTTCAAACCCCCAGGTCTTCGGTGATTTCCTCTCAACAGATTTCTGGTAAAGACTCTGAGAGTAAATAAAATTGCTATGAAAAATTTCTCAAAAAATCTGTCGTTCGGAGTCAACTTTAAATTAACACACACAACATCAGTGGTGTGAGAAACCAGGTCCATAATCCTGACTGAAGGTTTGTAATGACCAATTATGTATATATGTATGTATGAGATGCTATCTGTCAGGCAACATATCGCGTCGCTGACAAGACTATATGTGGAGGCATGCTATCTGTCTACTCACCCTAACCATGAAATAGTTATTGCAGGAATATGTATTCGGCAGAACTTTAAAGAGGCTTTAATGAAGACATTGCCAATGTAAAAATCATAACCATGAATGTCTAGCTATTATAAGACACGTTTTTGCGATTCCGAAAAGTGACAAGCAAACCGGCTACATTCTGACACAACCAACTGGTACGGGAGAGCAAAACAAAAGAAAAATTTGGATTATTTTTGAAAGTCTATCTACTGATCTGTAATAACACTGTATTCTATTAAATTATTGCAATCAGGTAGAATTGAACTTGGGCGGTTAGTTTTTTTAGAACGAATTTTCCAAATTTCTTTATTCAAGCAAGCAATTCTTAAATCTAACCACTGAATATGAAATTTCTTTTGAGACACTTTGTGTATTGTTATTTTGGTTGAATATATCATCCCTGTTGCTATTTAAGGCCCCTTCACACGATCACACAAGTAATACGTAAAGTCTGATGAAAAAGTAAAATGAAATTCCATCCGTATTTCAAAAAAGAGAATAATAGTCGCATGATTATTTTTTCTGTGTTTACATGATCGGTATAAGACAATAACAAAGTAAAATTAAAACAGCTGTACACTTTTTTTCTATGTGTTTACATAAAAATACATCCCTGATCTAATGCGACTTGCTAGTTTTTTAAATCATTTCAAAAAATGAAGAGAGCCATACGACTGTCAAAATTTTCATCCGTATTTTCTCTCAATGTGTGATGGTTTCATTACATAGTACGTTTAGACCAGGGTTTACCAAAAATTTTTTGGTTATGTATTAGTGAGTAAGAGAGAGAAAATGAATTGAGAGAATTGATTTATTTACAGCCATAGAAAAGTGTTTGTAACATACGTTATTTTGATTTTCATTTTATCAACTTACATATGTAAAGCTATCTATCTTTGGCTTAATAATTTTAGGTAAATAAAATAAAAAAATCCATTTTTTATTAAAAGATCGTAAAGGTATCCAACTTTGGCTTAAAAATTAGACCATGTTTTTAGATAAATAAAAATAAAAAAAATAATAAACCATTTTTTATTAATAGAGAAAAAGCAAGCATTCTAAAGCATTTAGCATTTTTTTCCCTTTCTGGGGGCGATTTAATAGTTGGTCCTGAACCCCCAGTCTGCCACCTCTATGGCCTCATCGATGGATGGGTCAGGGAGGAAGAGCAGAGGCGTTGGAGGAACGGATCAGGTTGTTCTGTCTCTAGACGTCTATGGCCTGCTGTGGACAGTAAGAGAACAGATTGGCTGCTGGGCTTGGTTAAGGCCAGCGTAAGGTTGGTTGTCGGTTTTATCACAGGGCACTGCGAGATTAGGTCGCTGACGGGGATCTGGAACAGATCCCAGCCGGACTATTGCAGGGTATGTTGCGATGAGGAGGAGTTAGAGACTATCGAACACCTCCTCTGTAACTGCCCAGCCCTTGGTAGGTTGAGGTTGAGGACCCTTGGCAGAGCCTTCTTTGAGAGCTTGAGTTCTGTGTCGAGAGCCGACATCAAGGCTCTCCACAGATTCATTAGCAGTTTGAGCTGGTTGAGAGGTGCTAGGGCTTCATAAGTGTAGTCGCGCGCTCAACCCTTGTTTGTGTCTGTTTCTTTCTGTGTGATTCCCATCCTCCCCTTACCCTTCTGCCCTCCTTTCATCCTATTCCCTCTATTTCCTTCCCTCTCCAAGGACGTTGTACAATGGGTCAATTTCGACCTCCGGGTATTGTACTTGTCTTAACGGACAAATACACGTCCTCTAACCTAACCTAACCTAAAGCATTTAAAAAAATTATACTATGCGACAAAATATATAAGGCATTGAATATTATCAAAAGCATCTTTTAACATACAATATTTTTTGAGTGTCATTCTGAAAAAAATGGTAAAGCATCCGCCGCACATGTGTTCTTGTCGCAGTCTGATCGACAACTAAATCAAAAAACACAAGAATGCGTGTGAGTTCTCTCAGCACAATTGTGCTATGAAATGGTAAACGATGGTTTAGACCAGTGATGTCCAAAGCTAAAACTGTAGTTGTATTGGTGAGAGAAAGAGAACTGCACTGAAAGAAAAATTGTGTATACTTAAAAAAAAATTCACGGACAAAATGATAAATTAAAATTTATTTTATATATCATTAATGAAATTTTCTACATTAATGCTATTATGACAGTTTCGAAGCAAAATAATATTTTTTATGTGTGCGGAATTTAATTTATTACGTTGTTTAGAACCAATGAATTTTAAGTCTGAAAAAATCTGTTCACATAGATAAGTTGAGGGAAAAAATGATAAACATTTTTGATAATTCTTTTTTAATTCTGGATATAATAAATCATCCAAATTTTGCCAAAATTCGGTGATATTAATTTTATTAATGGTGAATTCACTACGCAGTATTATCAACTCCGCTTGGATTACAAAAATTCCTAGTTGATCTGTTCGTCGAACTACGCTATTCCGAGATAACGGAAGGGACTCTATAAACTTTAGATTGTGCTTAAGTTTTTTAAAACATTTATATAAAATATTTTTAATAAACATTTCATCAGAAAATGGTCTACCATGTTTAACAATATTTAAACTTATAAGACTTGGCAACTCTTTTTTTAAACTTTTATCATCTGAAGTCTTTTCGTTGGTTTCCGTATCAGATAAGCAATTCTTCAGTTTTTCCAAAAAAATAATTTTATATTTTAAAAATAATTCTTCTTTTTCCCTATCACTAAATCTATCCTTATTACTATGAAAGGAATCATAGTGTCTTTTTAAAACATATCCCCTAATTTCCTTAAATGTTTTATAACATAATAGACATTGAGTATTGCCAAACGCATTCATAATCATAAAATATTTTTCGCATGCCATATTTATTTCTTTCAGTGCTCTAAACAAAAATATTGAAAGAAAATCGTACATCCGCTACACATGTGCATTCGTCGCTGGCTCAGTGACGACTAAACAAAAGAGAATAAGAATATGTGTGTTTTTAGTCAGCACAATTGTGCTATGAAATGGACATCATTGGTTTAGACCAACGATGGTTTAGACCAACGATTACCATTTCATAGCACAATTGTGCTGAGAGAACTCACACGCATTCTTGTGTTTTTTGATTTAGTTGTCGACCAGACTGCGACAAGAACACATGTGCGGCGGATGCTTTACCATTTTTTTCAGAATGACACTCAAAAAATATTGTATGTTAAATAATGCTTTTGATAATATTCAATGCCTTATATATTTTGTCGCATAGTATAATTTTTTTTAAATGCTTTAGAATGCTTGCTTTTTCTCTATTAATAAAAAATGGTTTATTATTTTTTTTATTTTTATTTATCTAAAAACATGGTCTAATTTTTAAGCCAAAGATGGATACCTTTACGATCTTTTAATAAAAAATGGATTTTTTTATTTTATTTTTATTTATCTAAAATTATTAAGCCAAAGATAGATAGCTTTACATATGTAAGTTGAAAAAATGAAAATCAAAATAACGTATATTACAAACACTTTTCTATGGCTGTAAATAAATCAATTCTCTCAATTTATTTTCTCTCTCTTACTCACTAATACATAACCAAAAAATTTTTGGTAAACCCTGGTTTAGACCAACGATTACCATTTCATAGCACAATTGTGCTGAGAGAACTCACACGCATTCTTGTGTTTTTGTCGATCAGACTGCGACAAGAACACATGTGCGGCGGATGCTTTACCATTTTTTTCAGAATGACACTCAAAAAATATTGTATATTAAAAGATGCTTTTGATAACATTCAATGCCTTATATATTTTGTCGCATAGTATAATTTTTTTTAAATGCTTTAGAATGCTTGCTTTTTCTCTATTAATAAAAAATGGTTTATTATTTTTTTTATTTTTATTTATCTAAAAACATGGTCTAATTTTTAAGCCAAAGATGGATACCTTTACGATCTTTTAATAAAAAATGGATTTTTTTATTTTATTTACCTAAAATTATTAAGCCAAAGATAGATAGCTTTACATATGTAAGTTGATAAAATGAAAATCAAAATAACGTATATTACAAACACTTTTCTATGGCTGTAAATAAATCAATTCTCTCAATTTATTTTCTCTCTCTTACTCACTAATACATAACCAAAAAATTTTTGGTAAACCCTGGTTTAGACGATCACATCCGTACTCTTCTACACAAAATTTTGACAGATCATATTACTTGTGTGATCGTGTGAAGGGGCCTTTAGTAAACTTCTAATGTTGCCGTATTCATGCAAATTTCATAAGGTAGAGCGTCTAACTTCAGCTACAAAACGACAAATATTTCAAAAGGCGTCTAGTTTTAAATTTAGGGAATACCCGCAACAAATCAGTCATAACTAAAAAAGACTTGAAAGAAGATCAAAACCTTTAATTTTGCGTTGCGATGTACGTAGGATTACACCCAAGGAACTGCCGCGATAGTATGCCAGTGGGGAAAAAATGGGCCCAAAATTTCGACTGTTCTGGATTCATATCACTTGTTAGAGAAGTGTATTACATAATGGGGATTAAAAACCGTTTGCCATTTTGTATATTCCAGCACGCTATGACTGAATTCCTAGTGGCACATCAACTACATTACGCAGCGTCCGTGTTGAAGGTACCTGTACTACAAAGTTTGATGGATCCTCTCGAGGCAATAAGAGCGCGTTGTTATTTAATTCCGGTGCCCATTTATGATTATATCTGTAGTTTTGCAACGACAAGGGCACCTACCGGTGTTATGGTGTACTGGAATTTACCTGACGTAGCTGTACCGCGAGGACCTATTACTGAAGATCAGGGACGCATTAGGTCGGGAACCTTTGGTCCAATTACTACGGAGAATCATAATGTTTACGAATGCTATGTGAGTCCGTATGTAACGTCGGAGTATATACGACTATCTGCGGATCCCCCAAAAATTTCCGGCATTAATTTTATTGACTGGGATCCCCTTCCCAAAGTATGGCTTCCACCAAATAGCACAGCCAATGAAAACTTACTTGGCTACAGACCTATTGAGGGCTTACTAACTGAATCAATGAGGAAACAATGTTCCGAATGTAAATTTGCTGATGGATATTCAATCGAGGGATTGTTATGTCACAGTGAGAGGGTAATGTCACTAACCCATGCAGCAGTAGAATCTTGCAATAAAGTTGGAAAAGTTGCAGCAGGTTTTAATCAGACTTCCGATAGCAGCGCATTTATATTTAAAGAGGTCAATAATACAGTAGACCTTGCGGCAACTTTGTGGGATGAGCATGGAAAGTTAAAATCGCCATTTGCATTTACTTCCTCCGAAGCCAACAGGGCTGACTTGTTTAACTACAAAAGAAAGAGGAATAATATTGCTCCAGGTACTTGTTATTTTTCTGATGGAAACCCGCCTAAAGGATGGCTGGCAACAATAAACAGTAATTTTACTTGCTCTGATCCGTTCACTTTACAGAGTGGATTCTATGATCGTGAAAGCCTGAGGGATGAAAATCATGAAGGATAATAAAAGCACAAAAAGAAAAAAAATATTTTATGAATTAAATTGATTTCTATTGAATATGAATAAATCATAATTTTCTTACGAAGAGTGTTTTTATTTTATTAAAAAAAAAAGAAATGGAAACCGGTAGTAACCTCTTG
Source organism: Sarcophaga caerulescens (assembly GCA_927399465.1). Classification (NCBI taxonomy): domain Eukaryota; kingdom Metazoa; phylum Arthropoda; class Insecta; order Diptera; family Sarcophagidae; genus Sarcophaga; species Sarcophaga caerulescens. The sequence continues at coordinate 86,328,920 of OV656868.1, forward strand.
TCTAGTTTTAATTTTTTTTTGCTGAATGGATGGACCACTAAAATTCAAAACTTGCACTGTCATGATATTTAATTTAGGGACAATTGCATTCTTTTTCTACTCTATACTGGGATTTGGAAGAAAATGTTCGATATCGTTGTTCAAGGAAAAGAAATACGAGCAACTTTGTTTTCCAAATAAGAGTACAAAGTAAATGGCCTGGCGGTTAGTCTAGGTATAACGCAAACACATTGCACGATAAACTCGTTTTTTACTGTTTTCTCCTCCTGTCATGGTAAGTAGTTCCAGTAACTCCATTCAGTTTAACTCCATTCACTTTGTTCATCTTTTTTTTACTTGGAGAAACAAACACCGCTAACGACAGCTCGTTTAGGTATTGTTCTTTCAAAAGGGAGATCAGATTGATTATGCCCAACGTTTTGCTATGATTATAGATTATTTACCACCATGTGAAAAAAGAGACATTCAGTATCTTTGCGTACGCAGCCACTTGTTTTATCAATAAGTGGTAGTAAGGTGGCATCCAGTGTCTGTCACAGACGATGTGGTTGTCCAAACAGAAGAAGAAAGATGATAAATTCTCCTTCTTCCTTTTATATTAATTAATAAATTAATAATTTTTAATAATTATTCTATTATTCATTGTTTATAACAGTTTATATGTAAATATTTTAGTGCGTGTACAATTACTTTCACCAGAGGTTTTATGAATAATTTTTGAATAACATTTCACAACAATGATACCAAAAATACCACAAATACCCCAATTACCCTAAAAAAATATGATGATAATGATTCCACTAAAGGCATTTGAAGCCGTATGTAGGAGGACAATTCTAAAATTAGCCAAACTATCAATATCGTATTTTATTACGGGAAACTTAAGGGGCATTTATACAGAATAGAAATCGGTTTACGTCAAATATATATATTTTGTGATGACTAGAATGAATGACTAGAACTTATACTAGGCATTTGAGCAGCATTAATATATTTTAGAAGACAAAACTGGGGTGCTTACCAATTGTTAAGACAGGAAAAGAGAGAATTTTAAACAAGTGGCGTCACTTAGTTAATTTTATGATTGCCCTCGTACATATGCTATTTCAATTCTATTTCCATGTTTTATAATGAATGGCTTGTGGTTATAGCGACTATTTTTTGTGTATTATTGTTGGACCTGTAATAATGGTTAAACTATAATACACACCTTGACAACAACAAAACACAAAAACTGTATCACTCTATAAATCTAAGCAGAGTATGGAGAGAGCACTAAAAAATTTGGGCAATAATCGTCTGTCTAAGTAAACATGTGTTAAATTTCAAAATTGTTTTTTTTCTTGAAAATGGACATCGCCCTAGAAACACACTTTTTTCATAAAAAATAATAGCCAAGTTTGCAGGTGTGATGCAGAAAACTGTTATATCGGCTATAAAAATTAAGACGAGCTTTTAGGAATTGAAAGTTAAGGTAGAATTGGAAGAATATATTTGCAAACAAAGATGGGATAGTATAGGATGGGATAGGATAGCAGTGTGGCAGTTTTGTCACAGCTTTGCAGCTTTGCTTTGCTGGCAATCAGTCATTTTCAGGTAAGCGAAGCCTTATCACATGGCTTGGCTATTAGCGAAGATGGATAGATTATTATTGGGTCTTCCAACAGCGACTTCTGAACTTTTGACAGTTGATGACGGCCATCTTGTTGAAGGTCTGTCAAATTAGTTATCATTTACAACGAAGTATATTCGCCGAATAAGCTCTGGCAACTGACTCAAATTTCTGAATGAATGGCTAGGTCAACAAACAAAATTGTCGAATCCGCATGAGATACAAGAGCACGTAATCTATTCCGAAAAAGTCACTCCTTTGTAAGTATTTTAGACTGGCGGTATCATCAGTTTGTATTCGTTTAAGCGATCATACTGCCAGGCAATCACTTTCATGTGCACACATTTTTTCGTGTGCAGTCCTCAATAGCAGTCGTAGCAGTAGAGGAGTTACAGGTGGAAAACTAAAGAAACACTCCCTTAATTTAAACTGATGATGTCTTTTTCATGTACGCTTGTAGATATAAATACAACAAGACAAACATACATACGCACGTGCTAATACACGTAACACTTTAAATAATACCAATGTGAACCGACCAGCCATAGTGTTGTGGTAGTAGTGGTGATGATGGTTATGGTATGATGACACCATTTTCGTTAACGGTGAATCCGATTCGTGTGCCTGTGTGTATGTGGGTATGCTTACAATAACTGTATTGTAGTATAACGTGTCAAAATGCAATAATAGATTGTGAATATTTATTTTTATTTTAATTTTTTAGTTATTTTGTCTATTGTTGTTGATTTTAAAATTGTTGCCTACTTTAAGGCTTTGAAAGTAGAACTAGAGAGAGGGGAGTGGAATATACTACATATTATATTCCTCAAGCTAAGAAAATTATTTTAAATATACATTTTAACGGGTGAAAAAGGGATTGTTAGGTAATTTAAACTTAAGGGATTTATTATGTAAACAGTTTTAGGGTCATTTAATAAATAAAATGAAATAAAATATACAAATTAAGTGCATACTTTAAGGTTGATGTAAGCAAATATTTTAAAAGAATTTAAAGCATGATGATGGCTTTCAAATAGGAATATACATACGTGCAACGAATATGGACTGGAAGTTGATTTGGTTTCGTTGCAGATACGTGTCTTCGTGCGCTTGTGGAATTACACGGTGAGTACGCTTTATCACAGACACAGTATATCGAGTGGTTTGCTTGTATCTATGCAGTTTGATTGCTTTTTAAGCGTTTAGTATTTAGTAGTAACTTGAAGAAATTAGCTGAATAAGATTTTTTCTTAGCTGAATGAAATTTTCACTAATAAAATTTTATTTTAAGATAGTTTGTTTAGAATGCCTACAGAATTAACCCATTCCTTCCCACTGTACTTGCTTGAGTACACCGACTTTATAGCGCTATATACAGAAAGTTACTGACTTTTTAAAAAAAATTGTTTTTCATAACATTAATAGAGAATGTAAAGAATTAATAAATAGTAAAAGAAAGTAAAAAAAAAATATAACGGTAAGTTATCAGACTCTTTTATCTGTAAGTGTATTTATATTTTGTCATTTTTTGCACTTCTCATCACATGTTGACGTATGTATATCTTTTGTATTTTAAACTAAATGCAGTCGAATTTAAGTGAAAAGTAAAGTAAACAGTTTAATTAACTATAATTTAATAAAAAAATTATTTAAAAAATTTAGAAAAGTGTTGTTTGGTAAGCATAAATATTGGTGTACTCGCTTGGGTACAGTCCCAAAAAACATATTTTCCATTTAAGATTTTATTTTAAGGTAGATCCTAATAAAATATATTTTAACACAATAAAGTATTTTTTTTGGTTTTAAAGATGGTTGGGATCTAATGGGTTAAGATATAATATCAGCGAATTATGTTTCTAAGTTTTTTTTTTATGATTTTGCTAGCTGAATTATATATGTATATACATACATATGCTGAATATTTGTTTTATGACTTTTATTTTTCATACTAAATCATAATAATTAGCTGAATAAGTTTTTTCGTCGCTGAATTATGTTTCCACTAATGAAATTTTATTTCAAGTGTCCATACTTAATTTTCTTACGTTTTTTTTGCTGAATTAGGTTTTAAGCACTCTATGATTTCATAAAAATTTATTAATATTTCTATTTTTCCTTTATACATTTGGAGATTATGAGAGTTTTTTTTTTCATATTTCCTTAGCTGAATTGATGATTTTGCCAGCTGAATAGGTTTTGTAAGCAACAAATTGTAAATTTTTACTAATAAAATTTTATTTTAAGAGTTTATACTTAATTATGCTTAGATATTATTAGCTCAATTAGATTTTAAACACTATATTAACTAAATTTTTGTGTAATTATTTATTTTTCATTTATTTAATGAGAGATCATGAGTTGTTTGGCTTATTTTCTTAGCTGAATTAATAGTTTTCTTAGCTGAATAGGTTTTGTAAGCTAGAATTTTTAGTTATTGACATGAAATAGTTAGCTGAATATGATTTTTCTTAAGTTTTTACATTGTTTTAAGAGTTAATATTTCATTATGTTTGGATGTTTTGAGCCAAATTTTAGTTTTAATTAAGATTTTATCTAATTTCGTATATTTCTTTTATTTAATAAGAGATCACAAGCTATTTGGCGTATTCTCTTAGCTGAATTAGTTATTTTAATAGTTGAATTGGTTTTGTAAGCTAGAATTTTAAGTTATTGATATGAATTAGTTAGCTGTATACGGTTTGGTAGAATTAAGTTTAGCAACAGATTATAAAATTTGATTTTTGCTGATTAAGGTTTAAATCTTTTGCTAAATACGGAATATATTATTCTTTAAAGTTCAGTAAAAAGGCTATTTTTCAAAAACATCTCAATTTTTGTGTATGTGTGTAGGAAATTTGCAATTCAAATGTGTTAAGAAGTCACACATTTAGCATATTTTAAGGTTAAAAACCATTTCAATTTCTCTCGTTGCCTTCTGTCTACAATGGCTATTTTTGGTGTTTTATACCAGCAATAATACAGAGACAAACCTTTAACCCCCAAAAGTAATGTGATATATGACACACAGTCACACTCATATTTATGTGTTATACTCTATCTCAGCTTGTCGTTGTTTTCTAACCAGCATAACAACACATACCATACTAACGGGATTTTATTATTTTGTCACTTTCAACTCATATGACTGAGCGAGAATGTATGGTAAATGTATGTATAGGTATTGGTGAGTTTACTTGAATATTTATCTTTGGATTTAAAGTGTATTTTTGTAACATACTTTTTGGTTTTTCGTTTTTTCTCTTCGCTTTTAATGTAACTTCCGTTGAAATGGTGTCGTTTTAATCGAATATTTTTGTTTTCCTTGTGCTGATTTGGTTTTGCCTGTGTTCTTAAAATGAAAACAAGAATTTCTGAATTTTCTCAAGGCAACTTTAAGCAACAGAAACAAACAAACAAACAAACATATATTTTATATATTTTGGAAAGCAAAAGGGAAAAAAGAAAGAGAAGCGAAAATGACACAGAATATAAATTTTCCTTAGGGAATTGCCAAGAACATAAAAATTCTTTTTTTTTAGTGTTTGGTATGTAGTTTAGAGTAAAACCGTTATAGGAAAAATAAATGCGTATTTGTTTAAGGCCTACTGGTTTGCTAAGCGAACACTCAGAAATACTTCTAAACTAAAATACACAGAAAATATTTCTTTAACAATTTTTTTTTTATAAATTGACGTTAGTGAAAGGCTGTAACCTAAATATATTTGACACCTGCCAATAAAAATAAATATTTATGATGGCATATAAAAATATGTATCCAAGAAATTGAAATGAAAATTAAAACTTAAAAAAAAAAAATTACTGAAAAATAAAATAAAAGCAAATTTAAGAAGAAATTTAAAAAATAATTTTATTTCCTAGCTGAATTGAAAATTTTTTCAGCTTCATACATATGTTTTGTCTCAAAATACCATATCTGAATAAAAAGTTTTCGAAGCTGAATTAGATTTTAAGTGTTTCCTAAAGTTTTTGTTTCATTTTTTAGTCATCATGCGAAAAAATAATTATAAATTCTGAACGGTTTTTTTTTTATCAATTTTTCTTAGCTGAATTGAATATTAACTTAGCTGAATTTGTTTCTTTCTCAAAAATATTCACTACAAACTTAAAATGCATAGCTGTATAAGAATCTTTCTTAGCTGAATTAGGTTCATAACAATATTTGTCAAAGGACATGTAATTCTAAACGATTTTTTATTAATTTTTCTGAGCTGAATTGAATATTTCCTTAGCTGAATTTATTTCGACCTCAAAAATATTCACTACAAACTTAAAATGCATAGCTGTATAAGAATTTTTCTTAGCTGAACTGGGTTTCTAACAACATTTGTCAAAGGAAATATATTTCGCCGTAGTCTAGTAGGTAGTGTGTTGGCTTATTAGACTGAAGGCCCGAGTTCGAATCCCAGGTCAGACATCAAAACGAAAATATGAAAATTCAGCAGATTTCTGGCAAAAACTCTGAGAGTAAATAAGATTGCCATGAAAAGCTTCTCAAAAAAAAAAAAAACTGTCGTTCGGAGTCGACTTTAAACTGTAGGTCCCGCCACTCATGTATAAAAATTAACGCACACAACATAAGTGGTGTGAGAAGCTAGGTTGCAATCCTGACTGAAGGGTTGTAATGACCAATTATGTATGTAATATATTTCTAAACGATTTTTTATTAATTTTTCTTAGCTGAATTGAATATTTTCTTAGCTGAATTTACTTCTTCCTTAAAAATATTCACTACAAACTTAAAATGCATAGCTGAGCCATTTTATTTTAAATTTTTAGTTATAATTCCCGAGCTTAACACTATTTGCTTTTAAAATATTCAATTTTAAACGACTTTTATTTATTTTTCGTAGCTGAGATGAAAAAAATCTTAGATGAATTTGTTTTTCTCTAAAAATATTCAATATCAATTGAATAGAATTTTTTCTTAGCTTTCTCAGAGAAACTGTAATCGTGGATGATTCCATAATTTTGGAGCATTTTAGAAACAATATTGAACAAGTTATTGCCGAAGGAACACTCTTCTAATTTAAATTCACTTCATAATTTTAATTTAAATATTTACTTGAGTCTTTTATTACTTAAATCAAATTTGATTTCTGGCAAAATATGCATGTGTTCTTTATAAAATTATATTAAGAAACAGCAACCATCAGCAAACCAACTTATGATGCAAGCCAACATAATAAAAATATAGTTGAGAACAATGAATTGAAGTCAATTTTCGGCAAATAACTTTCAGTAAAATAGGAAAACAAACCCAACTACATATACAGCTATGGAAATTAAATTAGCACAAAACTTCATTATAGAAACAATCAGATTTTTTTATAGTATTTTAGGTCTATTCATAAAAAAATTTAAACATAGAAACTTAAGATGCATATTCTTCTTTAAAAAAAACAAAAATTTTGGCGAAATTGCCAATCGTCTGCTCATTAAGATCTCCAACATATCAAACGCTAGATTTTAGCTGGACAGTAAAATAGCAGAAATTAAAATTTCTGGAATAAAAATAATATATTTTAATAAATAGTAAAAATATTAATGTTTTCAGTTTATTTGATCAATATTTAGTAGAGTAGCCTCTATTTTCAAGCACCAAGTGGCATCTAAGGGACAAAGTTCTTTGGAAAAGATTTTTGGGAATCGAGTACCAAGCGTCCCGTATTCCAATCCACAAATCATCCAAATTTTTGTACTTTTGTTGAGCAATAGTACATTTCACATTGTTTCAGAGGTTTTCTATCGAGTTTAAGTCAGAACTTTGCGCCGGCCAGTCTAAAACGGGAATGTGCACTTTATAAAATCAATCCTTAGCCAGCTTAGATGTGTGTTTGGGGCCACTATCTATCTTATGGTTCCATTTTGTTCTCTAGAATGTCCAAATACTGATAACGGTCCATTTATTCATTAATTTTCACAATGGGACCTACACCGTGCCCCATCGTCATCGTATGAGCCTGTGCGATAAATTTAACCTAAATTGAGAATTAATTTCGTTCAAAATATCGCGTGACGACATGAAAGGCTCCTTCTTTGACTTCCGGACAATAGCACGGTCCACGACTTCGGTTGTTTCCTTGACACGTGGCTTTCGTTTTTTGTTTTCTGCAACATTATTATGTTTGCTTTGAAGGAAATGATCACGTTATAAATCATTTTTCGCGAGAAATTCGAAATTTCGGCAATTTCAGCCAGGTTTTTCCCATCATTCCACAAGTCAACGATAACGAGCTTCTCCTCTGGCGAGCAATATTTTCAACGTCCCATTTTTTAAAAAAATTACTATAAATGCCATAAAATTAAAAGAATATACCGTAAGAATAAAAATACTTGAACAAAGCTTGTACCTATGCACGTTGTTCTAATTTACTGTCCAGCTCGAATTTAGCTACTGATACAAATTAGCAGTCAAAAAAAAAAAAAAAATTTTTACGATAACGGTAATATTTTTTGTTAAACAACAGCTAGATGTCATCGTGCAACATTCCAGACCAAAACAATTGGCCTAATTAGGATACAAATGAGAAAAAAATCAAACTATATATGAATATTGTGCTAATTTAATGTCCATGGCTGTATATGTCTGTACAGAAGAAAAGAGAACATAAAGAATGGCCGCACTTACTGACCGTTATTGTATCAAGAAAATATAATGCCAGTAATGTGAATCTATTCCTTTTACTCTTTAACATGCTAATACAAAGTGTAAATAAATAAAAATTTTCTAACAAATAACAGAAAAAATATTTTCCCGAAAAAAAAACGAGTTTTCAAACATAAATACGAGTCTCATGTACATTCCTTCCAAGGGCTTGTCTATGCATGCAAATGTGTGTGACCGATAACATAAATATACAAATTGTACGTGAGCTAACTGGCATTATTATTACTCTCCATATTTTTTTTCTTACACTATTTCTTTAACCTGTCACGGCAATAGCAAAACAATGTTTACAATATTTATAATGCTTTTCAACTATTTATATTGAAATTGTAACAAGTATATGAGTAAGAGCGTACAGTGACATCATGACTCTCTTTCTCTTTCTCTACCTCTCATTTCTGTTTAATATTGAATCATTGTTTCTGTTGATTTCACACTTTGTGCGTAATGGACAACAACATGTAGTAGCATTATTGTATTATTTACACATACATTCATATGTATTAATGCTATGCAATAATCTGTTTCACTTATACACTCTTCCAGATGTTTGTTTTTGTTCTGTGAACCGTTATATGTATGTTTATGTTTAATATTGATAATGGGCAAGGTAATCAAAATAAATGAAACGTTTTAACAGTAATGGCAAGAAAAGAAGTATTTATTATTGATTTTTTTTTTCAACAAAAATTCGGCCAAAAAAATAGCTGAATGTAATGTTTGCCTAGCTGAATTGATTTTAAATTTATAAAATATTTCTAAACTCTTGACCAATGTGTTTTATTTTAATAAAACTCAAAATTTCCTTGCTTTGTAACAAAAATTTTTAAGGAAAGTTAAACTTTATTAAAATTTTTTTTAGTTTAGACAATTTTTTAAATTTTCTTATCTGAATAAAAACATTTCTTAGCTGAATTAGTTTTAAAGTCATAAAACAAGTAAAAAACATTTGTTCTAATCTTTTTTAGCACATTTTAAATTTTATTTATACATTTTGTCGTTCTTTTCTTGCTTTTTAAGGATTTTCCTTAACTGAATTAATTGCTTTTTAAATAGTTGTATACCATTTTACAACATCATTTCACTGTTGTACTGTTTAATGTTAAACAATTCTTTTCTGTATAATGTTACCTTTAGTTGAATTTAAATTTAATGACAAAGAGATTGAAATTTGTTTTATTTTTCTAAGTTTAAAGAAATTTTCTTCAGCTGAATTGACTTTTTAGCTCGCTGAATAGCATTTTTATGTTAGAAATAAGTATAAATTCAATAGGATTTAGAGAATTGCTAGCTCTATCTAAGAATATCAAGTTTAAATAAATTTAAATAAGTTGAAAAATAATTATTTTTTTAGCTGAATAACATTTTTATGCTTGAAATGAGCATAAGTTTAACAGAAATTATAAGAATGCCTGTTAGAAAAGTTAAAAATAATTTTTTCTTTAGCTGAATTAATATTTTAGCCAGCTGAATTAGAGAATTGCTAGCTCTACCTAAGAATATCAAGTTTAAATAAATTTAAATAAATTTAAATAAGTTGACAAATAATTATTTTTTTTTTAGCTGAATAAGCTTTTTAGCTAGCTGAATAACATTTTTATGCTTGAAATGAGCATAAGTTTAATAGAAATTATAAGAATTGCTTGTTAGAAAAGTTAAAAATAATTTTTTCTTTAGCTGAATTAGTTTTTTAGCCAGTTGAATACCATATTTAAGATTGCAAATAGTATTTTTACCAATTTGGGGAAATATTACAAAATTTTTCTTATTTTTTAAGCGACTGCCTTAGTTTTACTTATTAAATTATAACCCATAAAAGAGAAGAAACAAAACAAGAAAAACTGTTTAGAAAAGCTTGCTAAATAAAATGACAATACGATTGACATGAGGGCAACAAAGTTTTAATGAAATGAAATGAAAAAAAGAATAAATAAATAAAGTTAATAGTAGCCAATAAATAAAAATAAAGTGAACACATTTGAAGTAGAAAAAAGAAAGGGGAAAGGTGAAGAATAAATGTTCCAAATAAATGGTGACAAATGAAATCAATAAGAAAATGCCAGAGGAAAAAAATCAGTGACCATGAAAATAAATGGCATCACAGAAGGATATATTTCAATCAAAACCAGAGCAAATAGGAGGAAATCAGTAAGAATGAATGAAAACGAAAAAGGGAAGAAATAAAATCACTTTACAGAGCATAACATGACAATGTCGTTCTGAATTTTTCGAGTTGTAGACCATAGTTTTGGTTTTCAAAAGGATTTCATTTATCCTTTCAATAAAAATAAAAAGAAAACCATTCATTTTCTTTGAATATTCATGAATGCCATAGTTTAATTCCCCCTTTTTTCTATATTATTTGTTGCCTATATTAAGGCGTTACTTGCAAAATTCTTTTTTACTGCATATTTTAAGGTTTAAATTTTATAAAGGAAAAAAAAAATTGATGTTTTGTTTCTCCCAAAATAGAAAAAGATTTAATTTCTCTTTTTATTGTATCGAGATCTTTGCAAAAAAAAAAGAAATGAAATAGAAAAACTCAGACTGTATTAGATTCGGAAACATCTATGTACAGTGGGACAAAATATGACAAAATATCAATACAAAAACGAAGAAGTGAAAATCTAAATGAGATTAAAGGGGCCTTTGAGATTATTACGCAGTAATAATATAACAGGCTAAGCGCAAATTCTTCTCTGGAATCAAATACACTGTCATACAACACATGTTACAATCTAAAGACGGAACCTTAAGAAACTTTCGGTGTAATGACGCAAAACAGGCCTCTTTACTCGAAATAGAGGCTGACACTAGCGCAAGTAACAACGTAACTGAACTGTGGAGGCAACGACTAAGCATTATGGCACCTTGCGGTTACTTGCTCCTCGTAATGCTGCAAAACGATAAAATTTTGCACTGTGACGTGGAAAGAAACTAGATTGCAAATAAATAAAATATTAGCATTACAATCTCATTGCACTGGTACCCAATAGGGGTATATACGCAGTCGTTATTGGTTTATGGCCAATGCCGTAATACTCAAGAAGGGAGAACGATGATTCACCACTTTTGCAGACAGTTTGAAATATTTTTACGCGGTTTTCGATTATAAAACGATCCTTTTGATTTATACATAAATGTCAGTCCGTTTTCTCAAGAAGGAACACTTCAGATGAAAGATATTAAAGAAACTGGCAACGGTACCTTTCGCACTATTTGTGGTTTATTTATTGGCTGTCTGACAATTTCTAGAATATACAATTGATTTGTTATTTTCCTTACTTTCTTTTGTTTTATCATTATCACTAAAACTATTTACATTTTGCCGTATTAATACTTAATTTATAATCGTTTTGTCAAGTTCTAGAACCTTGATGTTGATTTGTTATTGTTATTCTTTGTCAAGTTCTAGAGCCTTAATGTTGATTTGCTATTGTTATTATTTTTATTTCTATATTTCGTGGTGTCTATAAAGTTTTGTTGCTGTTTATTTAGCATTTATTTTGAGCCCACTGTGCCATATTGAAAACCATTTTTTTTTACAAAATGATGCCGATTTTTTCCGGTAAAAAATTGTTTTCAGAGATTCTGTTTTTGTTTTTGCTATTTTGTTTCGTTTCGTTTCGGTTTATTCAGAATTTATTTTGTCTTCGCAACAATTTACTGTTGCGTCCACTGTGCCATATTGAAAACCATTTTTCTTTTTACAAAACGATGCCGATTTTTTCCGGCAAAAAAGAAATTATTTTCAGAGATTCCCTTTTCGTTTTTGCTATTTGGTTTTCTGTTAAAATATAATAAAGGCTTAGGTGTGTGTGTGCCTTAGATTCTAACTACAGACACCATATCACCGCATACAAACACTGCCGCAAATAAATGTTTAAACATGTGTTGGTAAATATTTCATATGTACCCTAACCCAAAAAAAAAAAACAAAAAAAAACAAAAAAAACAAAAAATACTTTAAAATTTTGTTGGTTTACAGGTAAAGGAGTGTATACTAGTTTAAGGTTACATGAATGACAGATTACAGACAGTTGTATACACATACATGCAGGCATACACGTATATTTATATCCATGCCCATCGTAGTCAGACCTAAAACAGGTTTTAAAATCACAGAGAGAGAGAGAGAGACGGAGAGTGAGAGAGCGACAGCGAGAGACCTTACCCATCTAAGTGTTGCATACCTTAACACTCAAATGAATATTTATAACCCTTTAACATGTGATTGTGTTAGTAATTGTACATGTATGTACATATGTTTACATATAAACAATCATAGATTTAGGTGTATAGTGTAGCAATCAATTCACATACAATATTTGTGTACGTGTGTGTGCGTTTTTCAAAACGTGTGTCTTTCTCTATTTAAGGTTCTTTTTTTTCTCGTACATATTTGCGGTTGTTGGAGAACTTTTTTGTTATTGTTGTTTATTTTTCTTTCTCTCTACCTATTTGTTTTTGTTTTTGTTCTGTGGTTATTGTTTACTTGTGTCATTTCTGAACATGAATCGCTACGTTGCATGATGTAATGTTTGTTAATATAGTAGCATATATTTAGGCGCACAAAGGAACTATTAACAATTGCACATGTATTTCGTTTACAATTATTGTTATTGTTGTTGTCTTTGTTGGCTAAAAATAACTTTGAACTATTAAAATAATAGCATGAAAATGAAATTTAGTAACTTTAAATAAATCGCAAAAGTTTATGAAATAAATTGTTATTGCTGGAGAAAAATTTTAATTTTTTTATTGTGATATAAAACCATAAATATTCGAAGTTTCATTTTAACATATTGCCACATATAATAGGGTTTTATTTAGATTAGTTAGTTCAATAATGATATCCTATGTTGTTCGAGTTACAAAAAGGACTGAAGATGAAATCAATCATTAGCTGGGATAATTTGTAGGTGTTACCGGTACGATGTTATAAATAAAATTGTTATTAAAGAACAGTACTGTCCTAATCAGTAAAGTAATGTGTACTTTCAATTGATATTGTTTGAACTGCTATATCTAGGGCCGTATCTGCTATATCTGGTGGTGTAGCTCTCTTCAAGATTAACAACCCACTTAGGCCGGAAATCAAACAGCCCCTATAGGAAACCATTTTTTTCTTCAAAATAAATTTCATTGTTATTTTGGAGAGTTCAGTCAAAGATGACTGGAAATGAAAGGCCACCAAGAGCCGGGAAGTGACATCATTGGGAAGTAGATCTCCTCAGATCAACATACCTACTTACTTACTTAATTGGCCATTAACAACCCGATTAACGGATTTCGGCCTGCCACAACACATCCTTCCAGGCGCCTCTGCTTCTTGCGCGCCTACGCCAGTTGGTCACACCAAGCGATGACAGGGCTTCCTCGATTTGGTCCTTCCAACGGATACAAGGTCGTCCTCTTCGACGACTTCCGCAGATCCCCGCATCAAATACTCGTCTCGCCGGAGCATACTCCTCCATTCGAACGACATGGCCGAGCCAGCGCAGCCGCTGGATATTAATACGCTGTACAACGTCTATGTCGTTGAGGGGCTCATACAGCTCACTGTTGGATCGGATGTGGAAATCATTGCCAACTCGCACTGGACCAAAGATCTTACGTAGGACTTTTCTCTCGAATACTCTCAAGGCTGCTGCATCAGTGCTTAATAAGGTCCATGCCTCTGCGCTATAAAGAAGTACAGGTAGGATGAGCGTCTTGTAGAGTATTAGTTTTGTCGCACGAGAGAGGTCTCTGCTACTCAATTGCCTATTGAGACCATAGTAGCACCTGTTGGCAAGAGTAATCCTGCGTTTGATCTCGAGACTGACATCATTTTTGGTGGTAACGGCGGAGTCAAGATAAATAAATTCCTTGACTGTATCAAAAGTATAGTTATCGGCCGTAATCTGAGAATCAATACGCCGCACGTCTCTACTTGTCGATAACATATACTTTGTTTTGCCCTCATTTACTGCCAGACCCATCTTCATAGACTCCCGTTCAATAGCACTAAAGGCAGCAGTAACATCTCGCTTGGTACGCCCTATGATGTCGATGTCGCAATGTCGCGTACGCAAGCAATTGGACACTTTTTTGAAAAATAGTGCCATTGCGATGCACTCCTGCCTTTCGCAGAACACTCTCCATGACAAAGTTGAAGAGGTCGCATGATAAGGCGTCGCCTTTCCTGAAACCTCGCACGTTATCAAAAGGTTCGGAGAGGTCCATTCCTACCTTGACGGAGCTGCAGGAAGTGCTCAAGTCTATCACAGTTTCTTCCAAAAAGGGCAATGACCTATCTAATGATTAGATAATTGATCATGGGATTCAATGAAAAAAGACAATCGATCCTCTTCTAATCCAGAATAAGCATAACAATACTGTATGTGGCTTCATGCTGCCAACGAAAAAGGATAATACACAATTTAACTAACAAAACGCTTGGTTTTTAAGCAGAATTAATCAGATTAAATGCTCTTTTACATTCATTATTACTCTTGCTAATTATGATGATCCTTAATTAGATAATTGCCTACAAATTTCAATTTTATTATTAAATTCCTTACAAGCCATTTGGTAAAGGGTTTTAATTTTTAATTTCTAACTTGACCCTGTAAGACTTAAAATCATTGCTGACTTACGCTTAATTATCTGGTTTTAAGGTATAATTGTTACAGTATATATGTAGGCTGTTGTTAAGATAGAGAGAGGGAGTGAGAGAGTGAGAGAATGTACGTATGTGAGAAGGTTAAACTATATTGTAATGACTTGAATAACAAGTCTTATCTTAAAACAAGCAAAATGCTTGTTATGCTTTACATACTGATAGGCATAATGTGTGCGTATGTGTATGTTAGTAAATCAAACAATAACAACAACTACATCATATGTTAAAACACAAAAGTATTGTTAGTTTATCAAACAACCATCTTTAGTATGACATACAATTTATGGTTTATGCTTTCTCCTAACATTTATGCACTCACTTGGATTTGTGATGCTCACTCGCTCTGCTTTACTTGCTGTTCGCTTTGTTGTAATCGTGTTTACATAAAACATTAACACTGCTTGAGTATAGGTATGTGAGTGTGTGTGTGTGTGTGGTACATTCATTGACTCGTTAGCAAGCAAGCAGACGTCTTTGTTATGTGTATGCGAAGTAAAGCTTTTCAAACTGTTATATACTCTCCCTCTCTATCTCTCTTATGCTCTCGCCCGTTATGTATCTCTTCGTTATTTCTAGAGTCTATTTTCAATAGTCTATTGTTGTTATGCTTGTTATTGTGTGTTGTTGTTATTAAATGTGTTCATTGTAACATAATCGAACATGTTGTCTATTCTGGCTTGACTTTTGTTCCCATAAACATGCACTCAAACATTTAAAATTTATTTTAAGAGAGAGAAAAGGCATGACAGATGTTGTATCTTCTAAAGGGTATTGTTTGATAGCTTCATGTGTATTTTCATTTGAATTAGTGTTGCTAGAGGCCTTAGAAAAAATCAAATTTTAAACTAGAATTTTTATAAATTTTTTAAATATTTCGAAAGGTTTATGTTAACATAATAGGCTTCAATGTTTAATTGAATACGTTACAAAACTGTCAAAGTCGTTAACTGTTAAATGTCTTCCATCTGAAGCGCCATTTATTTAGTTAAAGGTTTGGGTCGTTTGATAACCGAAGTAAGCTTAAAAACAGTTAAGATAAGCCATTTTTCGAGTATTACGATAAGAATAAGGTCGTCAGAATCCATCCAATGTGTAAGCAACTGGCAATATTATAAAGAAATCTGAAGAAATTCTTTTCAAGCAATTTATGTAATTTATTCCATATATTTTCTGTGGTCTACAGTATCTTAAGAGAGGTTCTTCTTGCCTTAACAAGGATATTATTAATGTAAACTCGTCTATCATACTCACTGTTTTCTCTTTCTTGATAGAAGTCCTCGTTTGCTTTGGTGAAACATTCGGTTCGTATTAAATTTCTTCTGATAAGCTTTAATAAATCTCTCACTTACCAGTTTAAGAAAATTTTTTTCTTTTTTAGTACGACGACACTCCCTAAAAATTAAATATTTTCATTAAACTCTGGCATTTTATTTTGCAAGCAACAGAAACTATCATTTAACGAATGAAGGTCAATAAAAGGCCAAAAACAAAACCAGCAAAAAAAAAACAAATTTTTTCACTAATGAATTGCCATTAAAATACTACAAAAGAGTGAGAGAGAGAGAGAGAGAGAGTGAATGAGTGGCACACAGCTTTCAATAAAATTTAGCCTAATAAATAAAAAAAATTAAGGCCAAGCTATTGAGACTCCACACAAATAGTTAAACGCGCCCATAATCGTTTGAACAGAAAAAAGCAAAAACCAAAAAACAAAAAAAAAAAACCTAACTATGGTTTGAGTACCAGTGTTTAGATAAACGAAAAAGGAAAATATCAATATGAAATCATATCCGCTAAAGGAAATTCTCCATTTAAATACAAAAAAAAAGAGATTTTTCTTAAATAGGCACACAGTTAAGGAATTTAAAATTTTTTATGTTTTTTATTTAACATGTGCATTGCTAGACAATAGACTGACCTCTGCTAACAAAAGCACCTAATAAAACCATAAAATTTTGGTAAATTCTACCCCAAAATACAGAAAGAGAGAGAGAGAGAGAGAGAGAGAGAGAGAGAGGGACGAATACGTTTAAGGCTTTAACAAGATTACTTTAAGAGTTTTATTTGTTTATTGCGAGCCTATTTATAAAAACTTAAACATCCTTACTTCACATCACACTGGGTGACAGAAAGTCTTATTTCAACTTGGAGATAAGGCATCATTGTAAAGTTATCCATGCTTACTTACTTAATTGGTCATTACAACTCTTTAGTCAGGATTACAACCTAGCTTCCCACACCATCCATGTTGTGTGTGTTTGTGTGCGTGTGTTCATTTTATAGATGAGTGGAATGATCCACAGCTTAATGTCGACTCTCAATGACAGATTTTTCATATTTTTGACAGAGTTTTTGCTAGAAAACTGCTGAGAGGAGGTTGCCGAAGAAATATTTCGTTTTGTTGATGTTTGAGCTGAGTTTATCACCAAAGCTTTGCGTTTAATAAGTCAACACACGAACTACTAGACTACAGCAACTACCAGTCTTTTCGATTTTCTTTATAATCTTGAGAATTTATTGCTTTGTAGCTTAATTATGGTAACCATAATGCCTATTCCTTGCTCTGTAGGTCGATTGTGATGACCTTAATAGCCTTAGCCATTATCGAAAAGTGGCCATGTTCGGAAAGCCACTTCTGTAGTCAGTTTAAAATATCTTTAAGCAATTTTCAAATGTTAATTGATCCATATTCGTAGGTAGCTAAACGTTTCGCTCAATAAATGACACTTCAGATGAAAGACAGGCGGTTTCCAGGTTCATAAATGGTTAAGCAAGTAAACGGTTTTTAATTTTATAATAATTTTTGAAAAATTTCCAATATTTTTAAATATTAACTTGAGTTAAGCTTAACAAACTACTCTTTAAGTTATTTATTACGTATTCAAGTGCGCCTAAAAATATGCTTTAATAAATAAATAAACCTTAACAAAAATACATTGAGAATAAGAGCAATAGAAATACTTGAATAATCTTGAATAATATGTATTTTTGTATACAAAACAAAAACAAAAACAAAATAACACAATTCATTCATATGTTAAGTGGGTTACAATAACAATAATCATATATTCTCATTATTGAGCCCTATACACACAAACACACACAGGCATACACATACATGCTGTGGCACAATACAACACATTACAATTGCAATATGCCTACACAATAATAGAGAAATGGAAGCAGTTTAATGCGAGTGGTACTCAATTCATATACAAATGATGAGAGAAAATAAATATTTAATGAGAGCATGATGACTATAAAGAATACAAGAGTGTGGGTGTGTGTGTTTGTGTGTATATAAGTGGAATGCCTTTATATGAGCAAATATATGCTGGTTTTAAAACGTTTAATTGCGGGGTTATTGTTAAAGTATTTCAATAAATTTAAAAATTTTTTTTTTTAATTATTTTTGAAAAACTATAATAAAAAACGTCTTCTTTTAATTTTTTTTTTTGATATTAAAAAATATATTTTTATTTACTTATTAACAATGTATAGAAAAAGAGAAAAGAAAAATTATTAAATATTACCACGTTTCTGTTTAGGTTATAAAGAAAAGGGAGAGAGGGGAAAAAAATGCTTGTTTTTATAAATACCGGCATAAATACATATTTATTAAATAAATTCTATAGTAAATAGACAATTTTTATGTTTTTTATATATAATTTGTATACAGTCACTGAAAGAAATCTACATACATTCTCTTATTAAAATTCCGGAAAGGATGCTGTGGAATGTAGGGTGGTGTGGAATGTCATACTCATATTCTTGGTTGGCTGGAAGATGGATGGAGGCATGTCGAACTGGAGCTTTATTTTATATTGAATGATGACTCTCGACTCTTTAAAATAAATTTTTTTGTTATTTTGATGGTTGTTGACGTCATAGCCCAGTCTTTTCGAATGTAAAATGTGATTTTTGTTCACAGCCAGAGTGCCCTGAGAGCATTCGCATCGGTCACGATTGGTTCGTGGCGGTAAGGGCTCCACAAAAGTCTTTGGACTAGATCACAACTGCCTCTGCTGAATCCTGTGACATAGTGGTATACCCACAAACATAATGGCGGTTGTCCTCTCTCGATTAGATTTACTATCTAAGGGCTATCTCTATGGCCTTATCGAAAGCAGGGTCAGGGGGAAGAGCAGATATGTTGGGAGAATGGATCCTGTTACTGTGTATCCAGGATTTTATGGTCTTCCACAGATGCGATATTAGAATAGGCTTGCTGCTGGGAAAATTAACGTAAAGCTGGTTCAGATTTGCCGGAGATTTGTTGGAGAATTTGAAAACCTCTAAACATCAAGCTCTTTCTAAGATACTGCTCAAAATATAAGAATAACGAGTAGTAACCTGCCTTAAAACGATAGATTGATGCAATTAATCCAGATGCGTTGATTTCAATGACACAAAATTATGTACATAATGCCAAAAGAGTCTAAGCATTCTAAAGAAATAAAAGTTTCATCCAAATCATAAGTTTATATGTGTTTTAATCAATTGTACATTTGAAATCGATAAATGGATCACTCTCTAGTTTCATAAGTTCATAATATTGTTACGAAAATGGAAATGGTGTTGTTAAAATAATAAGCAAAAGCTCCAAAAACAACACAATGGACTTGATCATACATAAAATGATAAACAAAAGCTCCAAAAACAAAACAATGCAGTTGTTCACGTGATCAACGAATAAGTAAACATATAGCAACAAAAACAACAGGCTTGTTTACAAGATCGATGAATAAACAAAAATATAGCAACAACGTCCGTGTATAAAAAATATAGCGGAAAGACAAACAAACAAAACAACAACAACTCTGCCTGGACGAAAGTAAACAAGATACACGAACAACAAAAATGGAAACAAGTTGTTTACATTTTTCGATTGTTCCCGAAGGCCGTCATCATCCTTTAAGGGCATTCGTCACACACAAGATAAAGCAAGCAACGGGGATTTAGTTAGAATTCAGTCAGTCGTGTATGAAGACACGTGATTCTCGGAGTTCGAGTTAAGTTAGTCGTTTGACGACGTCGCGTTGAATTGAGTGAGAATTCAACCAGTGGTGTGTGAAGATACGAGATCGAGTTATAATTCAGTCACACTTGTGTGCAGACAAGTTGTGTGAAGAAAACAGTTGTTAGTATTGTGCTTACAAAAAAAAAAAGGTTGTGAGCAAAGAAGAATAACTAACAAGTGTTGTTGTTGCTTACAAAAAGGTTGTAAGCAGAGAAATATCACGAATAAGCACATATTGTGAAAGTTATCATTGTATACGTGGAATAAGTTCGAACAGTGGCACAAAAGTTGTGCAGATAATAAAGAATCGACTTAAAATTAAACACATATTTATTTTTATTTTATTTGCAATCTACGAACTCATATTTTTAACGTTTTTAAAAGGTAAAAACGTAACAATATTTTAAACACTTTTTCGCGGTATAAGTAAATTTTACAAAAAAATTTCTTTAGCATTAGTATTTTTCCAAAAACATATGATGTATGTAAACTTTTTTCTTTAACTGTATACCGGATATAAGACCAACGATACAAGCTATATATTACGTCGTTCTTCTATACACATATTTATGTACATACATATACACAGGCTTATGTATGCATAAATATCTAAATGACATGTTGAAATGTGTTTGTGTTTCTCTGTGTGCATGAGTATTTGTGTGTCTGCCACACAAATATTTTCAAAAGAAAAATACTGAAAAATATTTGGTTTTTTGCTTTGTTTGTGTTCGTTCACATGCCGGCAGCCAGACACAAAACACAGTATAGCACACACACACACATGTACAAACACTTACACCGTAAAGGAAAGAAAGAAATAGGGAGAGCGAGAGAGCGAAAAAAAAAGAGTAAAATCATATATATTAAGAGTATCAACATCCCAACATTATTACCGCTGTAGTGTGTTCCATAGCAGACATATTGGAGATTCTTCTTAATATTCGTTAGTTCGTTCGTTCGTACGTGCGCTCGCTTAGAATTTATATTTCGTTTATAAATAAATAAGTGTATGTATGTATGTGTAAAATACCGAAAACAAAAATCGTTTTAATAACCCTCACATTTACAGTGTACTCAACAACAGTA
Source organism: Sarcophaga caerulescens (assembly GCA_927399465.1). Taxonomy (NCBI): domain Eukaryota; kingdom Metazoa; phylum Arthropoda; class Insecta; order Diptera; family Sarcophagidae; genus Sarcophaga; species Sarcophaga caerulescens. The sequence goes on from OV656868.1 coordinate 86,349,996, forward strand.
AAAAAAAAAAAACCATTGAAGTAACGGTTTATGTCATTGCACAGTGAAGCAAATTAAGCAGAATTATTACAAATAAATAAATATGCTACATATGGCAAGTGATATATCAAAATTTAGGAAATTTTATGAACTTTTCAAATAATTATCGCATTTAGGAAAATTTTAAAAACTTTTTCTTTGTATAGAGGAATAACATTTTCTAATTACAAAATTTTTGGTAGTAAAACCAAACACTTGATGACTACAGACTTCTTAAGCTGTCCAAATCAGTCAATATTGTTTAATTTTATATGACTGTACACATCATTATTTTTTTAACGATGGAAAATCTTTCAAACCCCCGAAAAAAAAAATCATTTGCGGGTAGTTTCGTTGAACAACTTTTTTTGTGAAGGCAACAGCACTTCATCATTTGATTGTGGTATAAGGCGAGCACTCTTATAAAAATCTCGAGTGGCTTGCAAGTTTAAAAAAGTGGTGGTCCAGCACACCCCAAAAAGTGTGATTGACCACTTGATAAATTGGAAACATTATTCGATCACGATTCGTGTGAGATGCAAGAAAAGTTTGCATTATCACAAGTCGTGATGCAAGCAGCCATTCCATAACGTTTAAAAGTAGCAAAATTCATTCAAAAGCAAGGACACTGGGTGCCTCATGAATAAAAGCCGAGCGACGACGTTGAAAGACATTTTAGCATGTTAAAAGTACTGTTTGATCTCTTTGAAAAAAAAAATAATTTTTTGTATCGAATTATCATTGGCAAAAAAAAACTGTGTACATTGTGACTTCAAGCTTAAAAAATCATATATGAAGCACGGACAACGAGCAAAATCTATGGACAAGCAAAATAGTCATTGCGCCGTGCTTGTGCTCTGTAATTGGTGGGGTCAGAGTGATGTGAAGAACTGTGAAGAGTTGCTTAGACCAGGTGAGACTATCACGGGATATTCAAACAGACAAAAATTAATCCGTTTGTAATGAGCATTGAACGAAATACGCAATGACAATGCAACTAGACATGAGACTGTAATTTTCCATGATTGAGTACATATTGCGAAGGCGGTCAAAAACTATTTGAAAAACATTAAATGAAATGAAAATGCTCTCACTGGAATCCATAAATCGCCAAAAGAATGCGAAAAGTTGCAGTTTTCATTTGACAATATTTCAATGAAATGTCCTTTTAATCAATCAATCTTAATAAAACATTTATTTTCAATAAAATTTATTGCTTTTTAAGTTAAATTACCAATTATAATACAATACATCGAGTTTAAATTGCTATTTTTTTAAATAAAAACGAAAAAAACGCTAAGCAAAAATCTCTAAAACAGAACCTGATGTTGAGATTATCTTGTTTTATTTTTTCATAATTTTATTTACTTTGTACACACTGTTGTGACGGCATGTCATTGCTGTTAACCTTGTGCTATTCTATTACGAGATGCCTTTTGCTCTCTCTCTATCTCTCTCTATCTCTCTCTTCACTCTCATCTATGAGTATGAATATGAAAAAAAATCAAAAATCTACCGGGATTAAGTTACTTTTTCGTTGTTGTCGTTGTTGTTTTTTTTTTATTTATAAAGAGTATTAAATTTAATTGTTTAAATTAATTAAAACGAATTATTTTAATTACATGTATACAAGTATATATGTGTGTATGTGTGTGTGTGTGTATAGTCTTTATTAATTAATTTATTATTTTACTTTTTATGCTTTTATTGTTTTTGTTTTCTAAATATTTTTTTTTTGTCATTTAATTCCTTAATAACGTTTTTTGTTCTTTTAAAGGCAAACAAGTGTTTTGGCGTTCTTTTTATACTCGAAGGCATGTGTGTGTGTGAGAGCAAACGAATAACATACTTCTCTTTAATACGTGTGCTGTAAAAGAGATGCAAAACCGTTATAAGAGTGTTGTGCTTAAGCAAAGAGTGTTGCCATTGACTATTTTGTTAAATTTAATACAATGTAATATTCAAATACGGATAAATCATGGAATATTTTTAATAAGATTTTAATAAAATATTAAAAAGAATTGAAGAGAAAATATAAAAGCGACATTCTCAACAACTTTTGAAAAAAAGTTGAATACTACTACTGTGCATTCAACACAATCCCAGGGTATGCCCAGCGGCTCAAATAATGAACACCTTAGAATCATCCGCAATGGAGTCTGGCCATAATTATAACTACCTCGTAAGTTATGTTGGTATTGCAGTGGTAATAATATTGCAGAAGTATAATTCTGACATCTCACGAAGTTGTAATGATTGAAACTATTAAAAGACAACTTCTAGGTTCTTTTGCTAAAATTTAGTTTTCCTTCGGATCGGGGAAATGCTCCTAATAAGAACCAGAACATTATCGAATTTATGTTTATTGAAATAAATTTAGTTTCATGAAGTTCAGTCAGTCTTGTGTGAAGACGCGGTGCGTTTGAAGAGAGTAATCCTGGTTTGAAGATCTCCGTTACAAAGATCTGTCGAACAATTGACTAGGAATTGTTATTGTTTATGCAAAGGGTGTAAACAGAGAAATAACAAAGAAAAGCAATTGTTGTTGTTTACATCAAGTTGTGAACAGTGGCACACAGAATTGTGCGAATAATAAAGAATTTTAATTAAAACTAAACACAAAAATTTATTTTTATTTTATTTGCAATATACGAGCTCATATTTGAAACGTTTTTAAAAGGTAAAAATGTAACATAATTAAGGGTTTGTGAATTTTACGAAAGGGTTTCAACGTTTACATTTTATCTCATACTTTGAATTTTGCCTTTAATATTATCTTCTCTGCGGCAAAATGTGATTATGTTTGATTGAAATTTTTTTCTCCAATTCTTAGGCACTCACCAGTAAACATTTTTGCGAAACAAATTTTGAAATTAATTCAGAATTGTTGTTGTTTTTTTGTCATTATAAGTTGTCAACGTGCAATGCAGTTATAACTGGTGGAATAAGAGAACATACAGAGCAGTAATATAAAACTTTTTTCGTCAAATTATGGAAACGTTAAAATGTTAAAAGAACAGATTAATTCCCGTCATATGCTTAACATGTTAAGAAAAAAAAATTTTTTTAACAATGGCAACCCGTTGTTATAAAAAAAATCTGCTTACTGTTACTCTCTATAATCTACGCTCTTAAAATATTTTATTTTCTATTTAATTATGGTTACCATACCGTTATCCCATAGCTTAGTTTGAGTAAGAGAGACAGAGCGAGGGATAGAGAGAGTTCAATGTAAAGAGCATAACTATTCTGAGTGAGAATTTTAAAAAATGTTCATGTGTGTGCGTGTGTTCAAGTGTTAGCTAAAGGCTATCCTGTGGGAAAATTTCTTAACCAACATTCAGTTTATTTTTAGCTGTTAACGAGTAGAGTATAGACTCATTTTTTCTTAAACACAACAAAAAAAAAAAATTGTTTTTTTTTAAATAAAAAAATATAAATTCCTTTGTCTAGCCATTGTAAACAGTGTAACAAAAAAAAAAAAAAAAAAAAAAAAACGGTTTCCATATTTAAATACCACAAAACAAAGAAGAAAACAAGCAATTTAAAAATACTATGCAATAGCGAGGGTGTTTGTTATTAAAAACCAAAAATTAAAAAAAAAATTGATTAAACAAAACCAGCTAACGTTGCCTAGGCGAATTTAAAAGACATTGAAATAAAAAAAACAAAATAAAATCAAAATTCAACAGTTTTTAATTAATTTTTTTTTAATTAAAAGAAAATAATTTAAAAAAAATTTTCTTAATAATTTTTAATAATAATAAAAAAATAAATTAAATAAAATTACACGGTTTCTTAATCAGAAAAAAAAAAAAATAAATAAATAAATACTAATTTTTTTATTAAAAAATAAAACAAAAAAAAAAAAAATTAAGAAATCAAATAAAAAATAAAAACAAAACATGGGTTGTAATACTAGTCAGGAATTAAAAACCAAAGAAGGTTCCACCACGGCCGTTAATGGTTCGGCCCAAAATGAGGATAATGCCACTTGTGAACAGAATAGCAATAATGAAGATGCCCAACAGCAACAAAAGGGTGCGGTTTCCGGCGATTTACAAAATTCACAACAACAGACCACGAATCATATGAAAACAAATTCCATCATCTCGAATGGCAGTGCCGATAATAGCCATCATTCCAGCCAAAGCCATTCGAAACACTCCTCGGCCAACACGGTGAAACAAAGTAATGCCAATAGCAGCAGCAGCAATCATACAATATCGCCAGCCAAGGAGAATGGCTCACTATTGAAACAGCAGATACAATCGTATAATAAAGCCGAATTAACGGAATTTAAAGATATGGATGAACATGAAGATGAAGGTGAGTCACCCAAAAAAAAAAAAAAAAAAAAAAAAAAAATAAAAGAAAATGGAAAGATGCACACAATGAAAGAAAACACAGAAGTTTTATTTTTAAATATTTTTTCCTTTTTTTTTTAATTTAAAATTTTAATTTTCTTTTTTTAAATCAACTTCAATAAGTGTGTGCTTGTGTGAGTGTGTGTGTGTCTGTCTGTATGTATATGTATATATTTCTTAGTTTGTGTGAAGATGTATGTAGGTATGTGTGCCTGTGTGTAATGTGTGTCCAAAGGTGTGTTTTTAGGGAGTTTCCTGTGGGTTTTTTCCCTGTGCCTTTTTCCAAACACCGTTTTCCTTTTCTTCTATTTCTTTCCTTTTTTTTCTGTTTTTTAAAATATGTTTTTTTTTTAAATTTTATTTTTTAATTCTAACCGTATTACAAAGTGTTTTTATCCTTAAGGGATTATTTTTTTTCCATCTATCCACGATGATGTATTATTTAATGAGCACACAGCGTTGTAATAAAATAAAAAACAAGAGAAAAAGAAACAAACTTTAACATACTTTAGGGCTTTTTAATTTTCCTTAACATGATTGTTATTTTCAATTCACAAGAAAAACACACACATACAAAAGAAAGGGAGAAAAATATAAAAATAAACATGACGTATGAAAAGTATTTATTAAATTAAAGTACCCCAAACAGCATATTCAAAAAAAAAAAGTACTCAAAAGAGTACTTTAAAAACTTTACCCAAAAAAGTGTGAGACAAAAACCAAAATATGAAAAGAAAATTAAAAATAGTCTTTATTTAAAGCGCACAAAAAACGAAAAAAGTTCTAATACATGTCCTCTATGGCCTAAAGTACGTTTTATGGGTACTTTTTTAAAGACTTTAAAAACTCAAAATCTGCAAACTTTGTTTATTTTTATAAACACAAATTGAAAAAAGTACGAAATTTTTATGCACTTTTTTGGTACTTTTTTAAAGACTTTAAAAACTCAAAATCTGCAAACTTTGTTTATTTTTATAAAGAAAAATTGCAAAAAGTTCAAATGTTTTATAAACTTTTCCTGGTACTTTTCTTGGTACTTTTTTTAAAGACTTTAAAAGCTTAAAATCAACAAACGTTGTTTATTTTTATAAACAAAAATTGCAAAAAAGTACGAAAGTACTGTGGAATATGAAATCGTTCAAATGTCCCCCAATTTTTCTCTAGATGGACGGCATTCAAAATTTCGAATTTTCCATGATATAAATGACAAATAATTTGACAGATCTGGCTTCAACAATATGGTCGTTATTAACTATCAAAGTTTGGGAGCCCCTGTTGGAAGGCCCTATACGTTGTATGGTTCCTACCATCGTGAATAAACGTAGTCCATCAAGTAAGTAATTTGTATTGGTCTCTTTGGTCTATTTGGTTAAACATTAAGCGGTGGCTCGTTCAAATGTCCCCCAATTTTTCTCTAGATGGACGGCATTCAAAATTTCGAATTTTCCATGATATAAATGACAAATAATTTGACAGATCTGGCTTTAACAATATGGTCGTTATTAACTATCAAAGTTTGGGAGCCCCTGTTGGAAGGCCCTATACGTTGTATGGTTTCTACCATCGTGAATAAACGTAGTCCATCAAGTAAGTAATTTGTATTGGTCTCTTTGGTCTATTTGGTTAAACATTAAGCGGTGGCTCTAGAATCTTTGCTTATGCCCAGCTAAGGTGAAACCGTTTGGGAAGCTACGTGGTAGTTGTGGTTTCTGTCCAAATCACGGGAAGCAAGTGTGCTCAGTGTAAAGTTATCATAAAACCATGAACCATAGAACAGTGGGAGCTTAGATAGCCTCTGCTCTTTAACCGGAAGAGCAATTTATTACCAGGATTTAAAGCCGTACATGTGTACAGTTGTGACATCATATGCAGGCAGGTTTCAATCACCTTGCGGTTACACATTTTGACAATGCATACGTTATACCCTGGACGTTTTTCTTATCATCCTTGGAGGTGTTATCATTTCTACAGTTAACTGCCATTTGGTGAGAACTAAAACTTCTATTTTGTGTGGGTTCATTATAAACCATAAGCCATATCCCTTGTTCTTATTAAGAGTTTTCCCAATTTCAGTTTAACAGCAGCATTCATTTGCTATGTAACAAAGCCATGTATAGAAATTGCTAAACCATAATGGATTTCTTATTAGTAAAACTTCCACTTTATTTTCTTTTTACACAAAATTTCTGCGAATATCAAATATTTCGTATGATTTTTACATTTATCATGAGTAATTTTCCTTTGTAGTCTATGAAAAAGACATTTAAATAAACGGCGCCATTGCCATTAAGGGCCACAATTAGTTTTTATTTTTCTACATAAAAACCTAACCAACAACACAGTATTTGTAAGGGAATAAATTAAATTAATAAATTATGGCATTTTAAATGAAATTTTAAAGAAATACAAGGAAAAACCAAATTATTTTCATTTATTTCATTACGAATTTATGTTTAAAATAAATAATTCCATTAGAAAACCGAATAAAAATAAAAATAAAATTTTAATTTGAAATATAATTTAAATTACACGCACTCACACAGAGACAAACACACACACACAAAATAAAAATTGTACGAGATATTATTGTGGTTTAACGCAATTGAAAATAATAATATGTATATTGTGTGTAAGTGTATGTATGTGTGTGTGTGCTTTTATAATTAAACTCTCTTATCAACACAAGTTTTCTCTATTTAACATACGTATGCCTATACACCATGCATTCTGCAAAGCAAATTGTATTCAAATAAATGAAATAACCATAACCGTACATGCACACATACAGCATGAATAAAGAGAGACAGAGACAGAGAGAGAGAAAGACGGTATAAAACGAAATGAAATGAACTGTCGTATCAATCATAATAACGGGTGCTATTTGTTGTTATTTTGTTGTGTGGCTTGTAGCTGCTACTGGTTTTTTGTTTTTTGTTTTAACGAGTGTAGTATACAATATTGTGTGCGTATGTGTGTTTGTTTACATTATTTATATGGCAGAATTTGTAAGCATACCAAGATGTACGTATGCACGTATACGTTATATTTATTTGGTACACATTAAAAGAGAAATTTATTACTCATACGTCTGGGTGAATATGTAAGAATACGTTTTTAATTCTTTCTGGTAATTTAAAGGGTTATGCATTTGAAGTGTTTTTGTTTTTTTACAAGATAAAAATGTATATACTGAAGATTTCTTGAATACTTTTTAAATATTTCTTTGCGACTATTTAAAGGTCATTCAAAGTTTTTATTTCGTTGTAATTCAAGTTTCGTAGTAATGGAGTAATAGATAGTAGACGGCGTATCAAACGTTTGATTTGCCAATATTTTCACACATAGTTTAATCGCCTAACAGCTTGGCATGTTAGGTATGTCTTGATGCAGTTATGTACCTCTTTGGAGGATCTCTAATATGCTCCAGTATGGCACTATTGCCTGCAAAATTGTGCAGTTGCTTGCGTAGATCAACGATATCAATATCTTGGAACGTTACAAGCGTAAACGGAAGTCTGAGAGAGTGATTTTGACAATAAGTGACGGCAAAACCAAGTTTATGTTGTTCACAACTAGGGGAGTGGGGTGTATTGGGTCCCAACGCTATGGTACGACCAATAACTATACCCTTGAAGTTGATGAATTTATTTATTTTGGCTTTGACGTTAAAAATATTGTCAATATGGAGATCAAGCAGAAATCTCCTATGAACACTGATTCTCTACAAGCTTTTTACCCTCTCCGTGCTTCCTATGACCCAGTAGCATGGATGATGTCGTGCACGTCAGCATCTGCCTTGAAATCGAGACAAAAGCTCTATGAGCTGCATGGATTCCTTAATGATATATATTTAACAATAAAAGCATTAGCAACCTGGCTCGTCCATTTTGTTCAGATGAAAGAAGACTGCGACTTAAAGTGCAACTTTGTTAAACAGACCTTGGTTGGGGCATCAATAGAAGCTTGTTTCACTTGATTGTGTTAATTGTTTGCCATTAAAGAACCTCTAAATGAATAACTCTTTATTTGGTTGAGTGTGGTTTTGTTTCTTGTTGTTTGTCTACTTAAAATATTCCCAAAAATTTATTGCTTAACATACGCAATTATGAGTTTGGGTTTCTATATTTCCTTTTAAAAATAAAAAACGCTTAAAATTGTTGTTAACAAGATAACACTGTGCAACAAAATGCCGTGAATAACGATAACAAAATAGAATTTTTTGAAAATGTTTAAAAATATTGAGTTTTCCTTGAATTTTGTTTCTCCCTCCCAAAAAAAGAAAATTTTTCTTTCAGGAATTCCTTTACAATATACTTTGTAGTCTGGTGTAATATTACTTTTGCCATTACAATTCATTTCAAAAATTATTACAAGTAATTCCATGAATTTATAGCTTGTTTCTTACATTTATTTGCCATTAATAATAGATTTGTTATTTTTTTATGTTTATTTTATATATTTTGTCTTTAATGAGACTTAAGGGCACCATTAACAAGTTAAAATGTTAATAAATTTTATAATAAATTGTCTACACACTTAGGTAGAAAGTAAGAAAGAAAGTAGAAAATGGAATAAGAAATGAAGAAAAGAAAAGGATCATCATTATAATTAAATGTAGAAAATGAACAATTAAGGAATTGCGATTTAAAAAGGTCTGCTAGGAGATAAGAAAATTAATATTTTAATGCTGACACAGACAGGCCAATTAAAAAATGAAATTATCTCTAAAAGAGGGGTAGAAAAAAGTGTAAAAACGTGAATAAATTTATAATAACCAATTATATGTTCCAAAAATGTTATCATAAAAAAAATTCATATGCGCCTAAAATTATACTTCAAAAAATTATTACACACAAAAAATTAATGATTTCATGAAATAAATGCAAATGTAGGCCTTAAAATTGAATGAGATTTTGATAAAGAAATCCTTTTTTTAATATTTAATTTGAGAAAACTAATGATTAACATGTCCAAGAAAAATGTTTTTTTTTGCCCACCTAAAATTATACTCCAAAAACATTTTCTTTCACACATGAAATATATAATTCTCATGAAAAAAGAATACAAATTCATTCATTATACTTACATATTTTTCAAGAAACTAATCATTTTAGGCAATAAAAAAAAAGATATGTTTGCCCCTAAAAATATAATTCAGGAAATTATTTCTTATACATTAAATTTATGGTTTTCTTTGAAAGCCTATTACAAAAGAAAAAAAAAGAAGGGAAATCAAGTGTAAAAAGCCAATGATAAATTATCGTTATTCCCAAGCAGTATTCCTTTATTTATTTACTTCACATTTGTTGGTGTTGTTGTTGCTATTGTTTTTATAATATTTTGATTTCATTTTCAATTCAAATCTTCGTTTTCCCCATTTTTTCCATTCCATATCATTTGAATTTTCCTGGAAATCATTTTTCAAACATTTAATGTGTTTTTGTTTTCTTGCCCTTCTGCCATCTGTTGGAGGTGTATAAAAGACAAATGGTTACCCTTTTCTACATATCAAAAGAAGGAGAGACCAATGGGCGTTGAAAAGAGTCTCTGCTTTTGGCAGTTCTCTGAAGATAATAAACTTCTCATCAGGAAAATGACTTTTTTTGATTGTTTTTTGGAATTTTTTTCGTTTACCCAAATTGTTAAATAAATTGTGATTTTTGTTTTTTGTCTTTGCTAAAGACAATAGCAAGTGACAGTTGATGTGTTGTTTTACCCTTGAAAAATGGAAAGGAAACGACAAGATAAGATAAGGGTTTAACTATACTGACATTTAAAGAAATCATCATGTCATAAAGCAATACAAGAATAAGGGTTCCAAGGTCTCTTTTCTTTCTTTTTAAAGAGCAACTTAAATTTAAAATTTGAAGGAATTAAAAAAAAAAAAATTATCGATTTAACAAAAAAAAAAATTTTCGATTTAAAAAAAAAAATGATAGATTTTTTAAAAAAAAATGATCGATTTTTTTTATAAAAAAATTATTGATTTTTTTTTATAAAACAATTATCAATTTTTTTTATAAAAAAATTATCGATTTTTTTTTTATAAAAAATTTATCGATTTTTTTACAAAAAAATTATCAACAAAATAAAAAAATAATTATACGCAATTTTACCCTATTACCCGTAGGTGACTAATTTGACACAAAAAGGAATATTGTGGAAAATTTAAAAAAAAGATCGATAACTTTAAAATAATAAAGCTCATCAGAAATTTATCAAAATTTGTAATTATTACACTTAAAGCTGGGCTAAGAAGCAAACAATTTAAAGGAAATTTGATTTCAATAATAAAAAAAATTATCGATAACATCAAAATATAAAACTTATCAGAAATTTACAATTTTTTTAATTATTACACTTAAAGCAGGGCTAAGAAGTACGAAATTTAAAGGAAAATTGATTTCAATAATAAAAAAATTATCGATAACTCTAAAAAAAAACTATCAAAAGTTTTAAGAATAGTTTGGCTAAACAGCATAAAACTTATAAGAAATTACATTTGGAACATTGAAAAAATATTCGATAACTTCAAAAAAAAAAAAAATAAATAAATCGATAATTTTCAAAATTATTTAAAATTATAATTTTCATTGTAATTTAATAATATATAAACCACTTACCATAAAAATGTTAAAACTGCATACAGTCTGAAATAAAAATAATACAAAAAAGTTATCGTTATTTGCAAGAAAATAAAGTGAAAATGTTTGCTTAAATAAATTATTTTTAAATTCTAAGGAGAGAGATGAATAAAATTTTAAAATTAATTCCATAAGAACATTTGAAAGAGCCTTTCTTTAACCATTTGACTAATTCTCTCTTATTCCTTTTTATTTTAAAATTTTTTCTTTAATCGCCAAATAAAACAATTTTTTTTGATTATTTTCTGTTCATCTTTCTTATTTGTTTATCGAGAATACTCAACAGTATCCACATAGAATTTGAAGCACTTGGAAAAAATCCAAAAAAAATCCAAAAAAAAAAATTGAAAAACTACTGTAGAGTTTATCTGATTTGCAAGTCCTTCACTTGGCTTGCTTTTTTCCACTTTGTATCAGTGCAGGATTTTGTTTTATTTTATTATTGCCTTCAATTATTGAAAAGCTGCATTTGTTTAGCACTTGAATTTCTTTTTCAAATAAAATTTGTTTGTGATTTTCTTCGAAATGATATTAAAAAAAGAATACAAAAAAGTGAAGGATTTTATTTGTAAATCTTCTCAATTCCTGACAAAAAAAGAAAAGAATTTTATCGGAATTTAATTTTGTTATTAAAATTTTAGATGCTAAGCAAATTTATCAAATATATTTGATTTATCAAAGATTCTACAATTTATCGATAACTTTTTATAATAACATTCAATACATACATACGGATAAAGCGAAATTTTTTATAAAAGTTATTTTATTTGTAGAAATTTATCGAAATATTTTTATTTCTATTAATTTTTGTAATCAAATATTATACATATGGGCAATTTCGTGTCAAGTGACCCAATTTTTAAAATCGATGTCTTTCGATTTGGATGAAATTTGCACCAACGTTAGTACACACAAATTTTCAGCTCTATCAGTCAAGAACTGCCGGAGTTAGAGGGTGTCAAAGTTGGACATTTTGGTCATACAGGGTTTTTTTAAAATGTGTGTAACTTTTCACCTATTGGTCCTAGCAAAAATTTTTCAAAGGATATTAGATAGCTATTTCTTCAATCTTTCCAAAAATAATTTTTTTTTTTAATTTAAAAAAAATTTTTTTTTTATTTTTTTTTTAAATTAATTTTTTTTTAAATTTTTTTTCAATTTTTTTTGCTTAAAAGAAAGCTTATAAAATTTCCTTTAAGGCCTTCATAATCGCTTAATGGGATGCGAGTGGGATATCTATCAAAAAATTATTTTTTAACTCAAGAATAAGATTTTTCAATATTTGGCACATGTACGTACCATTTTCATTTTCCCCCATTTTTTTTCGAAATGGAGTTTTTTTTATTTTTCCTCAAAAGAAAACTTAGACCATTTCCTTTAAGATCTTTGTGGGCACATAGTAGCAAGAGGCATATCTATAAAAAAAATATTTTAACTCAAAACCAAAGTTTTTAATTTTACCATATTCACTATATTTTTTTAATGGATGTTTTTTTTTTTGCTCAAAGAAAGCTTAGTTCTTTTCCTTTAAGAGCTTTGTGGTCACTTAATGGGATGCGAGTGGAAAAAGTTTAGCATGCGAAACTGCTAAAACTAACCTTGGTGCAAATTTCATCCAAATCGGAAGACATCGATTTTAAAAATTGGGTCACTTGACACGAAATTGCCCATATTATAAGCACTTTTTTTGCCAATAAAAGTTATCGAAATTAAAGAGAATTTTTTATTAAAAATTTATTTGAAATAAATATTGTATAATTTAATTTATACAGATTTTTTTATTGATTATCGATAACTTTTGCTATTGAAATTATTTTTGTTCGATTTTTGTAAAAATTATGATCCCATTTTGGCAAAGAATATAAAGGGTGATTTTTTAGCTATTATCTTTTTGGCAACACTGGCTTAAACAGCTCACGCACGTTTCGTGTTTTATTTCACTGTCAAACATCTTCAGTTTGGTCTATAATTTAACCATGAATCGTCTTACAAACGAACAGCGCTTGCAAATCATTGAATTTGTCATCATTGGACCGTACTTCTTCAAAAATGCTGCGAATCGTAACGTAACTGTAAATGGTGAGCGCTACCGTGAGATGATATCAAATTTTTTTTTGCCCAAACTGCAAGAGCTTGACTTGCATGACATGTGGTTTCAACAAGACGGTGCCACATGCCACACAGCACGCGTAACAATGGACTTATTGAGAGGCGAGTTCGTTGAACATTTTATTTCACGTTCGGGACCGGTCAATTGGCCGCCTAGATCGTGCGAATTAACGCCTTTAGACTATTTTTTGTGGGGCTATGTTAAAGCTCATGTCTATACAGACAAGCCCGCTTCAATTGACGCATTGGAAGACAACGTTGAAGCATTTATTCTTGAGATACTGGCCGAAATGTTGGAAAGAGTATGCCAAAATTGGACTAAGCGGATGGACCATTTGCGGCGCAGTCGCGGTCAACATTTGCATGAAATAATCTTCAAACATTAAATTATATGGACCGTACTATCGATTCAAATAAAGATTTCATGCATTTTTCTGAATTTTATGTGTTTTTTTTTTTTGAAAATTTTTCCTATAGCTCTTAAAAAATCACCCCTTATAATCCTAATATATATTATAAATCTTTCTGTAAGTCTGTTTATTTGTTTGTTTGTTTGTTTGTTTGTTGGTTTGTTTGTTAGTCAATCACGTCTAAACGCCTGGACCGATTTTCTTGAAATTTGGGATATAGATCGAGCTTTTGTCGGTGCAGGTTATAGGCTATAAATCTTTTCAAATTTTTGACCAAAAGGGGAAAAAAAATGGGACAAAGGGGGAAAAAATGGGCAAAAATTAGTACTTTTATGCATAAATGCTTTATTTTATCTGTTTTATAGGTAATTTTTTACGATTTAGCTTGGTTAAGTTTCCCAAATAGCTATTGGAGGTGTTCCGTTTATAAAGTTGGACCAAAAGGGGGTCCAAAAAGCGGGAAAGGTGCGAAAAACGGGCAAATTGAGTGCATTTATATTTAGGACTTTGAGTATTCAAAAAACTGGGTTGTTTGTTAAACCGGTTTCCGAATAATTTGAAAAATTGCATTTTTTAAGAAACCGGTTTCGAAACCGATAAACCGGTTTTTTATTTATTGTTATTTCTAATGCAAAAATGACCCAATAATATTTTTTTTTTAATTTAAAGAAAAATTTATACAATAGAGTGTCCCATGGCCACCTTTTTTGTAGAAATACCTCCTAAACGATGCCTGTCTTAAATTTAAAAACATTTTTCATTTTTTAAACTAATCCAAACTATATAACCCGCGCAACGCCGGGTACAATCTGCTAGTAATAATAATAAAGACACATTTTTCGTAAGAATAAATTTGACAAATTTTCGATAACTTTATTTTCGATAACTTTATTTTCGATTAAAGGAATCGATAACTTTTTCAATATATAAATATATTAAAATTTTGATAACTCTCTGTTATATATAAAATAAAAAATATATATATACAGAATGTATATACATATTTAAAAAAGTTATCGAATTTATAAAATAGTTATCGAAAATATATCAACAATTTTTTTCACCAAAAATGTCTTATTTTATATATAACAGAGAGTTATTAAAATTTTAATATTTATGTATATTGAAAAAGTTATCAAGTCTTTTTACCGCAAAAAAAGTTATCGAAAATTTGTCAATTTTTTTCTGATAAAAAATGTCTTTTTTTATATAATGTAGTTATTAAAATGTACGTAAAGAAAATTTAAACACGTAAGACTATATATTACATTAAAAAGTTATCGATTTTTTATTCGAAAAAAAATTTAAAAAATTAATCAACTTTTTTTGAATGATATATACATATCTTCTTTTATATATAACAGAAATTTATTAAAATAGACAGAAGTAATCGAAATATTTTATATTAAAATATTTTTTATTTAAGTTTTATAAGCAAAATTTATATTTATGCACAATTACTATATTAAAAAAATTCATTGAAAATGTGTAATCGAAATTATTTTTATTTCAAATTATGTCCAACAATGGAATTAAGTAATTTATCGAATTTATTTATATTTTTTATTATTAGAAATGAGTTGTTAAATTTTGTTTAAAAAATATGTTAAATTATAGCAAATAATGTGGTTTTTAACACAAAAAGTAGGGAAAAATTTTTAAATGTTTTGCCATGAAATTATGGCCTTTGGTTCATTGAACTTAAACATAATAAAAGTTTATTGAACTTAGTTATGAACGTAAAAAAGAACAAAAAAAAAAATTTAAAAACAAAATAAATAATTATTCTCATACCAAATGCTTGGTAAAAACCCACCTAATTAAGTGGGTTTTTATGGACCCCTTTCATTTGGTATGGGGGGGGAGGGGGCGATAAATAAGTGTAAACACAACGAACGCATTGAATAATTATCGAAACGAATCAATAATTCATACGAATATAAACTGTGCAGCTACACAGTGTACACAAGTAATATTTAATTGGCTCCTACTCTCTCTCTTTCCCTCTGTCTGGTGTCATAGTGTTCATCAGTGTTGCAAAACTGAAATTTTCAAATGGTACTGAACTATAACTGAAAGAGTACTTTTTTGCATCAAATGGTACTTTTGTAAAAGAATACATACATGCATACATATTGGTCATTATAACCCTTCAAACAGGATTACAGTAATCCTTCGATTTACGGCGTTTCGATTAACGTTGTTTCGATTTACGTCGTCAAATTATAACCTTAAATATAACCTAACTTCTCACACCACTTTTGTTAATTTTATACATGAGTATTGGGACCTTTTGAGAAACTTTTTCATGGCAATTTTATTTATTCTCAGCGATTTTGCCAGAAGGAAGTCGCCGGAGAAATATTTTTTTCATATTTCGTTTTGATGGAGATGTCTGACATCAGACATGGCGCACGTCTAGTAAGCCAGCACACTACATACTAGATTATTTATTTATTTATATTCAATACACATACGGCATGGAATAGAAAAACTAACGATTTATTCGTGTTATCTCACATACAAGACAAAAACAGCTGATTCGAAACATAAAAAAAAAATGTAAAAGCCCCGGTTAGTCAAACGTCGATGGAGCGTAATGTTTGTCGTTTTTAACATATGAAAAGCAATGCAAATGCTTACCGAAAATAACATTACAGTTCGGCAAGCATTTTCATTGCTTTTCGTGTTCTTAAAACGCATGTACGTTCCGTGCACGTTTGGCTAACCGGGACTAAAGCCTAATTCTACTTTTAGCATTACGTAGAACATGTTGCTAATGCATTAATAGTTGAAAAGGGCATAAGACATAAAATCTGTAATAATAAAAAAGTACTAAAAGCGTTGCGGGGGTACTGCGGTATTTTTGAAATGAAATAGTACTGAAAAAAGTACCAAAGTACTGAATTTTTCAACACTGGTGTTCATGTAGTATTTTCTTATATGTGTGTGTGTATGTACACTAGAGATGAGCGATATTTTCAAAACTGTGATTTAATCACGGTGATTGATAATTCACTGGTAACTACAGTGATTGAAATTGCCAAATAACAGGTACTAATAATGTCGTTCTTTCAAAATTGTTACATACTCAAATTTATTTCATTTTGTTTTGTTTACTAAAATATTTAGAGGGTGAAAAAAAAATGAATTATAAGTTTTGCAAAGCAAATGTGTTAGAAGCAACAGATATACAGACTGAAAACTGGCGGATAAAGTTGAAAAATTAAATGTAAACAAACATTGATTTTGTGTTAAAAAAGGGAAAATTTGGAATATTTTTTAATTTCTTCAATGAAAAGTTAAAAGATTCTTAAATATTTAATTATTAATCGAAATGTATGTGGTCTTTGGTCGCAATGAATATAATTTCTTGTGCAAAAGGTAAGTAAGAAACTAAATATATCAAGATCAAATAAGACATATTGCTCATAAAATTTTTTTCTTGCAGAACTTTGTGTATATTACTAGTATTTATTAATTTCTTGAATGAAAACATTAAAATTCGGCAATTTTTTATTATTAATCGAACTCTTAGCAATTTCTCTTCACAATGAAATAAGTTCCGTGTGTAAAAGATAAGTAAAAAGAAAAATATAACGAAATATATACTCATAACTTTTTGTTTCAGGAGTTTGTGAATATACCTCTCAATTGGTTAAATACTAAGTTAGTGACAATCGATGAAATGTGTCACCAAATACATTAGTTCCGTATTATGTTTCCCCAATACAACAGTTCATTTCATTTCAAAACTATTCTATTATTCTACAAAAATATCATCAGATTCTAACAAAATAGAAAATAAAAACCCACCCTAAAATTTAACAAACATAAATAAACAAAAAAGAAAGAAACAGACAGGGACAGAAATACTTGTTGGTAATATTTGCTGTCCCTTTCACAAAATTTTAGTAAACGTGTTGCCACGAAAAAAAAAATATTGTAACCAACATTTGTGAAAAAAATCACCAAATAAGAAAAAATATAACCAAAACTAAATTCGCAGTTTTTTTATTTTATTTTTTTCAAATATAAATTATAATTAATACAACAGAGTAAGAAAAGAAACAAAAAATAACAAAATAAAATTTTAGTCTTACTAATTAATACATTTCTACAAACAAAACAAAAGCTCTTTTTATAAGAAAAATAAATAACCAAACCCGGAGAAATCTACACATTTACACATTGAACAAAAAAATAACCAATTTTGGTTAGAAATAACCAAAAACGGCAACACTGATTTTGTTTAGTAGTCTTTTCGTAGTATGTATCTAGTTGTCTCTTTCTTACGACTTAATAAAATACGTTATTGTCATTATTGTATTATTAGAATACTGTGATCACAATCACTGTTTTAAAGAACAGTGATTAATAAATCACGTTCACTGAGAACAACGTTCTTCAAAAATCACTGGATCGCTCATCTCTAATGTACACTTCGTTAATAAACATACACGTTGCGGTGCGTATGAGTAATATTTCTGTGGCTAATAATTAATATCAATCATACGCTTGTAGTTCATATGTTCAATATTTGTTTATTTATATGTGTAGGTAGCAACCTCTTCAATTGATATGTTTTTTGTTTTCGTTTCTCTCTCTCTCTCTCTCTTTCTCTCTCTGATAATAACAATTTAAGTTTCTTGAAATTGTAAAGACCCCCTGCATAGCATTACATAGAGAAAAGCATCATAATGAGTTCAATGACATTTTATGTGTGCATTTTTCTAACTCTTTATTTCTTTTTCTTCTTTCTCAATTTGCCAAAAACTTTTTCTTTTCCTGAACATTGTTCTTTCGCATATTTTTGTGTGCTAAATAAGCTATTGTTGTTGTAGTTGATGTGCTTTTTAAAAAAAATGAAATTTCTTTTGTTTTCTGTAGTTTATAGCAACAAAGTTTCACAACTAAAAAAACAAGGGGGAAAATAAACAGTGGAGACGAACGAACGAAAAGAAAAAAAAAAAAAAAAATAGAAGAGAAGTAAAGAATTATTGTTTAAAAAATTTGTTCGTCTAACTATGCTTTTTGAATATTTAAAGCGTAACTTTAAAGGAAACTTGAAGATAGTTTTACTTGCCTCTTTCTGTATACTTAGTCAATTGCTTATCATCAAGTGATCAGTACGACTTTATATTGTTACGTTTTTACCTTTTAAAAACGATTAAAATATGAGCTCTTAGATTGCAAATAAAATAAAAATAAATTTGTGTTTAGTTATAATTAAAATTCTTTATTATTCGCACAATTCTGTGTGCTAATGTTCACAACTTGATGTAACAACAACAATTGCTTTTCTTTGTTTTTCCTCTGTTTACACCCTTTGCATAAACAATAACAATCACTAAGCAA
The DNA here is from genome assembly GCA_927399465.1 of Sarcophaga caerulescens. Classification (NCBI taxonomy): domain Eukaryota; kingdom Metazoa; phylum Arthropoda; class Insecta; order Diptera; family Sarcophagidae; genus Sarcophaga; species Sarcophaga caerulescens. The sequence continues at coordinate 86,368,902 of OV656868.1, forward strand.
TTATACGACAGATCTTTGTAACGGAGATCTTCAAACCACGATTACTCTCTTCAAACGCACTGCGTCTTCACAAAAGACTGACTGAACTTCACTAACTCACTCGCCTGCTTTGACTTGCCTTTTATATGGCAGGATAAACAGTCTGATTAATGTTCTTGAAGGCGAGTGTTCGTGGCTTCGTCTTCTCGAAATCTCTATAATATAATATACTAGCAGATTGTACCCGGCGTTGCGCGGGTTATGTAGTTTGGATTAGTTTAAAAAATTAAAAAAAATTATTATTGGGTCATTTTTGCATTAAAAATAACAATAAATAAAAGACCGGTTTATATGTTTCGAAACCGGTTTTGAAACCGGTTTCTTAAAAAATGCAATTTTTCAAATTATTCGGAAACCGGTTTAACAGAAAACCCAGTTTTTTGAATACTCTAAGTCCTAAATATAAATGAACTCAATTTGCCCATTTTTAGCCCCTTTCCCCTTTTTGGACCCCTTTTGGTCCAACTTTATAAACGGAACACCTCCAATAGCTATTTGGAAAACTTAACCAAGCTAAATCGTAAAAAATGCCTTTAAAACAGATAAAATACAGCATTTATGCATAAAAGTACTAATTTTTGGCCATTTTTTTCCCTTTGTCCCATTTTTTCTCCCCTTTTGGTCAAAATTTTTAAAAGATTTATTGCCTATAGCCTGTACCGACAAAAGCTCGATCAATATCCCAAATTTCAAGAAAATCGGTCCAGGCGTTCAGGCGTGGTTGGCTAACAAACAAACAAAAAAACAGACTTACAGAAAGATTTATAATATATAATAGGATTGAATAGTGCAAAATACCAGAATCTCGATTTTTCATTTTCGTAACAATATTTAGAGGAGTTATCTACAACAACGACTTCTGTAGCAGCTTTAAAGACTCCTGAAAATCAGAACTTATTGACAGAAAATGTTACAATTTCATTTCAACTATTAGGATGAATAAGAAATCTCAATAAGAAATTATGGTTGAATGACGAAATAGTCAAGATCGGTACTTCAAAAGCAACTTAAAGAACATTTGTAAACAATGGCTTTTGATTCGCCTATCAAATCCAGAGCGGATCAATAGTGTCATTTGACACTGGTTCAGAGCTCCATAAATTTCCATCTGCAGTTTATTGCAACATCCTTGGAAACCATTTCTTTTCCTGTAAAATTCAAATATTTCCAGCATATTTATGCATAAACTATTTCAACTCGACCCTTGGCAAAAATCTCCCATCAATTTCTCAATTTAACAGAAATTTTCATTAACTCGCTCATGGACAAAAGACAACAACAACAAGTACAGTAAAAAAAAAAAATGCATGTGAATGATCAAAAAATGAAAAAATGAAAAAACCAAAAAACAATAAAGAAACGTTGTTATAAAACATTTTAATTAAAATAGACAGTCTTTGCTTAAGACCGCCTTGCTGCTTAAGCGGTTTTAAAATTCTTTCGATATTTGCTATTTCCGTTACAGAAATGTTTCTAAAGAATGCCAAGAAAATAAATAAAAAATAAAATAAAAGAAACCAAACACAAGACAAGAAACAACAACAACAAAAACACACACCATAAAGTTTTTAATTTTTATTTCAAACAGTCGTTCAAATGTGGTTCGTTCAATGTTGACGGTTGTTTGTTGTTGTACTTAATTGTGCTTTGGCTTAATGCAAATTAATTGCCTTGTTTTTCTCTAAACTATTCCTAAATAAAAACACAAACACACTCACGCTCATATCCATATACATACATAGCTTCAAAATAACCGAAAATTATTGCCAATATTAACAGTACAAGTTTGTGTTTGAAAATAAATGGAATTTGGAAAAAAAAAACATAGGAGTTTAGGGAAATTGAAAGAAATACGTTTTAGAAAATCCTGTTTTTGGCAAACCGATTAACCGATTAAAAATTATTAATCGAATAAAAACCGGTCTGTATTGGAGGTTTTGGAAAAACCTCGGAGTTTAGGGAAAGTGTCAAAAATACGTTTTAGAAAAATCTGGTTATGGAAATTCCAGTTAACCGATTAAAAATTATTAATCGAATAAAAACCGGTTTGTATTTAAAGTTTTGGAAAAACCTCGGAGTTTAGGGAAAGTGTCAAAAATAGGTTTTAGAAAAATCCGGTTATGAAAATTCCGGTTAACCGATTAAAAACTATTAATCGAATAAAAACCGGTTTGTATTGGAGGTTTTGGAAAAACCTCGGAGTTTAGGGAAAGTGTCAAAAATACGTTTTAGAATAATCCGGTTATGTAAATTCCGGTTAACCGATTAAAAATTATTAATCGATTAAAAACCGGTTTGTATTGGAGGTTTTGGAAAAACCTCCGAGTTTAAGGAAAGTGTCAAAAATACGTTTTAGAAAAATCCGGTTAACCGATTAAAAATTATTAATCGAATAAAAACCGGTTTGTATAAGTATAAGTTTTGGATTAGTGATTACAATAAAAACAGGTTTTGAGATAAAAAACGAGTTTTCTGCCACATATGTAAATAAGGGTTTACGGAAATCAATCGATTGAAAAACGGTTTTTGGAAAATCGATTAACAGATTAAAAAATTATTAACGAAAAAAAAATGATTTTTATTTTAAGTTTCTTGATATTCAATGCGAATGAAGACATATTTATCAAAAAAAAAAATACCCGGTTAATCGAATAAAATCGAATAAAACTAGATTCTTGGGTTAAAAATTCAAGTTTTTTAAATGAAATAAATACTGATACTGATAAATAAATACTGATAGAATATAATAATAATTTTCAAATATATAAATTTATATAAATTTATAAAATAAAATTCGGGTAAAAACCGGGTAAAATCCGCATAAAAAAGAGTTTTGAATTCGTTTTTTATTTAAAATCTTTTGCAAAAATATGGTAACCATTATTTTTTGCGGCAAAAAAAAAAAAACTCGGATAAATAACCCGGTAACCGAATAATGTTACAAAATTTATTCAAAAATAAAAAATAAACTAAATAACCGAATCATAAGGACATAATTATGCCATCATGAAAATCGTTTCGAACTATTTAAATTATTTTTTGACAAAAAAAAAACCGGTTTTCAGTTTATGATTACCATACACCATTGCAAATACTTGTATGAGGTATTGCTAATGAGCAATACAAGCAATGTAACCCCCGTGTTTATTTAATAAGTGTCCAATTACTCTAAAAAAAAGAAAGAGCAACTGCAAGAGAGAGAGAGAGAGGGAGAGAGCGAGTAAATTTTTATTTTGTTGACGCTGAAACCATTTACTTTAAAACATTTCTCGTGTGGTTAAGTGTGAGAGTTCCTTGTAATATTTGTTTTTACCAAAAATGTTGCTGTTGTTCTTGTTCTTCTTGTTGCTTATTATCTAAGTGTGAGTATACCCTCGTGTATTGGCGTGTCTTTGCTTAAGAGTATTTGTTTTTATTGTCATTGTTTGTCGTTTGTTTGTTGTTATTGCTGTACAGCTAAACTTAAGTGACCATGCAAACAAATGCTAATGAAGCCACCACTGTCTTGTAGATTTTCTGTATCTGTTAACTGATGTAGTGTTATTGCTCTCTTCTTATTGTTTTACTGTACGTTATTGCTTATATTTGTTATTGTTATTGTGATTATGTGATTATGTGTTTGTATTTGTTTTTGTTTGTGTTGTTGTTGTTAAATTACATGATATACAGACATTAAAGGCACTTTCTTTATTGTGTATTTATTTTATGTGTATCTAAAAGTAACAGTAACAATAACAACAACAACAAATCAGTTTTAAATACAGTAATTTAAAAGGCAAGGCAACAGATTACCAAAAAGCAAAAACCAACAACATGGTCAAGTACAATTTCAATAACAATACTAACTAATAACAATAAAAACAACACAGTAATGATATGATAAATTCAAAAGGAGAGAGAGAGAGAGAAAGAAACTTGTGGTGTTATTGTGCTCATAATCATGCACAAGTTAATTTGTATTTATTTTTATGGCGGATATTTATAAAATTTCCGTTAACTTTCATACATTAGGGTGGTTGCGATGTTACAAAAGAATGTTTGGAAGTGTTTTATTAGAATAAAAATGTAAAAAGAATAATTAGACAGATTTTCAGGATTTTATTAGGTTAGGTTAGGTCGGAGTGGTAGCTCTGAATATCACAAAGCTCACTTGAACACGCATAGCGGCCCGTTGTGATGCCACGGGTGAACGCAGTCCCTGTACTAACCAAGTTCCACCAAAATCAAGGAAAAGGAAGAAGTTGGTCAGCCCAAGGGCTGCACAACAAAAGCACGACTACCCCGCACTGGAAAACCAGCCAGAAAGTTTGATGAAAGAAGCTATATCCTTGATGTCAATAGATGAAAGGTCCGTTAAGCTGACAAGGAATGGGGCGCCAAATAACCTACATATATCTACACCTAGCAAGAGACGGGCACTGACAAAGAAAGTGAACAACTCCTCTTCCTCAGCGAACCTGCAACCACGGCAGAAGTCGTTGAAAGGGAGCCTCATTCTTTCCGCGTGTCTACCCATGACGCAATGACCTGTAAGCACGGCCACTGTAGTCGAGATGACATCACGACCGAGACCAAGTAATTGGTTGGTACGCCTTCTATCCATCTTGGGCCAGGTGAGTCTAGCGGTGGAGCAGGACTTCTCATTGACCCAGGATAGGTTGGCGTCCCGAAAGAACTTCCGCACAATGGTCAGCTTGACCGAGGCAAGTGGCATACCTAATTCAACAGAAGAGGATTCCGGAAGGAGCGCACCAGCTCTGGCGAGCTCGTTGACCCTACAGTTTCCCGGAATATCACTGTGCCCAGGGGTCCAACCCAGAGAGACACTGGTGAAGCGCCCCGAGAGAATGTCGAGACAGCGGCGACATTCCCTAACGATCCTAGAGTTATTCACGAGGGATTTTATTAAGGGATTTAAAAAAATTTTTATGCAGAACCAACGAACTCTATAAAGCTTCGAAACGAGAACGAGTGATGAATGGAAGCATTTTTTGGAATACGGTTTAAGGAAAGATAATGGAACAGGAGCAGGAATGTTCGACTCCAGAGTGGAAAATTTGTTACTCTTTTGCTATTATACAGAGCCGGACACTGCAATACTATCTGACAGTCAGGCCAACATTCGAGAACTCAAGTTACATGAGGTTGTTTGGAGAATACTAAGGGAGCCTCAGCTGAATCAGATTGGCAGGAAAAATACAATCGTGCTCTATTGGATTCCAAATCATGTTTGAATTTACGTCTATGAACAGGCAGTTGAGTTTGTGGGGAGGAAAGTTTATACGCCAATGACAGGGCCTTTCTGTAGAAAGGGAAGTGCTGTTTGGAAGAGTACACTTATTTGGAGAGATAATCTAACGGGACAGGATTTGAATCATACATATGCATCGGAAATGGCCTGAAGACTGGATATTGGAAACACAAAGAGCATTTGTCACTTCAGGCTGAATAAATAATTTTTGTGTTGGCGAGAACGAATAACCAGAAGGCAGAACCTGTGCCGATTTATAACATTTCGGGACGAGGAATTATTCTCACTTACATTGAACAACATGACAAAGTTTATCATGAAAGTCTATATAGACTGAGATCAGTGCCATATATCGTCTGATGGCAGTACTCTAGCACCTCTAAACATCAATGAAAATTTGAATTCATTTCAGTAAATTAAAGAAAATTTCGATCTGAAAGATGCAATTCACTCGGCCAGTGGATCTCGAAATGGAGATGAAATTTTGCATTTGCAGTAGCGAAACTGACAGGCGAGCTGTCTGGAGGTGGCGTTAGTCATGAATTTTTACGTCCACTTACACAATCTTTCGCTCCTGATGATTTTCTTATCTAAAACAATAACGAGCTGCATGGGTTCTCTATTTTATGTAAAATTTCCAGCCCAATCGTGGAAAAGAGAACTTCTAAGCCTAAATTACATAACGAGTTGTTCATTCTGGTTAGTTTGCCGGCAACACCGTTTCCTGAGAATATCCCTAGGCATCCAATTAAGGGATACCTTCCTACCTTGCTTTTAAGCAAATTGCAAATATTTTTTTTGAATAAAAATTTTGGTTTAAAAAATCTAAAAAAAACTCGTTAATCCCAAACTTTAGCTTACAAAAAACCTCTTCATTGTTATATAGGTAAAGAGCACTGTACAAATAGCAAAGATTTGAATTCGTAAGGCTTTTAAAAACGAGTGGAAAAAAATACAAAATGAAAAGCAACGAAAAATGAAAATTAAAATTTCCACAGTATTCTTTACTAAAAAGCAAAGAGGCCTCCTCTTGAAAAAATTTCTATAAACCAGTACTGCCAGTAAACTTTAATAATAACACATTATAATAAAAAAAAGCCTACCATTTCCGTTAATATTGATGTGATGTTAAAATTTACATCCCTTACTTTATTTCTCTTTCCCTCTCTCTGTCACTTATGATTTCTGCCACGCTCTTTGGATTTTGTATTCTTGTAAACAAACCCAATTCCCCGTGTGTTTTTCTTTTTAATGCAGAATTTAAAACCGTTACGATGTTCTTTATTATTGATAAGTTATTGCAAACCTACACAATTTGAGTACGATGATTTCTTTACATTGGTCTCCCTCTCTCTTTCTCTCTTTCTCACTGGTCTTTGGTCTTTTTAACTTTTGTAAACAAAATCTTCTATGTATAGTGTGTGTGGGTTATTATTTTTACTTGTAATCATAATGATTTTGTTTGTTTACATTTCTCTTCTATTGTTGCTCTCTCTTTCACTGTTTCACTCTCTGTGTGTGCTTCTACTTATTATAACGCCATTGTACTCATATTTTATATGTAGAGCAGGGGTTACCAAAAATTTTTTGGTTGTGTATTAGTGAGTAAGAGAGAGAAAATAAATTGAGAGAATTGAATTATTTACAGCCATAGAAAAGTGTTATTAATATACGTTATTTTGATTTTCATTTTATCAACTTACATATGTAAAGCTATCTATCTTTGGCTTAATAATTTTATATAAATAAAAATAAAATAAAAAAATCCATTTTTTATTAAAAAATCGTAAAGGTATCCATCCATCTTTGGCTTAAAAATTAAACCATGTTTTTAGATAAATAAAAATAAAAAAAATAAAAAACCATTTTTTATTAATAGAGAAAAAGCAAGCATTCAAAAGCATTTAAAAAAAATTATACTATGCGACAAAATAAAAAAAAAAATTAAAATACGCCCAGCGGATGACATAGCACAGTGTACGATTTAGCTATTCTAGGTAGACAAAATTAAATATCTTGGAAAACAATTATGCTAGACTTATGAATTTTGGTACAAGGTGTTACTAGGCCAATATGAACCACTGCCAAAAATATGGGCGACATTGGACCACTGCCACGCCCACTTCCCATACAACTGAAAAATTTATTTTTGATATTATTCGCGAAGGATAATCAAAAAGTAAAAAAGTATGAATGATAATGTTTAAAATAAATAATAAAGAGGAAGAGGTGACAATTAATTTTGATTTATTAATTTTTTTTTTTAATTTTTTATTAATTTTTAAATAATTTCATATGAATAAAATATTAAAAGTCATAGTTTTCTTCTGTTAATTTTGGAAATTTCAATAAATGTAGAACTTCTGGGGACAATGCAGCTTTTTTATATACAGGAGGTCTTCGCAAACTGTTTATATATGGATCAGATGTTACTAAAAGTCTGTTTATTAAATCTTTGTTGGTGTCAGTTCTTGAAATTTTACGAGTGAAACATTCCCGATAATTTCGTTGGTGTTTATTTCTGGCTTCCAAGGCCTCCTCTGACAATTGCCCAATGGGAAGGATGCACGTATCAATAATTTGCTTTGAATGGTATAAAACTTTATGGACAGTCACCGGCATACAGTACCAACAATATTCTTTCAAATATAGGTTTCTGGTTTTATCTGCATACTCTTGAAAAGCCGTAGAATTAATAGGATATGCAGAAGCCATAGACTCTAATAAAATGTGAAAACGTTTTATAAGATCTAAATTAAATTAGAACCACTGCTTATTTTTCCACAAATATAGTTTACCGAAAGCCTTTCATTTTCGGGTGATTTAAGCCATATGTCAAAAAGTTTGTGATATGTGGTGTTATCACTCATTATTTGTTTTTTTTCTTTATCCGGCAAATCTCGGCAGATAATTTTATATGTGCCTTAAAGTAGACACTTCCGGCGTTCGTATAACACTAATTTGGAGTTGATCCGGTGTGAACCAAAAAAGTTATCGATTACAGAATTTTTTCTTTTTTTCTTAACTTAACAAAAAAAAAAGTAATTGTTTAATTGAAATTGAACGAAAAGAATTTTTCTTTTAGAACCGTAAATTCTCGTGATGTTGATAGCGAATATGTTGAGCTTCAAAACAAACAAAAAATAGTTAAAAAATTCCGATCCAATAAAAAGTTACACGCTTTTAAGAATAAGCAACTTAATGTAGATATTTTTATTGTTTTTAATTCACTCAAAAATATGAAGTTTGAAGTACCATTACAATGTTATTGCTGACAAATTAGGAAAAGTTTTGGCGTTTTCTTATTTTATAATAAGTGCTCTTTCATATTGGATAAAAATATTTACTCAAATCGAAACTCAAAATAACGAGTTTTGTCCAGCTAGATTAGCAAAATCTTACACTGTGCATAGTGTAGTGAGTTTTGTTGAATAGAACTCAAATTTTTTTATATTTCTCGAACCTTCCAGCGTTCATTTATTTGACAAAAACCGATTTTTAATCTTTTCACACAAAATTATTGATTACCGAATTGATTTTTAATTGATTATCAAAATCCAAAGTTTTTTAAAACGGTATACATAAACATGTGGTTAAAATTTATACATAATGATTTTTGACCGGGTAAACTTGGATAAATTGATTTCCTTACATATTTTTTGAAGTTTGTCCATTCATAGTAGCAAACTTTAATTAAAAAAAATATAAAATAAGTGGTGACATTCTTAAAGTGTATTCTCTTCTGAAAAGTTTGACACTTCGTTTGATCAAAATGGACAAAAATTAACGTAGTTATTATTTAAAAAATATAACATATATGTCATCTTATTAAATGAACTTTTAAATTAAAAATTTCTAAAATTTTTGTTGGATCTTGATTGTTTATTGGAAATTGTGTCAATTTTACGTTTTAGCGACCACAAGAAATAATAATAATAATAAATAATATATTTGCAAAAAACATAAACATTAGCCGACTTCTTGCAACTTTCTTGAACTGCATATTCATGCTTTTTTAATTGGCCTATTAAACCTTCATGTTTGCCCGCCATTACATTGGCTCCATCTGTACATATTCCAGCAAATTTGTTTCTATCTACATTAGAAAGAAGCTTTTCACTAACAACATTATACAACAACCTGCCTGTTACATTTCCATAAAATGTTTCTAAAGTATACATGGTTTCAAAAAGATTGTAAGATCTGTCTACGCATCGAATACAAATTACAAGTTGACAGAGATCATTGATGTCAGTGCTTTCGTCTAAGCAAAATGAAAAATTTTCACAGTTAATTAATTTTTCCCTAATCAGAGATTCGATAGATGTTCCTAACTGAAAAGTCCGACGGGCTACAGTTTTGTCAGACAGTGGAAGAGACTGTATAAATTTTGTAATGTAATTAAGCCTTTGCCAAATTTTTTTTTAATAATTCTTTAATAAAAACGCCATCACTAAATGGTCTGCCCTTTCTTACAATTTCCAAACTTATTAATCTTGAAATTTCAATTTTTAATTTATTAACTAATTTTGTTTCGGAAATTTCCTCTCTTTTCAACCAATCTTTTAATTTTTCTAAATAAATTGTTTTTTGTCTATTAAAAAACTCTTCCCTTTCCTTATCATTAAAATTATTAATATGAATATGGTAACATACAAAATGTCTTGTAAGAACATATTCCCTACATTCCTTAAATGTTTTATAACATATAAGGCATTGAATATTATCAAAAGCATCTTTTAACATACAATATTTTTTGAGTGTCATTCTGAAAAAAATGGTAAAGCATCCGCCGCACATGTGTTCTTGTCGCAGTCTGATCGACAACTAAATCAAAAAACACAAGAATGCGTGTTAGTTCTCTATGCACAATTGTGCTATGAAATGGTAAACACTGATGTAGAGTGTGCCTTAATTTGTTAATAAATTAAGAAATTTTAAAGCTTATTTAAGCATTATTTTTTAAAGATAAGTGTTCTCTTAATTATACGTGTTTGGTAAGAAAATTTCTTTATAACGGGTTATACATTTAGTGATTTCAATGATATCGTTGTGGCAACAGTGCCAATGCTAAGGTTGGCAACTGAAGTGCCATTTGTTTAGTGTACAATGGGGGCTATAAAAATAGTTATAAATTCTTATAAAAGTTGTCACCTACGTGGCCACTTTTTGAACATTGCAGGCCAATTATGGTGGTCACAATAGACAAATAAGAGACTCTAATGGAGTTCACGCCTTAGCACATGTACTGGCGTGTGACACATTAAGTGACAGACGCTTTCTTTCTCCTTCTTCGAATAGTAATTTCAGCAAGAATCATGCGAGGGGCCGTCTAGCCAGCAGACATGCCGACCTATTAGCCAGCGACCTAACAGAGACCAAGTTGAGAGTGATTACGTTCTCTTAGAGTTAAGGTTCGGCCGTCTCAATTTAGCAGTTGGACAGGTGTTCTTCTCTTCGGTCTAAGAAGTGTTAGCCAGAGTAGAATTTGTGTAAAATTTTTAGTCTATTCGTGGTATTTCTATGCTTGGATTACACAGGGCATTGTTATGCTGCGAAATTTAAAAAGATATAAAAGTGTTTCAGATGTGATTCGACCTGTACATCATTACAATGTACGCTATGCCGAAAACGTCGCCTCTGTTAAAGGAAGTGTACCGGATGGTTCGGCTCATCTTTTTGTTATGGAATTGAAGATTCTAAACTGGAAAGTATGACCATGGGCGGTGTGAGATGCTAGATTGTAATCCTGACTAAAGGGTTGCAAGTTCAGCCCTTAGTAGGTTGAAGACCCTTGGCTGGCGCTTCTTTGAGGGTTTGGATTCTGTGTCGCGAGCCCATATCAATTCTCTTCATACATTCATTATTAGTTTGTGCTGGTTGAGAATAGTGTAGTCAATAGTGTAGTCGCGCTCTCTTGTGTGTTTTGTTAGTCTGTGTAATTCCTCTGCTTTCCTTATTCTCCCCTTTCCTACTTCCTCTCCTTTTTCCCTATCTCCCCTATTGTCCACTCCTCTTTAGGATGTTGTACAATGGGTCAACTTGACCTCCGGGTACTGTACTTGTCTCAATTGCCAAGTACACGTCCTCAAACCTAAAAAAAAGGATTGCAATGGTCAATTAAGTAAACTGTATGGCATGTGAGTTCAAAAAGAAGGTGTCACGAGCTATATAATACGATCGGTTTTGGCTTTATTGCATAAAATAAATTTCCAGAAATTGTAAATTCAGGGTTTTACTATGTCAATTGGCCACCAAATCAGATGTTTTGATATTTCTAGCATTATTTTTGGGATGGCTACGTTGGAGATCGTATCTACCGGAATAATTCCCTAAGATGACAGTATTTAACATTGAATATTCGCCATGTTTTAGGCGAGATATCGGCTGAAATGTATGAAAATGCATATAAAAACTTCCTCGAAGGAATCGACAGCTGCAAGCAAACCCTATGCGCTCATTTAAGTGTCGTTGTATTCGATTCATAATGGCAAAGGGGTTGAAGCATTCAAATGAAACAAAAGTTTCATCGAAACTTCCTTTTGGAAATCATACAATGGCTAACCCTTTATAAGCACATCACACTTTTCATTTCTTTATTCTTTCTTTTTTGCACTGGAAGTTTCTTCTCTCATTTAATTGTTATTAATAATGGGTGGGTGCTTATAGTGCATATTTTAAGCAGCATTATAAATGCTTAAAAAGCTAAAATGCTTCAATCTGGTTGAGTTGATTAAAACAAAAACAGACAACCAAAGTAGAATAAAAAAAGGCAAGCGAAAGAACTTAAGCCGCATATTGAATAGAGACATGGCTAAGCCTTATAATACATTTTGGCGTATTAAAATGGCAAAAAATAAAGAAAGAAAGAGAAAATGAACAAGAAAAAACTGTAGGCATTATTGTATGGCATTAAGAGGTGCAAATGAATGGTGGAGTGGCAAAAAAGAAAAGAAAAGAGAAAGTGGAAATAAAGAAAATTAATTGGGTTTTAACAAGGTTTTTTTTTTCTTTTTTTTAACACACATATTTTCGTCTTCTTTTCTATAATATAACAGAATTTAATTAAAAGAAATCCATTTTTTCCATATGCGTACCGTGCCAGGAATTTGAAAATAGAAGGGCTGAGTATCTTGAAGAGTTTCAGTGCCCTCTAACGGTTTCTGCTTGAAATATTATATAGGGTCCGCCAAATAACTTTTTTTTTTAATTGGTATACTAAAGAAACATCCTCTGGTCGACTAATAAACTTCTATGCAACGCAACCAAGGCCACAAATTATAAACACGGCAAGAAATTTTATAAAAAGAGTTTTGGATATAAGTGACCAAAAATTCCATCCAATAAATAAGGAAAAAATCATAAATATACTGACGAAAAATGGGTTTCCAATCAAACTAATAAGATCATTAATCAATTCCTACAAACCTAACCAGAGTAGAGAGCATAACAACCCTAATATTGATCGTTTGTTTTTTAGTGTTAAATATATACCAGGCCTTACAGACAGCAAAAATATGAAATCAACAATTAACAAAAACAATATCAATTTCGCCTACAAACCGAACAAAACATTGAATACCATTTTTACAAAAACAAAAACACCAATAGATATTTTACAACAAAATAATGTTGTTTACGAAATTCCGTGCAAAGGAGATAATAAAAATAGCTGTAACCTTGTTTACATTGGCACGACGAAGAGGAATTTAGAAACAAGGGTGAAGGAACATAAAGCAGACATAAATAAAAACAAAGAAAGTACTGCTTTATCACAACACATCACACGAACAAAACATAATCCTGATTTTGATAATATTAAGATACTTGACAAGATTAAGAATATGAGAAAACGCTACACAGTTGAGAGCTTACGTATCCAACAAAAAATACACAGGACAATGAACATAAAGGAAGACACTGATAATTTGAGCGCCAATTACAAATTGGCGATAATGTAATAAACAGCAAACAATCATAAACAGCTGTTTTATTAATTTGTTAGTATAATTGTTGGTAAATTTTGTTACATATTTAATTGTTTTTTTTGTAATATACATATATATAAATGAGTAAGATATTTTAGGGATATTAGTTGCTTTTCTAAGTCTTTCAAGTTAAGTTAAATTTTTAAGTTTTTCAATTTTAAAAAATTTTTTGTTTTTTTTTAATTAATTTTATATATGTAAAATAAAATTAATATTACATGTAAGTGATTGTGAAAATTGTTAAGTGATTGTTGTTCTAAAATATTAATTTTTTTAAATAGATAAAATCTCCCTTGATAAAGTGAACAAAGAATTCACGAAACGTTGGGAAAAAATATGAAATAAAAAGTTGTTTTTATTTTTATTTGCATATAAGAAAATTGGGCCATATTAGCTAAATAATTCAAAGACGACATATTGAATATAAAAACTACCGAATATTTTCTCAAATTTCTTTTTTTATTTGAAAGTACAATCCTTCCGGTTAATAATGGAAAATAATTTCATTAAAATGGCTGCCTCGGCTGGCCATGCAGTAGCCTACACGATCGATCCAATTTTTAAGCACATTATCGATTGTGTGCAGCTGTATTTCACCAATGGCTTCACGAATATTGTCCTTTAAAGCGTCAATTGTCTCTGGCTTGTCGTTGTAACACTTATCTTTGACAGCACCCCACAAATAATAGTCCAACGGTGTCAAATCGCAGCTCTGACGTGGCCAAACGACATCAGCTCTGCGGCTGATAATGCGATCTTCAAAAACAGGGCGCAAAACATCGAGTGTAGGTTCGGCTGTGTGGCACGTAGCGCCGTCCTGTTGAAACCAAATGTTGCCAATATCCTCCTACTTCAATTTTTGTGAACAAAAATTCGTTCAACATGGCCCGATAACGATCGCCATTGACTGTAACGGCCACTCCTTGCTCATTTTCGAAGAAAAATGGCCCAATTATGCCTCTGGACCAAAATCCGCACCAAACAGTGACTCGTTTTGGGTGCGTTGGCTTTTCAATGTATGCGTGCGGGTTTTTTGTGCCCCAAATGCGACAATTTTGCTTGTTTACATACCCGCCAAGATCAAAATGAGCTTCATCTGAAAAGATGGCTGCTGCATGGCCAGCCGAGGCAGCAATTTGAATGAAATTATTTTCCATTATTAAACGTAAGGATTGTACTTTCAAATAAAAAAAGAAATTTGAGAAAATATTCAGTAGTTTTTATTAAAAGCATTTTCAAAAAAAAAAAAGTTATTTGGCGGACCCGATAAGTGTAAATAGAACTTCACCTATTCTGTTTCTTTTCACAGAAAAATCTATGAATTTCTTTCTAGAAATCTGTTTTAAAACATTTCCAAAAATGAAAAAATTACAATAACAAATCAACAGAGAGTTCTAGAAGTTGCCAAACTAAAAAAGATATTTGCAGATAGTAAAAGATATCGTTGCCAATCAATTAGAGTAAGCCCTCTAAGGCATTATACAATGTAAAGTTTGTTGTCTGTTGTAAAACAATCGTACAATAAAATTGAGAACTGTCGAACAATTGACTAGTAATTTTTTATTTTTTTTTTTGTAAAACCAGCACTCAGGGTATGGCCCCTACTCATGCAGTGCATTGTGCAGGTTTAGGAAAATAGGTTATAGGAAGGTGGAAAGAGGGAGTAGTGTTTGTGGACATTTGATTTAAACTTACCAATATCGTAACTGATGGGAAAAACTTCCGCAGGAAGATCATTCCACAAGCGAGCAGTGCGGGCAAAAAATTAATTTTCCCTGTAATGCATTGTGCGGTTCACTGGACAATCAACCACAAAAGGATGTGCTCTGCGAGAGGTACGAGTACTACGTAAAAATATGTGATTATCGGGAACCAATCCCCTTATCTCTTGAGAACACCTCCCATTATAGTACCGATAGAACAATGAAACACACGCCACATTGCGACGATGCTCCAACGAATCAATAGAGTTGGATACCCTACTGTCATTAATAAGCACCTTCGCCCTCTCCTGTACGCGGTCGAGAAGCCTCAAAATAGACTTTGAAGCACCGGCCCATACATGAGAGTTGTACTTCATCCTAGGTCGGATAAAGGTCCTGTAAATAGTAAGAAGGTCGGATGGAGTGAAGTATTTTCTGTACCGTTTCAAAAAACCAAGGCACTTGAATGCTTCCTTCGACACTCGAAAAATGTGATCGTTCCAACGAGCATCAAAACTAATTCTCATGTCCAGAACATCAAGAGCATCCGCCTCCTCAATATTTACATTACCCATAGATACAGATGACAGAACACCAGCACCAGCATCACGCCGGTGTGTCAAAAAACAACATTAGGTCTTGCGCGCATTAAAATCGACCCTATTCGCGCGGCCCCACTCAGAGATTGTTATCAGGTCATTTGTGAGTGCGTCATTCATGTTCGACCTCCTTGCCCCAATCTCCAAAAGGCTCGGCCTCCGATCAAATGAATATGAATGACAAATGTTGCTGTCATCCGCAAAAGAGTAAATAGGATTCGAAGTAAGAGATAGAAGATCATTAAGAAAAATGAGAAAAAGAGTAGGAGAAAGAACAGAGCCCTGCGGTACCCCTGCATTTATCCTGAACTCGCCGGAAAAGACGCCATCTATAACCACTCTAATAGTGTGATCTTTGAGAAAGCTCGATATAAATCGAGAGAAGTGACTACCGACACCAAACGCAATTAACTTCGCCATCAGAGCCTCATGCCAGACCCTATCAAACGCCTTTGAGATATCCAGAGCTATTGTTTATGCAAAGGATGTAAACAGAGGAATAACAAACAAAGCAATTGTTGTTGTTTACATTAAGTTGTGAACAGTGGCACACAGAAACAATCGTACAATAAAGTTGAGAACTCGGTGGAATATTTTTATTTACAATTTATGAGCCATATTGGCATAGTGCAAGCCTTAAAACATTCTGTTGGTTATACTGAAATATTTGGTTATTCTTTCGATTTTTTTTCAAAGAACATTTCGTTGCCCGACCACATGCCATATGAGTAATATTTGTTTTTAGAAAACTTAAAATAAATATTAAATATACGTCTGGATATACTATCTTCATCTTTTCTTTCCCAATTCTTCTTTGGTTTTGTACAAAAGAAAACTTTACGCTTTTCATCCAAAAAAAAAAAAAAAAAAAACGTTGGAGTTTTCTTTGTGCCTAGTTTCTGCGCAAATAATGATAATCAGGCAGCAGCAGCAGTAGTCGTTGTCTGTCTAGGCATAACATTAAATTATTAGCAGTAAAAAGAATGATAGACAGCAGAAATATACCCAAAAAAGTTTTATACACTCAAAGAGCAGTAGTTGCCTTTAATATTTGAATGTCTTCCTGGGTTTATTTTTTTACTTTTAAGAAAAGTTTTGCGTAGTTTTTCTCATGCTTTGCTCAACATCATTTCATTTTGTTAAGAGGAAATGTTTTTCAAAAACATTTGACTCTTTTTTTTCCATTAAAGGCCTAAAACTTTGCTTGCTCTTCTGCTATTTAAATTCAGCAAACCATGAACTGAAATGTACTCCCCCAAAAAAATCTTTAGCATTGAAATGATAACAGGAACACATGTACCACGTTATGGTTGGTTGGATTGGGTTTGGTTGAATCGTATGATTTTCTTCCTTAATTTGTTTTGCTTTTCTCGTTTATTTCATTGTATTGAATTGTTTTTTAATTCCATGTTTTTGTCCTTCTCTTTCTCCCTTCATTTAATAAATTTAATTGTTTAAAAATCAAAATTTTCTCTTTTGTTTGCCTCTCTCTCCTGTTTTTTTTTTTTTTTTACCAAATAATTGCTGAAATCTGTGTAATTTCCACGCATAGTGAGTACAGACAGCATGACACTAACACAACCAGCAAAAAAGTGCCGTTATATAGTAAAAAACAGACAGAGAGAGAGACAGAAGTTAAAACATGCGGCGCCATTTTAACAGCCATTTTGTCTGCACCATAACTAGAGAGTGAACAAAAATAGTCACAGAGAAAAAAAACAAGAATAGCTCTGGAGTAATTGTTGTTTTATTATTAATCGTAGAGACAAAAATCAAATTACACTGTTTCCTATTAGATTTGTAAAATTTTTTTTTCTCTTTTAGAAAAATATTTTAAATTTTAAATTAAAATCTTATACCTCAGGGTCAGTTGGATGGGAGATAGATTTCGAAATGAAATAAATTTGAACATTTATAAAAAATAAAAACAATAGGAAATGGTGTACAGTAACTTTGTTCTAAAAATATAATGGAAAACTACTAAATGAAGTCAAATAAACAAAATTTGCAAATTTATATCCTTGGTTTTTAGCAAACATTGTAAAAAGTTGCCCAGAGATGGTAGTTAAAAAAGAAAATATCCTGATGAATTTCTCCAACACTTCACCATTAAAATAGAGAGGAGGCACTAGGTACCTTGGTATTTTATTTTGTACGAAATAGAAGGAAGGAGTAAACGTATGCTGTCACTGGTACGGGAATATACTTTAGAGATGATGTGAAACTGTTCTATAAGCTCCTTTATTCATATGCAGTTTTCCAGACTGAGCTGTTTGTGAGCACTAATGTAGCGGGCTGGTCTAAAAACGGTTAACGCCGGATAGTAGAGTAGTCATCTATGTATTTAGGTATCTAAAGGCATTGGGGGTATCATCGTAGTTGGTTTCTAACTACAGAGGAGCCTTCATAAGTCTCTTTACATTGAGGCGAACGGAATAAATATATTGAAAACTGGAACGAAATAAAGTGTCGAAGTTTACAAACGTGGAAAAACGGTCGTTTAGATTTTCATTTGTTTTATTGTGGTTCATCAATTAACTGATCAGGCGGAAAGTCAACAATTCTTGACCCTGTTAGGAATTTTACAAGGTGTATAGGTCATTATGGCGCAGCTTGACTTGAATTTGGATAGAGAATATATTAGATTACCTCTAGAGTTTTTAACAGGGCATTATGCTTTGCGGTCAAGGGCCCTTTTGTGGCATTCTCTTTCTTTCGAGCACATTCTGTGTTTTGGATTCTCTTCAATGGCTTTGGATAGTCAGCTTCCGTTGGGATTTCTATTAATGTTAAGAGTTTTAATCCTATCATAAGCTGGTTAGTGTTTGTTTCCTCTATTTGTCCTTCCCCTTGTACTTCCCCTTTTTATTACTCTCTCCCTCTCTCTTCTTTTTGACGTATGTCTTGAACCTATCTTTAATTTTATCTTCTGTTTATTTATCCCCTCTATCCTTTCTCTTTTTTTGAATGGCCTGTGGTATTTGCAGGCTGCCATAATGGAAAAATTATGTTCCGCTGCCTTCTAAACCAAACTTAACCTAATACTATATTTAACTTCTAAATATTAAAACAATAAAACTATGCACCCAATGTACATTGATTCTGTTTAAGCCTTACGTATAGTTTGGAAATAATAACATTCTTTATTAACAATATTTTAGATTTTATATATTATAGAATTACAAAAAAGTCGCCGTAGTCTAGTAGGTAGTGTGTTGGCTTATTAGACTGAAGGCCCGAGTTCAAACCCCAGTTCAGACATCAAAACGAAAATATTTCTTTGGCGACTTCCTCTCAGCAGATTTCTGGCAAAACCTCTGAGAGTAAATAAAATTGCCATGAAAAGCTTCTCAAAAACTGTCGTTCGGAGTCGACTTTAAACTGTAGGTCCCGCCACTCATGTATAAAATTAACGCACACAACATAAGTGGTGTGAGAAGCTAGGTCGTAATCCTGACTGAAGGGTTACAATGATCTTACTCTAGTAGGTAATGTGTTGGCTTATTAGACATGAGCATAGCTGGCAGATAAATGAAGCATCAAATCGTCAAATATTTGAGAAAAAATCGTCAAAATCGGTAAAGTTGTTCATTAAAATCGTAAAAAAAATCGTCAGAAAAATAAAAAATAACCATTTATAACCGACCGAGAATGGAATCATCTGATCTTCTTACTATTTACACCGCATATATCCGAAAGAGAATGGAATATAACTCTCATGTATAGGCCGGTGCCTCAAGTATCTATTTTGAGACTTCTCGACCGCGTACAAGAGAGGGTAAAGTTGCCCGTTAATGACGGTGGGCTATCGAACGCCATTGATTCATTGGAGCATCGTTGCAATGTGGTTTGTGTTTCACTGTTCTATCAATATTATAACGGATTTTGCTCGAGCAAAATAGGTGACTTGTTCCCGAGAATCATGTATTTCTACGTAACACTCGCCTTTCTCGGCGAGGAAATACTTATGTGGTCGATTGGATAGTGAATCGCACACTGCATTACAGAAAAAATTCTTTCTCTAGTCGGACTATTCGTATGTGAAACTCCCATCGTGCCGAAGCTGTAATTTTTTGAGGGATGGAAAGCATATAAGATACAGAAAAATCAACTTCAAAGTAAATACAAAGCTTAAAGTGGCTTTTAATGTACTAAAGTAAGGAATATCATGTAAATTTTTAATTTCTCGTCACATCGTCAATATGATATTTTTGGAGCACAAAATCGTCAAAATGACGATAAATCGTCAAATCTGGCAGCTATGATTACATACCTAAATTTTAATAATCATGAGCTACACGACGTGTACTTAATACTTTAATTTTTAATACGCAAATATATCACTCATACGTCTACGTTGTAATATGGAATAAAGAGCAAAAACTAAAATATAGGGTGATTTTTTAAGAGCTATAGGAAAATTAAAAAAAAAAAACACATAAAATTCAGAAAAATGCATGAAATCTTTATTTGAATCGATAGTACGGTCCATATAATTTAATGTTTGAAAATTATTTCATGCAAATGTTGACCGCGACTGCGCCTCAAATGGTCCATCCGCTTAGTCCAATTTTGGCATACACTTTCCAACACGTCGGCCGGTATCTCACGAATAAATGCTTCAATGTTGTCTTCCAATGGGTCAATTGAAGCGGGCTTGTGTGTATAGACATAAGCTTTAACATAGCCCCACAAAAAATAGTCTAAAGGCGTTACGATTCGCAGCATCTTTGAAGAAGTACGGTCCAATGATGCCACCAGCCCATAAACCGCACCAAACTGTGACTTTTTCTGGATGCATTGGTAGCTTTTGCAATGCTTCTGGCTGATCTTCACTCCAAAATCGACAATTCTGCTTATTTACGTATCCTTTGAGCCAAAAATGAGCTTCGTCGCTGAACACAATTTTTCGATAAAGGAGTGGATCTTCGGCCAACTTTCCAAGAGCCCATTTTGATAATAAAATTCAATGATTTGCAAGCGTTTTTCGTCTGTAAGATGATTCATGGTTAAATTATAGACCAAACTGAAGATGTTTGACAGTGAAACAAAACACGAAACGTGCATGAGTTGTTTAAACCAGTTTTGCCAAAAAGATAATAGCTAAAAAATCACCCTTTTAAACACACACTTACTCGTTTCTCTCACTCTCACTCCTACTCTCTCTCACTTGCAAATTGTATACTTTGAACTGTGTTTGAACAACGAAACAAGAACAATATCATACACAATAACCTTTTGCGTACTACAAATTGCTTAAAATTACTTTCTTATTCTTACACTCTCTCAGCCTCCCTCTAACATCATCGTATACGTTTTAGTGTGGACGAATGTATGTATGGAATTGAAAACAAAACATGCATGGTAACCCTTTTGGTATAACAAATTGCTTAGAGAGTTTAAGCACCCACTAAAACATACACCCACTGTCATGCTATCTCGCTCATGTCGAAACATGTTATGAAATGAAAACAAAACAAGCACAGTAACCCACACTCACTCCCTTGGCACCTTTTGCCTTAGCTCTCTTACCACATGCTAGAGCACACAAGAATAACAATTAAAATATCACAAAAACGAAAATAAACAAGAAACGGTTGTTTTTAAAAAAATTTTTTATTTTGGCTTTTTTTTTATTTGTTATGCTCATTCCCTGCCTTATTTAAATATGAAAATGTGTGTGTGAGTGTGGTGAAGAGAGCGTTGTATTATTTGTGTGCTCGAAAATGAAATGTTGATTTTTATGATTTTGATTTTTTGTTTTCGTTTTCATATGTTTATTTTTAATTATCATAGGCGTGTGTGTGTGTGTGTGTGTGTGTATGTGTAAGCCAGTATGTAAACAACTGAAAACCAGTTTTTTTGTGTTGATTAATATTTTATTTTAAATGCTTTTTTTCTCTCCCTCTCTCTCTTTATGTTGTTTTTTGTATATTTTTTTTTTCTTTCGTGCCACTATTGTTGTTGTTTATACTTGTATATAAATTAACCTAAAAAATAAATAAACTGCAATAACAATAAAAAACAACAATAATAACAACAATAAAAACATGTTTAAATTATTATGCTGCACTTGCCAATAATGAATGCACCACTACCAACCGTTAAATGCCTTTTTGATTTTGAAATGTTTTAAAATAAAAAAAAAAACCGTTGCAAAACAAAATAACCAAAAAACCAAAAAACAAAAAAAAAAAAACCACAACAAATAATAACAATAACAACAAAAATAAAACAAAAACAAAATATAAAATAAAGAGAATGAAACCGAAGTGGAATATCATATACCCCACCACCATCATCATCATGGCAGTAAAAAAATACGCCGCAATCCTTTAAGAAATTTGGATCTTGATTTTAAATTCGATGTCAATTCATTTTAGCCAATTTAAAAGCCTACAATAACAACAACCACAACAAGAACAACTACAATTTCAACAATAATTATTACTACAACAACAACAACAACTATCAAGACAACTACTACTACTACTACTACTTGTACTACTGCTACAGCATAAAATTTTTAAATCACAACAACAAGCTCAATAATAACAACAACAACAACAGCCTTAAGAGAAATTGTTGTGTGTGTGTGTGAGTTTTAGATTTTCAATTCTAGTTTCTTTCTCTTAACGCCTGCTTGATCGATTTCACTCTCTAACACTCTCTCTTTAGCTCTCTCTCTTTCTCTCTTATTTAAATGTTTTGTTAAATAGCAAGCATGCCAGTAATATTAAGAGTTTATAAGTAGTTTTCCCCATTTTATTTGAAGACATTAGGGGCGTTCAGATTTCTGTAAACAAATATGCAATATTTATTCTCGTTCATATAAAATAAATTATAATTTTAATAAGTATCAAAATAAACCATTAATGTTACAAAGAAATTCGAAGGCTCTCTTCTTTAATATTGAAAAAGTTGAAATTTGAGTAGATTTTTGCAGGAACTTCGGTCCAAAATTTAAGCAGTTCAAGTAGTAACCGATTTTACCAGCTCAACATAGCGGTCTAAGAGGTCCTCTCTTCTACTTAAGTATATATATACATATATATATGATTCTTTTACTCCTCTAGGGAGTATAGGGCCTCAACAAGTTGTTTCCAATGAGCTCGATCATCAGCGCGATGTTTGACTTCGTTTCATTGTATACGTAGTTTGGATATTTCGGTTATGAGTTGGCGTTTCCAAGTCTGCGATGGTCGTCCGATGCGCCTGCTTCCCTGAGTGTTCCAGTCTATGGCATTCCTTGTTATGTCGTCTAATGGCTTTCGAAGAGTGTGCCCAATCCATCCCCACTTGCGTCTCCTTATTTCTTTCACAATTGGTTGCTGGTCTGTATCTGACCAGAGTTGGACATTGGATATTACGGAAGGCCAGTACACACGCATGATTTTACGCAGGCATTCTCTTCTACTTAGAAAGTGTTATTCTTTTTCCTCTAATTTCCGATGCAAGAACACTGCTACTCGCGAATCACATAGCCAGTGTTTCAGTGTGGTATCAGTACGTTTGCAAAACAGTTCCCGAGTATGTCCATAGGGACCAAGAACCTAACTAATGAAGTCCTTAGAGTAATCTCTCTTTTCCTGTACAATATCTGATCGCTTTAGCATACGTTCTTAGCATAAGTACGAGTTTATCGCTCTCAAATACGACTTCTTGGACTTAAGGTTTTTGTAGGAGCTCCATATTTCATTGCTAGCTAAAACTCAACATAAACCTGACCTTTTTGGTGGCATTCAAGTAATTAGAACGAACGTCTTTCGACCTCCATTTTCTTCGATAGGTCGGAGTGGTAGGTCTGATGTCACAAAGCTCACTTGAGCACGCATAGCGGCCCGTTGCGATTCTTCGATAGCAAATATCGTATCTGTTGAATGAATCACGCTGCTTGTAAACGTTATAAAACTATTAGGTTAGGTTAGGTCGGAGTGGTAGCTCTGATGTCACAAAGCTCACTTGAGCACGCATAGCGGCCCGTTGTGATGCCACGGGTGAACGCAGTCCCTGTACTGATCAAGTTCCACCACAATCAGGGGAAAGGAAGAAGTTGGTCAGCGCAAGGGCTGCACAAAACTATTTCTCGACAGTCTTCTAATGATTTTACTCTTTCAAGATATTCCTAAGTTAGACTACAAACTTCAATAATGTCCACATATTCATCATGCGTCCACTTATAGTATATCATACTCCAACCGGAGGTTGCTTGTCTTTTTAGCCTCTCTAAAAGCAAAGCGGTGAGTAGTTGGCACAGGGTTTATTAAGTAAACTTTATGGCCCAATCTAAGCAATTTGACTTCGGGATTACAAAGTTCTTGGCAATATCTTTGAGGCCTATACCGAGGCGGAACATAAATCTATACACACATGTAGGATTGTGACCACTGCTGAGTCCATCAAGTGCCTTGACATCTGCCATCGGCTATTAAAGTTCTTCTCAGGGAAATTTCATGCCATCCTTACATTTATATTGGTTCCCTAGATGAAGGGATATCGTGATAATGGCCTAGAAAGATCGTGTACAAGCCTTATTATTTCCAAATTAGTACGGGACCTAGGCATACAGATTACCTCAGTTAAACTGGTTGAGTGTGTGGTTAGTGTGTATTAGAAATTTTGTTGACATCATGTGCAGTATAGTATTGCTAGGTTTAAGTGATCTGACCTGGATAGAAAGAGTCAAAATTGTCTTCTATTCCTGGATCGATTGGCCAACCATAGCCTCATAGGAAGCCATGTTATAAATAGCGCTTCCCCTAGCATGACTTCTGTTGGATCTGTGTTTGAGGAACAGCAGAACGAGACTATCGTTCACCTCAAGTGTTAGTGCCCAGTTCTTGTCCTGAAGAGATGGAAGATTTTAAACTCTTGTCGCTCTTCCTTAACTGACTTCTCCAAAATGGAAATTATTTCACTAGTAGGATTTAGTTTGTAATCAAAATGATTGTTTATAGGAACTGTTTGATTTTGTTACCATAGTGAACTTGACCTTGAAACCTTTAGAGAGATTCCTTATCGTACCTAACCTTACTCTCTAACATGCAATATATGTATGTAAGTTATCGAAGACAACAGCCATACGTAACATTTACGCCATCTCTCTCACTTTTTAAGAGTATTCTGTGATACATAGTTTGATTTCTATCTCTACCTTCTTTGTAACATTAAAAACTAGTTTATTTTGAATTTCCTAATTTGAACTGAGGGCCTAGTAAGTGAAACAAGTAAGTAAAATATTTTAGTTTTGTTTCTAAGCATGTTTTCTTTGTATATTCCATCATTTAGTAAAAAAAATATCAATTTATGAGTGAATGTTTTTTCTCTTTTCATAGCTTTTACTTTAAATAAACATTTCAATTCTCAAAATTTATAATCAAAAAATCTTAGAATTTAACCGAAAACATAAAACAGTGTTGCCTTGTATGTTTAAGTTTCCTATCATATAACTTTTTCATACTATTTCTTACTCTCTCTCTCTCTTTCTCTGGCAATTTTAAAATAAAAAAAGCTTCATAGTATCACACCATTTACTTCTCTTCTACTCAAAAAACAAAACCATTTCCCTAACTGTTGTTTTCAAACTTTAAAACATGATTCAAAACTGTTCAAAATCTATATAGAAACCGAATTTAACGTTTAATTAAAAAATGTCTAAAAAACTATACTAAATTTGTTTTTAAAACTGTTATAAAACTGTTATAAAATTGTACGGTTGTTTATTAAATGTATTCTAAATCTGTTCTATAACTGTCTTAAATGTGTTGTTAAAAATTGTTATACAAACTGTTATAAAAATTGTTATACAAAAATTGTGTATAATTGTTGTTTATTTCATGTTGCAATTGGCTTATAAAATTTCATTTGTTGTTGTGTATCTGAGATGTGGTGTTGTAATTGGTGTTTATTTTCTCAAATTAATTGAACCTTTCTGAAGCCTGAAATTAATTTCTTATCTTTTTTATTTTTTCCTTGCAGGTAAATATTACTAAAAATTATTAGAAAAACTAAGAATAAAACATCAGGTATTTATAACACTTATTATCATTAATATAACAGTTATTACCATTTATATAACAGTTAAAAAAATGGAAAGTTTTGCTAACATAAAGCTTTACAATACAAAAAAAAAGCTTATTGAAGTTATTTTAACTGTAAACAGTTACCGCTAAAAGCTGTTGTTAAGCTGTTAAGCCATTATTTTCTCTTTAAATTTCTCTCATTTCTCTTTCTATTCTTATTTGAAAAATTCTCTTAATATTATGACACTTATGGTAGAAATAGCCGAACGTTTACGTGACGTAACGAAACGTACAATAGTTTCTGGGTAATGAGCACTAATGAATGAAAAACATTGAGAAGTATTGCTTAACCTTAAATAAATTTCGGTACGCATTTCCATTGCATTCAGTGAACGTTCGGCTAATTCTAGCTTTAAATCCATAACAGTTTCAAAAACAAGACAAAGTTTTATTGCAAAACATCTTTGCACATCAAAAACCTCATTTGTTTGAAGAGGAAAACGGGCATTAAATCGAAAATTTATTCCGAAAAACTTAGCCATTCGGGGTTTTCTTTTGATTGCCCTAAGCTGAACGTCACAGAATGTTGAGCTCTCATAATTCCCTTCCGAATAAATGTACTCTAACCCTACAGTGTTTTATCAAAAGATCTACCAATCTGAGGTTATTCCAGCATAGTTTGTAGTTCGAGAAGAGACTTTGCCTCTCTTTATCTAGCCTTTCATTGAGCATACCATTCCAAACATTCGTTTCCACTCTACAGAAGCTTCCCACCATGCTCGTTCGTCTGCTTGCTCATTGCCAAGTAGTCCCACATAATCTGGGTGGGACCCTGTAGAGGGATACCTTATTTTCTCTACCTAGCCGAAGGCGAGAAAAATCTATCTAAACTTGTTTAAGATCAATCTGGTGTAGAACTATTTATCAGGTGACAACTGTCTAACAAGCTTTGAATGTTTTTATTGCCTCTCTTTCCATTTACTTAAGTTTTCTTTGTAAAGTTTTCTATCTTCAGTGTGAAGTCGTTAACAGTTTAATGAACTTTTCTCAAAGCGTAGTTAAAGCTTTTACCAAGCTTTTGTTAAAAGTTGTGTTTGTTTTTCGTTGCATACTTTATAGCTGATAAGCTAGAGAATTTAACTAGGCCCTATACATTCAGCTGAGGTAAATATAGCAGAGGTGTTATAACAACGTCGTCATCAGCAACAAAGTTCGTATCTTATGCGCTTGTCCTCTATTCATATAACAGGTGAGGTTTGGGAAGGTTTAAGGGGGGACCAAAACCATTTATTGCCATAAAACTGCTAAACTGAACAGAACGAGGCCATAGACGCTATTAAAACCAATTCAAGCGTTGACCGAGTAACACTCAGATCGGGTTCGAAGGAAATTAAATAAAAAAAAAACTGAAAAGAAAAATCTTTTTAAAGTTAAAAAATAATTTTAAATTTGAAAAAACAAAAAATAAAGAATAAAAATTAAATGTAAAGAAAAGCTTTATTTATAAACAATAATTAAATTTTAAATTCAAATTCATTCATACGATATAATAATTGTTATAAACACTAAGCATAAGGCCTTAATTAAAATTAAAATAATTAAAATTAAAAAAAAAAGAATTAAAAATTGTTAAACTGTTTGAATTCAAAAAAAGAAAAGCTTTAAATTAAAAATATTGCTGCTAGAAACTTAACATTTGAAATCGTTAACAAATAAATTTAAAACAGAACATTCGCACTTGCCCTCACACTCTCATTTGCTTGAGTGTTTCAAATAGCCCGGGAGAATAAAATTCTAAAGAACTGCTTAAACGCCAAAAACGCAAAAAAAAAGTGCAAGAGAAACCATTAGCAAGAGAAACAGTTAAGGTAGGCGCTTTACTAAAGGTATGTTATGTTTTTTTCTCTTCTTAAAATAATTTAATAAAGACTACCTTAAGGCTCAATATCCATTAGTTTGATGGTTTTATTTTTGATTTGATTTTTGGGTTGGGCTATTATTAATGATTTTCCTCTTCTTTTTTTGTTTTCCTTACAATTTTGTTGATAGATTTTCTTGTTGATGTTGTTGTTGTTGTTTACTTTATTACAAGCATATTTCCTTGGAACCATTAAAGAACCTTAAGGAAATTAATTAATTTATCAGGTCTTGCTGGGCTGGTAATAATCATTCTGTTCTTTAATGTGATTGATGAACAAAGAAACAAATTTTAGATTTGCAAATAACGGGTAAATTTTTTTGTGGCATTTGATTTTCCACAGGAAATTTTGTCAGTATAAAAATATGATTCGTGGCATGTAGCAATAACACAAAAATGTTCAGTAAGGTTTCCCAATTTGCCATGAACAACGCTTCCAAATTATTGAATTTTGTAATTAAATCGTGGCATTCGATTTTTCACAGGAAATTTTGTCAGTATAAAAACAGTTTCGTGACATGTGGCAATGCCATAAAAGTGCTCAGTAGGGTATCCCAATTTGCCAGGAACAACGCTTGCAAATTATTGAATTTTGTAATTAAATCGTGCTGTCTAAGAAACGGTTTTCATACATGAATTCCAATTCACGGTCGTCATAATCCATCCACCAGGCTTTACATGCTGTCTTGATGAAATTTTCCATCTGTTTGCCTTTATAAGTTACAAGCCTTCAGTTAAGATGACGGACGACCTAGTTTCTCACACTACCCATGGTGTGTGTGTGTTAATTTTATCCATGAGTGGCAGGACATTCGTCGACTCCGAACGACAGATTTTTTGAGAAACTTTTCATGGTAATTTTATTTAATTCTCCGAGTTATTGCTAGAAAACTGCTACCATCATGTTCGTTTTGTTCGCGATGTAGCAGCTGGGTTTTGAACAATGGCTTCATGTCTAAAATGCCAACACAATAATTACTAGACTACAAAAACTTCACACACGTGGAGTTTGACACATGACGTGTGTCTGTTGGAACGATAGATTTCTTGAGAAACTTTTCGTGGCAATTTTATTTTATTCTACGAGTTTTTGCCAGAAAACTGCTTAGAGGAAGTCGTCGAAAGAAATATTTCTTTTTATATTTCGTTTTGCTCGCGATGTCATAGCTGGGTTTAGAACCACGGCCTCACGTCTAAAATGCCAATACACTAATTACTAGGCTACAATCACTTCAACTGCTTTATCAGCCGATATTAATTCGTCATAATCTAGATGTGGTCGCTATAGTTCACTGAGTAGTGTGTTGATACACTGGAGGAGAGCTTTAGAGTTCAAACAGCTTTTCTTTGTCTACGAACTTGACATTTAATATGGAGTCTCTGTCCTCACGGGACATTAACTATTCGGAAAGTGCACTTACTTACTTAATTGGTCATTACAACCCTTTAGTCAGGATTTCGACTCGACTTCTCACACACTACCTATGTTCTGGATAATAATTTTAGATCTCCGAACGACAGACTTTTGAGAAGCTATTTGTTGTAATTTTATTTATTCTCAAATTGTTTGCCAGACGTCTCTTGAGGCGAAGTCAGCCAAAGAAATATGTTTTTCGTATTTCGTTTTGTTCGAGATGTCTAACTTGGGGTTTGAACCATGTTTGTGGACATACTGGCTAGAACGGATATTACACTGGATGCCTGCCTATGCTGTACGACCGCTAGATTCAGCAGGGGAAACCTTAACCCCAAGAAAACAGCTCTTTTTTTGCATACCAATTTCATATTTATTATGTAGCCTTAGTACTCAAGGCATATTATGTAGGAAGTTATGTTATTTCTGCAGAAGTTGCGAAGCGGAAAGGGAGCGTGGAAGAGACATTCTATCACTTAATGTATCACTTCCCAGAATGCCATTAAAATTATTTCTGGCAGAACCTTCTGACTTTATAATAAAGACCACACCCGTCGTTTCATTGAGTATGAATGGATTGTGCTAGAAGACTCTTCTTAATGGTGTACAAGGAATGTGATAGCACAGTGAGTCTAAGTAGAAATTCAAGTGTTTTTATAAGTGCTAACGCCACCTAATCTAACCTATTCATATTTCTAATAAAATTTCATTTTTATTTTTAATTTCTTAGTGTATCTTACACTTGTAGTGTGTTAAAGACAACTTTTATCAGCCTACACATATGTATACCCATCAGTTCCGCTGTACAACAGCGCCGTTATGCATACAATAAACTTTTGTTATACTGCCTATTGCCTATTGTTTCCGTTATAAATTTTTAAACAAAACATTCTAAAATACCGTTATTTCTATAATATTTTTTTTCAAAATTCTGTATTCCATAGTAAAACTATGGGGGCATCGGAATAAAAGCGCATTATAAATAAGTTTTTTGCAAAACAGCCTTAAAGTATACTTCATTAATTCAAAAAAGAGAAAGAAAAAAACAAAAACAAGAAAAACTAAAGGTTTCCGCTAAAGCCGAAATGGAAAAAAATGAGGCCAAATTTTGTTGAAAAATGAAAAAAAAACTGCACATATAAACACACTTAATAATGGTAAAAGCAGGAAGGGAGAGAGGGGTTGGGGGTGGGAAAAAGAGAAATAAAGCAATAAATTTTTATACTGAAAATAAAAGGACGAAAAACAAGCGAAGAAATTTTAAATTTTCCAAATAACCTCCTCAGTTTTAAGGCTTAAAAAGGAAAGAAACTTTGTTTTCTTTCTGTCTTTCTTTCCTTACAAACAGGCCTTATGTGCATAAAGTTGGCAAAAAGCAAGGCAAAAGAAGAATTTTTAAGTTTAAATAAAAGGAACTAACAACGTTAGGGAAGAAGGAGGAGAGAGATAGAAAGAAAATAACCTGCATACTTAAGTCAATTAAAAACTGCTTTTTTCTGCTTCTTTTTTTTCTGGTGAATTCTTTTTTTAATGCATTTTATTGACTCACGTATGCCATAAAATGTGTGTGTCTTTCAACACTTTTTACCACACAATTTATTTAATAGTGGCCTATTTTATGACCCTCCTTTCTCATGCAATGTTTGTTTAAATTCAATTAATTTTAATAGGATTTGATTTCGTTTTGTTTCATTATTCGTTCTACGTTTTTCATTTTCATTTATTTGCTCCACTAAATTTTCTAAATGAACTTAATGAACCTTATTTTGGTTGACAACCTTGATTCGCTCACTCACTCACTTACTTACATCACTTTTAAAGGATTTCACTCACGTATCACGTTGGTTAAAAATTAAGCCATGCCATTGTTCACACTATCTGACCAGCACGTTCTCTCATGCCCGTCCTCATAGCCTTTCACATACTCGTGTGCTCGCGTATGGCTGTTCAAGGGATTGGTTTGGTTCTTACTTTATGGTTCGTATAAAATTTAATTTAAAATCTATAAACATGGCATGTGGCAGCAGTACAACCCTTAAATGTGGCTAATAAAAGAAAAGTTTTGGCAATATAATGTTGTGTGTGTGTGTGTGTGGATCAGGATAAAATATAAAACGTTCATTATAAAACAACAAAATGTATGTGGTATGGATGTGTTTGCACAGACAAATAAATCTTAAAGAAAAACTTTTTCTTTATTTTGTTTCATTTACTGGGAAAAATACTAGGAAAAACACAGTTTAGTTGGACTCCATTATTATTATTGTTACGAAAATGAAGAATCTAGATAATGGTGTTTTGCTTTTACA
Organism: Sarcophaga caerulescens; assembly: GCA_927399465.1. Classification (NCBI taxonomy): domain Eukaryota; kingdom Metazoa; phylum Arthropoda; class Insecta; order Diptera; family Sarcophagidae; genus Sarcophaga; species Sarcophaga caerulescens. The sequence goes on from OV656868.1 coordinate 86,400,145, forward strand.
TCGCTTAAAATTAAAATTATAAACAAAAATATAACAACAAACACCAGCATAAAAAAATGGTAAATAAGTAAACAAAAATACAACAACAAACACTACAAGAATAAATATAAACAAAAGACACAAACAGCAATAACAACGATGTTTACATTTATAGAGATATCGAGAAGGTGAAGCCATGAACATTCGCCTTCAAGAACATTCATCAGACTGTTTACCCTGCCATATAAAAGGCAAGGCAAAGCAAGCGAGTGAAGTTCAGTCAGTCTTGTGTGAAGACGCGGTGCGTTTGAAGAGAGTAATCGTGGTTTAAAGATCTCCATTACAAAGATCTGTCGTATAATTGCTTAGTGATTGTTTTTGCTTATGTAAAGGGTGTAAACAGAGGAATAACAAAGAAAGCCAATTGTTGTTGTTTACATCAAGTTGTGAACAGTGGCACACAGAGAGCTAGGAACCGCTCATGTAGACTTCTACAAAGTTCCAAGAGTTGATCGTGTCAGAAGATCAGTCTTCTCTGCTTGTAGTGCGAAACTTCCTATCAAGAGACTAGATTAAGGCGAGGTCTACTGAATTTAACATGGACTTTGGGTAACACCAGAGGAGTACTAGCGTGATATGGCAATAGGTCACATTGTTCGGCAAGTAATCGAAATAGAAGTCAGTTAAAGATAACAAAAAGGGGCTTTTTAACTTAACTTTGCCTTAACGACAGACACTCTACAGTTGTCATGAACGTGGAAACATATCCCAATATTAAGCACTTTGGAGAAAATTCCATGGTCTTCCTTATCCTCGGGAACCGTACGAACAATTTCCACAGAAGTCAGAGTACCAGTCTTCCCTACCTGGAATTCTAGGGGTATTGAGAAAATACCTATTAAGTCAGGGCTCAGGTGCAGTATAATTAATTTCACTTAGAGTTTGGGAATCCGCAGATGCGATAGAGGCCAATAATCTAAATGAAAACCTGTTAAGCATAACACAGAGGGCCTTTGTAGAGTTTCCTTAACTTTAACTATAGAAGTGCAGCTAAACTGCATAAGAATCGTTAAACATTTTGAAGGTTAAAGACAAATTGTGTTGAAAAAAACGTACTCTTTATGTTTTAGTAGGGTCTACTAAACATTTATGCTCAAAATAACATTTTGAAGCTGTGTCATATCATTTCCAAGCATAGGTCATCAGTTGAAAATTTTTTTAAAATAAAAATAAAGAAAGAAAACGAATGAAAGTCTTAAGTTTTTACACATTATAACTCAATATGTAAGGATCTAAGGCGTATGAGTGATAATTTCTTATGATGTGTCATATCACTCATACGTATTGGCCATCAAAACAAGTTTTTTTTTTGCACTTTCACTCACACAATCTTTCTTTGCCTGCCTCTCTCTTCTTCTGTGTGTGGCTTAGAAAAGAAATACAGAAATTCTCCTTAAGAAACTCTTGGTTCAACGAAAGAAAAACAACAGCTGGCTGCCCGATAGTGCAGCAAACATAGGAAGATAATGGTAAAACCAAAGAGAGAGAGAGAGGGAGAGAGAGAGCGGTGAGGTATAAATGGAAGAAGAACACAAGTTCTTACAAGGCACTTAACTTTTTATCAAACCAACTTAACACTTGTATTGTTTTGTGGTTGTTATTGTTGTTGCTGTTGGTTTTGCATAGTCATTCATTGTTCAGTAAATCCATAAGACTTAAAAAAAGGGGTAAGAAACTGATTAAAGGGGGGAGGGGGAGGAGGGTGCTGGTGGCTCACATAACAACTGGGTCTAAAACTGTTAACCTTCAGCAATCGATAACTAACCACTGACAATAAACTAAACCTACAATGACGACCAGGGTGACGATGATGATGACGATGACGATAGTGGTGGCGGTAATAATGATAATGGCGCTGAGAACATGTTAAACAATGTAAATGAGTACAATGACAGTGTGCAAGTAAAATAGTGTGACTGGCAGAAAAGAAACTGTGATTATGATGACGTTGCCATTGGGCGTTAATACTGATTACAGTGGTAGTGGTGGCTGGCGATGGTTGCTGGTGGAAGTAGCTGATGGGTTGTTATAACACTTGAATCCCGTTAAATCATGCTTTATCACTTTATTTCTTAGGCTAACAATTGCTTACTATTGTTACAACAATGGAATGAGATGTTCTAAATGGCAACAGAATCATTCACTCAGCCATAGAAGGATTTATTAGAGCCATAAAACAAACCAAAAAAAAAAAAAAATACCAGAACAAGAGAAAAACGAAAAAAAATCTGTATTGGACATGAAAAATTTCCAACAATTAAGAGTTTGAAATCCAAACTGTTGTATAAAAAAATCAATTTTTTTCTGTTCCTTTTTTGTTTTTGTTTTAAGAAATATTTCCTTTACATTGATTGTCTTCAATCAGTAGTTCTTAATGGCAATCAATAAAGGCTCAGGCTTAAAAGAACCAAAGACAGAGACAGAGAGAAAGTGAGTGTAGGATAGCAAGAATAAATGGCAAATCATTTAGTGGTTATTAAGGATAGTTTATATAACGGTTTTAACTACTTAAGCAATACCATTAAAGTGCTTACCAAACAGTTCATGTAACAGTAAATGAAAATAAGAAAGGATAACAATTTTGCTGTTTAAAAAAACAAAAACCATGACTCATTGATAGTTTTTAACACAAAAAAAAGAAAGAATTCTTGTTCTGCAAAATTTCTTTCTAATCAAGTAACTAAGTAATTCAATAGAATAGGATAGAAAAGGCTAGAATACAAGTTTAAATTCTTTTAAACTTGTAATTTAAATTAAAAAACCCTTAAATTAGGCAACACTTTTTCATTTATCTTTTATAAAAAAAAATTTTAAATTATTTTTGATTTTAATTATTATAAATTGCATTTTATTTTATAGGAAAAAAGCCTTAAGATAGGCCTTATTTTAAATTTATAGGCTGTAATCCTTAAAAAACTGCCTTAAAATAGACAACAAAATTTGTATTTTTTTTATTTTATGAAAGTTTAAAGTTTTCCTCGCATTCTAAAATGTCTTAAAAAGGCTTTTGGTGTTTTCTTAAGTTATGGTTTAACAGTTTATATAAATGCCTTAAGCTAGGCAACATAACTTTCATTTTTTGTTAAAGAAAAATGCCTAAAATACCTTAAAATAGCCTTCTAAAGTAATATTTTTTAATTTATGAATTTAACAGCATGAAAGGAAATCAGTTTCCTTGTTAAACTTTTCATATATCCTTTTAGGAAGTGTTTGTATAACACAGTTGGTGGTTGAAGGAAAGGTGAAAATGGATTTCAATTAAAACTCAAAAACATTTTTTTGTTAAAAAAAAATTAAAAACACAGCAGGAGTTTAGTAGTAGTATCCTTATACCTTATTTTCATTTGAAATTATTTGCTTTTGTGTACTTATACATTGTCTTTGAAGAATTTAATTAATATTTCTTATTCTTCCTTTTCTTGTTCTTCTTATTCTTTGTCATTCTTGTTTTCAATTTACTAATCATGGTTTTATTTGCTTTGCCTTAAGCCATATTGACAAATCATTTTAAAAATCTTGGCCATTATTTACAGCCATTAAGTAGAGAAAATCAATTCGTTTAAAGTATTTGAGTTTCAGATATGATTGCCACACTCGTTCTGCTAAACGAGTCACGCAAACTTCAATACTTAGTGGGCAGGTCCTTGTAGTATATTTCTCCTTTTTGTTGTTGTTGTGTTTTAAGTATAATTGCATTGGATTAAAGATAAACAACCATTAAATTGAAAACAAATACAATGATTATGAGAAGAAATAAATCAAAAAAATATTAAAGAAAAGAAGAAGAAAAAAAAAAATAAATTTTAATTGCCAATTGAGAGAGAAGAAAAAGGGAAAGACATTATTTTATAGGGGTTCATTAGAGTTTTTTGCAATAAAATCGAAAGATTATAAGGATAATGAAACATTATTTAATTTAAATTTTATTAAATTACACCACGGTGTGGTGTAATGTTCAAAGATCTGAGATCCCAGGTTCGAATCCCACTAGAGGGTAGAAAGAACAGGTTCGAATACCACTGGATATAAAAAATTGTTCATCATGGTTTTCGAAATTGAAATAAAGTGGTTTCACCCCAATACAATCCATCTAAGAAGTCCCTTCACCGCCTAGAAATGGAAAAAGGATAACAACTTAGAAAGGTCAAGCAGTGACGCTAAGAAACTCTTGATTCAACAAAAGAAAACCAACAGCTGGCTGCACTGTATTGCAGCAAACATAGGAAGACAATGATAAAGGCAAAGGGAGGGAGCAGTGGGTTATAAGGGGAAGGTAAGGCAGTGACGCTACCTTGTGGGAAAAAATGTAGGAATCAGCGATTAGCACGGTTCTCCACCACTACAACAAATGCTCGGAGGGCTTTGTTTCTATGCAGCCCCATTATCCTAGGACTTACTACAGTAGAGCAATCACCTGCTTAGCTGGAACAACAAAAAATGTTAAAGAAACAGAAACAAGACAGAAAATGGTTTGTGGAAGCATATGCTCCCAAGGGCCGGAGCATATGAGTCTCTAGACTCATCTATCTCATCAGGCGTCACAAAAATATAGTCATCGGTTTCTAGAAATTGGTTGAAAAGCAATGAAATCTCTCTACAATGGTTTTCTGCGTAGAAATATAATATTTATTAAAAAAAAATTATTGCCTACATTAGGGATACTGTATTATATTTTTCGTGGAGGAGAAAAAACAAATCAAGCAATTGTTAAATCCTATTGTCAATAATATTACAAAATGTCTGATTAAAATACTTTCAATTGAAAACTTGTATCCTTAAGCTTATAAACATAATTTGATGCAAAATATTTTTCTTCCTTTAGCTTGTGCAATTGTCTGGTAATCAAATTCTCTTTGTATTGCCCATTCAAAGTTTATTTGTTAAAATTTGCTTAAATTATGCTAATTTTTCTTTTTATTGACTTAAGCCATATACGATAATTGTATACAGCTAGGAAAAAAGGAAAAAAAAAAGAAATTTGCATATTTTTAGGGATTTTTTTTTAAATAACCAAACAAATGAGCTCAATTATATGTTAAAAAGAAAAATAAAATTATTTTCGAAAATCTTTAACGAAATTATGTTAATATTTTGGACAGAAGGTTTGGCAAGATAACAGAAATAGAAAAAAGTAAAGCATAATTTAAGGCGTTTCTGGGATATAAATAAGGGGTTATTGAAATAAAATAAATTACAAAAGAAAATAGTGTTATTGTAAGCAGGCGTTAGCCTTTTAGAAATATTCATACTAAAAAATTCAAGCATATTTTGAGGCATATTAGTGAATTTGTATTGTTGTTATCATCACAATATTATGGCATAATGTAATGTTCGTATTTTCCAATCGTTTTTCTTACAATTCTAGTATCAAATTACAATTTAAGTTCATTGTTCTTTGGTTTCAATATTTTTTACATATTAGCATACTTTAAGGCGTATTTATATAGCAAGCAATGTATGTATAATCTTTTATTACCTTTTAAGCTGATAAACTAAAGCATATTTCCAGGAGTATGCATAGGTTAATGTAATTCCTGTAAAAATAAAAAATTTATAAAAATTAATTAAGAAAACCATAGTATCGATAAATATGTATTAAAAACTCTTCATAAGGTTAATAATGAAGCATAGTTTAAGGTTTGGTTTTTAGTAACTGTTTTAAAACTATTACATTGTGCAAAAAGTTTTTTCTCCTGTCGAAACAAGGACAGATAGAAAAATGGGATTTTCCTTCATTTACAGCATACTTTTAGGTATCGTTACCTAAGTTTTAATATGTTTTATTATGGAATATTTCATACAGCAAATAATTCATCATAGCTTTAGAATTTTTTCTGTTTTATTAAAAAAGAAAAGAAAAATTTCATATAAAAGATGTTGCATACTTTTGGGTATTAGAATAAAAATGAAGCAAAATGTTTATCTAATGATAAAAAATTATAAAATCGTTTGTATGGCTTATTATAAAGCATAGTTTAAGGATTAGTGAAGTAATTATTTGAGGAAAATTAGGCATAAAACATGAAAAACTTGAAAGAATGAGATTGAGGCAGAAAAACGATTATTTCCTGTGGACTCAACTGTTTGCTTTTATCTAGGAATGATAAGCCAATCAAAAAAGGGATTATGATGAGAAATAAAGAAAAGTTTTCTCAAATTTTATTTATCCCAAACCTAAAATTATGCTTTAAATTTTAAAATTAAGTTTTAACCATTTTAAGGTAAATTGTGTTTAATTTCGAATAAAAAGATTTTACTGCTCCTAAAAGTATGCTGCAATTTTTTGTGAATTTAAAATTGAAAGTAAAACTTGAATCTCTTTTTTATTACAAAGTTTATTAAAAACAATTCTTTTAAAACATTTTTTGCTTTTATAATTATTTCCATTATATTTCCTTTTTCGTTGACCACATAAAAATCTCAGAAAATATTTACTTTTCTTCCGTTTTTCCACTCATTTTCTTGCTGATTGTCCTGATGTGTTTAAACCGCAATGTCACGCAAAAAGGAATTAAAATTAATTTGTGGTCTAATGTCCATTTCTTATGCTCTCTAACTCTCTTCCATTACTTTTCATTTCCTTTCTCGGTTATAGTATGTTGGCGAAAATAAACCCTCAGCAAACTTTTAAGCGCTAAACAAAATGCTTTTTGTTCGGGCTAAACAATGGCGCAATTAAAGCGGATTTTTGTTTGAGGTTTATTTGTGGAAAAGACAAAAAAAATAAAAGAACTGAAAGAGATTTTTATTGATAAATGAAGAGAAATGTGGTCATCAAAAATATTTTCAGTTTTTTTTTTTTTTTACTTTAATTACACAGGAAGTAAAAGGTTTTCATTTACATTATAAAAAAAAATTAAATACCGCTTAAATCATGAGCAAACATTTGCCTTTTTTTCATTTGCTTTAAATGCTTAGCCTTAAATTCTTCCGTTTGGTCCCATAATTTCGTCATGGTTAATGGTTATTGTTTTTATTCCCTTTTTTTCTTTTATTTTTTTTTTGGGTGTTAATTTTTATTTTCATGATTTCACGATATCTTTGCAAATAAAGCCTTAAAAATAAAAGAATTTTCGGGGGGCAAGGTAGCATATGTATGGCAGCCAACTAATGAGGTCAATGATGACTGACGATTATGATGATAATGATGGGTTGTGGTGTTAATAATTCTGATATTTCTGTTAAATTTTCTCTTGCATGTTTATTGTTATTTTTACGCCCGAAAACAACAGCATAAAATTATTTTATTTTCCTCTTTTATTACATCCACAATACATAATAAGAATAATAATTATTAATGTTTTTATTATTGCATAAATGATAACAAAGCCATGATTTTTGATACTTTTGATATGGAAAATAGAATTGCAAAACAAAACAAAACAAAACAATACAAAAAAAAAAAAAAAATAAACCCATTTTCATCAAAAGAATGGAATTAATTACCCGGAAACTTTTATTTTTTATTGTTGTTTTGAGCTTAGTTTTGTAATGCTGTAAACGTGCTTACAAAAAATTTCTAAAGAATACTTTAATGGAACTTACATGTAGCGAGTAGTGCTTAAAAACGAAAACGGAAAAGAAGTTAATTTGAAACTTTAAAGGAAATATAAAATAAAAATAAAAAACAGTTTTGCTTGGCATCAAATTTTTTTTAATGAAATGGTAGTCATTGCCATCACTGCACACTGGTTTCCCCCATAGGCCAAAAATCAAAAAAAGTTAGTTTTTTTTGCTAAGCTTTATTGCACTAAATTTATTGACAACACTCTTTATGAACAACAATTTTATGAATCTATCAAATTTTGTTGGTTTTTTTCGAGATTTAATATTTGCATCATTTGAAAGTGGAGGTATGTTTATATTGAATATATTGTGGTAGCATAGTCATATAAAAAAACTTAAGTTTAATTACAAAATTTTTCGTGTTATTGTGGCAGAAGTCTCCAAAAACCGAACAAATATTAAATTTTAACTTGTTTTCTACCAAATTAAATTATAAAAGTTGCAAAAATTTAAGCTCATTAAAAAATCCCTGAAGAATACTTTTTTGACCTTTTCAAAACACACGTTTCTTAAAAGCAAATTTTTCACGTAGACTTTTAGTTATTTGGCCCTCATCTGTCCACAACCTATTATACATCAAATTGTAGATTTTTTATCCCTCTTTAAATTAAATAATATTGTGGCCGCGGATTTTTGCATACTTTCGCATATGGATGTGATTTGCATAGTCATCCTACGAAAAATAATAAAAAAACGCATTTTATTTTGTACTATATCTTTTTAAGAACATGAGTACAGAAATGAATGGCATTGAAAAATGCCTCGAGAAAAAAGCAGATGAAGCTCGTTACGAATTCGGACTGTCACCATTACATGCCAACATACGATTTTTTAAGTATTTCATTCACTTATCGTATAAATTAGAGCTAAAAAAATGGAAGGCTAGTAAGAACGAAAAGTCAAACGTTTTGAAGAGAAAACAATTTATTCAACAACAATTTCGGGCCGAAATGGGACTTTTGGTAGATAGGCCAAAGGCTGGTGGTTTTGGAAATTTGAACTATGGTAACACAGAGCGGAGATTTTTTCAAAATGTCGATCTTTCATCAAAAATAACAGGAATCGATAAGGACATTTTGCAAAGATGTGCCACAATTCTCCAAGCTATAAATTCTGGATTTGAAATTGATGCCGAAAAGTTTGTAGGAATATGCTGTAGAGACAGCCAGAAAACTTGTTGAGGAGTGTCCCTGGTACTACCTCCCTCCATCGGTACACAAAATTCTAATATATGGAGCTGAGGTGCTTAAGCATGCATTAGTGCCCAGGAAGCAGCTGAAGCAAAAAATAAGGATATAAAACAGTTTAGATTGCAACATACAAGAAAAATATCGCGCACTGCTACAAATACAGACCTTTTCAATAGGCTCTTTTTAAGTTCAGATTCATGTATTTCTGGAGCCCGAAACTTGCCAACAAAGAAAACAATTAGTTTAAGTCAAGGAGTTTTAAATTTGCTTAATATTTGAATATTTACTTTATTATCTTACATTATTTAATAATAACTTTTACTGAATTTTATAACTTTGTGCAATGGAATAAAAATTTACAAAAATATTTTAAAACAAACGAATTTTCATACTTTATTTCAAAAATTCTTTAAACAAGTCTATAAGCCAATTAATCCTTCAGAGATCAAATGGCTACTTTGGCTACAGTTGTTAAAAGTTTTTCCTAAAAATTTGCATGCTTTAAGCTATTAGGACATGCTATGGGCTGACCAATTTTGAAGACCCTAGCTTTTTTGGTTTTGGAGATATTGGAGATTTTTGACCGCTTGTTCATGTAAGGGAAACCACTGTGCACTGGTTCCTATCAGTCTTATGCAAAAAAACTTACAACAGGCTTACAAACCGTTGTTAAGCAAAATTCGATAAAAGTATATGCAAAAACGATAATTAGCTTAACACACGTGTAGTAAACCATTGTTAAATCTATGAAATTTAACAATGGTTCAACCGTACTTTAAACCTACAGTAAAGTCATATGACATAATTTTATTAGAATTTTTGACATTTTGTGAAAAATATTCTAATCTTTTAAAAATAAATTAAAAAAAAATTTAAAAACACAAAAAACAATTTTCAAATATTTTCCTTTTATTTTCATGTTTTTGCTCCATATTTTTTCTAATTATTCTTTTCAAACTATTCTTTTTCACCAAAATAAAAATTTTGTTTACAAATTAGTTTAGTGATGTCTAAATTATCAAAACAAATTTTAAGAAACCGGTACTCGAATACTTTCTTTAATCAAAATATATTTTAATTACATTGGTTGTTTTATTTTATTTGTACATTGCTGTTATTAAAAAAAAACAAATAATAAATAAAAAAAACAATTAATTATTAACAATTAATAAAAACAATTAAATGTATAAAATCATAAAAAAACAATATTAGACACGAATACCAAATGAACTAATAATCGTTCATACACAACATTAAGGAAAAATTGACAGAATAAAATAATGGTATTGCCAGCATCAAATAAAAAAAAGCCTTAAAATGGATATTAGTTAAAACACTGTTTTTGCATATACTTTTTTAATAATGGATTATTAAGCTAAAAATCGTTGTTAACTAATGTTCACATCAAAGTCATAATAAGGTTTTTTTTTGCATAAGACTGTATATCTTTTACCGTAAGATAGGGGCTCTTTAAACCATCACTATAAGGTCCAATGATTCACTAGTATCTTGAGTTCAAAACCCAATTTTTAGTATTCCATTACTTTGAAATTACCTTCACCACAGTCTAGAGGCTGTCGACAAACCTTCAGAAGATTTTTTCATATGGACAGCGTCCTTTCCTCATAAATCCTGAGTATCTATCATCTTTCTGGCAATGTAATGATGGTGAGTGATACTGATGTTGATGATATGATGTTTGATCTTTACTTTGTTGCACAATAGACTGTCACATGTGACGACAGGCGTATGTTAAAGTTAACCCAGGCGAAAAACTCTGTGATGTCGTCCGCAGTTTCTTAGAAAATTTACTATCACCGTGTATTTAGTTAGCTGGCAGTAGATCCTACTAAACTCCCACCTAAGAGTGGAGCACTTTTTGTATTATTGCCCAAAATTTCGTAAGCTCTAGATTACAATATTTCGGTAATGCCGCTATACTAGACTTTACTCGTCTCAGAGGGATGGACTGGAAGTAGTTAAGAAAGGATACAGATTTCCTTTAGAAAGTAATAGGGTATTCCTAACAGTGAGCTGAGCACTCAACAAGCCTATATGATGGCTTAGGTGTATTTCATTAGGCCTGAGGCACTTGGTTAGACTACCCTCCTTCAACCTACCTACCTATTGCACTACAAAGTTAATATTTGTTTTGAACCCTGAACAAATTTATAATAAAAACAAACCAAAAGGCATTAATATTGCTACAAAAATGAAAAAATCTAGATACTGGTGTTCTGCTTTTACATCGTTTAACATTAAAATTATAAACAAAAGCTATAAAAACAAAACAATGAACTTGTTTACAAATTATAGCACTGCTTAATATACCAACAAACACCGGTATAAATTTATAATAAAAACAAACCAGAAGGCAGTAATATATTGTATTTTTAAATGTTCGAATTCATTTTTTAAATAATATTTTTTCATTGTAAATGCCTAAAAAAGTTTCAAAAATATTGCCTGCTTTCAGGCTTATTTAAAACTATTTTTTTTTGGTTCATTTTCCAACTAAAATATTACCTTCTGTTGCCTATTTTACCCCATTAATACACACAAAATGTGTTTAAATATTAAATTTTTTTCATTTTTTTTATGCTGCGTTAGCAATATTTATTTCCCTCCATTTTAGTGTATTTTTTTTTTTTTTTTGGTGTTTTTTAATTGAAAAGTTTTCAATTTCACACCTGACTTAATAATTGAGACCTTCAAAACGAGTTGAAATAAATTGAAAAATATTTTATTGCCATGCAACACAAGGCGGAGGTAAAAATAACTAAAATTAAACGCATGAATTAATAAATATTTATGAACTATTTAGAGTGCCAGCTACCATTAGATGGTAATCAAAGCGGTAGGCCTCTAATGGGTAGATAAGAAAAACTAAATTCGCAAAATGTATATGTAGCATACCCAAAAGGGGCCAATAAAGAAAATTTACGGCATTTCTAGGGGGTGGTAATGAAAAACATCAAAATTTGAAAACAACAAAGCTAACTACTATAGAAACATTTTATAAAAATTTTCTAATTAGAAATTAAAAAATGTACTACTGGGGGTGTTGTGCCTGAGCAGCAATTTACTACAAGCAATTGAATAATTGAAAAGGCTACAGAGGAAGCAAAATTAATTTCTAATGAGAACGTAATGATCTTGCTTGATGGAAAGGCTTCACGTTTAAGTTCGTAGTTTGTCATGAAATGAAAGGGGCACGAAATTTTAAATGAGTTTCTAAACTGTATGTATGGCACAGTAATGTCATCGATTTGCAGTCGACAAAAGAATGATGTGTACTAACGTGAATCCATTTTCTGGTCGAACTATTCATACGTGGCATGCACTAAACACAGAAGTTTTTCCATTCTCGTACAATATGAATAGACACTACGCGCTCTCTCCCCTCTTGCACAAACTGATTTGATAGATTCAACATAATGCAGCGTATAAGTAGGGGCCATCCACTGAATAGTTGCTGCACAAAGAAAAAAATTATGGGGCTTACCCTCTTAATTTACTTCTATTAAAAAAATCTTACTGTACCTATTTATAACAATATTTTATGTTAAAGCCCCCTAAAAGAATGCTTTATTTTAATATAAATTTTACTGACATATGACCTTTTCTGTGGTGTTGAGACATCAATTGCCATTTCCTTTTATTTTCCTTTCTTAACTACTATTTGGCAATATTTTTTTCACTTTTCCTTAACAGCTTAACAGTTTGAGGGCAACTTTTCTCCACGTTTTCATAAATATTTAACGTTATAAACTCGATAAGACCGCACCTTTTGTAAGGAGAAGCCAGAGGCAGCATTTGTTAAATAACCTTGAGGCATGAAATTTACTTTATCATACAATATATTAACATTTTTTTAAAAAATAAATACGAAAGAAATAAAATACAACAAGAGGCAGACAGACAATCACAGAGAAACTTAGAGCAGAGGAAACTTCTCCAATGATTAAGGTTGACTTCCATTTGCCACAAGAATTGCTATGATGTATGTATGGAAGAGTGAGGATCTCGTTACAGTATTTTCTTTAATTTCCTTTTTAATAATTTTTCTTTCTTTTTGCCTTCTTTTTTTTGCAAATAAATATGAAGTGTTCTTGAAAAAGAAAGGAAATACTATAAGTATCATAACTCAAGAGTGTAACATCAATCACTTACAGTAGGTCTATTAAAAGAGAGAATGAAAAGAAATCCTTCAAATTAATACTGGGCGTATGTGTGTTATTAACTAAAATAGAAAATTATTTTTAATTATATTGTAAGCAAATGGTAATTATTTGTTGGTTTTACTTAATTGCTATGAATTTCCTTTCTTTTCTCACACAATCACTCTCTGTCTCTCTCTCTCTCTCTGTGCGTTTCTTCTAAAAAAAACTTTTGCTCATTATTTTTCTATATTTTCGCAATGTTTTTGTTTTCGTTTTTAAAAAAATTACTCTCTCAACTAAGATTACGTGACGGAAATATAAATAATATTTTACAACAATTAATGCTAAACTTTTATTGAAGAAAATATAAAAAAATAAAAGTATACCTTAAGGGGTTTAAGTGTAATAATTCTAAATAACGTCTTCCTTAATAAAACGGATTTCCACATTTTTATTAATTAAGGAAACGATAAATAATTTGTATAAACACCAAAACAAAAACGGAAGCATATTTTTAGGCTTTCGAAAAAAAAAATTGCAAATTCAATGAAGTATTTATTTGGGAGGTTATGAATTGACAAAAATCGGTCCTTAAATACTACAATCTTATGGGATTACCCCCGTATATGTGATAATTCTCTAAAAGATGCGACGTTTACGAGAATGCACGTGGACAATCCCTAGCTTAATAGCATGATTATGACGACCACGACTAACACCTAATGATCAAAACCGGGTCACGGTTGGATTTGGACTTTTTTTTAAGAAGTTTTAACTACTTTTACGCGTTCTTAGGTTGTTAAAAAATTCATATTCGTAAATGGTAAGCCTTTCACTAATTAAATGATGCTTCAGAATAAAGATATTTAACAGCTATCGGCCTCAGAAGCTCAGCTCAGGCTGTTCTTAATAGATTCGGATGGCAATGTTTTATTCCATTCCCACCATAAAAGTTAAAGATTTGCTAACGTTTATCAGGTTGTAGAGCTGTCAAACAAATAATAGATAGACTTTATGACCTTAATAGATCCCCAATGTCGCGGTGCCCAATAGAAATTATCACCATTTATTTCCTGACGACCCATGACTCATACCCTTAAAACAGAAATGAAATTCCTTGTGAAAAGCTTGAAAATAACTTCGTACACAGATAACTAAAAGTATAAACAAATTATAGTAAAATAATCGTTTTATTATCGATTAATTTCTATCCAATGACAAGCCAGCAAAAAACGAAAATAAATAAAATGAATCCATCCTAAAAATATACTACAAATAATTGAGGTTAAATTCAAACGCACACACACAACGTTAAAGAAAATAAAACGAAAAAAATTTCAAATTAAATACAGTACATAAACAACAACAAAAACAACAATAACAATGATATTTGTATACCTCTATGAGTATAAATATTATTGCTGTGTTTTATTGTATATGTATTTATTTAAAAATATTTGTGTTGTTATTTTTATTAAACTCAATAGTTTTTTTTTATTCTATCCACTGCTCATATAGCATAGAATAATAATCTTTATTTAATTTTTATTTCTGTTTGTTGTTGTTCGTGTTTTTTCTCCTTTTTTTTTTGTGACGTGGGAAATATTAAAAGTGTTTTCCATTTTCGCCTATAAAAATATAACTGAAATGGCTGCAAATAAGCCATTATGTTTGCCAATACGTGAGACCATTAAATAGCCATTTTATTGTTGTTATTGTTAGTTTACTCTGAGAACGTGAGAGAGAGCATGAAGTACTTAATAAAAAAACAAAGAAAATTAAAATTTATAAACAGGTTGCCATGGAATTTTAATTATTTTTTGGAATTGTTTGCTTTGATAAAGGGCGAATGTTTTAATTTAATTAAAGGTTTCCAATAATTTTATTAAACGAATTTAAATAAATATGTAACATACTTTAAGGCATTAAAATAAAAATAAAATATATTTAAGGCATATTTTATGTGGTTCGTTTGAAAAATAGTGAATGATAGTGGTAGTGAACCAATTTTAAAAATATGTAACATACGTTAAGGCAAGAAAAGATTTTAATTTTAAAGCATAATTTTGACAAATATTGATCAAGAGTGGTAGTGAGTCATTTTATAGTTCTTTTTCAAAATATTCCTTTCAAAACCTACAAAATTTAACAGCTTTGACACTATAATGTACGTTTATCTCTGCATTTCTATTCAGAAATATGTTTTCTTTTTGTTGTTTTTCTTTTTTCCTATAAAAACAATATTTCATGGCCTTTAAATTGAATTAAATGTTAACAAATTAATTAATAAAAAAAAGTTTTTCACCAAAACAAACAAAATATTTTAGGCACCGCAAATAGTTTAGCCTAAAAGCAGACTATGAAAGGCTTTCAAAAAACATAAAATTTAAATATTTTTAACAAGCAGGCATTATGTTTTAATTAGCAAACATGAAATTTTATAGAGAATTAATTTGTGTTTTTAAACATAAGCCTAAAAGTAGGCCATTAAAAACATGCATTAAAACAAAAAGCCTATAAATATGTGAGAAAAAAGAAAAGTGCAAAATTATTTGAAATTTAAAGGCCTTATAACTTATAAATAATTTAACTAAGGCGTAGTTCTTAAATTACCCGTCCCCCTCCCCCTTTTTTTATAACACATCTTAATTTATGCGAATATTATTCAAGACTTTAGTTCCTTATTTAATACGTAAACTTTTTACAACTTTTTCCAGACTTCGTTTCTTTAAAAAATTTCTTGTTTACTCGAATAGCTTGCTTAGCTTTACCAAATTTTTATGTAAATGACCTACTATGCTATGCACTGCTTTAATAAATATTTCGTGTTGCAAACACATTCCTGTCAACCGGATTTTCGAGTGTTTTTCTTTTGCCAAATATTTCTTCTGTTCCCTTTTTTCTTGACATTTCAATTGTTGGTAAATATGCATGAGAAAGTTTCTATGCAAAACGCATGCAGGCATAAATTATGCATGACCTAAAATGTGTATGCAAAAGGCACGGCACTTATGCAAAGGAGGAGCTTTTTAAGCATTCAAAACTAAACTGGAATATGCGTTTTTAAGCATGTAAATATTTGAGCATTTAAAAACGAATTACCAAAGGATAAGTGAGATTTTTTTGTCGTGCCAACTCTACAACTAAATGGTTTTTTTTATTAACATTTTTATTGGATTTGTTTATTTACATTAACCTCCTTAAAGCATGCTACATAATTCATGAGATTTGTAATCCTAATTTATATGCTTTAAAATTTTTAATTTTTATTAATGAAAATTTAAAAAATGTAATGAAACCCCTGAAGTATGTTATACAACTTATAAAATTTTGTGTATGCAGGAAAAGGGAATTCAAAACTATACACGCCGCATGGTAGGCGATAATTTAAATAAAACCATGCGTATTAAGAATCCGAACAGGTAGCTGTTAATCGACCTAAATGAACACAGAAATATATGGAACGAATTATTTTCGGGCTAATAAAAGCATTTGTGAGACTGTTTGGTTCATAAATGGAGATCCTCAGGTACTCTGAAGTACTATCTAAAGTAGGAAGTTCTTCGCATGAATTCTAAACTGATATTGGGTCATAGACGGGTAGGCCTACCTACCCTCGATTGAATTCAATAGGTCCGAGGATCTCCAGGTGTTCTTATATTTGCCGCAATGGTTATACATGCCCTCCAACGTATCTTCCTATCAAGAAATTTTCTCTTTTTGATTAAGTTTCCTTTTTATATTCTTGTAATCCACAGCCAATTTCTTTTGATGTTAAAATACTTCCCACGATGATAATGTGAGGCAAATAATGAAGTTTAGCCAGGTAATAGGAATTGATGTTGAAAAAAGGAAAATTCAATTTTCTTTCACTCTCTCTCTCTCTCTCTCTCTTCCGCTCAATTCCTATCGAAATTTTAATATGAAAAAAATAGAATGCAAGTGACGTTAAAAAATTGCTTTTGAAATCCGAGTAGCAGAATCGCATCAGCTGCAAAATAAACACACGTTATTCACGTTTTATTTTCCATTTTTTTCTGATGCAATTTTTCAATTACTAACACAATTCCAGTTTTTTATTCCTTTTTTCCTGTTTGTCAAATACCATAAAAGCTTTTAAATGAAATGCTTTTAACAAATACGCTACGTCGTAGAGTTATGACAGAACCTTTAACGTTATGTAGAGAAGCTATCGTTTCTATTCTAATATTCAATGGCCGGCTATTAACGTTATTGCTTACAAAGCCAATGCCGAGCATCCATCACTGGCATGTTTGCTAAGCGAAATGAAAAGCGAGGTTTGCACGTAAAATGTTAAAAAAAAAACTCAAACTATTCTCTTCTTTTTTTTAAATGAAGAAGAAAAGTCAAATATGTACGACGGTTATGTGTAAGATTATTAAAATTTTAAAGAGTTATTTAAGGGAGAAGCCAAAAGGCAAAAAGGATAACAAATTTAGTGGAAATTAAAATCACCAAAAGCTTTCAGAACAGTAACAGTTTATGTCTCTTGTATGACCTTAATCTGTGAGATTTTTACACTCTGTATTGAACAGATCCGAAAAACGTGAGGTATTCTAGTTCAGAGAAAAACTACTTACTTAATTGAATCAACCTTAAAATCGAATTACCAGAGGATAAGTGAGATTTTTTTGTGTCGTGCCTACTCTATAGCTAAATGGTTTTTTATTAACATTTTTATTGGATTTACATTAACCTCCTTAAAGCATGCTACAAAATTAGTGAACATTTGTAATTCTACTCTATATGCTTTAAAATTTTTAATTTTTTTTAATGAAATTTAAACAATTTAATGAAACCCCTGAAGTATGCTATAAAACTTATAAAATTTTATGTGTGCTGCAAAAGGGAATTCAAAACTATCCACGCCGCACAGTATAGTTCCTTAATTAACACAGGCATCTCTGCCTGAACTTCTTACTCTCGAAATCTCATTCCTTTGAAATTAATTCATATTCCTTCCTTTTATTAATTTTCTCTCCCTCTCTCTCTCCCTCTCTCTCTCCCTCTCTTTCTCTGTCTGCTTTTGTGTTATTAACTGTTTAATCAATTCTTTTTTTTTCGTATCTTTTTCAATGTAAACGCCATAGAACAATATTTTTTTTTAGTGAAACAAAAACAGATTGTGAGAGAGAGAGAGAGAAACAAAATCTGTCATATTTTTTTTTATCGTTCTTTTTATTGTCAAAACATAAATTTCTTCTCATAAATATGACAGTTTTTGTTGTTGTTTGTTTTATTATTTCTATTTTGTTTTGCCGTAGTTAAGCAAGCAGAAGAAATTGTATTCCTTTCTATGGAAATTGTTCATTTCGGAACAGTCGTTGACTGTTTTTGTTCTAAGGAAGACAAGTAACATGAGAGAAAACAAAAAACAAAATTTCATTAAAAAAATGCCTCAAGAAGCAGAAGAAGAAAGAAGGAATGAAAATAAATATGAAATAAACAATAAAAATAGCAATAACCTGAGGCAAAATAATTTCTACTTTTTAACATAAGTTTTTTTCTTTTATTAAAAAAAAAAACACTCAAAAGGATTTCTCGTTTAAGAAAAATAGGAAACAATACAAAATAGAAAATTATAAAAAGTGAAATATATCGGGTTATCCATTTAGGGACTTCAATGGCACCAGCCTGGTAAAGCTATCGGCTGTTTAATATCTTTCACCGAAAGTGTAATTTACTGAGAGAGGAAGGTTTGCTATTTACGAATATGAATCGTTTAACAATCAAATAAAACTTCTTACAACAGCGGTGATTCAAACAATAAAGGGTGATTATGATCATCACAAAGAAACTAATAAGCAACGAACTTACTTAGCTTACTTAATTGTTCATTATAACACTTAGTCAGAATTACAACTTAGCTTCTCACAGCAACCATGCTAGGTGTGTTAATTTTATCCATGAATGGCGGGCCTTACAGTTTAAAATCGACTCCGAATGACAGGTTTTTTAGGAAACTTTTCGTGGTAACCTTGTTTACGTTCATAGTTTTTTGCAGAAGACTGCTGAGAAAGAAATAAAGGGTGATTTTTTTAGCTATTATCTTTTTGGCAACACTGGTTTAAACAGCTCACGCACGTTTCGTGTTTTGTTTCACTGTCAAACATCTTCAGTTTGGTCTATAATTTAACCATGAATCGTCTTACAAACGAACAACGCTTGCAAATCATTGAATTTGGCATCATTGGACCGTACTTCTTCAAAGATGCTATGAATCGTAACGTAACTGTGAATGGTGAGCGCTACCGTGAGATGATATCCAACTTTTTTTTTGCCCAAAATGCAAGAGCTTGACTTGCATGACATGTGATTTCAACAAGACGGTGCCACATACCACACAGCACGCGTAACAATGGACTGATTGAGAGGCGAGTTCGGTGAACATTTTATTTCACGTTCGGGACCGGTCAATTGGCCGCCTAGATCGTGCGATTTAACGCCTTTAGACTATTTTTTGTGGGGCTATGTTAAAGCTCATGTCTATACAGACAAGCCCGCTTCAATTGATGCATTGGAAGACAACATTGAAGCATTTATTCGTGAGATACCGGCCGAAATGTTGGAAAGAGTATGCCAAAATTGGACTAAGCGGATGGACCATTTGAGGCGCAGTCGCGGTCAACATTTGCATGAAATAATCTTCAAACATTAAATTATATGGACCGTACTAACGATTCAAATAAAGATTTCATGCATTTTTCTGAATTTTATGTGTTTTTTTTTTGAAAAATTTTCCTAAAGCTCTTAAAAAATCACCCCTTATTTCGTTTTGTTCGACATGCCAGGGCTTGGGTTTTGAATCACAGTCTCACGTCTAATAAGCCAATGCACTACCTACTATTCAACGGCGACTACGTTATGCAAGGAATTGATGATATTGGCAAGAAATTTAAAGAGATTGGAAGCGCAACGTTCGCACTATCGAAAATATGCCTGTTGCTACAGAAAGTGTGCTGGATAATACGAATTTATGGATTCCACAGCGTTCTAAGCCTTGGAGTCTACCATACGGTACGTTAAGGCACATCATGTATTCAGGTCTGCACATGCATTCATATAAAGCCGCATTCCATTGGCATTTGCAATTCTATCCATAGAAAGTACAACTCAATCAACAATTACAACCTGCAAACCATTCACAACACGGTTGATATACTCATTGGAAGCTAGGTTTTCAATGCTGATTATCCCAAGAAATTTTTCTTAAGCAATGAAGTAAAATTATCGTGCATGGGTCTCAGATAACTTATAAATGATTGTGGTAAAAACATTGCATCTGGAAAAAGTGAGATCTGGAGGCTGTAATAAGGCCGTGGTTTTTCGCAAAATTATTTTTAAAACAATCGTTGCCATCAATTCAAAACGTTATGGTTATAACAGACTTGTTTTTGGTCAGAAAGAAGATTATGAAGTACTTTCAGTAGAACGCTATAGTGAACCACACAACACGATCGACTGTATTAGAACACGATAAAGATATTGGAATAAGAATTTTTCCACAAGAATAAAATTATGCACGTCGAAAACAACGAATATTAATACGAATCTTAACATTGTTTACTCAACAATAATAAAAATAATACATAGTAATTAAGCATGTGTTCATGTTCACATTGGAGGTACGAATATAAAAACGAAGTTTAACATTGATATCTCATTTCGTCTTACGATGTTTATATTGTGAGGTTTTCAATGCAAAGCAGAGTATTATCGCATACACAAGTAAACATCTGTTTAAGTGTGCGTAAATGTTGGTTATACGGCTCACCCATTTGAATGTTCTCTTATGCAGTCAGTATTTCTCGAAGAACAACTTCGTTTTAAGAATCATTATAATAAATGTTCGTATCTATCTATACCCATATGCATATGTATGGCTTTTACATGCTTTCCCTATTTCTCTAATAACACTATGCGACAAAATAAAAAAATTAAATACACCCGGCTAATGACATAGTGTAGATTGTGAGTTTTGTTGAGTAGATCTCAAAAATATTTTTTTATATTTCTCGAACCCTCCAAACTCTTTTTATTTGACAAAAACTGATTTTTTTGACTTTACGCACAAATTTCTGGATTACTCAAACATTTCTGACTCGATTTTCAAAATTTAAATCTTGTTGGAAAGAGGAGAGATGAAGCTTTAAAACGGTATACATATATCTATTATTCGACTTAATATGCTATGAGATTTGATGAGATAAACTTGGAAAATTCGAATTTTTTTCATATTTTTTCAAGTTTGTCCATTCATAGTAGCAAACTTTAATAACAAAATATAGGATAAGTGATAATATTCTTAAAGTCTGTTTTATTGTGAAGAAATTGAGTCATTACTTGATAAAAGTGGATAAAAATTACCGTAGTTATTATTTAAATAGTATAACAGTCGTGTTATATTTTTTATATATGTCATCTCATCAAATGAACTTTTAGCTCAAAAATTTTCAGAATTTTTTAGAATTCTTGGAGAATGCAAATATTTTTCATATTTTTTCAAGTTTGTCATATATACATATATGTATACCGTTTTAAAGGTCCATCTCTCCCCTTTCTAACAAGGTTTAAATTTTGGAAATCGGGTCAGAAATGTTTGAGTAATACAGAAATTTGTGCGCAAAGTCTAAAAAAACAGTTTTTATCAAATAAAAAAAGTTTGGAGGGTTCGAGAAATATAAAAAAAATATTTTTGAGATCTACTCAACAAAACTCACAATCTACACTATGTCATGAGCCGGGTGTATTTAATTTTTTTTTATTTTGTCGCATAGTGTAATTACTCCATTTGAATTCGAATTATAGTTAGTAAATGTTCATATTCCGATAGTTAATTTTAATTAATGATTACAAATACAAAGCTTAACATTGATTTCTCATTTTGCATGAGACATGATTACATTGCCTTACAATGTTATAGGAGAATAGTAATACTTAATGCAGATGTGTTTACATTTACAATGTGAGCACAAATATGAGAGCTTAACATTGATTTCCTATTGCATTTGACGCATAAAGAGTTATCATGTTTGTAGTTAACATCTGTAGTAAATGTTTGTGTGTGCTTATGAGTAATTTTAAATAACAAGCTGTTTACATTACAATATCATGGGTATACTCTCTAGTACTCGATAGTGTGCCAGTGTTTATGTCTAGATTGGCAATACGAGTACGCTTAACATTTATTTCTTATTACACTGAAATGTTTATATGTATTGTGATATTTTTAATATCAAGTTGAGTTACTTATATTGTGTAGCACACAATTGTTATGTAATAACACGCATAAGATGTTAATGTTCGTGTGTTTATGAATAACTTAATAGCGAGCATAAACACGATGCTTAATATTAATTTATCAGGTCTCATTGATATGTTTCTGTTATGATATTAACAGAGACTAATAAAAGGGACAGCATACGTGCATATGTTTATGTTTATATTACAATTACATTTCGTACGAATACAAAATTTAACATTGGATTTCTCATTACATAGAGCTGTTTGGTAACCAGTTACTTGAGTATTTATAAGAATTTTTATGAGTTAAAACATAATTTTATACACACGCATATGCTAGTTCTGTTCATGCACAATAACATGTATTTCTTGCATGCCATAACGATTAGAAACACGAAGGTTAACACATTGCATTTCTCATCATTTTATTTTATTAATAATCCTAATATATATTATAAATCTTTCTGTAAGTCTGTTTTTTTGTTTGTTTGTTTGTTTGTTTGTTGGTTTGTTTGTTAGCCAATCACGCCTGAACGCTTGGACCAATTTTCTTGAAATTTGGGATATAGATCGAGCCATTGCCGGTGCAGGTTATAGGCTATAAATCTTTTCAAAATTTTGACCAAAAGGGGGAAAAAATGGGACAAAGAGAGAAAAAATGGGCAAAAATTAGTACTTTTATGCATAAAATCTGTATTTTATCTGTTTTATAGGTAATTTTTTACGATTTAGCTTGGTTAAGTTTCCCAAATAGCTATTGGAGGTGTTCCGTTTCAAAAGTTGAACCAAAAGGGGTCCAAAAAGGGGGAAAGGGGCCAAAAACGGGCAAATTGAGTGTATAGCCAATCACGCCTGAACGCCTGGACCGATTTTCTTGAAATTTGGGATATTGATCGAAATTTTGTCGGTGCAGGTTATAGGCAATAAATATTTTCAAAATTTTGACCCAAAGGGGGTAAAAATGGGTCAAAGGGGAGAAAAAATGGGCAAAAATTAGTACTTTATGCATAAATGCTGTATTTTATCTGTTTTAAAAGTATTTTTTTACGATTTAGCTTGGTTAAGTTTCCCAAATAGCTATTGGAGGTGTTCCGTTTCAAAAGTTGAACCAAAAGGGGTCCAAAAATGGGGAAAGGGGCGAAAAACGGGCAAATTGAGTGCATTTATATTTAGGACTTAGAGTATTCAAAAAACTGGGTTGTTTGTTAAACCGGTTTCCGAATAATTTGAAAAATTGCATTTTTTAAGAAACCGATTTCAAAACCCGTTTCGAAACCGATAAACCGGTTTTTTATTTATTGTTATTTTTAATGCAAAAATGACCCAATAATAATCTGCTAGTATGAATATAAAACACGAAGCTTAATGTGATTTTTTTCATAACGAACAACATACACAAAATATCTGTTTGTTTGTGTATGTGTACATATAAATATTCATGAGGGTATGCATAATTTTATACAATAACTCATTTGCAATTCACTTTTTTGTATACTCTCTCTCTCTCTCTCTCTCCCTCTATTCTCTCACTAAAAATGTCATTAATAGTGGTAAACAATAACACAGCCATTGCCATATTAATATATTTAAGCAGTTATCTTGAAAACAACAATAACAAATCACGCACAGAGTCTCCGTAAAACATAACAACAAAAACAAACACATTTATATAAGAGCGTATAATGCATACATAAGTACTTATTCAGCGTTAAATAAGAGTATCATATAATGCACCCCTGTTCGTTTTATGAAAGCATACTCTTCAATGGTTGGTTTTTATTAAAGAATTTCTCCATGAATAAGCACAGAATATTTTTTTTTCCCTGTTCAACACATACTGTAATAAAATTTTATATGATCACACTAATGCAATTGGCGTCTCATATATGTAGAAAATGCATACAGTCTGGTTTACATACTTAAGTACTGGTGGTAAAAAAAAAAATATATGCATGACCTTGCATTTTTTATAATGCTTTGTCACTTTCTTTCTTTTTTTATTTGAAATAATAATTCCCATATAATTGCTGGCAATTTAAAACAAGTGTTTAAGTTCCCCTGTAATAGTATTCTATCGGGTCCGCCATCTAACGTTTTTTTTTTTTAACTAGTGCTTATTTCGTGAATGGTAACACTTAGCTCATGTCTGATTTGACAGATAATTAGTTTTATCCTTCCTAAGCTAAGTGGGCCTGCGATTGACTTACAGAAGATGCCGATTTTGGCAAAAAAAAAATCATCTTTTCAGATGAAGTTCATTTTGATCTTGGCGGGTATGTAAACAAGCAAAATTGTTGCATTTGGGGCACAGAAAACCCGCACACATACATTGAAAAGCCGACGCACCAAAAACGAGTCACTGTTTGGTGCGGATTTTGATCCAGAGGCATAATTGGGCCATTTTTCTTCGAAAATGAGCAAGGAGTGGCCGTTACAGTCAATGGCGATCGTTATCGGGCCATGTTGAACGAATTTTTGTTCACAAAAATTGAAGAGGAGGATATTGGCAACATTTGGTTTCAACAGGACGGCGCTTCGTGTCACACAGCCGAAGCTCCACTTGATGTTTTGCGCCCTGTTTTTAAAGATCGCATTATCAGCCGCAGAGCTGATGTCGTTTGGCCACCTCGGAGCTGCGATTTGACACCGTTGGACTATTATTTGTGGGGTGCCATCAAAGATAAGCGTTACGCCGACAAGCCAGAGACAATTGACGCTTTAAAGGACAATATTCGTGAAGCCATTGGTGAAATACAGCTGCACACAATCGATAATGTGCTTAAAAATTGGACCAATCGTGTAGGCTACTGCATAGCCAGCCGAGGCAGCCATTTGAATGAAATTATTTTCCATTATTAACCGGAAGGATTGTACTTTCAAATAAAAAAAGAAATTTGAGAAAATATTCAGTAGTTTTTTTTCTTTAAAGCATTTTCAAAAAAAAAAAAAGTTATTTGGCGGACCCTATATTAATTCTACAAATTATTTATTTATAATTAATTTTTTTGCAACTGCTTCTCCTTACAATTTTCTTTTTCTTCTCATAGTTAACATAGAACAGAAATTTCTTCTAAAAAATTATCCTTACAGAGAGAAAACAACAGTAATTTTTTAAAAGAAAAAAACGATGTAGGAAAATAGCCCCCAATATCAGTAGATCAAATAACCTTAGAACTTTGTCAAACACGGAGAGAAAAGGCCACCGAACTAGCGTCCCATATAGCGATATGGATTGGACTACCATGTCTTCGGACTGCATGTTTCATTATGTCTGTGTCTCCACAGTAATGAGTACGTTTATACTTCATAGAGCATTATTGCCATCAACTAAGTACTCCCGCTTCAATGTAAGTTCAAACGGGAGCCAATTAAGTACTGGAAATAATGCCTTTTTTGGTTTGGGACAGAATGCAATAGAGATTAAGGCAGCTGCCTCCTAAGCCCTTAATTAAGAAATATCTTCTACAGGGTTAGCCATTTTTCATTTTTAAATGTAGTGTTTAATAAAACACCTAAGAAGCTATGATTTGGATGGAGTTTTTGCTTTAATACTTGCGACTTTTCCTGTCATTCTGTGTCAATAGCCGTCTGTGGAATGCTTCAAGCAGCCGTTGATTTTGAGTTAAAATTCAGACGCATTTTTGTACTTTTCCGCCAGTTTGAGGGCTAAACTTCATGAATGATGATTTTCAGCTTTAGTTTCTATTTTTTTTTTTTTTCATATTTTAATTCCTAATTAAATATTGCTTTTCTTTCATAGGTAAGTGGCTTTATTCACCTGATATTGGTCTTATTAAATCATTACAAAGTTATATTTTTTTTTCACAACTACTTTTTCCTTATTTTCCTAACAAAAATCTATTTTATTTTAAAATTTTTTACTACAACTTTCATTCTATAGTTTTATTTAAACGCAATAAATATTTTTAAAACTTTATTTCAAATAAAAAAATCTCTTTTCTATGATTTCTCTTTATTTTTCCTTCTTCTCCAATAAAAATCATTTTTCCATTCTGATAAAAAAAAAAATTCAAGAAAGGCACACAAAAATGAGTATATTCTGTCTATAATTTGACTCTTGAAAATAATAAATAAAGTGAGCAGAGAGAGAAGAGAGGAGGAAAGTTGGCAGCGGAAAAGAAATCAAATTTCAAAGAATTGAAATGCACGTAGCAATAGACAAGACTGTAACTGTATGTGCCTTCATTATACGATGAAAGAGATAAAAGCGAAATGAAGGCATGACTGATGCATGAACTAAAGCAATCAGGCATGAACTAAACTGCATTAACAAAAAAAAAAAAAAAAACCAACAAAGGAATGAAAAGGATTGAATAAAACACGTACTCCACCAGTGATTTTAAATAACACATGCATACACATGCACTCCTAGTGGTTAACAGAAAAGAAACAAAAAAAATATATAAAAAATGCATTGAGAATACATACGCTCACATTTAAATTGACTCTTTAATGACAACAATTGGAAATGTTTGAACTTAAAGCAAAAACAACAACAACAAACACGCCATTTAAAATAAACCATAACAGTTCATTTATGTAAGCTTATGTGAGTACAAGAGAGCGAATGCCTTTGGGTATACATATATAAATAAAAGAGGTAGAGAGAGCATTTTCTTTGATTATCGATAAACAGAAAATTTATGTAAATTGCACATGCAGGAGTTTATTAAAAATCAACAACAAAAACAATAACAAGAAAGAAAAAAAAAAATAACTGTGTTATGCAAATTTAATACAGAGTTAGTATGAAAGAGAGAAAAAGAGAGAGCGAAAGAATCAGAGTTGGAAAATTGCGTTTAATAAGAAAGTGTAGGTTTCAAAATTTTATTTTAGCATGGCAATCCCTAAAACTGCGTTTAACAAGAGAAAGTAACTTTCAAAATATAATTTTGGAAAGAAAATCCTTTTCACAGGACTTTTCGAATGAAAAAAGGTACTTATAAAAAGGTACTGACATCGATAATTGTGTATTGAGACTGAACCAGGACCTTGACAATATATTTAAATGGGCTACTGAAAATGGTGTTTGCTTAAACGCTAATAAATCAAAGGCTATCATAATTGGGAAAATTGGCCTTCTGCCGAACTTACTGCCACCATTAGTCGTTGGGGACTCGCCCATAGAAATAGTACAATGTGCCAAGAACTTGGGTATTACTTTTAATAGTCAACTCTCCTGGACTAACCATGTTAATATAATTTGTTGGAAAACGTACGCTATGCTGAGGAACCTCTGCGTGTCTCAGTCCTTTACACCTTTCAATATACGTATGCTCTTGGCGAAGACATACCTAATTCCAACTCTCTTGTATGGATGTGAGCTTTTTGCGGGCTTGGACTCTGTTAGCAGGAATAAACTTAACGTACCTTATAACAACATAGCAAGATATATTTTTGGACGCAGTAGATATAGTAGTATCTCGCATTTTTCTTATAGAATCTATAATATGACACTGGAAAGCTTTTTAAAATGTCGTATGTTAATTTTCTTACACAAGATTACTTATTCAAAGGAACCAGATTATCTATTTAATAGACTACAATTCTCTAGAACTAATAGAGGCTATAGGATAAATGCCGTAAGGTACAGAAAACAGGTGTCTGAAATGCACTTTTATATTAATGCTACTCACTCATGGTATCAACTTCCGCCAGAAATTCAGTTGAAAAGCAATGTAATGCAATTTAAAAAAGCAATTTCAACACAATTTTCTTTTCTTTAGAATTCATCATTTGATTTAATCAAACCTAAGGCTAACTTAAACTTAAATCTACGAGTAACTCAAATCTAATTAATATAATTTTTGCTTTCTGGCGAAACTTACATTTTAACTAAATCATAACATTGTATAAACAGTAGTATTAAATAAGATTAAAATGCTTGTTGTACTGGAGTTAATCAATAAATAAATAAATAAATAAATAAAAATATAAGCAGAAAAAATATTCCTTACAGAGAAAAAACACTAATTTTTGAAAAGAAAAAAGCGACATTGGAAAATGAACGCCAGTATCAGTAGATCAAATGACTTTAGAACTTTGTCCAATACGGAGAGAAAAGGCCACCAAACTAGCGTCCCATATAGAATTTAGGTTTCGTCTGCCATGTCTTCGGACTGCATGTTGCATTTAGTCCATGTCCTCATAATAATAAACAATAAATAAACAAGTAAACAAAAATACAACAACAAATACTACATGAATAAATATAAACAAAATACACAAACAACAGTAATGAAACAACGATGTTTCCATTTAAAGAGATTTCGGAAAGGCGAAGTCGAAAACATTCGCCTTCAAAAACATTCATTCATGTTTACGTTGCCATATAAAAGGCAAAACAGGCAACTGAGTTAGTAAAATTTCAGTCAGTTTTGTGTGAAGACGCGGTACGTTTGAAGAGTGTAATCGTAGTTTGAAGATCTACGTTACAAAGGTGTGTCGAATACTTGTTTAGTGATTGTTATTGTTTACGCAAAGGGTGTAAACAGATCAATAACAAATAAAGGCAATTGTTGTTGTTTACATCAAGTTGTGAACAGTGGCACACAGTATTGTGCGAACAATAAAGAATTTTAATTAAAAATAAACACATATTTATTTTTATTTAATTTGCAATATACGAGCTCATATTTGAAACGTTTTTAAAAGGTAAAAATGTAACAATATACATACATAGAGTTACCTAGACTAGCAGTATTTTGAGTTCAACTAGATTGTAGACAGATTTGCCTGCTTGCTGTAGGCCAACACTCAATACGTACTAGACTAACGCGACTTGAGAAGGTACCTTAAACGAAGAAGGTACGTTTAATAAACAATTTAGTTATTTACATATCCGAGAAAGGTACCTTTACAATGACACAGCAGTCACTGTAAATTACAAAAAACTCAGCAACATTTAAAATTCATTGAGCGTTTGTTACAGTGTTCCATCTCTGGCTTAAAGATATCAATTCAATGAGAATAATAACAAGGAAATTAACAGCATGTAGCCTGAGAGATGGAAAGAGAGAGAGAGAGAGAGAAAAAAAGAAAAAAGTGATAGAAAAAAGAGATTAAAAAAAGCAGAGAGTCGTTATTTAAATGGCTTTGAGAACGGAAATGTAAACAAACAAAACCGGATATCTATTGTGATGAAACGATAAAATTTAAGTTTCTGTTTTTATTAAATTTTTATTTAATTTTGATATTTATACCTAAAAGTATGCTTTAGATTTTTGGATATAAATTGCTTTGAATAATAAAGTAATCCAAGGAGAGAAGACAAATTGATAAATAAAATTGGCAAAAAGGAAGAAATTGTTATAAAAACGTACCAACCAAAGGAGGTGTGGGGAAAAACTATTAAGGAAATTAAATTCTATTTGTCAAAAGAAAAAAAAAATAAAGAAAAAAAAAAATGGAAACAAATTTTCTTTTAAGCAAAAGCCATAAAAATCTGTAAATGTGATGCCCTTGCTAAATAGGAAAAGTTATGTTACCAGTACCAGAACATTACATTACCCTGTCCCTTAATATATAACGCATTTGGGCCTGTTTATTATACCAGCCTCAGAGACAATATAGTTGGCTTAGAAATCTGCCTCTGTAAGACAATATCATAAACTTGTCATTTATATTCATACAGTGTAAGCATCATATGTTGTTGTTGCCATATTTGTTGCCATTATTGTCAAAATGATGCTGATAATGATGATGATGCTGATGATGATGACTCCATTATCATTATTACAGCTGAGAATTATAATTTCCTTGTGTTAAGTATAATGGACAGAATATACATGATGGGGATAAACTACACCTCATCATAAGTAGACAACACATGAATATGGCACGGCAAAATAAAGGATATTAAAATTTTTTGCATGAGTAGGAGTAATTGATTGGACTATAATGGCTTATATTTGCTGCATATATTTGTTGGAATTCACAATAAGAAATGGGAGAATGG
The DNA here is from genome assembly GCA_927399465.1 of Sarcophaga caerulescens. Lineage (NCBI taxonomy): Eukaryota > Metazoa > Arthropoda > Insecta > Diptera > Sarcophagidae > Sarcophaga > Sarcophaga caerulescens. The sequence goes on from OV656868.1 coordinate 86,430,345, forward strand.
GATTCAATTTGTTTTCAAGCCCATTTTCGAAATGAAATTCTGTTCAAAGTAATGAAATGGAATACAGCTTGAAAAATGATTTCACATACGGGAAATAACACCCGAGTGCCTACAATTGGGTTAGGAACGACGAGTGGAAGAGGAAAAAATAAGATTGTATCGTATTCTGATGATTACATTACGTAAGCCCCATGAGAGACTGGAAACAAGCTTATATTCTGGAGGTCTAGGCTAATGGAGTATCCTTAGTCTCGTTTGATACTATATAGACAGTCTGCAACATATGAAAACCTAACCTAAACCTGTCTGTCCTAGACAGACATGACATATGATCAAATCATTCCTTTGAACTTTCAAATCCTACAAAGGTCCACGACATCAGACCAACCTATAGTATAGGAATGAGTTGATCGAGCTATACCAACGTTAACGGCCCTTAGAACTCGAACTTCTTTTGAAGTTTTGAAGTTATAGTGTGTACTGTCACACTTGAAGACTTTTAACTTTTAATCAGTTAAAGTATGGAAAGTATAGTTACGTTTTTACCTTTAAAATCGTTTAAAATATGAGCTCGTAGATTGCAAATAAAATAAAAAATAAATTTGAGTTTAGTTTTAATTAAAATTCTTTATAATTTGCACAATTCTGTGTGCCCTTGTTCTCAACTTGATGTAAACAACAACAATTGCCTTTATTTGTTATTCCTCTGTTTACACCCTTTGTATAAAAAATAACAATTGCTAGACAATTGTTCGACAGATCTTTTTAACGGAGATCTTCAAGCCACGATTACTCTCTCCAAACAAGACTGATTGAACTTCACTAACTCGCCTGCTTTGCTTTCGATTAAAACAAGTTTTGAGCAAGGAAACCTTGCCATAATTTAAAAAATTATAAACGAATTTGCATTACAAAGTAATTTCCGTAAACATTAAACTTGTTTTTCCTTGTTTCTTCCCAAAAATTTCTTTTGTTCCATTTTCGAATTTAAATTTGCAAATATGTTCTCTCTATTGTGTCTGCTTTTCGAAAATTGAATTAATTTTTGGGTGTTATTTTTTTGCAGTTTTGTTTCTGTTTCTAGATGGCCTTTTGCCAATTAAAATGGAATTTATTTGTCGTATCCACACACAGACCTTGTTGCCCATGTTTTGTTATGTAAAGTCTAGGCAAATGCCAATTTTCATTAATGGCCATTAGAATGATAGTTTTGCAAGAGAAAATGAGAGAAAAAGGCAGTCAGAGAAAGGAAGACAGAGAGGGAGATAGAAACGTAATAAATTTGTGGCTATTTTAAATGGGGTTTTCTTTCCTTGTATTTTTTCTGCTTTATTTTGGTAGGCTCTTAATTGGCATAAATTGAATTCCAATGACATTTAGGAGTTTGATTTTTCTCGATAACCAACCATAAATGGCTGTAACATAAATTTTATTACGTTTTACTTGCTTGAACAGCCCTATTCACCTGTACTTTGTTGTCATTTGTGCTATACTACTACACAAAACAATGTCAAGATAATTTATTAGCAATTCAACTGTCATTTTAATTTTTATTGTTTTATTTTTCTTGTTTTGTTGAGGTGGTCCAGAACATGCCTAAACATGTTTTGTTTTTTGCTTTTTCTGCTTTCGAAATGATAATAAATTTTGTAATTGTTAAGACAATCCAAAAATATTCTTGAGAAAGTACAAACACACACACGCACATACACGCAAATAAATAATTAAAGAGTATACGCAGTTCATATCTATTTTATGAACAACCATTTCATTCAAATTAATTGTTCGAACAACAGAACAAAAGTAATTAAATTTTAAACAAAAGACATTAAAACGATATTAATTAACATCTTAATAAAATTCAGTCATTAATAGAGACTAAAATATTGCATACTTTTAGGCATTTCAACTTAAATTTATCATTAATAGGGCATACAAAGTTGCATACTTTTAGGCACTTAAACTCTTAAGACACATATTGAATTTAATAAAATTAAGAAAACTAAACTTTAATTGTGTAGTACGACTTCGCCATAGCATAGTAAATAATGTGTTGGCTTATTAGACAGAAGTCCGAGGTTCAAACCCCAGCTCAGACAACTCGAACAAAGCGAAATATGATAAGAAATCTTAATTTCGGTGACTTACTCTCAGCAGTTTTCTGGCAAAAAAGTTTCTCAAAAATCTGTAGTTCGGAATTGTCACTTGGGTGGTCAGAGGTTAAAATTGGAGCGTACTGGTGATCGAAACTGCTAACTGATTGCATAGTCTGTCTCTCAGTTTGCAGTGGTATTGGTCCGACAGACATATACGCCTTAGAGCAAGGTTTGCTCTACTAGGGCCAGATAGAATCAGTATGTGACGGTTGGTGTTAGACCCTAAATCTTGTCTACGGTCCTTTTGCAGGAGTTACGCTCTATTTTCGCTTTCCTTGCCCTATCAATAATATTATGCTTCCATGAAAGCTTTGGACCGATAGTGATCCCCTCAGATATTTCAGCTTCTTGGATAAGGGAAGTTGAACCTCATTTAAGATCGGAAAGCTAATGTGCTACCATACATCGTCTGGTAAAAGGCATCAATTCTGTTTTTGGAGGATTGAAACTTAAACCACACGATGTGCACCAATCTGTTGTAAGCTGTAGAGCCTGGTTAGAGTAACAAAGGGCTGGTGATGGCATTGCCGTTTAGGCCATCAATATATGAAACCACATATCTATTATTCGCTTAGTATTGCCAGTGTATTATTACTTGCTTGCTTTACCATTCTGTCAGATGGTATGAATTTAAATTCACTTTAAATTTTATCATAAAAAAAAAACAAATAAATAAACCCCATCACACAATAAAACAAAAATGAAATAAATTTTATTGGAAGGCAGACCCCTGAATAAAAAATAATTTTTTTTTCTCATAAAACCACAGACATTTTCACCATTTTTGTGTGTGTTCTTCTGAGTGAAATTCGATTTTTATTTCACATTTTTTTTTGTTTGTTTCATTGTTGTTGCTGTGGCTTAAGGCACGTCTATAACGAGACTAGAAAAGGAAAAATCATATCAAATCTCTAGCAGAGCAGAAAACAAGAAATAAAACGAAAAATAAAAAGAAATAAAATATAAATAATTCATATGGTATAGATGTCACATCAAGACAAACCAAACACAAACAACAATAAACAAAAAAAAAAATGCATTATTTTGTTTTGTTTTTTTTGGTTAAAGAAAAAATCTAAAAAAAAAATATAACCGAAGCCATCACAGTTTTGTGGTCTGACCTTATTTCCCTTGATATATTTCATCTTCATCTAAAGAAATCAAATTTAAAATTCTTTGAAGCCAAGAAGGCTGTCCCCTATTCAACAACAAAAATTTCATTAAAGAGAAACAATTTTATTTGAAAGCTTTTAAACGAAAACTGAAAAAGGCATAAATGGTGGAAAAAAAATATTTGTTTCAAGAATCGCCATTAAAACCGTAGGAAAATGCGGTAAAATATGCCATAAATTTGTTTAACACGTTCACGCCGGCGCGTACCACCGGTGGCCCGCACTAGACCGCCTTATCGGGCGGGTTGTACCACCGGTGGCCCAGAATTAACTGCAATTGATCATGCTATTAGACGATACGTAATACCAAATATTTAGATCTTTAACACTTCGGCTGTCTAGAAAAATAGCCGAGAGCCACGTTCTTTTAAAAGCATTTATTTTTAATAACAATTATAATTAATAACGTCTTATAAATATAACAGCCGCCCGCAGGCGACAACCATGAATTAAAACGCCGGCGTGAACGTGTTAACCTTGTGAAATTTTGTTATTTTCAATTAACTAAAGCGTTGTATGATTAATATTAAATTGATTTGTGTTAATATTACTCATACGCCATTCAATTTTAATAATACTCCCCTTAAAATATGCTACAATTCTCATAGGAAAACAATACTTGTATTGTTTTTCTATTTGCTTAAATAAACACACACACACACATACACTGTCAAGTACACAGCATAGCACGGGATTTGCTAAATAAACATGGAGGAGCCTTTTAGAGTAGCACCAGTTATTTGTGATAAAAACAAAAACAAATACAGGAACTACTAGATAAACAAGCAGCAGCAGCCATGATAAACAAGTTCTCTCTCACTTGGTGTACCTTAACGGCGTCTCTCTTGCCCATGTAAACATATACACACACATAAACACAAAGAGTGTAAACACTTGATAAACACATTTACTTCAAAAATAAAGGTAAAATTGGTTTCTCTCGCACTGTCTCTCGCTCTCTTTCTTCGTTATTTTTATTGGAATTTTTATAAATTATGCTGTGCAAATAGCCAAATCGCTACGCTACGTATACATATAATAAATACTGTGACATAAATTGTCATTTTCTAGTTGGAAACTAGGGAAATAAAATGAATTGTGGTGTTATTTTAAGCTGTGTTAAAAGGTTTTTTATTTTTGTTCTCTTTTTTTTCCTATTTTAATAGCCAAAAAATGTTATTAAAAATATGGAATTTATTTTGTGTTTCTTTTTTATGCTCGGCTTCAATATGTAAAATATTATTTCGTTAGAGAGATTATCAAGAAAATATATCATATTTATTGTTTTATTTACGGGTAACTGCTTTCATCTGATAAATATGTATTTATTCTACAAAATGGCCTTCAAAGCAAGAGAGAGTGAGATAGAGCGAAGAGAAAAAAAAGTTTCCCCTAAACCATATAAAAAAAGGTTTTTTATGTTCTGTATTGAGTTATGCTAATGGCTAGGAAGAAAAAAAATTCTTCCAATTTATTCTGCATTTGATTTGAATTTTTATTTTTATTTTTTTGTTTTTTCTTGTGATAGTATAGGTAGAGCCAACACAACACAAATTGTATTAAAAAGGTTTTTCCCAGCCAGTTATGTGATTATTTTTATTCTTTAATGAGCATATTTTGTAAGCAAAATAACACATTCATCTTCTTTTAAAAGGCAACAGAATGAAAAAAAATGGAATAAATTTGTTGTAAAACAAAAACAAAAATTATAGCTGATCCAAAATGTTTATTTGTTATCCCATACTGGTATAGAATAACGTATTTAATCGAATCAAATTGGCCTTTCTGTTTCTTTCAAATTGCTTGCGGTGATTTTCGCAATTCTCAGCGGTCGAATAATATATTCAAGAATTAAATCCCGAAGTCTACCTACGTTGCCGAGAATGATATTTTATAGAACAATACTCTCAATACCAAGATTGTAAGGTTCACTTAGCTCGCTGACCCATTATTACTGTCATGCGGAGATGCCTTAATACTGTGACCATACTATCTATTGTACTCCACTCCAACTTTATAGGATATCTTTATGCCTTGACAAACTTCAGAATGCTGTTCGCTGGCAACAATTCCCTGCCAAGCACTTCTTATTTTGTATTTCCTCCAGGGATGCAAGGATGCTTCCAAGAATTTGCTCTGATAGTTCATTTTCATCGTCATAGAATAAACTTGTTGCGCTCAAAACAATATATTCTTAATAAATGTACTCGGAGTCTACAGTGTCCTGTCAATAGAACGGTAGCCAACCCCTCAGGTTATTCCCGGTTAGTCTGATCTCCTCTTATTGTACTTTCCCAACAAAAGTTCTATTAGTTTGTACTGGCATCGTAATATTTTTTGTTCCACTCAAGAGATGGATCCTACTCATGCCGTGTATTGCATTAAAACTAGTAAAGTAAGTAGTGGGAGAGGCGAAAATGGAAGTACTGTTAAAGACTTTAGTTTTGAATGTGTCGTAAGTGATGAAAAAAGTCTTCTATACAAAGAACGTTTCACCCACGTTCCACGTACAGTCAAGTTTAGTGCTACTGAAGAAGGAATTTTCATTGTAGTGTGTGAATTCTTCGTTTCACTGGCTACAACCAACAGATGTTTTTGTTTTTTTATTACAATCCTTAGTAAGAATTGCAGCCCAGCTTCTCATAATACCCAACATGTGTGCTAATTTTATCCATGAGTGGTGGGATAGTTTTACTATCGGAATTAGAGATTTTTGAGTAACTTTTCATGACAATTTTTATTTATTCTCAGAGTTTTTGTCATAAGACTACTGATATGGACACTAAAGACATTTGGGTTTAATACATATCACATATGCAGGTCATGCCACATTGCATATTCTGCACAACAATCTCACGTGGAGATGATATGAACTTGCTATTGATATCGTGCCTTTTGTCTCCGTTAGATTGTTTCTTGTGGAGTTTTCTAAAATTGTAACGTCAGTTTTTCATAATACGAGCATCAGTCAATCATATTTCTTACTAACAGTGTTACTCTATCCCCTTTATTGTTCCTTATTAAAATGGATAATATGACAAACAAAATAATTTCAGAATTATTCTGAATTTTTGTGATTTTATTAATTTTTTCTTTCTTTTTCTTACTTTTTTTTTCTTATTAAAATATTTCACTTTAATTTCCTTACAAATTCCTGAAACATATTTTCCTTTATTATTTCGCATTTTCCGTGATATTATTTTTTTCTAATTTTTTTTTTTTTACCTTTTTTAACAAAGTTATTTAATTTTAACGTGTGTATTTCAGTCATTTATGACACACAATTGCTTTTATGCAAACAATTTCTCATATAACGTCATACACAAACACACACACACATACTCATATGCTGCTTATAAGGCTGAGGAGCATTAGGAAACAAAAATTCATTTCCATCATATTCATGCTACAGATATAGATGGAGATGTATTAGTAGGTAAGGCAGACAGCCATATTTGAATTGTTTGGTTACAAGGTTAATATGCTTGTAGTTGTGCAAGAGCAACAACAGAAAGCAAAGCAAACAAAAAAATATATATAACCGTTATAATGATAAAGGCATATGAATTATTATGCATCACTCTCTCGCTCTCTCTCTGTCTCTCATCCACTTGCACTTGTGCTCTTGATATGTTTTTGAGTGCTGTCGCAACTCATCTCATCTCATACCATCTCATCTCGCTCGCTTATCTATTCATTTCGTTACAGTGTTAAACTGCTTCGTCAGCATTCGTTTATATGATTGCATGATTATCATTAAGTAATGATAATCATAATAATAATAATGATGAGAATGTTGTTACATGTGTGTGTACTTATACTCATGCAATGAATGAATGAATATGAATATGAATGAATGTGAGTGAATATGAATAATTTCTTGCTTTCAATGGGTTATTTGACAACGAGGCTGATGACGTTAGCGTTGATAACGACGACATAGATGATGATGATGATTTTGAGTTTTAAAAAACCAGGAGTAATAAAAAATGTCATGGATAAAATGAAGACTTCCTCTTGTTGAGTACCGAAATATACATATGTAAAGTATGCTTAAGAGATGAAATAGAAAAAATTTCTATCTCTCTCTCCCTCTCTTTTGCTCTCTTGCCTCTCTCCCTTGCAAACAGTATATGTGTTGCAGTGTGTATGTATATGTGAAAACAAAAACAACTGCCGTTAGTAATTGTATGTGTATGACAACTGTATTTGTATGTTTAAGCATATGAAAGACAAACAACTGTGTCTTAAGCAATTTCAAGTATTTTAGTTGTGTTGTCTTCTCTCTCTCCTACAACCGCTACTAAAAACAGTGCTACCAACTAAAGGAATGACAAAATTAAATCTGTGTGTGTATGTGTATGTGTTTGTGTGTAAATTTGAAAAGCAAATAATGTGCCGGGTAGTAAAAACATTTCGAATTTAGCAAATATTCCTTGAAATTGTACTCAAAAGTAAAACGTCGTCTATTTGCTTAAGAAGAAAATATTTTAAAATTTAAATTGTTTTTTAGTTTAGTTTTCGTTTAGTTTTGCTTTACTAATGTTTTTACTATTAAAAATGCAAACGAAACGATAAAGAAAACGAAAAGAAGAAATTAAATTGTTTACATTGCATTTAAATGCTTTACATTAAAATTTTTTTAAGTAGGGTTTGGAGGCAAATTATACAGATTTGGATTGTTCATTAGGAAAACACTTTCGCAAACTGTATAAAGACATTTGAAGACAAGTTATAATAAATTATTCTATTTAAACCACTTAGTCTCTGGCAAAAACTCTGAAAGTAAATAATAATTGCCATGAAAACTTCTTCAATTCTGTCATCCAAAAATTACGTTAAACTGTAGGTTCCGCCATTCATAGAACCATTCACTATGAACCCACCACAACATGGGTGATGTGAGAAACAAGGTTGTAATCCTGACTAAAGGGTTGAAATAATCAATTAAGTAAGTAAGTAGGTACTGATATCAATTGGTCAGACCTAAAGTACGATATGGCACTGCAATATGGTAGGGAAAGTCTCAACAAACAACGTCTATCTCGAGATTTCATGGAGTACAGACATTTGCCTGCCCCTGCAACACAAGGCCAATGAAATCGATCCCAACGCCGAGTATTGAGGCTCTTGTGAATTTATTTCCACTGAACGTAGAGACATAAGAGGAGGCTGCTATGTAGGCAATATCAATTCAAAACAATGGGAATTTAAGGAAAAAATTTTATTGGTCATCTACCAACGTTGGGTGGAAACGTGGACATATTATACAGTATGTCTCGGGCAAGCAACAGCGACAGTTTCATTAGGACACACAGTGTAATCTTTTCAATAAGAAAGAAATAGGGTGACTCAAAAAAGTGATCTATGAAGTGGAAATTACAAAAGTAGGATACAGACCCCGGAAAAATTGCTTTGAGAGAGGACACAGTAATATTTCTGACAACAACGAATAAGAATTCCAAAGGGCATAAAGCAACAGAAATCAAAATGATCTTAGGCAGTCAATCTGTCCTCAAGACACTTAGCAGTTGTAGATTAATGTCCAGAACTTTACGCAACAACAACATGATTATTCAGTATAAATTTACTTCGATGTGGGTGCGAAGACATTAGATCACACATGAAAATGAGTTGACATAACATCAATGCTAAAAGGGAGAATTCAGTGAAGCCACTCAATTTTTTAGCTTCATCAAGAGTTCCCTAAAAGGGGGAACATCCATCATAGGGAAATACTGGTTCTCAGCATTATTCGTGGAACCAGTTCTTATGATACCGGCTGGAAGAGTGGATTGTGCTTTGAAACTAGGCAGAAACTTTCGGGTCACTGTGTCTGCATGAGGCGCTTGTACAAATTATTACTAGCACCTTTAGATTCTGCTGTGAAAAAGAGGAGTTTGTGGACTATTTTATATCCTACAGTGTGGCATTAGAACATAGGAGATAGAAACTCCTACAAGCATATACGCTTTATGAGCAGAATTTTCCGATACTCCCTTTCAAGTGGATGCTCCAATCCCCTTGATGTACTAAGACTGCAATTGACAAGGGAATGCTACTGTGGTTGCCTTCAAAAATTAGATTGTACATGGTGTTTGAAAAAAAATATTTTTTAAAATTATTTTTCCAATTAAAAGCACCGATTTTTTTAAGCAAATTCCATTTCAAAGCACCATTTCTATATTATAAATACTCATTTCCTTAACAATACTTTAAAAGAAAAGAAGAAGAATCGAAAAAAAATCCATTAAAATTTGTTCTTTTTTTTCTCTCGTATTTTGTCGCCCATAATTACAATATCGTTGAGTGCACTTTACATGCATAAATGAATAAATGAACACTAAAAAACACAGATAATAACGGCACATACATGTACATGTTTGCATGAATGCCGTGCAATGTGTTTGTATTTGTATGAGATACATACAAGTACTAGCCAATGCATGCATGTGTACAATTAATGCCGAGCTTAGAAATTGAGTAGAAAAACAGGCACAAAAAAAAAAAAAAAAGCAGAGAAAAATAAAGAGGAGAGGATATACCAGCTGAGTGTAACAAATAAATCTGGATAACAATGTTCACACACTTATTGCTAACATGCTCATTTGAAACACATACACATATAAACATACTGTTGAAGCAATTTTATTACCACAATAAAACAGGTTTTTTTTGCTCTTCACAAATGAAAACAAAAAACGAACGAAAGCACGAATGGTTTGTATAGTAGATTGAGAGAGAACGAGGAGAGCAAAACAAACGGAATTTCTTGTTTGCCTAAAAAATGGATTTTCTTGAGTACAAAACAATGAAGAAGGAATAGTAAAGTAATGCACACACACATTGAAAACTATTGTGTGTGAAATATTTTGTTTAAGAGCTTAGGTAAGGTATGCAATTTTGAACAAGTTTTGTTTTGTAGAAAAAAAAAACATTTAAAATATATAGAGACAGAGAGAGAGAGAGTAAAGAATTTATTTAAAACGATATGCATGAGTATTTTAAGTGAATACATACTCAATATTAAATGGGTTGCTTTTTGTTTGCTACTCATATGTACGTACAGTTAGTTGAGTGGATTAAAATTAATTAAAATGCAAATGAAATGAATTTCGTGGCCATATAGCGTATGATTAAGAAAAACGGATTTATTTTTTGCTATACGAGGATGGTTACAAATTGTTGGCGATCTAATGTATAGATGGGCGAACAGTCAGTTAGCAGTGAACTGGATTGAAAGAAGCATAAAATCAAAAGAAATTAAGGTCAGTAAGGTTATCTGTTTTTTTCTTAGGCGAAGCATGATCTTCAATGTAGTATTATTCCAACTTTGAAATGAATGAAAAATAGATTGTGACACTTGTGTAGAGCACTCAAGCTAAGGTGTATGGTACGCCATTTTGAAAATTTCTAACCAAACTGACTGAAATATGAATTGAAAGGCAGTGCTCGGTTCATAAGCTCATTTTTTTATCATGAAACTTGATATCACAATGAACACAATAAACTAACTTAAGCAAAAATTGCAAGTGATTATGTGTGGTGACTTCACTTAACCTAAAACTGTTTATGTTGAACCGGCAATCGCGCCAAAAACCGTAGCTTATTTGAGACCTTTACGGTGTCGTTTGCATTGGTATTTCTCAAGTCTTAAGTGCTGAGAAAAGATGTTCCGTGGCCACCCATTACAACTTCTGTTGATCAATTACTTGCTTCTCCTTCAGAGTATGCCAAACTCAGATAAAAATTCATTCGTATATCCTGTTGTAACAGCCTTTACAAGTGCGTCAGGGCTGTCGTCGAATGTTGAACCGTCGAATATTCCGGTGTCTGCTCAAGAGACTGCCGACATTTTTGGACAATCCTAAATGTGGTGTGCACAATTTCTAGGTATCTAATGGCAATCTCCGTTCGATATACTCTGATACTGCATTCGCACACATCGTTGTTTCATTATTGTTGTTTGTGTATTTTGTTTACATTTATTCCTGTAGTGTCTGTTGTTGTATTTTTGTTTACTTGTTTACCATTTTGTATGTTGGAGTTTGTTGTTGTATTTTTGTTTACTTTTTTACAATTTTTTTATGATGGTGTTTGTTGTTGTATTTTTTTTTTTAATTTTAACGTTAAGCGATGTAAAAGCAAAACACCAGTATCTAGATTCTTCATTTCCGTAACACTATGTTTCAATTATTTCGAAATGATTACACATCAGACTTTATTCCGTAATTTCGAAACGTTAATGAGTATTTTGCGAGATGTTCTTTGGGAGGGTGAACAGCATCCTTCCTTAAAAGGCTCTGTTTTGTCTATTTGACCTCAATATACGTTTTTCTAACAACAAAATCGATTGTGGGGTCCCTAGCTTATTTTTTCTCTCTCTCCTGATTCAGTTACATAAACTTGTGTGTAAATCACTATAATTTTGATATGTTTTTTGTATACAGAATACAATTTATTTTCGTTATCCCAATTATACTATCATTTAAACCCTCATTTATTATTATTTTCTAGCCCATCATAACAAAATATCTCGTTATGTCACGTAATATCTTAATTATAATCAAAGCCACAAAAAAACCAAAACTGAAACCATAAATCATAACCGAAGATCCAAATGAAAACAGAAAAACACGTAATTTTACACAAAATTACCATATTTTTTGGGTAAATAAAGAGTAGAGATATGCTTTGCCTCCACTCTCTCTCTGCCATAAATACAGCAATTAACGAAATTAATCTCATGTGAGATGGAAAGAAAAAACTTGTAAAAGTTTTCATATATTACTATGCCACTACACCACTAATCCTCTCTTTTCACTCTTCCCTTTGAAAAGTGTTTTCATTACAGTGACACAATTCTCTTATCCATCCATACTTATATAGTTTGTTGCCACATTATTAGTGTCATGTTGTTGGTGTTGCATGTTGTTATACAACATGTGTCATAAGCCCATCTTCTTCATTACCCCATGACAAGTTATAAATAATTTCCCTATTGATTAATTAAATACAATTAACTTAGCTTCATTTAATGTTACCAATAAATACCCTTCTCTCTCTCTGTCTCTCCTTTTTCCTTCTGTACAAAAAAAAAACTTTTACTGGGTAAATTTGTAACAGATTTTCTAATTTTTTTTTTTCTATTTTTGTATCAAAAAAATTTTTCTTTGTTTATTTTAGTCAAGTTTACTAATTACAGTATAATACAGAGTAAAACCACTTTAGTTAACCCATATCATCCCGAACACGAATTTGACAGTTAGCTCAGTGTTGGCAGTGTTGCCACAGCTTTAATAAAACAACGGCTTCAGATATGCAGATCGAATGCTAGAGCAATAGGTTTTCAATGTTAATTCTACGAATAAAATTTTCTTCATTAATTAAGGTCATGTTCCACTAAATGGTTACGACAACAAGCGAAATTGTTCTCCAGAAATGTTTTCGGGAAGTGGCCTTGCCTCCGGACAAAGTGACTGTTGGTCTGGAGGTGTCATTAGGCTGTATTTTTTGATAAATAATCTATTCTACTGCCCTATTATATCCCACAATTCTGTTTTAGGACTGCCTTGTTTGGCGCCTGTAGCACCCAACTTTTGCCTTTTGAGATGCTCTTAACGCCTTGCAGTTTCGAAATAAGTGTTCTGACAATAGATTCTCCTCATAACGGAATCTGCATGATGAACTTGAAACAATTGCTATGCTGAACACAAGTACACAACATGTTGTGTGTGTTAATTTTATACATGCGTGTCGGGACCTACAGTTTAAAATCGGCTCCGAGCGATAGATTTTTTGAGAAACTTACATGGCAATTTTATTTGCTCATAGTGTTTTGCCAGAAGTCTGCTGAGAGGGAGCCACCGAAGAAATATTTTTCATATTTCCGTTTTGATGTCTGACCTGGGGTTTGAACCGTGGCCTTATGTCTAATAAGCCAACAAACTACCCACTATACTACGGCGTCTTCGATCAAATATACCCACTATAAATCGTCTAAAATCCGATAAAAATTAATATAGTGGAGGAAATGGACATAGTGGGCTGGATAGCCATGGTATCAAGTATACTAAAACAGTTTTTGTTTTGGTTGGTTTCTTAAGGATTCTTCTTGGTTTTTTAGGATCGGAAATATTGGCGATAAAGTTACAATTTCTTTTCAAATGACACACTTAATTGGTCATTACACAACTCTTTAGTGTGGATTACAATCTAGCTTCTCATATCACCCATGTTCTGAGTGTTAATTTTTTATTCCTGAGTGGTGGTACTTACAGTTTAACGTCAACTTTTAATGACAGATTCTTGATGCTTTTAAAAGCAATTTTAATTACTCTCTGAGTTTTTCTCTAAAGACTACTGGGCGGAAGTCGGCAAAGAAGAATTTTTTTTAATCACCCTTATTCTGGTTGTCGTCGTCGTCGTCACCGTCGTCGTCGTTACCAAAAATAATGTCGATAAAATCAGAGTCGACAAAATCAGAGTCGACACAACACAATATCGACGGCGTATTGACTCACAGAATACCAAATGTGTGTCGACAGTCATCTATAACTGTCAATAACGACAAACAGAATACCAATTTTAAACTGTCGACGCAAGACGACGTCGACGACGACAACCAGAATAAGGGTGAATATTTCGTTTTAATCGAAATATCTGAGTTGGGGTCTGAACCACGTACTCGCCTCGAGTAAGCCAACACACTACCCACTAGACTAAGGCGCTGTTCTTGTTAAAGCTTATTGATCTATGTATTTCCCCACTTTTCCTGTTACGACTTCCTCTAGCATTTTAAATTCATCTTTACAACTCTTTTGTAAATCATTTTCAAACAGATAATCAAAAAAAAAAGGCAAAAAGTCATGGTAACTAATGGCGCTCATGTTTTTGCTAAAATTTGTTGTGCAATCAAAAAAATGTTTCAACAAAAATTTATCGAAAGAAAACTCTCTTCAAACTATTCAATGCTGAATAAGAATTAAACTTTCCCTTAACAGAAAGTCGTTGTGCAAAAGCTCTTTGTACGAATACAAATCTAATTTACGAAACTCCATAATTAATGATTTTTATTCAATTATTTACAACAATTTATCCCTACTGTCTTGAAATATATACAATATTGATAAACGTGTCCTTTTTAATCAATATTATACGCTTGATTATCATTGGCTGTGTTTCTATAGCAAATATAACAACGATGGACGTGAAATCCACAAGACAAGTGGGAGTTAAGAGGCGTTCTCCTTGTGTAAATATGGGGATTGTGTAAATGGGAATGGCTGTACAGAACAGCAGGTCACATTGCCACTCTGCCACATTTCAAATGTGAGCACTAACAGAGCACCAGGTGGAAAAAAAGGAAAACGAAGCACTTGTGTTGTGTTGTAAAGGTTTATCCATTTTATAGGTTTTCGTTTTACTCATTTTAGTCAAGATTACAACCTAGCTTCGCACAACACCCATATTGGGGGTGATAATTTTATACATGAGTGGTGGGACCTACAGTTGTAAGTCGACTCCGAACGACAGATTTTTGAGAAACTTTTCGTGTCAATTTTATTTATTCTTGGAGTTTTTGACAGAAGACTGCTGAGAGAAAGTCCCCGAAAGAAACATTTTTTTCATATTTCGTTACGTATGAGATGTCTGATTTAGAGGTTGAACTACTAGACTACGGCGACTTCAATAAGCCATACAATAGGCCCAGTTACTGAGAAAGCCGTGGTTCCGATAATTTTGGATTATCTCCCACACTTTCTCTGCAGTGCGGTGATGTTTAAGCTTGCCTACATCTTCGAATTTCTTTACAGTCTAGCGAATCCTTTGCACAGTATGACGATTATGGCAACCATAAACAGCCTGTAATGCTTGAAAAGTGTGTAAGTTTAAATCACCCCGTTTCAACTATTTCTACTCAGTCTTCGAATGTTAAACGATCTATTAAGACTTCAGATGAAATATATTTAACAGCTAAATGGATAACCCGTTGTAAGCTGCAGATACAACAGTCAGTCGTCTATAGAAAGACACTAAGTTTTCATTAAAATGTCTGGTTTTAAAGGAGAATTGCTGGTAAATGTTTCACTGTTTTCCTTTGTCTTCTCTCTCTATCTCTCTCCTTCTCTTTACGTTTATATTTTATTTACATTGTTGTTGTTGTTGTTTTCTCTTTTTAGTTTTTGTTCTCATTTATTTACCGTTATATCTGCTGTGTATAGTCTTCGTGCTCATAAATCATGAAAAGAAATTAAAGGCACACAGAGTGACTGGCTCTTGATTAATATTTCATATCGAAAATAAAAGTGGAGGGGATTTCATTTTAATACCCTCGTTCATTAACAGCTTAAAGGTTTCTACAGAGAGTAAAATAAAGCGTTAAAGAGGGAGAGAGAGAAAGAGAGAGAAAGTGAGTGAGAAAAGAATTAAAAAGCATGAGTAATTTTATCATTATTTTAATTGAAATAAATCACACGCTATCTAGAATTAATGTATGAGAGGATAAAAAGAGATTTGCAGTCAATGCCTGCATTAAATTAAACTTGATTTGCTATTTTATTCAAAGCGTTTACAATTCGATAAATAGGCCTTCAAATGCGGAACGACAAGAATTTTCATTTTCATCAAGATTGAATATATTGTTACGAAAATGAAAAATCTAGATACTGGTGTTTTTGCTTTTACATCGTTTAACATTAAAATTATAAAAAAAAACTACAAAAACAAAACAATTCAAGTAAACAAACTTGTTTACAAACTATCGTACTGCTTAATATAACAACAAACACCAGCATAAAAAATTGTAAACAAGTAAACAAAAATACAACAACAAACACCAACATAAAAACATGATAAACAACGATGTGTACAATTATAGATATTTAGGGAAGGCGAAGTCATGAACATTCGCCTTCAAGAACATTCATCAGACTATTTACGTTGCCATATAAAAGCCAAAGCAAAGTAGGCGACTGACTTAGTGAATTTCAGTCAGTCTTGAGTGAAGACGCGGTTTGCTTAAAGAGAGTAATCGTGGTTTGAAGATCTCCGTTACAAAGGTCTGTCGCACAATTGTCTAGTAATTGTTATTGTTTATGCAAAGAGTGTAAACAGAGGAATAACAAACAAAGCAATTGTTGTTGTTTACATAAAGTTGTGAACATTGGCACACAGAATTGTGCGAATAGTAAAGAATTTTAATTAAAACTAAACACAAATTTATTTATATTTTTTTTGCAATCTACGAGCTTATATTTTAAACGCTTTTTAAAAGGTAAAAACGTAACAATATGAAGTCGCCGAAGTCTAGTAAGTAGAGCGTAGGCTAACTCAACGCGAGCACGGGATTCTAATCCCAGCACAGATATCTCGTACAAAACGAAATATGACTCCATCTCAGCAGCCTTCTGGCAAAAGCTTGGAAAAAAAAAATTGCCATGTAAAGTTTCCGAAAATTTTGTCATTCGCAGTCGACTTTAAACTGTAGGCCATGACACTAATGAGTAAAATTAACACATACAACAATGTGGTGTGTGAGGCAGGCCAACGAACTTACGAGAAAAATAGCTATCATGCCGCTATAAGGGCCAGCACCTTTCTGTGGTCAGAACTTTTAAATTTCTGTTGAAAAATGCGATGCTCTTTAAGAATGTTTGCTTCTTAATTTGAAACGCAATAAATAGGCCTTTTCATGGAAAAAATTTTAAGTGGTTTTATTACCTTTTTTTTGTTTTGACTGAAGTCGTTAAACCATTAAGGTTTTTGTTTCTTTAGCTGTCATTAGCAATTTATCACCATCAATCTTAATTCGTGGCAATAAAATGAAATCCTTTTAACAGCAGCCTCCTGTTAAAAGTCCTAGACAGGCACTAATGATGAGTGCAGAGTGGCGAGTACTAAAGGTACTTAAATTCAATAAAGATTTGTGCGTTTTCTTAATAATAAAATCAAACGTCAATCATTTATAACAAATAAGCTTTTAAGTTTTATTTTAAAAATTTTATTCGATTTTTCTTTTTGAGTTCTTGTCAGGATTCAAAAAAAGAAGTTTTTTTATTTTTTTGTTTTATTTTCTTGCCAAAACCATGTGCAATAACCATAACCATAAAATTCGTTTCCTTTCATGAACTTTTAATTTTTGCTTTAAGAAAGAGAAGAGCAATCAACTGTTGAAACCATTTTAAGTTTCATTTTCTTTGTGAAAATTTGTGTGTGCGAGTGAGTGAGTAAGTGAAATATATCATTTGCTGCAACACTTTCAAAATGAAAATTTATTATTTTGCTTTGACTTCTAAGAAGAAAAGAATGAAAAATGAAATATTAAAAACCATAAAACTCTTTAAAACTATAAAGCAAGTGTGAAAATATACTGCATAGTGTGGAAAAATTTTTTTTATGGAATTTTCTTGGAAAATTATTTTGTTTTGGTGTCAATCATGTGCAGCAACAGTTTCAAGGATTTTATTTTCATTCTTTCTATGCTTAAGCTATCATTTCTCTTAAGAATTTTCCAATTCTTTAGAGAAATGACTAATTGGAAATATTAAAGAAAAAATGCAATTTAGTTAAATTTTTTTTTTCGATTTATTGTAAAATTTTTTTGTATAAAACTTTTTCTTTAAAATTAAAACTAACATTTTTACATAAAAATCTGAAAATTTTGAAAATTTTTCTAATTTATTTTCAACCGATTTTTATTCGATTAATCGATTTTTTATTCGATTAATTGTTTTTCTATTCGATTAATCTGTTTTTATTCGATTAATCGGGTTTTTATTCGATTTATCGGTTTTTATTTGATTAATTGCTTTTTTCTATTCGACTAATCGGTTTGTTGTGCATAACGTTTTAGTCATTGTTTTTTTAAATCATTAACAAACCGGTTTTTAGTCGATTAATCGGTTTTTTTTATTGGATTAATAGGTTTTTGTATATAAAAACTTAAAATTTCTTTTCATAGTTTATTGACAAACCGATGTTGCTATTTGTTCAAAACGGTAATTTATTCCATTAACCTATCCTCTTTAATCATTTAACCGACGTTTGATTCCAATAATCGGTTTTTCCGAACTGGTTTGTTAACAAAAAATATTTACTATTCAGTGATATTTTTAAAAAAATTACAAGAAACAATTTTAATTTCATTCATTTCGAATAATTAAATATTTTATTCGATTTATCGGTTTTTGTCGATTCGATTAACCGGTTGTTTTAACATGAAATTGTTATTATTTACTGATATTTTTGCAAACCTAAGAAACAATCTAATTTCATTTATTTCGAATAATTAAATTTTTTTATTCGATTAACGGGTTTTTTGCGATTCGATAAACCGGTTTTTAACATAAAATTGTTATTATTCACTGAAATTTTTACAACCCTAAGAAACAATTTAATTTCATTCATTTCCAATAATAAAATTTTTTTATTCGATTAACCGGTTTTTCTCGATTCGATTAAATGAATTTTAAAAAGTTATTTTAAAGTATGTAGTGATTTTTACGCAATTCCAAAAAGCAAATTTAAATTCATTACTGTGATTAACCGGTTTTTTTCGGTTTAATTCGATTAATCGGTCTTGAAAATGATGTTCTGCTAATTCTAATTCTGACGATTTTCTGATGAAGAAAAGCCTTTTAAAATTAAATTTTTATGGGAAATTTGTATATCCTTAGCTGCTTACACGTACTATTTAAACAACGTTATATTGCTTATACCAGTGACAGTGACATTATGAATTAATCACACTTAGATGGCTGAAAAAACTGTCAGCACACCTTTTAAATCGTTTATTATTTCAAAACTTATTTTTTATAACGTTTTAAAGATTTACCCCCACGGGCTTTGCTTTCCATTAATCAATTCAAAATAAAAATTTATTTTTGCTGTAAATCTATGGGGGGCTGTGGTAGCTCCTTTGCGTATAATCGATTGAGAATTCTTGTTTTATTTTTTGATTTTGGTTTTCTAATAAAAATTTTGCAATACTTACACACTTGTTTATGACCTTGAACTGTTACTCGTATGGTTTCCGCCTGTCATATGAGTATATACATACGCAATTGTGTGCGTGTGTGTGTATGTGTAAGAGAAGGAAATTACTTTCAAATTTTATTACATTTCGATAACAGGAAACACAGAGAAATAATGACTTGAGGGCCAAACGAATCAAGTCATGTAAATAAGTATTAATGCCACACACACACAGCAAATCCTTGAATTTTCTTTCAT
This sequence comes from Sarcophaga caerulescens, assembly GCA_927399465.1. NCBI lineage: Eukaryota > Metazoa > Arthropoda > Insecta > Diptera > Sarcophagidae > Sarcophaga > Sarcophaga caerulescens. The sequence continues at coordinate 86,449,906 of OV656868.1, forward strand.
TTGTTTTTGCCATGTTGACGTTAACAACGTGAGATTTTTAAGAAGAATTTAAAGAATTTAAGAAATTTGCTAAAAAATTTCCTCTTTTTCTCTACAGAAATTGTACGAGTATATAATTTCTGACCCTTTAATATTATTGCATTTCTCTTATTCTATTATGCAAATAAAATCCCTTCCCATTTTCCTCCCTCTTGGTTATGAAATATGTATTCCATACCCTGGATTTTATGTTTTGGCGTTTAATAAATTATTTATAATCGAACAAGATAAACATACTCACACACACACACATATATACATAAACACCCACACAATACTCGCCTTTAGCATGAGCGCCTAAAAATACCCTGTATTTCTTTCATTTTATTTACACGTCGATACCTTATTTCTGCTTTAGTTTCGTGCTGTTTTTTATTATTTTTTTTCTGTTGGTTTGAATTATTAACTGTATTCGTAACAAAAAACCATGATTGTTTATAGATATTTGCAGCATAAGTTTATAGCCAGTCAGCCAGCTTACTTTAGCCCACATATGGTTTTCGTTTTGCGTTAAGTAAAGGCTCTGGTAAAACGCTTTTAGCCATAACGACTTTATTACGGTTCATTGGTTAGGAATGAAAAAAAAAATACGCTTTATTTTCTTTATAAAGTGTATCGCATAAAGAAAGATGATGAGAAGCACAAACTGGAAACTGAGGTTGTATTGCCACCATACAATACGGTGGGTTATAAAAATATTCTGTCGAATCAAAAAAAAATCTTTTTTTAAATTTCTATCAAAACAAATTAACTCTCACCAATAAATGCCATACTTTAGTCATTTTACAACCTAGTTTCTCACACCACCCATATTCTGTGTGTTAATATTATCCATGAGTGGCGGTACCTACAGTTTAACGTCGACTCCGATTGATAGATAGATTTTTGCGAGAAGTCTGTTGGGGGAAAGTAGACGAAAGAAATACTTCTTTTATCATTTTGTTCAAGATATTGTTACGAAACTGAAAAATCTAGATACTGGTGTTTTGCTTTTATATCGCTTATCACTAAAATTATAAACAAAAACTACAAAAACAAAACAATGCAGTAAACAGACCTGTTTACAAATAATGGTACTGCTTAATATAACAACAAGCACCAGCATAAAAAAGTTGTAAACAAGTAAACAAAAATACAACAACAAACATACATACATAATTGGTCATTACAACCCTTCAGTCAGGATTATTGACCTAGTTTCCCACACCACTTATGTTGTGTGTGTTAATTTTATACATAAGTGGCGGGACCTACAGTTTAAAGTCGACTCCGAACGACAGATTTTTTTGAGAAACTTTTCATGGCAATTTTATTTACTCTCAGAGTTTTTGCCAGAAATCTGCTGAGAGGAAATCGCCGAAGAAATACTTTTTGTATTTTATTTTGATGTCTGGCCTGGGGCTCGAACCCTGGCTTTACGTCTAATAAGCCAATACACTACCTACTAGACTACGGCGACTTCAAACACCAGCATAAAAAATGCAAGCAAACAAAAATACAACAACAACACTACAAGAATAAACGTAAACAACGATGTTTACATTTATAGAGATTTCGAGAAGGCGAAGTCATGAACATTCGCCTTCAAGAACATTCATCAGACAAGTCAAAGCAGGCAACTGAGTTAGTGAAGTTCTGTCAGTCTTGTGTGAAGACGCAGAGCGTGCAGAGAGTAATCGTGGTTTGAAGATCTCCGTTACAAAGATCTGTCGCATAATTGTCTAGTAATTGTTATTGTTTATACAAAGGGTGTAAACAGAGGAATAACTAACCAAGCAATTGTTGTTGTTTACATCAAGTTGTGAACAGTGGCACACATAATTGTGCGAATAGTAAAGAATTTTAATTAAAACTAAACACAAATTTATTTCTATTTTTTTTGCAATCTACGAACTCATATTTTAAACGCTTTTTAAAAGGTAAAAACGTAACAATACGTAAGCTGGGTTTTGAACCACAAACTCTCGTCTAGACTAAAGCGACCAGTCTAGTTTCCAATCAGTTTTTTAACAAATTTTTAAGAATTTTTTCTTTTTTAATTCGGTTCTACTTGACTGTTCTGTAGAGCTATTGACTATTCTTGACTTGACTTGGCTTGTATGGCAATGTAAGCCAAATTTTATTACGTACTGTATTCGTTTATATGCATTAAGTTACACTTCATAATTTACGCTTCACAAAATTCAAATAAAAATTTTACAATCTCGCATAAAATTTAACGATTTTAAACCCATTTGAGGTTAAATTATTGGAAAATAATTTAAAAATTTCAAAATTTTTTTTATGAAATTTAAAAAGAATTTAAAACGGGAAACTTTAATTAAAAAAATTAATTTTTAAAATTTGTTCTTTTTTTTAGAAAAAGCCGCTGTTAAAATCCAAGCCGCATTTAGGGGCCATAAAGTACGTAACACCATGAAGAAATCTGAAACTAAAACAACCACCTCTGCTCCATCAGCTGGTAATGGCGCTGCCGCTGCTCAAGCAGCCTCAAGTGCTGCTGAACATGAGCCAACCAAAGCTGAATTGGAAGCTGAATTTGATCCCAATGACAAAGGTATGTATTATGTTCATACAATAAATTCTTGTTCTTCCTCTTTATTAAGCTTTACAATACAATATTGCTTGAATATTTATTTTTTGTTGTATTTTTTGTTTTATAAAAAGACGAGTCCTTTGTTCATATCCTGCGCTTAGCTGGGTTATGTCTGTCTGTCTACATACAGATACACGGTGTGGGTGTAGGTTTTAATGCCTGTATGTGAGAGGTCGCGCTCTTTTTTTATGCAAATCAAGTTGCTTTTCACTATACAACGGCGACATGTTGTTCACAAAGCCATACAATGGAGATGAAATGAAAAGCAGAAAAAGAAGAAGAAAAAAATTGTATTCTGGCCTGGCATTTGAAATTGATTTAAAAGTGTAGAGCGTTTCATACGCATTTATCGCAATAAAAAAAGAAGAAGAAAAAAACAAAGAGTTGGAGAAAGGAGAAGGGAGAAGGAAATGAAAAACATACATAAGACTACAGAGAGATGACATGCTTTCAGCACATAAATTTACAATGAATGGCAGGGGGTCAAGAAAAGGGTTCACAACCACATATGGAAATTAGAAAAGAATTCATAATGAAAGGAAAGGAATACGGAAAATATTAAAAAAAACAGGTTTAAATCAGGAAAAAATTTATTACAAAAGAAGACCGTGATAGTAAAGTTTTAATTTGTTAAGGAATGTGAATAATTCGTGACATGTTAAAAACTAAAATCTTTAAATAACGAAATTTCTTCTCTTCTTAACTTCAGTGTAAAATGAAAACTTTATTGTAAATTTTTATTGCATATTTATAGGCTATAATTAAATCAATTTTTATTGCCTACTTTTAGGTTTTCAAAATGTAATATTTTTTTTAAAATCTCGCGTAAAACGTTTATAAATCTCATGTTAAGAACTGATTATTTTTACAAATTGTTGTCTGGTATATCAAGCTTGTCAAGCTTAAGTAGCCTTTAATGCATGTGACCCTCTAGCTAAATCGTTTTAAATCACTGAAACTTTAAAAGTAAAAACGTTGTCCCTTTTTTTGTTTCAAAGCAAATCGTTAATATCTCTTTTATTACCCATGTCATGCATTCTAAGCACATAAGCACAGTAAATGGAAGTATCTGTGTATGCAACAGCTGTTGCATGCCACTTGCCATTTAATTGCTAACAAATGAAGGCGGTGGTTGAAAAAAAGGGTAACTGAAATGAAAAAAAGAATTCCATGGAAAACTAAACACGTGGCCCATTTAAAGTTCAGTGTGATGATTTTTCTTTGCAATGGTTGCCAGGCATGTCTGTATAAAAACAGGAATTTAACAACTCACAGATGCAGTAAGGCAGAGAGAGTGAAAGAGTGAAAATAATTTACACATCTTTTGTTTAATTTTTTTACTCATTTGGCATAGAAAGCAATTTCTTTTTCAGTATGAAAAATAAGTGGTGGTGTCACCTCACTTAATTAGGTGATGTTCCCACTGAGGCCAATTTGTTAGACCCATTGCGTGTCTACATAGCTTTTAATTTCAAAGAAAAAACGATGGTGAACACTATTAGGTAGAGCCTTTTGCCTTAAGAAACTCAGATAACAAGGGGGTTCTGTTACGCCTTCGATCGAGTGCTGGGCAGGGACTCACTAAGTGACAGACGATCTCTTACTCCTTCTCCGAGTGGCAATTTCTGCAGAAATCATACAAGGAGATATCTAGACAATGTGCATTCGTCCCTATTAGGCAATCACAATAATTTTACAAAATATTTCAAACAAAATAATGTTCCACGATTGGCCTATAGAAGAATACAAGCTCCTAGGGTTGCCCCAAATGCCTAGCCTTATGCTTTCACATGTTCTCTAAATGAAAAGTGAAATTTTTTGATAAAATCTCGATTTTTAGCCTTTCTTGCTGTCAATTCTGGCATTGCCATCATCTCTGGGACTTTATATTAGGACATTTTCAAACGTTAATAGCATTTCACAAAATAATAAGATTTTAATAAGGTTTTCCAACAGTAAAGTGATGACTAAAACGTAAGCTTTAATTGCTTCAATTAATACTACTTCTTAAAGCCATCTGTCGCTAATTTATAAGGGAACTTTTTTGAGTTTCCAATAGTTAGAACACTTGTAACACAGTGATTATCATTGATCAACAAAACGAAGTAGAAGCTGCAAATTCCAATGTTAAAATTGTCAATTGATTTGCAATCTAAAGATTCAATATAAGAAAAGTTAAATAAAACAATAGTTTGAAAAATATCATTGGAAACAATTTCTCCTTATTAATTTTTTAAACTTTCTAAATATGATTTGCTCTTCAGCACATACAAAAGGCAAGAAATAGTTATAAAAAGTTTTCAAAAACTTATTAAAATTTTATTTGAACTTTATTTGCCACAATATAACTTTAAGTTATAAGAGAGAATATCTCTCTTCCTCTTTCTCTATGCTATTTTTTTTTTTTAATAAAAATTCCTTTCAACAACCATAAATATTATAACATAAGAACTAAAACAACAAAAGAAAAACTTTTAAAACAAATGAAAAGGTTTTGAAGAAAAAATAAAATTTTCTTCAAGACACTTTACGTGACTCTAAAGTTACAAATTAAGAAAAAAATTTAGACGAGAAGAAAAAAAAAGTTTAAAAGGGTTATGAATTCTTTGTAAAGATTTTTTCTATTTTCAACAAAAACAAAAATTCTATGAAATTCCTTGGATAATAATAAATATTCGCTTGTGATATGAGAATTAAGCTCTTTTGTTGCAAAATCTTATGATTTGATAACATTTATTAGCTCAACACTTTTAACTTTACGTTTTTAAAGTACACACACACACGCACACACACATACAGAAATATTGTCTCTTGTTTTGTCTTTGTATGTTCTTTTCTTTGAAAACATTTCTTTAAAAACAAGCAAAACATCTTGTTGTACTGGAGTAAACAAGAAGCATGGAATAGTTTCATAATTTTTTCTCTTAGTTTTCACCAGATTATTTACCTACAAACAAACTACTTAAAAGAGTAACAAAAGAGATATATAAACACAGCAAGAGATAGAGAGAGAGAGCGCATAAAAAACAAAGCGAACTGTATCGACATTATGTGATTACGTGTATACACGGAATGGTTTATCATTTGATTACAGCAAGATATGCATCTTCGTTGAATCAAACACAACACGAGCATCCATTATTATGTGTGTTTGTGTAAGTGAGGACAACAGAGCAAATCAAATAAACAATACTCTTCACAATATGATCTCCTTTGTAAAATAACCAGTTTGAGTCATACGCAACGTACGCACGCACACATTGACATTCTAAGAGAAAATAATGTGCCATTAAGGAACCACGCATACTGTGGCTAAATTTTAAAGTCCTACTTTTAAGTTACGCATTATACAGTGAGTGCAGAATTTATAAGTACACATAAACCACGATTTCCCGTCCAATAAGCCAACACATTATATGAGACGGTGACTTCTTTTTGCTTTTCTTTTTGCTCTGTTTAACGCTTTTTTCCATATCTAGTTCCTTAGTGAGTGGAAAGCCCCTGTATTAAATACAAAGTGTGACTGCGCCTACTTTTCACTCACCTATTATTAGCGCCTACTTCCTCCTTTAGTTTTTACCAGTCTTACTACCACACTAAAGCATGCCTTGTCTTATGGTTATGTCTTCTTTTATGTTTTCATTGTGCATTTAAGAATTCATCGTCATGTTACTTAACGTGGCCTTTACAAAGCTCTTACAAAAATAGAAGACTTTAGTGTGCTGGATTCTGTTGCATTGTGGCATAAGCTGGGAAGGAATAGAGCGGCAAAGGGCAAGGATGTGGTAGAGCGTTCCCTTAGGACACTTTTCTTGGGCTGATCGATTAGGCAATCAGTAGAGAAGTGGATATTTCATGGCAGTAAGGCTAAGATTGTAGAATTTCCGGATTATTGTGGAACTGGACGTTGACTGTTTTAGAACAGAATAATTATCGAATATAGATAGAGAATCTATTAAAATCGGAATAAGACTTTTTTTTGACGTGCAGAGAGCTAGAAATTTCCAAGCATATTCTGTGTCTCTGCCTTGGTTTTCAGAGGCGAATATGCAAGATTCGTGGCCAGGAATTCTTCAATGATTTGGAAGAGTTAATTTGTGTTAGGATTTCAGACGATGATACCAGAGCTTCACTTCTGGTATTATTATTAACAGGTTTGATGACTCTGTTTATCTCCTTCATTTTTTGCTTTTTTTCTTTGTTTGTTGATTCTGACACTAATTTGTCCTTTTTCTTTTTGGAGCGGGGAAGGGCGGTATCGTATGAAATTGAAGGCTTCCACAATGGGCCGCTACAGGGTTTTAAAGAAAACGAACAAAAAACGCAAACACATGCATGTTTATTAAATCCTCTACAAAGACAAAGTAACTAGCCACATTATTGACTACTTGGGACCAGTGGAGAGTGGTAAACCTTACATGATTTTCAGACAAAATAATGCTTTAAAATATTGAAAAATTAACCATAAGTTTCTAACAATTTTCTCCTCTTAGCAGGCAGTAAATTTAAAAATGCAAATGTGGTCCGCAGAAAATGAAACGTGCCTGCAGAAACGTGACTAATAGTTTGTATTTAAAACTTGAGAAGTTTAAATTTGTATTTGTATTAGAGTTTCCATATGAATAACTAACCAAATAGTTTAAAAAAGTATTTAAATTTCGTAAGTGAACTCATTCAAAAGGTAAATCTAAGGAGTAAAAATGGAAGTTGAAGAACGTGTCCCTTCGAGGAAATTTTGAGAAAAAATCTTAACGTTTAACATGTTCTAAGGGGTCACAGAACGTATTGTAATAAATTTGTATACAATTTTTGTTGCAATCCTTTGTGCGATACTTCAAAATCTCTTTTAAAAATCTGAAAAATGAGAAAGAAAAATATGTTTTTAATCTATCGACCATTTGACAAATAATATTTGAATGTTTGATAAGAAATTGAAACGGAAATGAAATTGTATGCATGGAAAAAGGGAAAGGGGGACAGAGAGTGGATGGAAAATGAAAGAACCACTCAAGTGTATTAAAACAGATAAGAACGAAATGCAAGCATAACAAGTGGTAACAAAGGACTTCAGAAAAAATCAAAAAAAAAAACCGTAAAGAAATGAAAAGATTTTTTATCGTATTGACAGCTGCATAAAGGGTGAAATAAGGCAAAAATATAAATGAAATAATATTCATAAAAAACATAAATTAAATTACAACATTATAACACTGTAATTGTAATTGTAACTGCTCAAGGTCTTATCATGTAAAATGAATATTAAATGAGCAGCATGAGCAAAGTGAGTGAGTGAGTGAGTGAAAAGAAAAGTGAAATGAAAATGAAATTATAACGATTAAAAAGTTGTTTCACAAGGCTTAAAGGTGTTAAAAGAAGCCTCCAGTAATTATCTCAAGTGCAATGAATAATTGAATAATTTTATAAGACAGCAGCTACCTGTCTCATACAATAAATAATGATGACAGCCTTTAAATCAGGGTATTACAAAGAAAAACATTTTACGAAAAAGAAACTGACACTTGATACGTACACATATGTATATGATTAATGTGAATACATTGTATTATTAAATAAACAACAGGCTTATGTCATATTTAATTATTTTAAATAAGACTGATTAGAGGACATTATGGTAAATTCTTCAGCAGAGTTTAATTCTTTTATTTAAATATTGTAGAACGGTTTTAAAATATTGAACAATTTTTTGTATAAAATACGATTTTAAACAGCAGAAAAATGTTTTAAAACTTTTTTTTCAAATTTCGAAAGTTTTCGAAATTAGGTACGAAAATTTAATTTTTACACTTTTGAAGCATAATTTCATAAATAAAACTATTTTCTTATATTAAAATATGTGTTAAATATCAAAATAACTTTTTTAAATAAGTTTTTCAATTTTCGAAAATATTCGAACTAAGTTCGAAAAATTCTAAATTCATTTTTATGTGTCAAATGGCAAATACGATAAAAAGAAGCAAAGAAATGTTTTAAAACATTATTGTATCTTTCGAAAATTTTCAACATTAAGTTCAAAAATTCGATTTTGACGATTTTAAAGCCCAATTTCATAAACAAAACTATTTGCTTATATTAAAATATGTTTTATTGATCAAATAAACTTTTTAAACAAGTTTTTCAATTTTCGAAAATATTCAAACATAAGTTCGAAAAATTGGAAATTCACTTTTATGTGTCAAATGGCAAATACGATTTTAAGAAGCAGAGACGTTATTGCAAATTTCGAAAATTTTCGACATTAAGTTCGAAAATTCGATTTTGATGATTTTAAAGCCTAATTTCATAAATACAACTATTTTCGTATATTAAAATATGTTTTAATGACCAAATTAACTTTTTTAAACAAGTTTTTCAATTTATAAAAATTTCGAACTTAAGTTCGAAAAATTCGAAATTCATTTTTATGTGTCCAATGGTATAGTATAAAGATTAGCTCTATCAAGGAACAAAATAAATAGGTTTTGAGATTGATTTTAATATAGAACATCAAGGAAATGTTAAATTTTCATTAATTTTTCAAATTCAAAAAAAAAAGTTTCCCAAATTAATGTCATCTGATTTTTTTAAAATTATTTTGCTGTTTGTTAAAAATATTTTTTCGTTTTTGATTTGTTCATGGTTATTAGAGGGATTTTAATAATGCCTTCTTATTTAACTTTCTTGATAGTCCTTTTGAAAATATTCATGGTTATTAAAAACTTTTTTGCTTGCTTGTTATGCTCTCATAGTGCATATAAAGTTTTATATTTTCGGCGGTTTTTCCACCCCAGAATTTTTCTCTTCTTTCTTATTGGTGGCTTAACTACAAGGCTGTTATGTTTACTACCGACATACTAGCAGTACCACATGGTTAACATGGCCTGAAAACAATTGTAAATTACAATATGCAAGTGCCTCTTAACTTAAAATTGCCAAAAAGTAAAAGAAAAGTAAAATATAAAAAAAAAAAATATTTGCTGCTTGGAACTAGGACAGCTTTATTAAAGCTTTATTAGCTAAAAAATGCTGGAAATTTTATATCAAAATTCGTAACTATTTTCAATTTGTTTTAAATTTATTTCCCTTATAACACCGTTACGTTTTTAATTACGATTATTTAATCAGGGGTGCGTATAGGGAATATTAAAAGTAAATATTTTTTCAAAATCAAATATCCTTAGAAAATTAAATTAAATTTTTTTTGTTACCTTATGTAAGTGTAAACATAGTAAAACAAATATGTTCCTACAACTCAGTATTTGTTTCATATGCCATGTGTTTATGGGTTTATCAGACAGAGAAGGAGGTGGCATGGTAAAGAATTACAAAACTACGCCTCAAATAACGTGTTACAAGGATTTGTTGTATAGCAACACAATAAAAGCACTTAAGCTAAGGTTTTAGTAAGGATTTGTTTTATTTTGTAATATATTAAGTGTTATATGCGATAACAACAATCGCATATTCATTTTTAGAGTATTTCCTTCTCCTTTAAGGCTTATAATTTATAACAACTAAACACGCCATAGTATTTGAATTGAAATTAAGTACTTGAGAATTTTTCTTTTTTTATAGAAAAATTTTTTTTAATTGTTAATTTTATTTCAAAACAATTTAGTAATCAAAAAACTGTTGTTTTTAAGTTTTCGAAATTATGTTCGTAACATTCGAAATTCATTTGTTTGCTTTCAAAATGCATTTTATTTAGATTTCTATCATTTAGAAATAGAATTCCTTAATTTTAAGCAATTTTAATGCAAATAAACTGTTTTAATAATTTTCGAAATTATGTTCGAAAATTCTGAAATTGATTTTTATATTTTACTAGCTGACCCGGCGAACTTCGTCCCGCCCAAAATTGATTTTTTTTATTGCTCAAAACAGGTCACATTACATATTTATTGTAATATCCTGCATAAAACAGTTATATAAAAATAACTAACTTACTATAAGTGTGTAGATCTATCTATCTAGTTCAAAATTTAATCGAAGTCGGTACGTTATTTAGGTGAGGCATACAAAGAATAACAATAAAAGGTCCGAATCATGGGTAGCACTATCAAGGTTGTAGATGTTGTGCTCGCTCCAAAACAAAAACTAACAGACATATGTACAGTGGCTCCTAGCTTATTTCAACCAGCACCTTTAAAAAAAAATTTAATAAGAGTTTATAGAATATGTTTAAAAATTAAACAAAAAAGTTTTATTCAGTCTCAAATTTATGGGCAATTTGTGATCAAAACGTCCGCCAACACCAGATTTCGAACAAGAATGGCCTTATCTGAAAAAGGAATGGGCAAAAATAGCTCCCCAAGCCACTAGAAATTGGAGTCAATGCAAAACAGGCTGAAAGCTGTAATTAATCAAATAGGAGGTCATACTAAATTTTGAAATTAAAACTATTAGTTAATTAATCATTTAATTGTTTGTTTATAGTAAGTGCTTGAAATAAGCTGTGACGAATTGGGTTCCTATATTTTTGGTTTTTAGTTTGTAAGTTTACATTTGAGACTGAATAAAACTTTTTTTCTTAATTTTTAAACATATTCTATAAACTCTTATTCAAATTTTTTTAATATCTTATTTCGTTTCAAAATTATACGAGCTTAATTTTTTTAAAGGTGCTGTCCCTATGTCCCTAAATATTCAATTTTAAAGGTTTGCCACGCCTACTTTTTGCTATATCGAATTTGTTTTTAAAACCATCTAAACCTCATAAGATTTCGAAAAAAAAAGAATGGTTATAATCGGTTCAGTAGTTTAAGAGTTATAGGTATCACTTGAAGGGGGAGGGTTGCCACTCCCATTTTTGGTGGGATTGTCGATATCGACTCTACGAACTTACCCACCAAATTTTATTCGTCTACGATCAATATGTACCTAAATTTCATGTGTCATCTTATACCCGCTTTATTTTATTTAATTTTAAAGGTTCACTAAGAAATAATTTTTTTTTTAGTTCTTTCGAGAATTTTTGATTATTTTTAAACATATTTAGTAATTAATTAAAAATGTATTATATGTATTGTGTTGTTTGTTCCTAATTTAAATAAATTAAATTCCTTAAGAAATATACTATACCACTCCCGCTCTTTCGTTCCAACAATACAAATTAAAACAAACATCCCTAAAACCCTTAAAATGAATGATATTCTCTGACCACCCCGGCGTATGATTATTATTAATTAAATTTTGTGTTCTAGACCCTTGAAGCGTATGATTAATAATGACAGCTGTAACTATATTTACAAATAAAATATTTTAATTCCCTTTTTTCACATTTTTGTTAATTTATTTTGCAAAATTTCGTTTAATTTTGTTTTAAGCTTTTGACAAATAAAATTTATCGAATTTTTTTGGTAGCTTTTAAGCCAAAAACTAAATATGAAAACCACAAAAATATTAAACAAATACGTATGTATGTATGTACGCATGTACATATGTATGTATAAACGTAATGAATTAAATTTATTATTTGTTGCAATAATATCCCCAAAAATATTGTGGTTTTTCCAACAACATTAAGAAGATTAAATTTGTATGCGTGTCTATGAGAATTCCAAACATTAATTAAAGCTGTGAGGTTAAAAACAAAAGCTGGCAAACAAAGAGAAAATATTTAGAAAATACAACTTTCTCTCTAACCAAATAATATGGATCTAGCAAACAGTATAGAAGTACACAAAATATATATTAATGGATGCCATTAGGTGTGGCTTTAGAGCATCCGAAAAGGTCAATTTTCCGTTATTCTGGCGCATAAATCAGGCTGAATTTAAACGATTGCATGAATTATGTTAGCTTTAAGGGCTCCTATAGTTTATGGCTTGTTCGCATACACCTGCGACTTAAGAAAACCTTTTAGGAAAAAGTCTAATGCATTCAAATTGCATGATTCAGTGACTAGTTCATATCACATCCACGTGAGATGACCATGCCCTCAAATCGCTTGGGTAGAAGGTAGAATATCCAATGTGACAAAAGCTGTGGACCCGTAGCGTGCCGTCCAGTTAAAGACACATGTAGTTGGTGTCCACATCATTCAATTCGGGACAAAAGAAATTAGTAATCATCGTGCGTTTTCGGTGTCCAGTTCACATCACATGCACGTGATGTACAAATAACTCGTACAGGATATCCAACGAGTGCAGTTGAAACCACATGTTCTTGGTGTTTAGATCATCCAATTCAAACCAAAATAATTTGGTAATCATAACAGGGGGCAGTGATGGCCAGGCCAATGTCGTTCTCAAAGAAATATGCCCCAAAGACACCGCCACACAAAAATCCATCGCAAACAGTAAGTTTTGCGGTAAGCATTTGATGCTTTGAGATCTCATATGGATTGGAATCGTTTCAAATTCAAAAAGTTTGTTTATTCACGTACCCACTCATGTAAAAATGGTCCTCATTGTGGAAGATGTTTTTCAATGGAAATTAGGATCAGGCTCCTACGGCCATTTTTATAAAATAATTTTATTATTTGCCCGTATTGTTAAATTCTTTATCAGTCCTTGAGGATTTCACAAAACTACAAAACTGACTGAATAAATGATAACTAATTTGATAGATGAAGCTTCAACAAGAAGACCCGTTTAAAAACTAAATAATATGTCTTCTAGAAGCATAAAAATTAATTTCGAATTTTTCGAACTTAAATTCGAAAATTTTCGAAGTTGTTTAAAACATAGAAAAACACCTCCTTTCATGTTAAAATCACATTTTAATGCAAAACTAACATGTTTTTCAAGTCTACCACCTATCTTATAGGCCTCCATACAACAAACTATAATCAAATATGGCTGTTTCATGAAAAAAAAATATATTTGAAATACCTGAACAAAATTAAACGTTTAAATATTGTCGCAAATTATTTTTATTTCTATTATAGCAAAGTTTTCCTTGTTTTTTCCCATGCTTCATATGTTCAGGTTTTAATAATAGCTGACAGGAGTAGATAGTTTTAACAGCTTTAACATATCAATGTCGTTTGTTTTTATTTTTCATAGTTTTCATATGAAAATTTTTTAATAAAAATAAAACAACAAAAAATATTTTGTTTATTCAATTAGAATTTTAAAAAGTTTAATTTTTTATGAAGTGTTTAATGACTTTTTGAAGTTGAACGAACAACGACAGCGTTCAAACATGTTGGCAATCTATAGGCACAGCCTATCCATAGGCAGGCAACCCCAAATGGTAAAAATAAAAAACAGGGTTGTTGCAGTTGTTGTTTTTATAAATATTTAAACAACTTTTTGTAAACATGTACGAACGACAATAACAACAACAACAATAGCAGCATAAAGTTGGCCTCTTAAAAAGAAAGGAGGAAAGACCAAAAAAAAAAAAAACGTGGAAAAATAAATTGAAGAAAACAGAGGAAAAACATTATATGACATTAACTTTTGACAAGAAAATGACCTCAATTTTTTTTTCTTTCTCTATGTCTCTCTCTCTCTCTTTCCATAGCTGAGTCTCAATTTTTGTTTTTATTTCTGTTGTTTTATGGCATTTTTGTTAATGTAGTAGTTTGTGTTGTTTCTGACAACCAATTTAGAACATGAGTGTTGGATACTTAAACATGAAAAACAACAAAAAAAAAATTAACACTTCTTGAAAATTAGAAACGGAAAAACTTGAAAAAAATAGGCAAAAACTACTTCAGGACAGAAATAAATTTTTCAACTAAAAATACGAGAATTTTTTACATGAAAAATTGAATTTTTGAACTTTAAAAATTATTTTCGAATGGCTGGCATTAATAAAAATGGTTCAAATACATTCCTTAAACCTTAAATTATGTTTTAAAACGAAAATTTTCATATTCAAACTTAAAAATGATTTTCGAATTTTTCGAAATTCGTTCAAAAACATTCCTTAAAGCTTAAATGATGTATTAAAACAAAAATTTTCATATTCAAACTTAAAAATGATTTTCGAATTTTTCGAACTTCAATTCGAAAATGGCTGGCATTGATAAAAATGGTTCAAATACATTCCTTAAACCTTAAATTATGTATTAAAACAAAAATTTTCATATTCAAACTTAAAAATGATTTTCGAATTTTTCGAACTTCAATTCGAAAATGGCTGGCATTGATAACAATGATTCAAATACATTCCTTAAACCTTAAATGATGTTTTAAAACAAAAATTTTCATATTCAAACTTAAAAATAATTTTCGAATTTTTCGAACTTAAATTCGAAAATTTTCGATATTACAAAAATATGAAAAAACTGAAATTTTAAATACAAATTCTTATTGTAAAGCTATAAAACTGTTCATTTGCCAACGATATTGTGTTTAACAATGTAAAATAAAAATTGTGGTAATTTTTCTTAAAACTTTTCCAAAAATAAAAGTATTTTTTTGCGATTTCGGTACAATAAACCACTTTTAACACCTTTAAACTTTTGCTAATTCTTGTTGTTGTTTTTTATTACGGCTTTTAATACTTTAATTATACCACATACACTATAAATTTAAAGCATTAAAAGACAGCCCAGCCAGTGTTAAATATTTTAATTAGTCCAGCATTATAAAGTGGTTGTAAAAAGAGCGACAGAGAGAGAGAGAGAAAGAAAAGAGAGAAATGTAAAATCTACAATAAAAGTTTAAAACTTTTAACACCACAGAAGAAAATACAAAAAAAAACGATCGCATTTAACACAAAATCCATCTAAATGGGTAAACGAAGAGCCAAATGTAAACAGGGAGAGGTGGTAAGCAGTAAAACATTGTTGTTGATAATTAACATTGTGTGAGTGTGTGTGTGTGTGGGTGTGTATGTAAGTAACTTAAAAAAAACGAACATGAGTACATAATGGCTTTTAAGCATGCAACATGCATGTACAACAAATAAAACTTTGAACGCCATGTTGCCATGCCATGTTACAATGGCTTAAATAATGCTTAGCTTGTCTATTGATGGCAAATCAATGGCGGCATTAATGAAAACATGAACCCATCGATTTAAACCGCTATCAGCTACCAACCAATAACACAAAAAACTAACAACAACTAAAAGAAAGTGTTGAAAAGAGAAAGACAAACCCCCCCTTTAACATTTTGTAACATTTTATAGAGAGCACGTGTGTGTGTGCGTGTGTATGTGTGTTAATGTAAAGCATTGAGTGCATTTTAAAGCCATTTTAATGAGAGTCGCTAATAAATGAGATTAAAATGAACCATCCTTTTATTTTCACATACACATACACACATGTCGTTCTACACATACATTTGCAATGGCCTTAAATTAAAGAATTTTTTTTTGATGTTGCTGCATAATTTATTTCCTTTTTTTCTTTTGGTCACATTAATTATTGCAACACAATACAAATGAAAATAAATGGACGGAATCGCTTGTCGTAGTATGGAGTTCAAAATTAATGTTGAGAACAAATTCCAATTTATTTATTCGATGAATTTTTCAAAATAAATTTCATTTAAGCACATTGTGACACTGCGAGAAACGATACGCCAGAACTAACAATAAAAATATCACTCACTAACCCATGCACAGCCTAACGAAGGTAAGAGATATACGAGGTTTGCCTTTTATATTTCGGGATTTGACAACCCTAGTGTTGCAATCTGCCAACTGACAGCTCTATCGTAAAGCTTGACATTTTTGAAGTTATACGTACTCAGAGCTGTCAGATGGCAGATTACAACACTAGGGGTGCCAAATCCCGAAATATAAAAGGCATCCCTCGTAACGGTACTAATGTGTGGATTGGTATTAGATAGGAGAGTACCTTCATTACCTACAGAGTTACCCAGTATATCCCTGTGACTAGGTACTCACACTAGATTTACCAAAAAATGCCGCGAGAATTGACCGAGGATGTCGTGACAGGTGCTAAACAGTTTAGAACTGAAGGTTGTACCCGAAAGAGATCTGCCTACCGCCTGGCTGTAAGGGGAGATAGATATGTTAATAGATGGAGATCTCTAACTCAGACTCAGTTCCGTAGTGTGATTTACAACCATTACATCAGGGTGAAATATACTAGAGTAATCAGGTAAACGGATTAACCCTTTCAGACAAACATTTCACAGACGATCTTTTTCTCAAGTTTAGAATCGTACGTGCAGCCTTCCATTAAATCTACGGAACATACCATTTTAGAGCATCAATGTCTTCCACCCACTATGTGTGTGAAAATTTGTATCCATGAATAGCGGGACCTAAAGTTTAATGTTGACAACCATTTTCGAGCATCGGTGTCTTCCCTGCTTAGAATTTTAGTGTAAAATCTCCTCAATACTGGGTTTCAGGTGGAGCATAAGCAATTTAACTTAGAATCTGGAGATTCTAAGATAGAATAGGGGGCATTAAAGGGTATGTGTATGTAACCTTCCGACCCGGTGGAATGGATCATGGTACTTAAGACGACTATTTGGTCGGGAACCTGTGGCTGAAACCACAGGTGTATGTGACTTGCTTCTTGACTGGAGCTGCTGCATTTCCTGGTTATCTGTGGGCGAAGAAGTTTTCGATGTTTTTAAACCTTCGCCGCCGGCTGAACTGCCGTGCTTGAATATAGCCAACACGGATTTTTGTTTATTGGGTGTGGCATTTTGTGATTGTGGCGTTTGACTGCGTTCTTTGCTTTTGCTACGTGGGCGTGATCTGTCTCTGGGTGAATCGGGAAAATCTTTGCCACCGCCTCCAAAGCGAAAGAGCGAACTGAATGATGATTTACGTGATACCGACACTGTATCCGGTGAAGGCCATTCCATTGAATCTACGGAACATAACATTTTATAGGACTAGTGTCTTCACTGCTTCGAATTCTTGTATAAAATCTCCTATCAATACTGAGATTCAGGTGGGGCATAATTAATTTCACTAAGAATCTGGAGATAGAGTGGGAAGAGGACAGAAGGTGCCAGTGTTAAAGGACTGTAAATTGCATTGCAACAATTGCTGAAAGTTGTCTAGCAAGTAATGTAAGTGGAAGTCTATTAAGTATAATAAAAAGGCTTTTGTAGGGGTAGTGAACTCAATAGGTCTCCTTACTTTATCAAGAAGCTTCACATTGTCTTTTTTTTTAACTGCAGAAGACAACTTCGTAAAGAAGATTAGTTGCAATAAATACCAAATATATCCAGCACATAGGCCACATCTTGTACCAATAGCCGCAGTGAAGCTGGAGCTTGCACCAATTGGATGTTTAAAGAAAAGTTGAGAAAAGTTGGATTGTATATATGGACTCCTAGCCCTTGCCACAATGGCGATTGCATACACCATGCGAAGTTACACTTATTTTCCTCTTTCCTACTAGCGTAGTAGGTAATCACTCGAAATTTAAGAAGGTTTGATACAAACTTTATAAAAAATTTGATTTTGAATGTTCTAAATTGTTTCGCCGAACAGTTTACTGGTTTCTATCATATTTTGCTAACATTTCCGGCACAAAAAAGTTGCAAAAGCTGAAAAAAAATTTCCAAAATATTAACATTCTAATTTTTTTGTTTTTATTTTTATTTTATAATAACTAAACAAAGTTGCCAACAAAATTTGTGCACATTAATAAAGCTGTGAAAAGTTTTATCAGCCATTAGCTGCATAAAAAAATTATAAAAAAAAAACCAAATGAAGCGGAAAATAAAAGTTCAAACACAACAAAATGGAAATGCTTTAAAAACTATTTGCTATGAACAAAAAAAAAAACAACCCAACATTTTTTTATTATTATTTAAATAAATTTTTATTAAATAAACATTTTTATTGAAGATGAAATTTAAAATAAATTGAAAACACTGGGCGTTGGCTTAAGGTCGCTTAGAAATTTGCAGAGAGCAAAACAAATGTTAATCTGAAGATGCAAAGTCTGGGTAATATGTTGGTTGCATCAGAACTTGTTCGACAAGCTATCTCAGTGCCTCAGTGGATTATCAAAACTGTGTGTGGCCAGGCGTTGATTTTCAAGAGAATTTTCAAATATTTTTGGCCAAAAATCGATTTATTCAAAATTGAAAATCTCAACTCTCAAAATTAGTACAGCTATCCCACTGCCACGGTTGGAAAGAGCACCCTCTGGACTACCATTTGCATATACTCTGTATAGTGTACTATTTCTTATATGTTCCAAAATGGCCACTGATCTTCTAGAGAATTTTCAAATATTTTTGGCCAAAAATCAATTTATTCAAAATTGAATATCTGAGTTCCATGCACATATTTTCTGTTGATCAATTTTCACTTTAAATTGAATTGCTTGTTTCAATCGGCTTAATTATTGAATGTAAAGGCAAGAATTTCTCGTTAAACTAGTTTAATAAAAGCTTATAACGGACAATTGTCTTTCAATCCCATTAGGTATACGCCAAATACCCTGAAGTTGAAGTTGTCTTCATGAAGAGTGCAATCTTTTTTTCTTGCCAAAAAAAACCGATTTTTATATAATTTTCTAACAGAAAAAATGTTTCACTTTATTTGAGTCCGATTATAATATGTAAAGGAATAAAAGATGTTGCTCGTAAAGCCCCAATAGATTTATCCGTTTTCACGTATTCTCTAACTGCCGACTGAAGTGATTTGAAGTTTACTACATGAAAAGTGCAATTTTTGGTCGCATCATTTGCAGCATCAGCCTCTGTGGACCAATAGTTAACTGCCGTATATACACGACTTCAGCAGCTGTGATGCAGCAAGTGGCTACCGTACGTACATATATACCAGGCGAGCATTCCAAAAGGGCTAAAACTTGATATAAAAAAATTAAGAAAAATCATTTTAAAATTTCTTCTGTTATTATTTCTTTCCCTTTCTGTTATTATCATAGAGAAAAACGATCAATAATCTGTAATGACAGTAAATACCAACACTCTTTCATTTTTATAAAGACAGGAGGATTATTACGTAACGCATTGACTTGTAAAAGGAAATCTTTTTTATGAAGACAACAATCTTTCAAAATATAAATCTCTTGCGGTAATTTTTATATGAGCTTACCTTGCATAACAAAAAAAAAAAAAAAAAAACTCTTCCGCCCTTCTAAAGACAACAAACAGCATCTCAAAAAAAAAATAGTCTCTTTTGTGTAATAAATTTATTTGTAAAACATAAGCAACGCAATTACGCTCTTTCACTTTTAAAAACAAACTATGTTTTGCTGATTTTATTACGGGTTTACTTTACATAAAATGCAACAACAACTATAAAACAATATTCTTTCACTTTTATAAAGATAACAATATTTCAAACAAAAACCAGTTTTTTTATGTTTCTATTATGTCCTTCTTTGTAGAACAGGGACAACACAGCAACACTCTTTCACTTTTACAAAGACAGCAATATTTCAAACAAACATTCTCTTTTGTGTACTTTATATGGCATGGCAAAAAGATATTTTGCCATGTAAATGTCAAGTTGTTTTATTTAATGTTTAAAAAAGTTTGCTTATATTTCAATTCCCTCTTTCAATTTTTCTCTTGCAATATAAAAGAAATTTGTTTCAAACATAACAACATAACCTAACAATATTTCAAAATCAAATTTTGTTTTGATTATTTTTATTTCATACTTGCTTGCTCATACAACAACAACGAATAATATTTTCATTGTATGGGTTGTTTGCTTTTTTAACATAATCAATACTCTATGCATGTAAATGTCCAGTTATACTTTTTGCTCTTTGTAAAATGTACTCATATTTCAATGCTCGTTCTCTCTCTCTCACACTCTTACTTTGTATAATTTTTTAGTCTCTCTCACTATATGTATAAACAAATTTGCTTTAAACAAGTAAAGCATGGTTAGCAAGATCGAAAGGAAAAGAACAACGAAGTAAAAACTAACAATGGCTGATAACGGATACATACACAAACACACGTTCTCTTGCTGTAACCTATACAACATGTCTGTTATAAAAAGCTTTTTGTTATTGTATTATGACATGTGTCATAAATGTTTTAATAATAACATGCAAAGAAAAAAAGAATAACATGGCAAAAATATTGACTTGTGTGTAGTAAAGTAAAGAGATTAAATAACAGGAAAAAGAAACGAGAAGAGAAATAACAAAAGATATTTAAAATAAGATTTTAAATATGAAGTTTTTTAAAGAGTATAAAAAGAAAACAAAGAAGCCATTACCAGTTTAATGGTAAACCTAAACGTATGATGAATATTTGAAATTGAAAAAATATTCAATATACGTATCCAGTAATTTAATCAAATAATTCATTTGATAACATTTTTTTTTTTTTTATTTGATATTATGTATAGCAATATGCCAAAATCGGCTTTTTGCGAAAAAGAACTTTTTTATTGTTGAGAATGATTCTTTAGGGCTTCAGTAGCAACTTTTGTTCTGGGATTTTTTCATAATTCCGTTATTTACAAAATTACCGTTATTTTTATGTTATTGAAGAAAATCAAAATGTTGACCCATAAATTTCCAAAATTCGACCAAATAATGTTTGGCAACTTTGTACAAAACCCTTTGACGAGTATATTAGCTGAATATATGAACTCATAATATTTGCAAATACAGGGTTTTTCGATACATTTTTCAATAAAAACAAATTTTTCGCAATCTAGCGGCAATATTTGTACAGTATTCCCTCGATTTACGTCGCAGAATGTTCCGGAAAAAGGCGACATAAATCGAAACGACGTAAATCGAATTTCAAATAACTCATACTATCAGATGCATTTATTTATGTGCATTTTCCAAAAAAAAAACTAAAATAATTAAATTTTTATTCTGTATAACTAAAGCTGGAGGTCCACACCACGCGTTCTACGCGTTCTCGCATTTTACGCGGCTGTCAAAAAAGTAGAATTAATGTATTTATATGGTGCAAGTTACACGCACAAAAGCGTAGGATGTCTTGACGCATAGAACGCGAAAAGTAGATCTACTTTCTACGTTTGTAAGCATCACAAACGGCGCGCGTACAGAACAGCTGATTTTGACAAGTTGTTTTGTTTAAATTTGTTTAAACATTGGCGCGTAAAAAGCGTTGCATGTAACTTGAAGCCTAGAATGCGAAGAAAGTATGAAATGCACGCAACGCTTTGACACGAAAACGTGTGGAGTGGACCTCCAGCTTAAGTACATACATAAATATAGATGGATTTTTGATTTGTTATAAAAATTTATTCCATATGTTGTTCACAAAAAGTTTAATAAAAAACAAAAAATTATCCATTAGCACTTAAATATTTATTTTTTACAAAACTCTATTTATATTTTATTCAAATAGTTACACACAAATATTGAATTTTTTAAAGAGGGAATTCCCCTGATTTTATTTATAAACAACAGAGGCGACGTAAATCGAATGACGACGCAAATCGAAGTTGAATGGAACAAAATTTTTGACGACGTTAATCGAAACAACGTAAATCGAGACGACGTAAATCGAGGGAATACTGTAATACCTATATTCAGCAATTAGACAGATAATTTGAATACCTTTCGATCAAAAAACAAATTTTGAAAATCGATTGAAAAATGACCAATTGAGAAAGAAAAGAGCTATAAAATAATAAAATAATTTCAAATTTATAAAAAAAATATACTCGTATACATACATGTATGTAACTTAAATTCATCATTAAAGTTTTTTAATTGCTTACATTTTTAGTTTCGCGAATAAGATTGCATTTATTTTAATTTCATTGAACAGACTACTTTTTATTTATACTTTTCGAAACATCAAGTTATTTTTATTATTTACATTTTTAGAGGTCCACATAGGAGTGTAAATTCTTTAGTTTTTCTTTGAGTTGGGACTCTAAACATACATTTTTGTGGAAAATATGAAGATTTTAGTTTAAAGGACATATGGGAGGTGGGCGTATCCTTGAGCCGATTCTTTTGAAAATCCAATTTTTTCTTAATTAAGGGCGTTCACGACAGTACACCAAAATTCAAAACCCTATTTTTCATTCCTTCTATTTCTGTCCCTTCGTTTAAAAACAGTGTCTATAGTCTTAATTACTGACGTATAATTCATTTCAGTAGCATAAATTTCAGTTTTTTACAATATGCACTCTGTTTCAGTAGCATAAATTTCAGTTTTTTACAATATGCACTCTGTTTTTAAAATTAATTAATAAAATTTGCCGAAAATAGGTTTTAGTGTTTTTTACCCGCGCCAAAAATTGAAACACCAATACCCGCGCGTTGGTCAGTGAGACCGACAATGGAAAATCCTATATCCTTGGTACTATTTCAAAAAAATTTTTTTGATGCAAAAACGAAGCTTATTACGAATAATGAAGCTACCAGTGATATCAACTTACTAGCACTATTCTTTTACAAAAAAATCGCAATAATAAAAAAATCGGTCTCACAGACCAACGCGCGGGTATAGGAAGGTTAAACGGCACAAATTGAGCTGAATATTTTGGCTTGAAAGTCAGCATAGTTGTTGACGACTATAATGTGTAAAATTCTACGAAGTTGCTTAAAGATTACATTCCTACTTCAAAAGTTATATGTGAATGAAGGTGAAAAAAGGGCATTTTTCTTTTAATTTTTTCGCATTTTTTTTAACATTTTCCACATTTTTTTGTAAACGAAAAGTGCGATCGTCAAGCAATTTCGCAAAATTTTAAATTTTGAAGTCGTTAACAACTGTGTGTTGAATGGCATTACATAATATTCAGCCCAATTTGTGCCGCGTTAAATGTTAGCAGTAGTATTTTCTTACTTTCAAGTTTTGTTGTTGTAATTTATTTTCTCTCAGTGTATTATTACAACAATACCAGAAAATGGAAGATTAATAGCCAAACTAACTATCCAATAAAAAAAAATATTGATTTTGTAGCTGTTAAAATAAATAATGCGTTAAATTCACGAAAAGTTAGAAAGCCCAAGTTTGAAAGGCAACCCTATACATATTTCCGTTTTAGGGCAAGTGAGGGCAATCTAATTAGCAATTACGATAGCTGACTCTACCCCCGAAGCATTAAAAATAATTCGGCATTCATGGCTTGAAAATGAAAAAGTACATTTTTTTGGCATATTGCTAATTATGTAAAATATTTTTTAAAACATTTGATAATAAATTAATTATTAATTATTTCAAATTAAACATTTTTTTGTATCTAAATTAACCAACAAATGTTAATTACTGTTCTCATTATATCCACTTAATTTAGTGGCTTTTGCTAATAATTTCATTTAATAATAATTAACATGACCTAGTTTCACAATTAAACACAATTTAATGGCATTTTTATTTCAAGCATTTAATATAAAATCTATTGGCTTCTCCATGGGATTAAGTAACAAATTGTTGACTCTTAAATGTAATATCTGGTGGTAATATCTATTAATTGTGTCCAGCAACACTACAAGATCTTATTAAAATTGTTAATTGTATTGAGAAAAGTTATCAACATTTAGAACGCAGTAAAAATACACAACATTGCCAGACTGCTGAAAAAATGTGTAAACTTTACATAGATGATGCTGTAGCTAAAAAAGCAGCTGCGATATGATTTATTTGTTTCAATCTAGTAATTTTAATATTGAAGATGCATGTCGTTCGTTTTGGTCTACCAATCACTAAACATATTTATGAAATCAATCATGAAAGATTAAAGAAGATTGGCATATAACAAGCGTGGACTTTTCTAGGGAACTAGAAACATGTTGTACACGGATTTAGATAATATTAGAACACTTTTTTTTTCTTACAAGACTTTTTTAAAATCGTGTTTTTACACATTTCATAGAGACTACTTCAGGATATTTGATGTATTTCTAGTGAGATTGAGAGGCAATTGTTCGTTCTAAGATTTTAATAAACTTCTTGACTTTACAGTCAATAATTAAGGCGATTAAAGCAAGCAATTCAATTTACATACATACATAATTGGTCATTACAACCCTTCAGTCAGGATTACGACCAAGCTTCTCACACCACTTATGTTGTGTGCGTTAATTTTATACATGAGTGGCGGCACCTACAGTTTAAAGTCGACTCCGAACGACAGTTTTTTGAGAAGCTTTTCATGGCAATTTTATTTACTCTCAGAGTTTTTGCCAGAAATCTGCTGAGAGGAAGTCGCCGAAGAAATATTTTCATATTTACGTTTTGATGTCTGACCTGGGATTCGAACTCGGGCCTTCAGTCTAATAAGCCAACGCACTACCTACTAGACTACGGCGACTTCAATTCAATTTAAAGAGCCTGAAATTAATCAGCAGAAAATGTGTGTTGTGTTCTATTATGATAACACACATTTTTGATAATCTGTTCCTACACTGAGAGTGGTTATCGAAAAAGTTTTAGTACAACGACCATATTACCCAGAACTTGCGTCTTCAGATTATCATTTATTTTGATTACTGCAGAACTTTCTTAATGATTGTAAGTATAATAGCCTTCTAATTAATAGCCATCTTCTTGGGAAACTTTCAAACAGTGTGTTTCACGTTTTGTAGCTGGTATACCATGCCAAAGCGCTTGAACCACTTTACAGAGGCCTATTGCTATTTATCAATATCGCTTCATATCGTTGGTCTCATGTAGAAAGGCCCTAACTCGCATATTTTTTTTTATTAAATTTTTGTGAGGAGGGTGTATTTGCGTTAAATGCATTGGAATCACGAAAAAAAGTCAATTTCGAAAAAAGTGTGAGTTAGGGCCTTTCTACATGAGACCAACGATATACTCTCAATTAAATTGATATCTGGCCTTTATGCTGGCAAATGGTAAACTCTCAATTCTTTGTTTTTTGAAATACTTTTTATAAATCGTGCGATATTCTGAAGACCATTTTGGGAAGCTTAGGAGTAGGTTTTTAATAAGCTTTTTAATATAAAATGTTTTCCTATTTATTTTATACTTTTTTTATTTATTTTATTTTTATTTATTATAATTTACATAGCACAACAAGATATGAATCTTATAAGTGACAGTGCTATGTTTGGAATCATTAAGATATAAAAAATTAATATTGAAACAAAACAAATTAAATAAAAAATACAAAATTAATTAATTAAAAATATAATATAAAGAAATTTAAAAAACTAACAATACTGTAGAAGTAAATAAGAGAGTTGAAAAATAATAAAAAATGTTACTATTAAGAAGAATCAGTCTAAGAAACTAAGAATAAAAAAATATAACCGATATAAACCTATAAAACAAATCACAAATCGTAAGAAATTTTACTTATGAAAATAATTTAAATAACTCCTTTTTGAACGCATTTGCATTGCCTAGATTCTGGATGTAATTTGGTAGGGAATTCCAAAGACTAGTGGTGTGTATAAAAAACTGTCTCTGAGACAAAAGAGTCATGAATCGTTGCTGAATAATGTTCCTACCCCGGTAGGATCTAGCAAATTTAATTCGACAAAATAAATATTCCGGCCGTTCCGTGTAAATTATTTTATGAAGTAAAATAAGGCATTTAATTTTCAAGAGATTATCAAATTTTACATTAAGAATCCGGCAAGCCAAATGAGAAATGTAATCACGACGCCCTTTATGAAAGACATATCTAGCTATGTTATTAAATGCCAAGTTAAGTTTACGGTTGTCATCAAAATCACAGTTTGCGAAGATTTCACACCCATACAAAAGTACCGGAATTAAGTAAGTTCTAGCAAGTTGCATACGAATGATAAAAGGAGTCGAATCAATAACAGTCCACAAGTTCCTAAGCATACTATAAATTCTACCAACAACGACACCTATATGATTAGACCACGATAAACTGCCATTAAAGACAATACCCAGATTCTTCGCAGATTTGACAAAGTCAATCTTATTTCCCCTGATGCTCAATTCAGGTATGACAAATGATTTATCGGTCCTCGAAAGTATAATACATTTAAACTTAGAGGGATTGATGCAAAGTCTGTTGGCCGAGGCCCAGTTGTCAATCCTAACCAAATCACGATTAATGTAATCCAAACAAGAATCAATATTCTCCCTAGGAGTACTGGTATAAAGCTGCACATCATCAGCATACATATGAACATTACAGTGAACCAAGACATCCGGTAAATCATTTATATACATACAAAACAACAGAGGCCCAAGTATTGACCTCTGGGGAACACCTCTACTAATATTAAGTGGAACTGAGATATTGCCATTAAGATGAACTTTTTGAAATCTATTTAGCAAATAAGAATAAATAAGATTGCAGGCAGAATTTGAGAAATAAAACAGTTTCCGGAGCTCCCTCAATAGAACTTCGTGATCGACTGTGTCAAAAGCCTTAGTATGATCAAGCTTTTAGCGTTAATATTGATTTTATTTCTGCCACTATTAATGGTTTTAAGCAATAAAATTAAAATTTATATATTTTTTTACTAAAGTTACTAAAAGTTAATCGCTATTATCTACCACAAAAACCAATTTTTTAACCTTGTTTCACTTTGTTTGTTTAGAAATAGAAAAGGTTTTCTATTAAACTTTAGCTACACTAAACAGATACCACATGTGGTTTTAATCTCAAGCATACGTTTAAGCGCTATTACGTTGGGAAAAAAAATGCACATCTCTTTTATCTACCAATGTGTGGGAGAAAATTCCTCTAAGCTGTTTACGTGTATCAAAACAAATGCAAAAACAAATGAGCTTTACATTATACGCACTTAAATTCATTTACACACAATGTATGTACATATGTGTACATACACTGCTATTGTTTGAAACATTGTACATATTGCATTTCCTTTTTTTATTTCTCTACTAGTTCTGGTTTTTTTGTTGTTGTTTAAAAATAAAATGCTAAAGTGAGTGAGTACAACATAAATTTACGGTTGTTTGAGAGAATTTACAATTTAGTTGCTCTTTGTGTATGCATGCATGCATGTGTTAAAAGAAATATTTCAGTTTTTATGCCAATTTTTTTTCTTTTCTTTTCTTACTCATCGATAAAAAACGAGAGAAGAGAGTGTTTATATTAAAACCAAGGTGTATGAAAGTTAAGTGTTCTTTTTATATTCTTGTTGTGTTTTTTATTTCCGTTTCTTTAAATTCAGCAAGCAAGAAAAAGAATTTTAAACAGAATGCTGCTCACACCATCAAACACACTCTTGTTATAACCGTGTATGTACATATTGTGTATTTATTTTTGTTTTTCCTTTCATGCATTTGCATGAGCTCTACAACTCATATGTGGGTGGTGTTTTGTTTATGAGCGTACAAAAGAGAGTTCAATATTGATTTTACTCAATGCCATGTTTTTGTTTTTGTTTTCGTGTTTTTTTTCTTTTTTTTGCTATCTTGTGCAAACAGGTTTTCTTCTTGTTGCCTGTTTTTATTAATTGTTATTGATGGTTAGAGTACCTAAGTATGGTGCACTGTAGGTACTGAGAGTGAGTGCTTAAAGTAACTGTAAAGCAAGAGTGCAAGAACTGGTTTTATAGAGTGTAGTTGTTGCATTTTGAAAACTGTATATTACACATGGGCAACTAGAAGTCAATTAAAGGATATTTTAGATGAATCAATTAAATTGGGAATTTAAAATTTAAAACAGATTAGTAATGAACGGATTTAAAGGATGTACGGGAAATTTTCAGCGAAAGTAAGATATGACATCCAGGCGGATGTCATGGCAATTTTGAAAGCAGCGCAATGCTTATTGGATAGAGAATTGTTTCTGAAAATCTCTTGCTTTACTCAAATATACAGGCTGCGACTAAGTCCCTAATGAACGTAGTTTCAAGGTCCATTCCTGACATAAATGAAGAAATTTTCTTAGGGAAATTTCGGATCATTCAAAGGTAACTCTTATATGGCTTAAGGGACATAGAGATATTGTTAGAAACTGCATTGTTGATGAGTTGGCTAGAGTAGGTATGGAGCTTGTAATCTCCAACATTTTACAGGGCATTGGTATTGCGATTACCTTAGTTATATTGGATATTAACCACTCGTTTTACAAGGTGGCAGCAAAACGGTACGTATGTATAATACTGCTAGACTGTGCTGGGTACGTATGTTTAGGAAGAGAATCGACATTACCGACTTAAATCACTTGAAATCATCGCACAATAGCGATTATCACGAGCCACTTACCTTTAGGCAGGCATGCCGAAAGTCTCGGCATTACAGCAAAAGATTTTTGCAAGATCTATGGGCTTGAGGAAGAGGAGAAGACTATCTTTCACCTCATGTGTTAGTGTCCATGACAAAAAAATTGCATCGTTTGTTTATTCTTTTAATTTTCCTTGTATGAAACTCCATTTTCCATTAAAATTTAATTCAATTTTAATTAAAATTTTCTGACAGTAACTGTTACCTGCAAAAGAATTTTATTTTCTTTACAATTTCAAAAATTTGATAATCATTCTCCTCAAGACAAGGGTGTATAACGGAACTTACATTTTTGTAGTGTTGAAAACAGTTACAAAATAATATTTTACGTTTGTGGCAAAAAAATAAGAGAAAAAACAATAACAAGCATAACCATACATATATTTCACTAAACAAACTGTATTACTTTGAACAGCAGTAACCACAATCAAACCAAGACACAAAACACAGTACAAATGAAAATAGAAAAAATAGAATGCTTAAGGGCCAACCACCTATGCTGTTTTATTTTTATACCGACACATACACACACACACACAACTCAACTAACTACAGTTTTATTTTTCAAAAACAGACCCTCTTACAATTTCTTTTTTTATTTTTCTTTCCCATTTTTAAAGAAACCAAAACAACAACAGCAATTACTAGGCAACATTAGTTTGTATCATAAATAATCAGAATAAGCAAAAAAAAAAACAATACACAACAACAACTACCCAAAATTATAACTGTTCAAATAATAATAAGAAAGAAAACGAAAATGTTGGCTTATGATGCTCTTGACCTACATGTTTTCCTTTTTAAACGACAACAACAACAAAAACAGAAAAACTTAAATTAAAATATTCCAAGAAGAAGAAAAAGAAAAAACAAACAGCTTTAAACAGTATAAAGCAAAAGTAAAACAACACAATACACTCAGACTTGCTGTAATAACAACTGTATTCTCAATAAAAGTAAACAAAACAATTATATTGGCTCTTATGAATTACTAACATGTTGTTCTCACCCTTACTTGTTTCTCGCACTGTGTTGTGTGTTGAATGTTGTTGTTGTTTTCAAGAAAAATACCGTATAAATTCTGTGTTTTTATTTGTAGTATTTTAACTTATGTATTGTTTTGTGCTGAAATAGAATTCTAATTTAAAATTTGAATGCCTATGTTGAACAGAGAGAGAGAGGGTGTGGGTGAGTATTCTTGTGTTACGGTAGCAGTAACATTTGTAATTGCTTTGTGTCTCACTCTCTCTCTCTCTCTCTATTTCTCTCTGTATTAGTTGATGTTTATATTTGTTCTAAAGCAACAATAGCACAGGCAGCCGTATGATAAATGTTTGTATAGTAGCAGAGTGCTAAAGGAAACTTGTTTTAAATTTAATAAAACCCAGCAAACATGTGTAAATACTTACTTAGTCTAACTCTTAAAGTAACTTTTTTCTATTAAAATGAAAAAGTTATTCTAAAACACCAACTCTAAATTAGAACTCTTTTCATTACTACCTCTAATTTTATCGCTACTAAAAGGAAAACACTTTTTGTGCCTAGTTAAATTTAAAAAAAAAATTTACCACAATTGCTTGCTGGTATACCATCTCACTTATACAAGCGTACAGTATCTTGTACGTGTATGTGTATGTATTTGTTTTAGTTTTTTATTCATTAAACAATGTGTCAAGTGTGATAAGGAAACTTTCTGCATTTGACACAAGCCCTGATGACAAACGGAAAATGTTTACAAATTTCGTATACATCACTTACACATTCACACTCTAAAATGTATTTACTATGATTGCATCTCTCTCTCTCTTTCTCTCTCTAGCTTTCTACTCTTAAATTTGTTGTTATTTTGAACAGGTAAAAGTTTATTTAACGCAAGAAAATAAAATAAAAATATGTAGGCAATGCAAATTGTTTATCTTTAAATGAAAATTCAATTAAAAAAAACTTTTCCTTTTGATCAAAATTTTGTAAAGTTTGTAAAGGCTTCAAATATGTAAGAAAACGTAGAAATTTTTACGTAAACAATAAATTAAAGCATATTTTTTCGTTATTTAGTAGGAATTGAAACCTCTCAGTTTCGAAAATTAAAGAAATTGCTTATTTAACGGACAAATGTAACCTCACAAATCGTTAGCTGCAGCAGCTAATTTCAAGGTTGTATTGTATTGGTTTGGGGGATACAGTTTTATAAGGGTTTGTAGTTGGTTCTCATTTATATTGTTTCAGGCGTATTTTAATTTAAATTCATTGGATTCCAAAGCGAACATATGTATGCCATTGATTTTTCTTGGCGGCCAGCAAAGAACGAATATAAGATGAAACACAGCATATCGTTGGTCTCATGTAGAAAGGCCCTAACTCGCATTTTGATTAAATCGCCTTAAATTTTGTGAGGCGGTGTATTTATGTTATGTTATGCGTTGAAATCACAAAAAAATCAATTTCGAAAAAAGTGTGAGTTAGGGCCTTTCTACATGAGACCAACGATATATTAATGCCTTTTACTACCACAGAAGATTTACTGGGCCAATTTAAGTGATCCTCTAGCCAGAGTATGTAACATAAACGCAAAGGTAGTGTAGGCACCAGACTACCGGGAACAAATTCTACTTTCAGGTCAAAATAGTCCTTAAGACGGTCCTTAAGGCAGTTTCATTTTTATAATCTATACACACTTTACCAGATAATTC
This sequence comes from Sarcophaga caerulescens, assembly GCA_927399465.1. Taxonomy (NCBI): domain Eukaryota; kingdom Metazoa; phylum Arthropoda; class Insecta; order Diptera; family Sarcophagidae; genus Sarcophaga; species Sarcophaga caerulescens. The sequence continues at coordinate 86,481,267 of OV656868.1, forward strand.
CTAGACAGATAATGTAAATAAAAATTGCAAAATAACGGTATGTAGAGGTGTTTTAAAAGAAATGAATTGTTTTACTCACCAATTTGCAGACCTAATGGAGTATAATACGGAAGCCTTTTGAATATATAACTAGATGCATTAGAATTTTGTGATCTTATTATTATAATATATTATTATTTCATTTATTATATTACATTATTATTTTTTAACTTTTCATACAACAAAATTAACGAACAAACGCTGCACAAGCATCAGCTGATGTGCAGACTTTAGAACAGCCGGCTGTTATTTTAAAATGCGATTTTTTTTTTAATTTTAATTTTTTTAATGCCCTTTAACACACACTAACACTTTATTACAATATTTTTTAATATAATTATTAAACATTTGATTTAATTTTTTATTAATACTTTCATATTTAATTTATTAAATTTATTTTAATTTCTTTGACATTTATACTGTAATTCTATTACCTTTGCAGAATCAGTATTGCATAACGGTTTTTATTAATAATTAAGCGTTTCGTGAACATTGGTTATAACGCAAAGAAAATAAATTGTTGAAATAGTAAAAAATTTAAAAAGAAATAGTATTTCGAAAATATTCTGGATAATGTTATAAAATTTTTATATTTTTATAAAATTTAATAAATCTACGTGGCAATTTTATTACCAGTGAAGACTTTTCTGCAGATTGTGTATTAAAGTTTTATTCATTGTGCAGAAGCAGTGTTGCTTAACGTTTCTGAGTTTTATTAATTTAATAATTTTAATCAATTAATAATAAAAAGGATTTTTTTTTGTACAGAACTTGTAAAATTAATGTAATGAATAACTATTTAGAGTTTTATTGTTATTTGTTATTATTATGATATTATGGAATTTTAATAATATTCAGCCTGATGTTTAAATATTTGTACAGATTTAGTGTTACGCAACGGATTTTCTCAATAGAAAACTTTATTTTATCTTAAAATACAAAAGAAATTGATAAAAAATAATGTTTGAAAATTTAATTTACTACATCTGCATTAAGCTCTATGGTACCTTGTATGCCAAAAAGCTTCTTCAACATTTAACCGCCCATCTTATTACTTTACAGAAACAGTGTTGCTTAACGATTTGTTTGTTAAATAACCTTTTTAATGTAGCCTTAGAACACTGTCAAAATGATTTAAAGTATTTATAAATTTAACCAAATAAATATGTTATCATAGATGGATATGTATTTAAAGTATTATTTAGCTTATTTTGAAAATTTCATTCATTAACTCTTCTTTAAATATCACAAAAACTTTATGTTGACTAACACTTGTTACCAGTGTTATAAGTGCATACACATGTATGTACATGTGTAGCAAAGTACTTCTGCACAATGAATGTAGTGTTCCAGAATATTCTACCAAATATTAATTCTTTGGCAATTTTTAACACTTAACAACACTCTTATAACAAGCGTTTTGTATGCAATTTTGTTATAAGACAAACGTTAAACACAAAAATTAAAAAACATTATTAAACAATTGGTAAAACAAATATTGCAACCAAGTCGAATAAACAACTGAAGAGACACGTTAAAAGAATTATTATTATTAATAATTTATGTTTTTACGAAAGAGACGCCTTAATCTACCCGCCATTTCTTTTGCACAAAGCATTTTACAAGCGATGATTTTTTACACTTTTCGAACGATTTTTTGCACGGATCCGAATTAAAAATATTAGCTCTATGCGACTCACTTTTATTTTTATTATAAATTATATTTAATACGTTATTATTCATATAAAAAACTTTAATTTTATTTTTACTTCCGCTAAATTACGTGTGATCCCGACCGGCTTCAGCTATGTACCGTATAAACATAAAAACACGTTATCAAAGTCAGTGTTGATCGCCCGGTACTATACGAATATAATTCTTTTTGCATAATGCAGTGTTAGACAATGTTACTACAAACTGTTTTATTCTCCTACCTTTAATAACACTTTACAACACTTTTACAACAAACGTTTGTTAATGTAGTTTTATATAAAAAAAAATTATACAGCAACTGAAACATTAGAATTATTAAAGTATTTTTAAAGCAAAAATGCAACTGAATGCAATAAAATACTTAAAAGACATATTAATGGCACAGGACTTGTATAATTTATATTTAAGAAGAGACGCGTTAAAATACCCGCCCTTTTTTTTGCACAATGCATTTTACAAGGGATGATTTTTTCACTTTTCAAACGATTGCTTGCACGGACCCGTATGGAAAATATTAGCGCTATACAGACTCACTTTTATTTCAATTATAAATTATATTCACTCGATTATTATTAAAATTAATAATTTTAATTTTATTTTTACTTCCGCTGTATTGTGTGTTCTCCCGACCGGTTTATGTTAAATACTGTATAAACATATTTGTATTATCCATTGCAGTGTTAACCACCTGTTACTATTTCTGTAAGATTTACATAAATCAGTGTTATATAATGTTTTCCTAAATAGTTTTATTGTCTGTTACATGATAACGCTTAACAACACTGTTGTAACAAAAGCTATTTGATGTAATTTTGTTTCAAAACAATAGAACAGGGGCATTAAAATCAAGTTTATTAAACAATTTTACGTTCGAATACGCGAACAAGTCCAATAGACTACTTAAAAAACACATTAATAGGCCAAAACTTGGATAATTTCTTTTTACGAAGAGATGCCTTAAACTACCCGCCATTTCTCACCACAATGATTTTCACAGCCGATAATTTTATTACTTTTTTGCAGAATAGCTTACAGCGACCCGAATTACTGAATATTAACTTTACAAGGTTTGCTATTGTTATAAATTATATTCACTCGATTATTATAAAGATTAATAATTTCAGTTTTATTTTTACTTCCGCTAAACTATGTACGTATTGCACCGACCGGCTTAAGATATGTACTGTATAGCACTTGTTGCCATACCAAATTACTCAAATTAATGTTATATAACGTTTCCACAAATTGTTTTCCTTTCCGGCAATTGATAACACTTAACAACACTGTTGTAACAAACGTTCTGAAGTTATTTTTGTTTAGAAAATTAGAAAAATCCAAATTTATTAAAATTAAAGCCGCTATTCACTGGCTATTGGCATTGGTTATTAGCTTAATTTATCTGGGATATCGTTATTTAAAGAATTTCAGCTAACATTTGCAAAATCCGTGTTTTTAGCAGAGTCTTGAGAGAGTGTACTTTAAATCTTATTTTTACTTTTAAAATAAATCTGTATGTTTTTAATGAAGATATTTCTGCAATTTCATTTATAATTTTATAAAACAGACTATTTAATTCTTATTATTTTAGAACTCTGTGATGCTGCTTTAAAAATTCAAGCCACTTTCCGTGGCCATTTAACCCGTAAATTGGTGGCCAAAGATGCGCCTGAGGATGTTGATATACAGGAGATAACCAAAAAAGTGGCTGAGGAATTGGATATTGATTTAAGTGATCCAGAGCTAAATAAAGCGGCTACCAAAATACAAGCCTCGTTCCGGGGACATAAAACCCGTAAAGATCAACAACCAGTTGAATAAGAAGAAACTCTAGAGGAAAACTAAACATTTGATAAATTTAAAAGAAAAACAAAAACAAACAAACACACACAAATAAAAAAAATTTTTTTTTTTTTGGGGAATAAAGGAAAGAAAAAATGTTTTAAATAAAATTTAGCAATTGTCTTAAAAACAAAAATTAAAAGAAAATTTGAAAATAAAAATATAAAAAAACCTTAATTTAAGTTTAAGAAATTATACAAAAAAGAAGTCCATTAAAAAAAATAAAAAATAAAATTAAAGCAACAAAGAAAACAACATTATTAATTTAATACATATTATTAATAAAAAGTAATTGTTAATTTTAAGTTTTACGTCTATTATAATTTTTTGTAAGCATAATAGCAGCAAATGGAAAAATAAGAAAAAACAAAACATATTAAGTTTTTATGTTGGCTTTTATAGGAGTTTAAAAATTAAAATTTAAAACAAAAACTCTCATGTTAGTTACAAAAACAGCTTTAAATATGAACATAGACAAGAGAAAACAAAAACTACATTAAAAAAAAACTCAATAATTTATGCAATTTATTAATTAATTAATTAATAATATATTTAACTTATTAATAATTAAAAAAAAATTAATATTAAAAAATAAGAGCTTGATTATAACAAAAAGAAATTAAAACAGAAAATTCATTCCAATATGAGACAGTTTCAAGAATTATTAACAAAACAACAACAAAAACAACAATTAATATTATTCTTCAAAAAAAACAAACAAACAAAAAAACTCTCAATTATTTATTAGCAATTTATTAAAAACAAATATTGTATTACAAACAAGATAAAATAAATTAAAATTTAAAAAACCAAAAAAAAAAAAAAATGCCAAACTTTTCTTAGTAAACAAAACAAACAAACTATGATTTTAAAGCTTTTTTTAACAAAAAAATATAATATTTTGTCAATTTAATTTTTTGTTCTTTTTTATTTCAACAAACAACACTTTGCACTTTTCAAAACTCCCTTTTTAAAATTGCACATTGAAAATTTTTAAAAAGATAATTAAAAATGAAAACAAATCTATCTATTGTTTATTATTTAAAGCTCCCCCTTTAAAAAGAAAACCATGAAAAAAGAACATTTTGGAACAGCAAAACTGGTGAATTAAATTTAAATAGTGAAAACTAAAGAGATAAAACTGCAAAATATTGTTAAATTAAGCACTTCTGTTTAATGAAAACAAAATTTGTTATTTATTAAAAATCATAATACATAATAAATTTAAATAAAAGATTGAATAAGATATGAAAGAAAAAAATGAAGCTTAAATGTGTTAAATACTGGAATTTTCATTAAGAATTAAAGAAAAAAAAAACTTTAAATTCAAATAAAAAACTATGAAATTTCCAGAATTTTTAATAAATTCAAGATTTAAAAATTAAACAAAATTAATTAAATTTCTCATGTATTTCAAAGTTGCTAAACACATTTTTCAAATATTCTATGTATTTTCAAATAATATTGCTTTGTATTAAATATAATGTAATGTGTCATATTTTTTTTATAAATAATCAGAATTTAGAAAAATTTATAAAATGTTTAAATCCTAGCTTGAACCCGTTTTTATACTTGAAATAAAAATTTTAATCTATTCTTTTCCGAGAAAACAATTTTGAAATGATTTATAAAAATAAATATTTTGATTTTTAATTCTTAATGAAAAAATTCCTCTAACGTAATCTTAATTTAAATTAATTAATTTAAAATTATATAAAATGTTTTATTTTCGAAAAATTTATTATATTTTCTATTTATAATTATATTTTTTAATAATAAAAAATACTTATCGTATATGCATGCATATAAAAAAATTAAATGATAGAAAAACTAAAATTTAATTCATTAATTTTAAAATCATTATTTAAACTACAGACACGTTTAAACAAAAATTCTTTCAATATTATCTTACACTCTGTGTAGCAAAATAATGTTTAAACTATTTTGTAATAAAACAGTTAATTAATAATTTTTTAATTTAATAATATATATTATGTACATACATACATATACAATAAGTATTAATTTTTATTAATTTTTCTTAATATTTATTTATGAATTTTTATTGTTATATTTTTTGTTTGTTTTTTTTTTTTTAAATAATATTAATATTTTTACAATTTTTTTTTTCTATTTATTTTACTTTTATGTTTTATTTTTGTAGTAATATTTGAAACGTTGTTATTTTTAAATTTTATTGTCGTTTTTTTTTTTTTTTTTTTTTTTTGTATTATTTACCCTTTTATAATATTCTTCTAATCTAATTTGAATTATTTTTTAATATTAATTAATTATATTTTTATTATTTAATATATGTATGAGGATATGGTGAACAAAAACGGACAAGTCCTACTAACAGTTTTCTACAAGAAAAGCTGCACTACTTAAATAGAGACAAGGCAAGAATTTTTCTCTCTTTTCACAGACAAATTTAATCAAGTGGTTTTCGTTTGTTTTAAGCACTGACTTGTAATTTTTTTTTTGTTTTATTCATTTAAATGAAATTGTCTGGTTCTGTTCAAGAAGTCAGTTTGGTTTAATGTTTTAAGGTATGATAGAACTGGTTTTAAATGGAAATATTTCGTGGCATCATAGATGTGTACTTTGAGTTTCCGATAATGAAACAAATATGTACAACCATTTACTAAGGACATTTTCCGTTTTGTTTGCCAGCTCCTTATATATTCAAAATACATAAAAATTTTTCAATTAATTTTAAACTAAATTAAATTTTCGTTCTTTCTTTAATCTAAAAACGCATTATTTTTAATTACAATTATTATTCTTTATGGGAAACTGAACTATTTACACTTCTTTCCTTTTTGCCCTCCTTTGACTACTAAATAGTTCCTTATTAATGAATTATTCGTTTCGTATTCCTCATTTTTAATCATATGTAAAGAGTTTATTGTTACTTTTCTCTTCTCTAGTTCCTTTTTAGTCAACACTTGCAATCTATTACAATTGATCTTCTAAATAATAAAAGATTAAAAATATAAGAATTATTAAAAAATAAAAACTATTACTAAACAACAACAACCAAAAAAGGTAAAAAAAAACCAGAAAAAATTTGTCAATCTTAAATTAAAGTAAAATCAAGTAAATCAACAACAACTACACTTTTTGAGTAAATAAAATGATAAAATAAATAAAGAAAAACTTTTCCCAAAAACAAAATAAACTCCTTTTTATTCAGTAGATAAGTCACAGGTAAAAGTGGTATAATATTAAAAATTCCAAGAAAATTTTATTTCACATACCTGAACCTTGTTATATGGAAGAACAGGGTATTTGCAAATATGTATGTAGTTCGGCAGAAATGTATACATACAAACCAAAACCATTTTAACTGAGATAGTTCCTCAATTACAAGGTTAAAGAAAACTTTCAAGTGAAAATAAAGATGTCTTCGCTTCAGTATAGTATATTTGATTATTTTTATTTTATTTTCTTTTCACAACATCCATTTGGAATTACAAAATCTCTAATTGAAACTGTAACATTTCATTTACTTTAATCAAAAGTATATTGATTACCAAACTAAATTAAAACTTATAACTTATATTCCATGAAGCAGTGACTCCGACCAGAATTAGCGGGCATCAAATACAACCACTGTAAAGAGAAATTAAAGATAAATATGATTAAAAGAACAAAAATGAAGTTAGGAAATCATTTAAAACTTACATCTCTTGGTACGTTTTTTGTACATAATACGATAGCCACATTCACGGCAACGTATGGGATCACGTGGACGCATTTCGTTTTCATGATGACATTCTGAAATTAAGTGGAAAAATAGAAAATTATTATTATTATTGTTTATAGTAATGGATTTAAAAAAAAAACAATCAAATAAACTGGATCCGGAAAAAGTAAACTGTATTTTGCTAGGTGATGTTAGAAAGATAAGTTTTTATATTACTTTGTAGAGGATCACGTTATGCATTATTGACCATTACAACCCTTTAGTTATATTGTCTGCGTTATTTTATTCCTGAGTGGTGGGTTTAACATCGAAATGAAAGATCTGAGAAGTTGTATTAAATTATCACCAACTGTGTCTGTTCAAAGCGAATACTCAAACAAACACATAGGGAAGCAGCTTTTGCCATTATTGATATTCTTTAAGTATGCCACGGTCTTTTAATTCTTTGTCTCTCCTTGTGGATTTCTGTAGCAACTCTCTTAATGACAGGATAAGTTTCTGGACGTTAGCTTTGAATCTAAGTTACTTAAAACTTACTTCCATATACAGTGCGGATGAAGATGGAAAGAACACAAATCGTTGTAAGGGCGATAAAATACTGAAATCCGAGCCAGATTACGACGGTTCCTCAATGAGTCACTCCAAATACAAGTTCTTAAGCAGTGAGCTGGTTCCTCATGAGTATGACTATGAATTTGAAAATGAATGGAATTCTACGTCATGAGCAGGCCATATTAATTGCTATAAACGAATATTCTTTACAGAATCAATGAAAATGAATTTCCCACTCACTATTTCACCACATAAAAAAGTTCACCGTTATGTTGCAAACGGCAAAGGGCCGGAAGGTTCCATTTGTCTCTGGTTTATTTTATATCTCAGCAAGACGTTAATTTATAGGACTGGGCTCATATTCTTGATAGTTGAATACTCGTCGAGACTTTCGAAGTGCGTCGCTTTCATTAGCACGTTTTTGTTTTGTGTTAAGAAACGCTTTATTTTTCTAACACCGTAGATTAAAAACAATTTAATATTCACTTTACTTACCACCACAAATGTAAGTCATGGCTGTCTTTAAAACAGTATCCTTAGAGCTAGTCTCTGACATTTTTTAAGAATTAAAATACAAGATCAACACCAATAGCGATTTTACAAGTTCAAGATTATTCTGTGTATGAAAGAAATCAAACAAATGTTTCGCTTTTATATTGTTTTGACAGCTGAAGAGTTGCTAATGTGCCTAATGACCTAATATTGTTTTACTACCATAAAATACAACCCTACCTGAAAAGCATGCAGTCAACTGGGATTTTATCAAGGGATTTTATTTGGGAACAAAACTCTCTATAACAGTGTTGTTAAGTGTTTTGTTTCAATAATTGTTTAATAATTTAATTTTCATGTTTTTTATTGTTTTAAAACTAAATTAAATATAAACAGTATTTATTGGAATAGTGTTGTTAAGTGTTCTCAGGTACCAGAGAATAGAATTATTTGAAAAACGTTCTACAATAAAGATTTCGTAATTAAATTTATACAGTACATAACATAAAACGGTCGGGACACACATAATTCAGCGGAAGTAAAAATAAAACTAAAATTATTAATTTTAATAATAATCGAGTGAATATAATTTATAAAATTCTAGACAATAAAACTATTTTAAAAAAACGTTATATAACACTGATAAATGTGCATATTACGGATATAGAAACAGGTGGTTAACACTACCTTTGATAATGCAATTATGTTTATACAGTATATAACATAAACCGGTCGGGGAAACACGTAATTCAGCGGAAGTAAAACTGAATCTAAAATTATTAATCTTAATAATAATCGAGTGAATATAATTTATAATAAAAATAAAAGTGCATTGCTTGAAGCTAATATTTTTAATTAGGGTTAGTGCAAGCTATCGTTTGAAATGTGAATAAAATCATCGCTTGTAAAATGCCTTGTACAAAAGAAATGGCGGGTAGATTAAGGCGTCTCTTTCGTAAAAACATATTATCCAAGTCTTTCCCTATTAATATGTTTTTTAAGTAGTCTATTGGACTTGGTGGCTTATTCGAACGAAAAATTGTTTAATAAATTTAATTTTAATGTACCTGTTTTATTGTTTTAAAGCAAAATTACATCAAAAAGCCTTTGTTACAACAGTGTTGTTAAGTGTTATCATGTACCAGACAATAAAAATATTTAAAAGAACGTTATATAACACTGATATATGTGCATATTACGGAAATAGAAACAGGTGGTTAACACTGCCTTTGATAATGCAATTATGCTTATACAGTATATAACATAAACCGGTCGGGAGAACACACAATACAGCGGAAGTAAAAATAAAATTAAAATTATTAATCTTAATAATAATCGTGTGAATATAATTTATAATAAAAATAAAAGTGAATCTGTATAGCGCTAATATTTTTCATTCGAGTCCGTGCAAGCAATTGGTCGAAAAAAGAAAAAATCATTGCTTGTAAAACGCATTGTGCAAAAAAAAAATGGCGGGTAGATTAACGCGTCTTTTCTTAAACATAAATTATACAAGTTTTGTGCTATCAATATATCTTCTATCTGCTTTATTGAATATAGATGCACTTGTGTTTCAAAAATTCTTTAATAATTCTAATTCCTGTATTATTTTCTTAAAACAAAATTGCATTAAGAAACGTTTGTTGCATCAGTGTTGTTAAGTGTTATTAAAGGCAAGAGACTAAAACAGTTTGTAGTAACATTGTCTAACACTGCATTATACAAAAGAAATTATATTCGTATAGTACCGGGCGATCAACACTGACTTTTATAACGTGTTTATGTTTATTCAGCACAGACCTTAAGCCGATCGGGACAACGCGTATGTAAAAATACAGCGGAAGTAAAAAGAAAACTTAAATTATTTATCGTAATAATAACGGAGTGAATATAATTTATAATAAAAATAAAAGTGAGTCGTACAGCGTTAATAATAAATTTTAATTCGGGTTCGTGTAAAATATCGTTCGAAAAGTATAAAAAATAATCGTTTGGAAAATTCTTTGTGCAAAAAAATGGCGGGTAAAATAAAGCGTCTCTATTGTAACATAAATTAATAAATTTGTGTTTTTTAAACGTGGCTTTTCCGTAGACTATTTAACGTGGTTGCGGTATTTGTTTTAATAACTACTTAATAATTTTAACATTTTTGCCTTGTTCTATTTTTGTTGTTAACAAAATTGCTAACAAAATGTTTGTTAGAAGAGTGTTGTTAAGTGATTAAAATTGCAAAAGAAGTAATATTTGGTAGAATATTCTAGAATACTACATTCATTGTGCAGAGGTACTTTTTTACACTAGCCATGCATTGTACATATGAATGCACTTATAACACTGGTAAGAAGTGTTAGTAAACATAACGTTTATGATATTTGAAGAAGAGTTAATAAATGAAATTTTTAAAGTTAGCTAAATAATAATTTAAATACATATCTATATATGAATACATATTCTTTAAATTATATTTCCAGACACTAAATCATTTTGACAGTGTTCTAAGGATACATTCAACAGGTTATTGTACAAACAAATCGTTGTGCAACACTGTTTCTGCATAAACTGGCGGGTTAAAATTAAAAAGGTTACTTATAAATTACAAAAATTTACAACATGTATTGTATATAGAATTTCAATTATTCTTATTAGTTTGTTTGTTTAATTTCATTAAACGGTTTTTATTTTCATAAATTATTTTACCAACTTCCTTTGCTCAACACTAAATCTGTACAAATGTTAAAACTGCAGAGTGAACTTACTGTTCACTGTTCTATTACCGTTCCATTAAATCCCTGTAATCAGATTAAACCCTAAATAGTTTTCCATTACATTCTTTCTGCAAATTTCTTACTACATACATATGTATTTCAAAAATTTGTTTAACTACTTTTAATAGTTATATATAATAATCGTTAAGCATTTACTGTATATATGTAACAACAACACTAAATCTGCACAAATATGAAAGTGTTATCAGCAATGTTAACAAGCCGTGTGGCGGTTAGTTATCCATAAAAATCGTTATGCAACACTGATTCTGCAAAAGTAATAGAACTACAGTGAAAGTGTCCAAAGAAATTATATTAAAATTATAATAAAATAAATATTAAAGTAATAAAAAATATATTATTGAATAAAAAAAAAATTGTATGTTTAATCATTTAAATAAAATTAAATCGTAACAAAGCGTGTGTGCGTGTGTAATAAAAAAAATTAAAAGTTGTGTTCGGTTAAAAAAATATTGCGCCATAAAATAACATCCGGCTGTTTAAAACGCTGCAAAACAGCTGATGCCTGTGCAGCGCTTATCCGTGTTTTTGTTTACGAAAAGTGTTTTGATTTAAAAAAAAGCATTTAGCACATAAAATTCATTTTCTTTTAAATAACATGTTCAATAAAGAGCCTAAAAATCAAATGCATACCCGTAATATATTTAAAAAGCCTCCGGATTATACTGAACTGGCCATTAAATATCGTGACTTCCGTCATGTCTGCAAATTGGTAAGTAAAACAATTTATTTCTTGTAAAAAATCCCTACATATCGTTATTTTGCAATTTTTATTTAAATTATCTGTCTAGGAATTATCTGGTAAAGTGTGTATAGATTATAAAAACGAAACTGCCTTAAGGACTTTAACACAAACATTGCTTTTGGAATATTTTGATTTGAAAGTAGAATTTGCTGCCGGTAGTCTGGTGCCTACACTGCCTTTGCGTTTAAATTACATACTCTGGCTGGAGGATCTTTTAAATTGGCCCAGTAAATCTTTTGTGGTAGTAAAAGGCATTGATATAGGCTGTGGTTCATCGTGTATTTATTCTTTACTGGCCGCCAAGAAAAATCAATGGCATATGTTGGCTTTGGAATCCAATGAAATCAATTTAAAATATGCTCAAGACAATATAAATGAGAACCAACTACAAACTCTTATAAAACTATACCCCCAAACCAATAAAAATAAAATATTCCAAGAGTACTTCAATACTTCGCAGGTTTCAGCTGCTGAAGTTTATGATTTTTGTTTGTGTAATCCTCCCTTTTTCGATAACCAAAGTGAAAGTAATAAAAGCCGTAAATCGAATAAAAGACCTCCGCCTCATAATTGTCCTACCGGCTATAAAGAAGAGCTCTCCTGTCAGGGTGGGGAGGTTAAATTTGTGGAAAAGATTATCGACGAAAGTTTAGTATTTAAACAGAACATCAGGTAGATTTCTTGAATTTAATATTTAGAAATACAATTTAATTTTACTTTTTTATACCTATTAGAATATTTACTACCATGTTGGGCCTTAAATCAAGCTTAAATCAAATATTAAATATCCTAAAAGCAAAGGATATTGTAAACGTTTGCACTACAGAGTTTCATCAGGGTAATACCACTAGATGGGGTGTGGCTTGGTCGTTTTTTAATGAAATTGATTTAAAAATCCATCAATAAAAATAAATTATTATGAAAAACTCTTAACCAAATCATTTTAAAAAGTTTTTTTTTTTGCTATGATTCGGTGCCATTTGAAACTTAAATATGACATCGTTATACAGCTGTCAATGTAATAGGTCTCTAATCCTAAAAATAAACAAATTTCCCCTACTTAACAAATAAAAACAAGCGTAAAAGCTTTTAACTCTTAAGGCAATGTGGAGGCCTTCAGACCGTACTTGCAGGTAAATATCATCAAAACAAAAATATTCGAAGCAACGCTTATAATAGAATTTGCCTTCATTTGAAGTATTTTACATAGTTTTGTTGTCTCGGCAGAATCCTCGTTCAATAACGTGGTTATCCAGTATGAAATTGCTTTGATAAGGCTACCATTACGAGAGGAGCCCATTCTATGAAAAAAAGAAGCCTAGAATGCCACAATAACACTCCATCTTTCAGTTTCACGATTAGTTTCCTTTTATTTTAGTCGCCGTAGTCCAATAAGCAGGCAATCCATTTTTTTTTTTGCCGATTAGCTACTTTAAAAGGAGTTTACAAAACGAATATACGAATACCTTTAACTTGTGTGTAAAAAGTAAACTTTATGGTTGCGAATTGTATATCACTGAGATCAGGGATGTCAAGCGCTGTTTACGATGCATTCTGACTACAATCTTATCTTGTGGAAAATATTATACAAAGTTCTTGTTACAAAGCAGCGTTTGTCACACAATGAAAGAACTTGAGGACGTACCAAAACTGGGCATAGAATACCATCCTTAGGTAAGATGAACAATCCGAAAACAAAGCTATCCTTAGAGAATATGGGTGGAGAAAAAAAAACTTTCCTTGCAGGATGGCCTAGAGGCAGAAGAAGGCTGAAAATTTCGTTCGTTTAAGACCGCAAGTTATCAAACAAAGCCTTTAATTTTATGAAAATGGCTATGGATTTATTTTTACAACACCTAATATAATCTGAAATAAGAAATAAGATGAATATTGGTTCTCTTTGTTATCAAATAAAACCCAAAATTTGTTTTTTTTTTTTAATTTTTTGTTGTTAAACTAATATTTTTATTGGTTTTCCTTTTTCTTTTGTTGTTGTTGTTGTTGTTTGAGAAATGTTTGTATTATGTTTTCTTGTTGTTGTTTGTTTGTTTATTTTGTATATACGTAACTCATAATTAAACTAAATATTTTCATTTCATTTTCATTTAAACATTTTCATTTCTCCACGTTTTCATTGTCTTTTTAAATATTTCGGTTACGACATTGTTTTTGTTATTCGAGTTAATTTTCTTAAAAAATAAAGTAAAAGTTTTTTCTTTTGTTTTGTTTTTTTTATTTTGTATTTAATAAAAATTTGTTTTTGTTTTGTGTTTTTTTTTATAAAATCATAAATTAATGTCATTTTGTTTGTTTCCTTTGTTTTTGTTATTAAATTGCCTAAAAATTTATTTTTAATTTTTGTATTTTTTTTTTATAATTAATTTTGTAGAAATTTTTTGTTTTCTTTTTTTTATACCAAAATTTGTTTACATTTTGTGTTAATTTTTTTATAACATTTTTTGTTTATAGATCAAACGTTTTGTGTTTTAAAAAATACAATTTTCTTTTTATACTAAAAAATAAAAAATATGCCGTAAATTTTGTTTTTAAAATATTTTTTTTTGCATTTTTCCTTTTTATTTTCATTTATTTTATTTTTATATTAATTTGTTACCATTCATCAGTCGTTTTTTTATTTTATTTTTCATTTAATTCATCATTTTTACCATTTTAGATTCAATATTTTTGTTTTTCGTTTTTTAATATTAAAAAATTAAATAAAAGGGATTTTTATTTTAATATATATGTATGAGATGATGATAATTAAAGAGAATAAGCTTTATTTGTTTGTGTTGTAAAGTATTTTTCAAGGTTAAATTTTATTTTAAGAAACTATTTTTAAAATTTGGTGGTGGTGGTGGTTGTTGGTTAATTTGTGTGACTTTTGTTTTTAGAAATTTTTTTTGTCTTTGTCCTTTGTGTGTTTGTCTTTTTTTTTATCTAGTTTATCTAAATAAAAGTATTTAATTTATGCTTCAAAAATTATTAAAAAAAATAATAATAATAATAAAAGCGTAATTAAATATTAAATAAGGCATGATTTTTAAACTTATTTTAAATTCTTCTTCTATAACCTATAAATTATTACTAATTAAATGGCAAATTAAAGCTTAATTATTTATTGAAAAAAAAGAGCATTTTATTATAAATCAGAATCTAATTAATAGAAAAAAATATATTTCCTTAAATTTCATTTCTTTAAACTTTAGAATAAAATCATATTTCAGGTACATCACAACTTAAAATTTTAACTTAAATGCTGCTTAACAAACTTAAATTTAAAAATACATACTTCTTAAAAAAGAAAGAAAAAGAAAACATTTCTTTTTTCTTAAGTAAAAATTTTTTTTGTTGTATCTTTGAGTATGACTTTGTGAGTATTAATATTTAAAATTTATTTTTCTTTTTTTTTATTTAAATTTTTATTTTTAATTGTTCTTTAATTTTTTAATTATTACATAAAAGTTTTTTATGTAAAAATAAAATGTTTATTTCATAAATAATTCCAAATTTAAGTTCTTTAAATACATACAAAACAAAAATATCATATAATACCATTAAACATAAAAAAAGAGTATTTATAAATAATTAAAAGACAATTTTTAGTTGAAATTGCCTGTTTATTAATAAAAAAAAAACATAATAAAAAATTCTTATAATTACAAAAAAAAAAATAAAAAAAATAAAAAATAATTTGTACAGACATTTTAAAGAAAATTGAAAATATTTTTCAAAAGGCAAGCAAACAAGTCTTTTATTCAAGGTTTTCTAAAGCTTTAAAACCTTAACTATACATAGCATACAATAGAAGCCTAGTAACCAAACTCTTTTTATTATTTCTCGCTTCATACCCAAATGAATAGGCAGGCAAGAAGCCAATAAAAAATCCTCTAAATAGGATTTTATGAATCTGATGATAATTTTGCTTAGTCTTGTCTTGAAAGGCTTTTAAATGGCTCCTTCTATATTCTCTTCTTAAAAACATATCCTTCATCCTCTTGTTTTAGAAGGCAATTGTTATAAAAATAAGCCAGTGGTAAAGTTTGGAAGGAATTCACTTTAAAATTCCTTTTAAAAATCCTCATAAGCCTTCTATAAAATTTGATACTAAGTTCTTTTAGCTTTTTTTGTATTAGTCTATTAAAAATATCGAAACATATAGAAGATTCTCTCCTATAGAAGACAACTAAGTGTGCTAAAACTAAGGCAATGTTTGAAATTAGAGGACGAAGGGAATTTTTTGAAGTTTTTTTTTAAAACTTCTATAAAATTCGTTACTAATTTCTATCTAATTTTGTTTTGATAGTCTTCTTTCTACACTCTCTTTTAAAAAAGACTTCTTTAAGAAGAGAAATATGATTCATAAAAACAAACCAGTGTTTAAAATTAAAATGAAATCACTTAAGTTGGTTTTTTAAAGACCTTCTTTCAATTCGTTCCAGCGTTGAAATTTAAAAACGGAATTTTTCTAAAGAGGTTCTTTTAGAGACCTTAAGCCTTGGTGGATGGCTATTTTGGAATGCTAAACAAGTTTTTGCTACAAACAGAATATAAAAGAAATCGATTGACAACGACAAAAAAAACAAAAACGATCTAGTGTTGATCTTAAGTCTTGGTTGATGGCTGTTTTGAAACCTTAACGAGATCTTACTACAAACCGGCCATAAGAAATCGGTTGATAACGAACAAAACAATTCAGCGTTGAAACTTAAAAAGGGAATTTCCTAAAGAGGCCTTTTTAGTGATTGGTGGTTGATGGCTATTTTGAATCACTAAGCAGTTCTTGTTACAGAGTATAAAAAAATCGATTGATAACAAAAAAACGATCCACCGTTGAGACTTAAAAAGGGAATTTCCCTAAAGTAGTCTTTAGAAGCCTTAAACCTTAAATTCATTCTTCTAGAACGCCTCTTTATACCTATAAAAGAAATCAAGAGTTAAGCTTGGTTCTCTTCTTTTAGAAGAAGCTAGGAGTAGGGAAACTAGGCATTTATTAAAGCAGAAAGTATAAGAAATGAAGAAATTTTTGATAATCACGTGTAACGAGATTGAAGAATCTTACGTCCGCTAATTGAAACACCTTATAGGAGGTTTTAAGAGAGTCAGTTTAGTATTAGCAAAGAGTTTAGCTACTAATCATATAATTTGAATGCTTTCAAGCTAAAGTTTTAAAGCTATCTGAATTCTACATTCGAAAGTGAAGTATTAAAATGTTTTTTTTTTAATAAATTTAAATTAAAAAATGAACAATATTTAACCAAATATTAATTCTGAATAAGTTTAGGATGTGATATGTAAACCAATTGGTTTATTTGTGTAAAAATTAGTATTTCGATTAAGAAAAATTTAAAAAGAAATTCGTTTGAAAAAATTTCAAATAGATTTTTTCTTTAAATTTGGCAATACAATTTAAGCAATAGTTCCACGAAACAAGTGCTGTTAAAAACAAAATGCTTTAAAAACTATAACATATTAAATCTGAGAAGCTTCAAGCTCTTCAAGTTATTTCAAAACCTTCTTAAGAAAAAATAATTTGAAAAACTATTAGATTTCTTAACTAAAAAAACAAAATCCCTTTTTCTTGTTATAACAACTAATAAGAAAATAATTGTAATTGATAATAATAAATAAAAAATTGTAAAATCCTTAAGCTTTTTTCTCTTTAAACAAAAGATGAAATGAGAAAGCGTCTAAAAAGTAAATACTTTTTATATAATACTTGTGTTGAATAAATAAATATTCATGTTTGCCAATATTATACGAATAAATTGTGTTTCCTTAACATTAAGCACCAACTAATTTTAGTTTACATAAGTAGAAGATCCAATTACCGACCCTAAGGATCTTCTTGATTTATTTATATGCTTTCTTTAGCTGTTTATGTTGTTTCATTTGATGCAATTTTAATTGATATTTTTGCTTGAATTTCTCACCACAATTTTTACATTTCTGCGGTTTTTCCGAATGCTTCCACAGGCGATGCAAACACAACGACGACGTGGTATGATAGTTAAACACCAGCATAGAGGAACGTTTCGACTTAATGCAATCCTTACAGCTTAGCTTATGATCGACCATGCGATTCAAGTATTTATCACGCAGCATGGCTATAACCAGTTCGGGTGGACAGCGTATCTTTTTCGGTTGAGCCTGTTTGCGGGAAGAACGTTTATCCATAGAAGGATTAGGGTTAGAAGGATTACTGCTATGGTTACTGTTATTGTTAATGCTGCTGTTGTTGTTATTTAGCAAAGCCTTTAGCGAAAAATTTTTACTAACTTTAGCATCTATCTGCGGCGTCAGTGTTTGCTCTTCTTTGCAGGAGGGTACATCTTCTAAAGGTTCTTGTTTTATGAAAACTTTCGTTGCTGGTTCCTCAATTATTTCCTGTTTTATATAGGTTACAGGCTGTTGTTTAGCTTTTATATCGGTTGTGGAACAAGAAGGCTTTTTGCTAAAATCTAAGGGCGCTGTTAAATACTGCTGCTGTGAGGCAGCATCTGCCAGCAAAGGTAATAAAGTAGCCAATTGCTGTAAAGATTTCTTTGGGGGTTTTTGAGGTGCTGCGGCCGTCATTAACGGCAAGGGAGTAGCACAATTTACTACCACTGCTGCTGTTGTGGGTAATGAGGCTGCTGCTGCAGCTGCAGCTGCTGCTGCGGCTGTTACATTGGCTAACATTTGTTTCTTTGGTGGTATACGTTTATAATTATCCGAAGCCAAGTCTCGTTCCCTTTTCAAACTTAAAGGCGATTGTTTTTGTGTAGAATTATTGCTATTGCTATTGTTGTTGCTGTTGCTGTTATTTTTCGGTGTTATAGTTAAAGTTATGTCCTCTTTATTCTTTAAATATTCTATATACTCTTCCGTTTCGCTCATTAAACGCTTACGCTTGGGTGATAGTCTTTGCGGTTGCGTCGTTTGCAATTGCCCAGTGGTGGTGGGTGTGGGCATATTTGGAAATGTTATGGGAGTTTCAGCGGCATAATATTTACTAATGATATCTTTAACGTAATTTTGAAATTGTGTACCAATTTTATTTAGATTTTGAAATTCCATTTGTGTTAGGAATGTGGCGGCATTATTATTATTTTCCTTATTATGTTGCAGATCCAGGCGATGTTGTTGGTAATGTTGGTTTGTTTGTTGCTGTTTGTTGCTGTTATTTGACGACTTGTTGTTGCTGTTGTTATTGTTATAATTTTTAGTTAAATTATTATTATTATTGTTGTTGTTATTATAATACGTTGTATTATTATATTTATATGCGGGAGACGATCTAATAAGCTGCTGCTCTTGATTTTCTTGATCTTCTTCATTAAAGATTTCTGTTGTTGTTGATTTTATAATATCATAACCATTATTATGATTATTATTGTTATTGTTGTTATTGTTAGCAGCTGCTGCATTATTTAGAAAACTATCATTTGCATATGTAATGGATGAATTGGAAGATTGCTCTTGCAAATCATAGTTTTTATGTAAATATGTACGTGACATCGCCTTTCTCTGCTCGGCATTGTTATTCAACACCAAATTGTAAGCCTTAACAGCGGCAGCATTTTCCATTTTAATCGGTGATATCTCATCACATGATGAAGTCCTGCTGCTGGATGTTGGTGATAATGTAGTTGATGGTGTATTTTCTTCATCCTCACCGGAGGAGTTTGAATGATGATGACGATGATGATGCTTATTTGATGTGTTTGGTGCATATTTGGTACGCTGTTGCTGTTGCAATTGTTGATGTTGATGCTGTTGTTGCTGTTGATAGACAAAGCTTAAGTTGTTGGCATTGCTAAGACTTTGTAATAAAGCAGCTGCTTCTTTAGTCGTCCATTGTGCAGGCAGTTTATTATTGAACAAGAGTTGATGATTAGCTGGTAGTTTCAACTCATGCACGCCTCCCGCCTTATGAAAATCCTGAGCGACTGAAGAGGTATTGCGACTAATTGCGTCCATTTTTAAAAGACTACGATAAATAAACAAAAAAAATACAAGGAAATTAATGGATTTTGAAAGAAAATACAAGAAATTTTTAATTTAAAATAAGAAATAAACAAACAATACTTAGTTAATGATTAGGAAATAAACTTAAAACAACAAAAATTATATGTAAATAAATGGGTAGAATGTTTAACACAAAATTGGCAAAAAAAAATGAAAAAAAAACGAATTAAATCAAGAACCAATGCTTAGGAAAACAAAACCATCCATCAATAACAGTTTAATAGCTGCAAAGCAGCAAGGAATTGATGAAGATTTTGAGCCTGGATGTTAAAAAAAAAACACAAAAAACAATGATGGCTACACAGCAGCAGCAAGAAATTCTTCTGCCCTTTACTGTAAATATTTTTACCATAAAGTAGGCAAAAGAAAACAAAGAAAGAAATCAAAACTTATGACAAGGAAAAGCAAAATAAAACGTTAACGAATTAAATAAACAAACAGAAGCTATAATCTAAGGTAAGCTTTCAATGTATACCGCGCATAGTCCTCTGGATCACTTCCGTCAGCCTCAAGATATTGAAATAAACGTTCGGAGCCTCGTTTTTGTGTGGCTGCATTTGGTAGGCCGCCCGTTAATAAATCATGCGGTGGTATTAAAGAGCCATTGGCACTTAAACGCCAACCCACCATAGAGGTGGGATTTACAATGATTTCTTGTAGAGGACCGCCCGTTGTAATATTACCACCTTGATTATCCGTTGTCGTGGTGGTATAAATCGTAACGGAATTACCATTTGTGGTGGTGGTAGAAACATTATTAACACTGCACACAGCACATTATAAAGAAATTTCATTTTTTTTTTTTTTTTTTTTCAAAAATAAAAAGAGACAGAAGATATATTATAAAGAAAAGTGAAAGAGAAAGATAAACAGGGAGAGAGAGAGCTGATAAGTTACAATTATTCTTTTACAAAATAGCTTAGATTTGTTTACCTAAAATTGTTATTATTTTGAAATTGATTCAGTTGATTGGTATTATTGCCTAAAGTATTGCCAATTGTACGTAAAACATTTAAATTATTTGAAGAGTTATTATTAGTAGTTGTTATTGTTGTATTATTAGTATTATTTGTTGGATTATTATTACTAGTATTACGATTAGAATTAGGAGCCGTAGGACTAAAGAAAAGATTTTATTTAATTTTGCTTTCAAACACTTAAGAAAATGTTTTGAAATACTTACTGCACTTCATTCATGTGTAATTGATATTCTTCTAATGTATCACCCAAATACGAACATTTGTTGCAGGCCCGCTTATTGTGTACCTTCAACACATGTGTGGCCAAACGTTCGGAACGTGCTGCCTTGTAATCGCAAAGCAGACATACAAACGGTTTTGTGTGCGTATTTAAATGTCTTTTGAGGCCCCATTTATCGGCTCCCGACCAAGGGCAATAACAGCAGGTGAAACGTTTCTCTCGTTTGGGTTTAAGATTGGCCGTTTGGCCTTGGCCCGTTACCAAAGTGCCATCATCGTTTTTCTCCTGTTTCATTTGGGGCAAGGGTGCATCTGTGGCTGTGGCTACGGCCTCTATGGTTTCGGCTATGCTGAGACTAGATGAAGTCGGCTGACGTTGTTGTTCCAAGAAGGCCTGTTCCAAATTAACATTTGCCTGTGTCTGGAAGATTATGGAAGGTTTTTGTTCAATTGTATTGGTATTTGTTATTGTATTTGTTATTGTATTGCCTTCAACTACAATATTATTACTATGATTACTAGTTGTTGTATTTACCGTTGTTATAGTAATATTACTTCTGCCGCCACCATGATGATGATGATGTCCTCCTCCACTTGTGCCCGAGTTGACATGACGCCGCGTCTTATTGATGTCGTATTGCATTTCGCGATGCATACGTAGGAAATGTTTTTTAACATGATCAGCACGATTGAATTGTTTCAAACAGGCATAGCATTGGAATGGCTTTTCGTCTTTGTGTATATTTTCATGTCGTGTATAGAGATCACGACGATCCGTTGAATAGGGACAATGTGTACACGCATAACGTTTTTGTACCAAAGGTTGCCCATTGTTATTATTATTATTGTTGTTGTTATTTTGATTATTTTGTGACTTTTTGCGACTATTATTACTGCTCGTACTCGAACCACCCGATGATGAGGTATTCGAGCTAGTCGATGTATTAGCAGCATTGGGCGGGGTTTGTTGCTGTTGCTGTTGTTGTTGCTGTTGATTTATAGTTGCCGGATTGTTAGGACTAGCATAAATGACTTCAGTGGTATTATTAAGCGGTGGTGAAGTGTGATCATTACGATTTTTATTAATTCTGTAAAGGAAAATAAAAGAAATATCGGTTTTAGAGAGAGAATATTCCATGAAAATTAAATTAAATTAGAAGAAGAGATTAGCAAGAGGTTCATTCAATAACTCAGTCCAAGAAATAAAAAACATTGTAATGATCCTTGTGGACAATATTAACCCAAGAAGAAATAGATACTAAATCCCTATGAGCTATATAAAACGTCAAATGTCTGCACCCTATCTAGCAGTTTACCGCCTTCTAAGTCTCCAACCACACAATGCAGGTGGCATATGTAAGAACCGATAGAACTGCAGAGTCATAGATTGTACTTGTGATAGAATTTTTTGATTCGGTTAACCGAGTTATTTTTTTCATTATTTCTCTGACTGACAACTGACATTCCATTTCATTTCAAAATAGAAAAAAAATTTTACATTTCATTTCAATTTATTTTTAACATATTGAGACGCACATTAACGCTTCGCAGTTTTTTTTTTCTGTCTGCCGAACACCATCATGATACGTATATACACCGATAACTTTGTGCCACGCTATGTAAATGGCACTTGGGTTTGGAGTGAAGACGAGGAGGCTTTACGTTTCGATTCACGTTATGAAGCAGCCAAAGAAGTCAGCAAAGAGGAGTATGTAATCATTGGAGGCTATAAATTCCTTGCGGAAATCAATCAATTGGAGGAACTGATATTCCGTCAAGAATTCCAAAGACTGGACACAACACATGACTATGAGGCTGTGCTGTTGCAGGATATTAAGGATTTGGTGCTTTTCCTTGCGCCTGCAGAAATAGTGACGAAAGATTTTATTTATTTCCTCAACACCAAAACCGTACATTCGTTCCTAAAGGCATTGGTAATATATTTTGAACATTTTCTTAAACTGGTGGAATTCATCTTGATACGACGCGATGAAATCTCTGGGGAAAAGGCTCAAATGCAAAGTGAAGAGAGTACGGAGATTAAGAAAATATTTTCTTTGCATTTAATGCAGTATCGTTTGCTTTTGGCCAGGGAATACAGTGAGATACTGTTGGGCAATGGTGAGATGAAAAAGTTCTATCACATTAAGCCCATTGTGAATATATCGCAATCGATTAAGGACAAGGCATTTCATGAAGGTTTCCTGGCCTTTTGTACATACTTTGTGTGGATTGCAATGTATAGAAGAGATTTCGATTTGATAAACATGGAAATGAATCGTTTATTCCGTTCGGAACATTTTTCTTTGGTACGCTGTGAACGTTATCAATTCACACCCTTGGAAGCGGCAATGTTGTATGGCAAAAACTATAAACGTTGTAATTATCGCGCACAAAACTCTCCTTTGATAATGGAATTGAGCAATGTGGATAAGGAGAATGTGCCGATTTTATGGATTGGTGAACGTAAATATCGTGGCAATGATTTGCGTATCTTTCAAATTGAATTGGAATTCATTGTGCCCGAGTCCCAGCTCTGTTTGATTGATGTTAGTCATGGTATTTTGGGCCATCCTAGGAAACTGTATGATACCATGCTGCGTATACATTGGGAAGAGGTACGTTTTCAAAACTATTCTGAAGTCTATGATCCGTATCGTATTATAAGGCAACCTTATCTGGAGATACCACAATTGGATGCGGAAAAAATACGCAAACAATGTGAGAAATATGAATCGTATTATAAGATTGTAAAATCATTTGAGGGTTGGGATCGTAAAATGCTTAAGAAATGGTTGAAACGTGATGAGATTATAAATTATTTCAAAACGGAAGGCTTCTTGACCGATGTCTGGATGAAATGCGAAAAAGAAATCAAGGATACTGGCTATGGTCCCAGCGTACAAGAGATAACCAAGAAATTTATTGCACGCAAAGAGAAATTGAGAAAGAAGTAAAGGCAGGCAGTGGTAGTATCATCAATCTCAAACAATTTTTTTTCCTGTACTCCAGTGTATTTCGTTTACTGTTTTCATTTATTGTGTAACATTTTTTTTTTTGGCGTGAATACAAATAAAATCTTGTTAATGGAACGGAACTGGTAACAAATACTTCTACAACACAAACTTATTCCCTGCTTCAGAGCTAATTTCATATTTAAAGCCTTAATTCTTCGAAAACAAAAAATCTTCGTTTTTCTTACGATTATAGGGAAGGCAATCTCCTCGCAAGAAGTCGCCGTAGCCTAGTAGGTAGTGTGTTGGCTTATTAGACGTAGGGCCCGAGTTCAAACCTCAGGTCAGACATCAAAACGAAAATATGAAAATATTTCTTCGGCGACTTTCTCTCAGCAGATTTCTGGCAAAAACTCTGAGAGGAAATAGAAAATTGCCATGAAAAGTTTCTCAGAAAATCTGTCGTTTGGAGTCGACTTTAAAACTGTAGGTCCCGCAACTCATGTATAAAATTAACACACACAACATGAGTGATGTGAGAAGCTAGGCCGTAATCCTGACTGAAGGGTTGTAATGACCAATTATGCATGTATGTATGTAACCTCCTCGCAATGTTGAAGTTTAAAGCTTTACGAGGAGGGTTTAACAGTCATTAACCTACACTTGTGACACTAATAAAGCAACTTGACGTTCTTGTAAGGAGTCCCAATGCAGTTCAGCACGTGGGCGCATTTGTTTTAAAGGAGTTTTGTTTTATTCGCCAACTGCTAAAAGCTACTTAGAAGACAAATAGGACAGAATAAAATAAATTCAAGCTTAAAAGGTCATTCCGCGCACATGAAAAAGACTGCCTAAGTACTACGCAAAGCAGGTGAGAGATCTGAAGCCAACACAAAATTTCTTTTTGGAGGGAAAACTTCAAACATTTCTAAGGAAGTTAGGCAAGCACTCGTACTTACTTTGTTTTTGGTGTTGTTAGTTGCTGCTGTTGCTGTTGTTGTTGCTGCTGCTGCTGTTGTTGTTGTTGTTGTTGTGGCTGCTGTTGTGGTTGAGCTGCTGTTGTTGTTGAATAACTTTGTAATTTACCACTCGGTGTTGTAGTCCATTGAACAATTTGTGTAGTTGGTGCGGGTTGCTGTTGCTGCTGTTGTTGTTGATCTTGCTGTTGGTTGTTGGCCTCATTCGACCATGTTTGCTGTTGTTGTTGTTGTTGTTGCTGATCACCTGTCACATTTTGCTGTTGTTGTTGGGGAGTTTGTTGCTGTTGTTGTTGTTGCTGTTGACTACCAGCAGCCGTTGTTATAACCTTATTTATAGCCTGTGTACTTAAAATAGTACCAGTTGTCGTGGCAAAACCATTCTGTTGCATTAAGGCCGCCAAACCGAATGCGGTACTCAAATGATCTTCCGATTTAAAATTGCCACCTGCATTTGTGGTTGTTGTTACCACAACAGAACCCTCTGGTTGCTGTTGTATCACCACATTTGTCGTATTCTGTGTAGTGGCTGCAGCAATAACAGCTGCTGTAGCTGCTGCCGCCGAAGCAGCACTAACAGATGTACCAGTTGTGCCTACAACACCACCACCGCTACCAACAACAACTGCATTATTATTGGGATTTTGGTGTTCGTATTCAATCGTGGGTTGTGTAGAACGATCAATTTGCTAAGAAAAAACAAAACAAAACAAAGGAAAAATTTTAAAATTTTTTTATTTTATTTTGCAAAAGAAGACAGAGTGTGACTGGGTACTTACCAAATTTGTAAACGATCTTTGCTCACCCTCGGGTGCTGCTGTGGGTCCCGTTGTTGCCACTTGGGCAACAGGGGTACCTAATGTATGCAAACCATTTCCGGTCTCTTCGCCATATAATTTTCTTGTGATTTCTTTGAACATGTCTTCATAGGCGGCCTCAACATTTGAGGTCGGTGGTATTACTGTTGCCATGGTTTCGCGTTCAACACACTCGACGATGGCGATGGCGAAGACGATGGCAACAACGATGACGATGACGCTGACGATGACAACGATGCTTTAACAACAATAAAACCTTTTAATGGTATTTTGCAAATGCTACGGCTGCTGCTGCTGCTGCTGCTCTTCTTAGTGCTACCACAGCTAGTGTTGGTTGTGTTGGTTATTGTGCTGCTGCTGCTGCTATTGCTGCCAATCCCTACCAACTAAAAAGAAAAAAAAGGAAGAAGACGAAGAAAAAAATTAAATGAAATGAAGTGAAGTTTCTTTCTTGTATTTTTTCTTGGTTAAAACAACATCCGCTTTATTGTTTTGTTGTTGTTGTTGTTGTTTTTCCCTGTACGTTTAGCATTTCAAAACACAGAAAAAAAAGCACAACTCCTTGGAACAGTATAAGCCACAAAAGGTAGAGGGCGTTTGGCTATATACACTCACTTCACTCTCATATTATGGTGATCTTCTTGTGGTTGTGCTTGGGTGATAGTCTTTTTTTATTTTCATATTGTTGTTGTTATTGTTTTTATCAATATGTATGTGTTGTTGGGTTATTCCCAGAATATTATCAATATATGCATAAATTGTTAAATACAATCCATACCCATACCCATACCACACCACACTCCTCTCTAAACTCCACATAAAACCATAAAAAAAATTTCATTTAAAAATGGGGGTTTTACTGGCCCACATACTATGAGTATTCTTTCAGTTTAAATGTGTCTTCTCTGGCTTGGCTTATGCTTTGGCTTTTAGACAAGATTATGATGATGACGACGATGACGATGATCGTGTGTGCAAAATAACAAAGTGAAGTGAGTGAGTGAGTCATTTTAATAGTTGGGAGATGATTGCAATTCGTTATTCAAAAGAAATGAAAAGACATTGGATTTTGGAAAAAATATAAAATTGTTGCGTTTTTTTTCTGGTTTTTAAACCAAATTGAAGCAATTTCTTAAATCTAAAATAATCACACATACAACACATGTCGTAGCAATTGCAATGCAATCAAGCTCCTTGAAAATGTCCCCTAAACTTCCGAACAATACCAATAATGCTGGTATAATGGGATCTTACTTCCCAAGAGTACCTAACCAAACCAATAAGAGCTGCTTTCCAGCGGCTAAACTATTAATTGAGACCAATACGGCAATTTATTATTAAAAAAAAAAAAAACCTTTCATAAATAATCATAGAAACAGGAGTGCCCCCCTAATCAGTAATGCGGTGGCGTATGCTTTAAGAAACCTATTCAAGCTTGACCATACTTGCTTTTCCCACAGCCCTATTTACCAATGTATACAAGAAAATTCTTCATCTATCAAGGAAGTAAATATATCGGGTCCGCCATCTAACGTTTTTTTTTTCAACTAGTGCTTATTTCAGAGTGCTTATTGACAGATAATTAGTTTTATCCTTCCGCTGAACGAATATGGTTGTGTATTCGCGTTTTCGCTTCGCTAAGTGGGCCTGCGATCGACTTACAGAAGATGCCGATTTTGACAAAAAAAAAAAATCATCTTTTCAGATGAAGCTCATTTTGATCTTGGCGGGTATGTAAACAAGCAAAATTGTCGCATTTGGGGCACAGAAAAGCCGCACGCATACATTGAAAAGCCGACTCACCCAAAACGAGTCACTGTTTGGTGCGGATTTTGGTCCAGAGGCATAATTGGGCCATTTTTCTTCGAAAATGAGCAAGGAGTGGCCGTTACAGTCAATGGCGATCGTTATCGGGCCATGTTGAACGAATTTTTGTTCACAAAAATTGAAGAGGAGGATATTGGCAACATTTGGTTTCAACAGGACGGCGCTACGTGCCACACAGCCGAAGCTACACTCGATATTTTGCGCCCTGTTTTTGAAGATCGCATTATCAGCCGCAGAGCTGATGTCGTTTGGCCACCTCGGACCTGCGATTTGACACCGTTGGACTATTATTTGTGGGGTGCCGTCAAAGATAAGTGTTACGCCGACAAGCCAGAGACAATTGACGCTTTAAAGGACAATATTCGTGAAGCCATTGGTGAAATACAGCTGCACACAATCGATAATGTGCTTAAAAATTGGACCGATCGTGTAGGCTACTGCATGGCCAGCCGAGGCAGCCATTTGAATGAAATTATTTTCCATTATTAACCGGAAAGATTCTACTTTCAACTAAAAAAAGAAATTTGAGAAAATATTCAGTAGTTTTTTTTTTAAAGCATTTTCAAAAAAAAAAAGTTATTTGGCGGACCCTTTATGTCCTCTTAATTTGCCTGTTTTAGGGAGTTCCCACCTTATTTTAGTCACACGTGACCAATTTGCTGATGAAACTTGTGTTTACAACCCGAATCAGAACTGGAAAAGACAAAAGGATCTCAAGCCTGAAAAAAATATCCCTTTTAAGTCATTTTCCCACTTTATTTCCATGGATTGTGGTCAAATTCTTTAAGAAATTCGTTCAAGCTTGACAGTTTTTCTCACGGTTATTTTAATTGCAACCCTTTGCAGCCCTTCAAGGAAAAAGGAGGGGTCTCCCACCTTACAAATTGCTCCCTATTAAGAAGTTCTCACCTTGCAAGCAAATTCTTTCAGAAATTTGCTGAAAAGCTTGATAATATTTCGCACAATCTTGTGTTGACATCTGAAATCAAGACTTGGAAAGAAAAAACAATCTCAAATTGAAAAAAACCAATCCCTGGAAATAATATTCCGCCTTAATTACCAGGATTTTGGCTAAGTTCCTTAAGAAACGCACTGAAGCGTGACCTTTTTTCTCATGCTACTTGTAATGCCAACGAAAGTCAACTCACTCATTGGGAAAAGAGCTCTCTCATGCCAGAAATTGGTTGTATTAAGAGTTTTCCACTTCTTTTATAATGTTTGTGGTCAAGTTCTTTAAGAAATTCGTTCAAGCGTAACCGTTATACTCATGTATTAGAGAATCGTGAGAAGCTAGGCCGTAATCCTGACTGAAGGGTTGTAATGGCCAATTATGTATGTAGTATGTGTATTAAAGAATTAGGCACCTCACCCTTCTTTTTCTCATGGTCCTTGCAACCATAATTAACCACCTTATCAAAGAGAAATGAGTCTCCTGCCGTATAACCTAATTCCAATAAGAATTTGTCGCCTTAATTTTAGGCATTGTAAGGAATTCCTTTTAAGAAATTTGTAGGGAAGACAAACAGAGAGGATGAGACCCTCCTCAAGCCAAATGGTTTAAGACAATTTATACTGAAATTCGAATCTTGCAGCAAAGTATTCGAGAGCAGCGTAAGGATAGTAAACGACTTTTTGGGGCATTGCAGACTCAAAGAACAGTTATTCAGAACATGAATCACTTCAAGGCCAATATACAAATTTTGTAAAGATGATCCGTGCAGTCTTAATGTATTTCAGACATATACGCCTGGTTGCTTATCAAATATTAGGCAGAGAGTTATCGTTATTGGTACCAAACAACATCCTGAAGTTTTTTTTAGAGAAAAAGGTTTGATGAAAACATTTTAGGGAACCTCGATATACATATATTGAAGGCGGCCCAATAGAATATCTGGTTACAGTACTTTAGTAGCTTCTACACAACAACAGAAATCTGCTGAGAGTAAGTCGGCGAAGAAATATTTTTTTAAATTTCGTTTTGATGTCTGACTTGGGGTTTGAACCGTGGCCTTACGTCTAATAAGCCAATACATTAACTGCTAGACTAATGGTGTTTTCTTTTCTACAAAGAAAATGTCACCCTCTTACAAGGTACATTAAAAAAATTTTTGACCAACCCTGTTGTAATGCCATTTTTTATTTGAGAAGAACATAACACAAATATTAAAAAAGGGTATGCCCTGTGTTTACCACTTATTAAGAAAATGAATGAGGAAATGCCAATTTGTTTAAAGGTGTTGCCAGATCGCTAATTTTTCGACTTCATTTTTTGCACGCTTTTTTTATAACAAAAAAAAAAAAATATTTTAACACTGTTCTAACATTGAATGCAATTTTTTATACTGCTGACCATGTAGCTTTAATAATGTAATATTTCCTTAAGATTACTCCACAAAACAATGAAAAAATTAACTTCAAATTGAATAACAATACCAGGCGACTTTTTTAAATTTCATCTGGTAGCCCTATAAATAAACAAAAGTCATCTGCTTTACAGGGCATTAGCAGCACTCTCGATTTATAGAGGGCATAAAATGCAATGCCCTCCACCATTGGCAAGTGCGAATTATTTAGAATAAAACATACCACCCTTTTAGAGGGCGAAACATTTTTAAGAAACAAACGCAAAATTGCATTTTGCGTTAATAAAATGCACATTTTTTGGTAGAAAAGAAAACACCATAAGGCGACTTCAACAACAACAATAAGGTCCTAATCTCTAATGTGTGTGACGATAAATTCGAATTTGAAAATCCAAGACGCAATCCATAAATTTTAGCAGCGCCACATTTGGCGTTAACAGAGCAAAACTTCCTCTTAACAGAACAAAATTTGCCCTTAACAGAGCACAAGTTAGCTACTTAACAGTATCCATCTGAATAAGCCCACTTGTTTAGGAACTAATTTTGGCAAATACTCTAGGTCTATGAGTACCATATTATATGTAAAGGAAAGTTCCAATGCCTCTTAATATAATCAGCAATATAGTCCCATATAGAGTGGTAAGGTATTGAGAAAATTGGCTTTAAAAATATAAATTTTTTGCTGGAAAATTCTTTAGGAGATCAGTGGCCATTTTGGCCAATAGTACACCATACAGACTATATGCAAATGGTAGTCCAGAGGGTGCTCTTTCCAACCGTGGTAGTGGGATAGCTGAACTAATTTTGACAGTTGAGATTTTCAATTTTAAAAAAATCGATTTTTGGCCGCAAAAATTATTTGAAAATTCTGGCCATTTGGGAACATATAAGAAATAGTACACACTATATGGAAATGGTAGTCCAGAGGGTCCTCTTCCCAATCATGGTAGTGGGATAGCTGGAATAATTTTGAGAGTTGAGAAAATTTCTAAGAATGCCGTTCACAATCTTTTCGATTTGGAATCATAAATTTGATTAAAAAAGCCTTAAATTTTAGACGAATTCTATGAACTTAAATTTTTAAATTCAACTGATACACCGAAATCTCTTTATTTGTCAATGAGAGGTTCCATCTTTTTTAAACAACTTCACTGTTACCCAAGTTTTAAATTCTTAAAGTCTTTATTTACAAAGTGTAACGTTTTTTAGCTCACTTTTTAAAGCTTTTTTTTATTGCCTTTTTTATTTTTAATTTTTCTTTCCCTTAAAGTTCAAGGTTATGTGTGACAATTCCTAGTAGAACACAGCAAAACCTCAAACTAAACTTGCAAAAACTTTGTTGTTTTTATTATCGTTTATTCAAATCACATACAAAAACTCAAGCCGACAGATAGCCACGCCACCCACCCACCGTTTTTCTGTTTTTGTTTTTAAGTCACAGACTCGTATTATGACGCCGCACAGTTTATTGAATGAGGAGTGTAGCACACACCAAACACATACTATTTGCGTTTTATTTAGTTTTGTTGTGTTATTTTTGTTGTTTTCTCCAGACTTTTTCTCTTTATTTTTTTTTTTTGTTTATTTAACATTTTTTTTTTATGGAAATCAAATAAAAAAATTCATTTTTTTTTGTTAAATAAAAAGAACTTGAATGAATATAAAATGCTTGGAAATATAAAATAAAATTCAACAAAAACAATCAAAAAGTGGGTGGATGCTGGCTGTATGGCTACATGACTGTGCTCTCTTTACCCAAAAAACCTAAAGCTCAAACCATGCATCAATTTTTACATCTTTTTAAAGCAACAGTGTGTCTGTCTGTCTGCCTCTTTTCAAGTATCCAAGTCTCTTTGAGAAATAAAGAAAAGGAGACGAAAAAAAATCCAAAAAAGAAGGTATAAAAAAGCTAGTGTTGTCTAGTATTTTGTAGGGTTTGGTTAAGACATGCTATGATACATAAGTATGTATATGTTAGGTTAGGATGAATGTTTGTATATGGGATGCTAAGCAATATAATAACACAAACACCCAAACCTTAAAACAGTTTTGAAGTGTTTTTTTTGTGGTTTTTTTATATTTCTTTAGCCTTTTTAAGGCTTTATGAGAAGGTTTGGGTAAGGGTGTGGGTGTTTTGGAAAGGAAATGTAATGCATATGCAACAGTTGGTTCAGAGAGACCTTTAAATATGATGATAAATTTGTTTTTAGTGGTCAGGGTTGGTTGTCTGGTGTTATTGATTGTAATTGAGAAAAAAAAGTTTCTCTACCGCCAAAATACAAAGCAAAGATTATAAGGAGTTTATGGCAACTCTTTTACATTTAATACATATGGCCAGTGTTCGAAAAAATACTGTACACTAACCATTGTGTACATAACTGATAAAATACTTTTAACTCTCATTTAAGTGTTTGTGAACTCGTACGCAAACACATTACGTACACAACATGTACACAACAAATGAACGCAAACTCTTAACATAACGTACTGAACAGAGTTCACAAACACTATTTTTTAGTGTTTGTGTACAAAGTACACTAAAAAGATCAGTACACAACGAAAAAAATTGGGTCTTAGTGATCTTTTTTTGAGTACATTAACATTTTTAGTGTACGCGAGAGTTTATGTTCTCATTCAGTAAGAGAGAGAATGAGAGAAAAATGGCCAGTTTTTATTTGTATTCTTAAGCGAAATATGTCTATTATTCCTAAAGGATAATAAATGGCATCAAAAACCACAACGCGATCTCTAAAAATACTGAATGAACTCTCGCGTACACTAAAAATGTTAATGTACTCAAAAAAGATCACTAAAACCCAATTTTTTTCGTTGTGTACTGATCTTTTTAATGTACTTTGTACACAAACACTAAAAAATAGTGTTTGTGAACTCTGTTCAGTACGTTATGTTAGAGTTTGCGTACATGTTCACTAACATTAAAATAGAAACGAAAAGTTTCGCTCTCGTTGTAGTGAATGTGTTTGTGTTCTTTACCCACGACATTCAGTACAGTACATAAACGTTGCGTACTTTAGAGTATTTTTTCGAACACTGCATATGGCCACTTGTAGATTATTAGAATCCTTTAAGCGGTCCAATCGATCACGGTGGATCTAAAAATGGGAACTTAGTCCCTGTCTAGTAATTGATTGCATAGCAAAACACACAGTAAAATCTATCTGGACACACTTTTCATCACCAGTTGTCGAATGCACCCGTAAAGGATCAAGTTTATTGCGTTTCCTTAGTGATACGCAGGGTTTATGTATGTAAAGGGTGATTTTTTAGCTATTATCTTTTTGGCAACACTGGCTTAAACAGCTCACGCACGTTTCGTGTTTTGTTTCACTGTCAAACATCTTCAGTTTGGTCTATAATTTAACCATGAATCGTCTACCAAAAGAACAACGCTTGCAAATCATTGAATTTAGCATCATTGGACCGTACTTCTTCAAAGATGCTGCGAATCGTAACGTAACTGTGAATGGTGAGCGCTACCGTGAGATGATGTCCAACTTTTTTTTGCCCAAAATGCAAGAGCTTGACTTGCATGACATGTGGTTTCAACAAGACGGTGCCACATGCCACACAGCACGCGTAACAATGGACTTATTGAGAGGCGAGTTCGGTGAAAATTTTATTACACGTTCGGGACCGGTCAATTGGCCGCCTAGATCGTGCGATTTAACGCCTTTAGACTATTTTTTGTGGGGCTATGTTAAAGCTCATGTCTATACAGACAAGCCCGCTTCAATTGACGCATTGGAAGACAACATTGAAGCATTTATTCGTGAGATACCGGCCGAAATGTTGGAAAGAGTATGCCAAAATTGGACTAAGCGGATGGACCATTTGAGGCGCAGTCGCGGTCAACATTTGCATGAAATAATCTTCAAACATTAAATTATATGGACCGTACTATCGATTCAAATAAAGATTTCATGCATTTTTCTGAATTTTATGTGTTTTTTTTGAAAAATTCTCCAATAGCTCTTAAAAAATCACCCCTTATATGGCTCTTCTGCACCAAAGCATTCTAAACCTGTATGGTATGAAGTTGCCAGCTACTGTGTTGGCTCTTTAGACGAGTGGCAGTGGCTAAAACCTCAGAAAAGAAAAAAAAGAAGATTTCTTTCAGTTACTTTCTCTGAGCTACCTTTTGGCAAAAATTATGAGCGTAAAAAAAATTTCCATGAAAAGTTTATCAACTCTGTCGACGATAAGCAGTAGCTCAAGCCACTCTTGAATACAATTAAAACACATAACATGGGTCGTGTGAGAAGCTAGATTGTAATCCTGACTAAAGGGTTTCAATAACCAATTACGTAGCTATCGTTGTCTAGAAACTGCATCGCCTGTAAACATATGTTTCGTTTTTGTATTGCGCCCCAAGCGATAACGTAACTTGACCTCTCCGGAGAGTTAAGATTTCCTTTCATTGAATGGAAACGCGCAAAATATGACAATTTTTTAACTGTAGCTCAAGGATTTGGCTCCTATAGTTTAATTAATAAGCAGGACATGTTTGGTATAAATTTTAGTGCTTATCGGCCCATTGTTAAACAGATTCCAGTCAAAATTGCACCCCTAAAAACCACTTAAAAATCGTTGAATATTACAGCACTTGATTCTAAAAACCCTTTTTAGTTAAATTTTAAAAAGGATTTCTTGTTCCATTGTGAATAGAAAACAATTTGTTTTCATATTCTTCCAACAGGATATGCGTTTGTTTTTTCAATTACAACGCACCCACCTTTTTAAAAAATTTTGTAACATAAAATGAAATTGATCATAAACACCAGACATTGTCAAATAAAATAAAATAAAAAAACATACAAAAACAAATACAAACACAAACCAACAACAAACGCACAAAAAAATACAGAAAAAATGTCACCCACTCTCTATTTGATGCGAATTCTGTGCTCATTATGAAATTCATGTTTAAAAAACATGCACATCATCCTCAACAACAACAACAATAACAACACAAACAACAAGTAAATGCCAGCCAAGCAATAACATTATTAGACACACACAGCATGTATTGGGTTAATATTTGCTAATGTTTGTTGTTAACATCCGCCTCACAATAATAATAAAAAAAATACTCACACATACATAAGCAATAACCATCATTTATTCGCACATAAAAACCAGACACACTAACTAAAAGCAAAACAAATTTGTCTCTTCTTAAAAACTAAAACTAAACCATTCAGCGAGAGAGGGGCAGAGTGGTGGAGGTGATTTTGTAAGTTATGCTTGTGTTTGTAATTTAAAAAGAATTGAGTGGGTTGAAAATGGGCGCGTAGATATTATTTTTTTGGTTTTTTTTTTTTTTTGTGAATGACACAAACGTCAACAATAATCAAACACATCTAACTGATGCTATTGTTTTTTTCATTTTGTTGTTGTTTATTAATATTAACATCCATCACCCATTACCACCACAAACACCAACACCAACATCATCGTCAACATTAACACAGAAATCAGACGCACGCGATTTTTTGTTTTTTTTTTGTTTTAAATCTTCTCCATATAATTTCTTGTTGTTTATGTGTACAAAGATCACAATATTTTTGTTTTGTTTTTCTTTTTCATTTTTATTTTTATTTTTAGTGGGAGAGGTATTATTATAAGAGAGTGTGATTGTAGTTAGGAGTGGGCTTTTATTGTGGGTAGGGGGATTTTTGAAAATAAAAAACAAAAAAAAAAAAAAAAAAACAGCAAACAAGACAAAGTATCAACAAAACCGGTCGATCGTTTGGTGTTGTTCGTTGGGTGTTGGAAGATCATCATCATCATCACCATCACCATCAACGTCGTTATTATTGTTGTCATCGTCATTATCGTTAAACATACGCAATTTTTTGAAATTTTGTTTTTATTTCTTCTTATACGAAGAGCAACAAACATGCTACTGCATGTGTGTGAGGTAATTTGAGTTTAACATGTTGCTGGTAACATTGTGGAGTTTTAAATAAAATTTAAGAAAATTTAACATGAAATCAGAAAGACGGCCTATTTAGTAAATGATTTTCGAATGATTTTTTTAACATCATGAGATTTTTGTTTTGTTTTTTTTTTAGCAATTCGGACCTATTTATCGCATTATTAGAGTTAACAATGATTGCTAAACATAAAGTATTAACCATTTATCAGCTTTCAAATGGAAAATTAAATTAAAACACACATTATGCTGTGATTTCGTTGAAATACAATGTCATTTATACGGTCCTCTCTGGATTTGCTAAAGCCGGTAATCCGTTTGTGATAGTTTTCGTTCACTTTTTCGAACATTTCTGGCAGTATCTCGGCAACATCTTGACAAATTTTCGTGTTCATATGCTGCAATGTTAGGGAACTATCCGTGAAGATACAATTTTTCACGTAGCCCCGCAAAAATAAGAGTTTAATATCGCAAATCTTATCACCTAAAGGGTCATTTGACGTCGTAAAACGCAAAATTGAATTTTTTTTTGAAACTTCTGACGCATAAAGCCAAAATCGATCGCG
This sequence comes from Sarcophaga caerulescens, assembly GCA_927399465.1. NCBI lineage: Eukaryota > Metazoa > Arthropoda > Insecta > Diptera > Sarcophagidae > Sarcophaga > Sarcophaga caerulescens. Next base: position 86,517,812 of record OV656868.1, read on the forward strand.
TTTGAAGTAGTTTTTGATCACTTTTTCGCATATTTTTTGCTGTATTTCGGCAATAACTTGACAAATATTTGTTTTCTTCTGATGTAACATAGGGGACTACCCATTTAGATACGGTTTTTGACATTGCTCTACAAAAAATGAACTTTAACGGCACAAATCATATGATCTTGATGGCCATTTGGCATCTTAAAAACGTGAAATGGAAACTTTTTATGCAAAAATCTCGAAAATTGGTTGTGTTATGTGGCTCGTGGCACTGTATTGTGGTAACAGCTAGGTGTTCACTTCATCATTTTGAATTTAAGGCCTATTATCCTGAGGCCGTAGCTTTCTGAATGGATAAGAACTGTTTTTTCAGCATCATGATGGCCAAATGATATCCCCAGATCCTAATATGCATCAAACAGCCATGGATGCATTTGCTTTATCACAAGCACTTGTGGGCTTTCCTATGCAAGGGTACAGCTCACTCCTTAAAGCTATCGGATTACGGTAGAGTCTTACAGACAAAAGACATTGAAAATCCCTATAACTCCATTAGAAGCTCCGTTTAGTTCCAGAACTAAGAGAACAAAAAAACTGTGGTATTATAAGAAGCCGCACATGGCCTAAGTCTATCTATACTCTCCATTCCTAACCATAATCTTGCAGTAAAAAAAAAAAAACAAATTTTATAAATTTGTTGAAAAAAAAAACTGTGATTAAAGCTGTCTATTTTTCGTATGACCTTTCATTTACACAATTTAACATGCCTCTCCCCTTCACCACTTTTAAAATCGTTAAAAAAAAAAGAAATAAAAAAAACTTTAAAAGTTAAAAAAAAAAACAATTTTTTTATTTTTTTTTTGTACTAAAAACACAGACTCCATATTAATAATCAAGAGTTGCTTTATGGTAGATGGTAGTGTGGTGCGTGAGTTCAATCGTCCATTTCGTATGACAGAGTCAAAATAAGAAGAAAAAAAATTTTTAAGAAAAAGCGAATGGGTTGGGTGGCTAAATGACTGGCTGGTTGGTTGGCTGGCTGGCTGGCTGTGTTATTACAAGGCTGAGTATATTTTTTTTGTTTCTTTTTATACAAAAAAAAATCATGTTTTAAGACATTACTTAGGCCTCGTCGTCTATAATGAAACCCAAACACACCCGCCTTTGGCTACAAGAAAAAAACCAATTCGAGTTTATTTTTTCTGAAATATTTTGCACTTTGAAAACAGGCAGATGCGATCATTAATAACGTTTTTTTTCCTCTGCTTTTTTTTTTTTCGTATTCCACTGTTTTATTTTATTTTTTTTTTTGGCTAGAAACACTTAATAAATATGGACTAAGTAAAGAAAAAAAAAAAAAGAAATAGAAATAGAAAAACGTAATGAAAACGTATTGAAAGCAAAGATGAGTAAAATTGAAATCATTACTGTCGCCAGACAACCAAAAAAAAAAAAATTAAAAAATCTTGGTTTGACTTGACTATGGCGGCCTATAATGGTTTAAAATTGTTTTCCGTGTAAACACTGTGTGACAAATTGTGTTTTATGTTCATATGCTTCGATCAGTTGTAAAGACTTTCAAGTGAATGCTACTCAAGATTTTTGGTAAAATTAAAAGCGTAACCAATTCGGACCTCCCACGTACTATTTTGGACGTACAATTTGAAAAATATCCTCAAAGTAGTGTTTAAGCAATTTTTTTTTTACTATTCTTACGTTCGGAATCGACTTTAAACTGTAGGTCCCGCCTTTCATGGATAAAATTAACTTACGCAACATGGGTGGTGTAAGAAACTAGGGTTGCAATCTTGACTAAAGGGTTGTAATAACAATTGGTTGTAGAAACCACTCGGAGCTCCTGATGAAGCGATTCAGGCTGCCAATGTCAATCCTTGACAGTTCCTCCATATCATCCATGTAGTAAGTACCCAAGTACTTTCTTCTCCTTTGGCAAAGAGTCGGGCATGTACCCAGCAGGTGTCTCCTCTTCTTCCTCATCTCTGCAGCTTCTGCAGAAGTCGTTAGCAAGGTGTCCAAGACCAAGGCGCCTCGCATGCGTACCCATAATGCAATGCCCCGTAATGACACCGACAACTACACTGAGCGCGCCTCTTTGGAGTTTAAGTAGACTTAATGTGCGCCCATCATCCAGCCTTGGCCAGATTTTACGAGCCGTTCTACCCGTGTCCGAGGCCGCCCACCTGTCGTTGACGGAATCGACGATCGCATTATCAATTATGAGCTAATTCTCGCCGCAGCCTGTATTGCCACCACCTCCGCCTGAAAGACACTACAGTGGTCTGGCAGTCTTATAGACTGGGCTATTCCAGCCGATTCCGAAAAGATTACACTGCCAACAGCTCCATTCAGCTTCGAACCGTCGGTGTAGATTTGTACAGAGTCCCTTAACAGGTGGGTCACACCACCCTTCCAGACCCCGTTGTCCGTAACCGATGTCTTGAACCTCCCCGTGAAGTCGTACCGCGGTGTCATGTAGTGACTACTTTCGACATCTCCAAATTCCCTCAGGATTTTTGCGTGGCCGATGTTCGAGTCATGCCACTGTCCAGTCGCCCAGAGACGTTTACTTATTTTAGCAGCCACTCCCCTACAGAAAAGGTCAAGTGGAAAGAGGCCCAAAATTATCTCCAGTGTCGACGTAGGTGTAGTGCGCAAGGCACCACTAATGATAATACAGGTGGATCTCTGCAGTCGCTGTATTATTTTCGAATTAGTCTTCTTATCAAGGGATTCCCACCAAACTAGGCATCCATAGGTCAAGATAGGTCTGACCACCGCTGTGTAGATCCAGTGAGTCATCCTACGTCCTAGGCCCCATTTCCTCCCCAACACTTTGCAACATTAAGTAAGCATGCAAGTAAGTAAAAGTGCCATTCGGTTTATTAAACTTACAATAAACTGAGTTGGCTCTTGACAATCATAAAAATTTGTATTTGAATGGCAAAATGAAGGGCTTTTAAACAAAATTCCATTTGTTTTGAATTATAAGGGCGGCAGGTGGTATTTCTTTATTTTTTTTAATGGTAATAACCAACAACAACAGCATCATCTTTAAATAAATACAGTACACTCGCGATAACGAGAACACCGTCTAATATGAACACCGCCTAACGTGAACAAACTTTTGTTTATGTTGACTACTCTGTAACGTGAACATTTTTTTCATTGCATATGTTTTTAAGCTTGTAGACAACACCAAAATACATTAAATTTGAATTTTAAAGTTTAGGGAATCCCCTTCAATAAAAAAAGTATGTATTTGAGGTTAAGGTTTCCTTGCTAATGGTTCAAGAGTAAAATAAAGATTCTTGTGTGGTTGATACCGACTGAAATCCATGAAATAAAGCAAAACGAAGAAAGTGACGACGATGTCTGCAGTGCCGATGAACCTGATAAAAAAAAAATGGTCGCAAGTGGGGCAATTTAAATTTTTTAACAAGGTGGCCAGGAGATGCAATGTTGGATCAAAGTGACATGAGTGTACTAAGACGCATAAGGGAAAAAGCAGTATTTTAGCTATTGGAAAAGAAAAAGCAGCAGAAAAAGATGAGAATGAGGGCAAAACAAAGTATATGTTATCGACAAGTAGAGACGTGCGGCGTATTGATTCTCAGATTACGGCCGATAACTATACTTTTGATACAGTCAAGGAATTTATTTATCTTGGCTCCGCCGTTACCACCAAAAATGATGTTAGTCTAGAGATCAAGTGCAGGATTACTCTTGCCAACAGGTGCTACTATGGTCTCAATAGGCAATTGAGTAGCAGAGACCTCTCTCGTGCGACAAAACTAATACTCTACAAGACGCTCATCCTACCCGTGCTTCTTTATGGCGCAGAGGCATGGACCCTATTAAGAACTGATGCAGCAGCCTTGAGAGTATTCGAGAGAAAAGTCCTACGTAAGATCTTCGGTCCAGTGCGAGTTGGCGATGGTTTCCGCATTCGAACCAACAATGAGCTGTATGAGCTCCTCAACGACATAGACGTTGTACAGCGTATTAATATCCAGCGGCTGCGCTGGCTCGGCCATGTCGTTCGAATGTAGGAGGATGCTCCGGCGAGACGGGTATTTGATGCGGGGATCTGCGGAAGTCGGCGAAGAGGACGACCTTGTATCCGTTGGAAGGACCAAATCGAGGAAGCCCTGTCATCGATTGGTGTGACCAACTGTAAGTAAGTAAGTAAGCAGAAAAAGATGTCGTGAAATTCGCCAATCGCTAACGTGAACAGTTTCGCTAACAAGAACTCCCATGGTTGTAATTAGTTCACGTTACCGCGAGTGCACTGTATGGTCAGAAAAGCAGCAATAAACATGATACAAAACCTGGTCAAAAGATGTGTGTATATTGGCTTTAAAGGTCTTTTATTTTCACAACAAAAAATTTTAAAAAAACAAGTGAAGTGAAGAGTTATTGATGAAATAACTTAAAAAAAAAAAAAAAATTATGCTGGCTAAAGTTAATCACAATAATAATGGGTGGCTAGAGAGGTGTTGCGCTAAACAAATATTAAATTTTTGTTTAAATTTTAAATTAAAAAGTTGTTTCAAGAGGTCACAGCGTTAATTTTCAAATTTAAAAATTTTTAAATGGGGGCGGTTGTTGTTTAACATATGTATGTAGGTATAGTAGTTTCAAGGTTAATTTATATTGAAATTTATTTCTTTATGTTTCAACATTTACAAGCTGTTCTTGCATTGCAATAAAATACTAGAAAAATCCTTTTATTTTAAAATAAAATAAAAAAAAAAAACCTTAAGAACCCCTTTCAACAAAAGCAGGTGCTAGTAGCCACAGCCAACCCCTATATAAACGTAGAAAATAAATTTTAAACAACAACCTGTCGGTTCTTTCAAAACCAAATACAATTTTAAGGTAATTTTCTTAAGAAACAGGTTGAATTTTAAGACGTTAAAACGTACAAAAACACCCTGCGTTTAAAGCAATTTGCCACCACATCTCTCTCCCTCTCTCTGCATTGAAACCCAAATGCATTGGAATTGGGCCCCTTTACATTACCCACCAACCAACCAACCAGCCAACCAGCAGCAGCACCAGTTGTTTTTTTTTTCAAAGCAAAGAAGACAAAGAATTTGAAGAAAAGTAGCATAAAACGGAGAGTAAAAAAAATCTCATTATCCTGTTTGCTTGTACTCATCCTTATGGCGTTCGAAAAAGGAAAACAAGAAAAAAAGCAGAAAAAAAATTGTGGTCAGGCGACGACAGCGTCATGCAACATGTGCTAAAAATTCCCAGACATTTATTATGGATTTCTTCTTTCTTTGTTTGTTTGCTTTGCTTTGCCTTGCTTGGCATAGAATTCTTCTTCAAGGAGGGGTTGTTTTTCCCTAAACCATGTTCTTTTTTTTTTTTTTTTTTGAACACAAACCAGTTGCATTTCTTTAATGCATTCGTTTGTTTGCTGCTTAACAAGTGTTTTTTTCTTCTTCTTCTATTTCTGCTTTAGGCTCCTTCTCTGGTAGTCCTGACAAGCGTTTAGGGGTGGTTTTGTTTCTTCCTTCAAATGGTCTCTGGGCTACCAACAGGTTTTCTTCTTAAAACTTCTGCCATGTTTGTTTCTTTGTTCTTTACAAATTATACAGGGTTTTGCAAACATTTTCTTTAAGAAACCTGCTCAAGCTTGACCATATTTCCCACGTTTGGTTATGTTATACACCCTTATAGCCTTCAATAATGCAATTTTCAAGAAAACCTATCATAAACAATCATAGAAATAGGGATGGCCCCTAATCAGTAATGTCGTGGCGTATGCTGTAAGAAACATATTCAAGCCTGACCATACTTTTCTTTCCCACAGCCTTATTTACCAACATTTGGAAGAAAATTGTCTTCATCTATTAAGGAATTAAAAGATGTCCCCCTTAATTTGCCTGTTTTAAGAATTTCCCACCTTAATTTTAGTCACGCGTGACCAATTTGCTCCTGAAACTTGTGTTTACAACCCAAATCAAAACTATTAAAGACAAAAGGATCTCAACCCTGGAAAAAATATCTCTTTTAAGTAATTTCCCACTTTATTTCCAAGCATTGTGGTCAGTTTCTTTAAGAAATTCGTTTAAGCTTGACAGTTTTTCTCACGGTTCTTGTAATTGCAACCTTTTGCAGCTCTTCAAAGGAAACGGAGGACTATTTGCCCTTAAAACTTGTGTTTATAACTCAAATCAGAACAACCCTAGAAAAAATATCCCTTTTAAGTAATTTCCCATTTTATTTCCAAGGATTGTGGTCAGTTTCTTTAAGAAATTCGTTCAAGCTTGACAGTTTTTCTCATGGTTCTTGTAATTGCAACCCTTCCAAGCAAAAGGAGAAGTCTCCCACCTTACAAATTACCCCTATTAAGAAGTTTTCACCTTAATTTACGTAATTGCAAACAATTTCTTTAAGAAACTTGTTTAAAAGCATTGATAATAATTCCCACAATCTTGAATTGACATTCGAAATCAGGACTTTGAAAGAAAAAACAATCTCAACTTGAGAAAAACCAATCCCTGGAATTAATATTCCACCTTAAATACAAGGATTTTGGCTAAGTTCCTTAAGAAATGCACTGAAGCGTGACCTTTTTTCTCATGCTACTTGTACTGTCAACCAAAATCAACTCCCTCATTGGGAAATGAGCTCTCTCATGCCAGAAATTGCTTGTATTAAGAGTTTTCCACTTCTTTTATAATGTTTGTGGTCAAGTTCTTTAAGAAATTCGTTCAAGCGTGATCGTTGTACTCACATATAAAATAATTAGGCACCTTACCCCTCTTTTTCTCACGGTCCTTACAACCATAATTAACCACCTTACCAAAGAGGAATATGTCCTCTACCACAGAAACTGATTCTAATAAGAATTTGTCACCTTAATTTTAGGCATTGTAAGCAATTCCTTAAGAAATTTAGTCACGTGTGACTAATTTTTTCACTAGCCTTGTATTTCCAGTTGAAATCAGGATTTTGCATAATAAAAGGGGGTAAACCATGGGAAAAAGAGAAAGGATTGTGGTCAAGTTCCTTTAAGAAATTCACTCAAGCGTAAGTGTTCTACTCACGAATATTGTAGTTTGCACCTAAAGAAACCCCCTTTAAAGAATTAAGGGGCGTCAACCCTAGAATACATATTTGCATTTAAGAAAACTTTTCATCTCACTTAAGAGGGTTTGTAGGCAATTACTTTAAGAAACCGTTTCAAGCGTGACAATTTTTCCCACGTGTGGGGTGCAATTGGAAAATGATTTTTGAGGAAAAGGCAACGATTGGGCATGAGTAGGGGCCATCCCCTGAGTGCTGGTTTCATAAAAAAAAAAATAAGAAATCTTTGCTTACCCCTAGGCATAGGCTGGATCTAGGTAGGTAGGGAGCATGCTTAGCTTCAAAAAATCTGATAACGCAAGCAAATGTAGCATATCATTTGCAATTGCAAAATGATTTTTGAGGAAAAGGCAACGATTGGCCAATAAGAAACCTTTGCTTACCACTAGTATAGCCTGGATCTAGGTAGAGAGGATGCCTAGCTTCAAAAAATCTAATTATGCAAGCAAATTTTGCATTTATGTAGTCTGCAAAGAAGTGGAATTGATGTCTTTTTTAATTTTTATGAACTTGAAAATTTTCTCCGGGATTTGAAGCTGAACTGCACACGCAAGGTATTGCAATTGAGGTTAGGGCTCGTTGAACACCAAAATTCTTGGTGGATAATACTGTCTCACGGAAGACACGATTTTTAATTGATGCCAGGGGGGGTGGGGCAATCCAAAAATGTTGTTTAAAGAAGAATATACGTTTCTACAGATTAGTGTATAGGTTTGGATTGCTATTTTTCAGTTTTTTCCTTGGCAAATTAATCCAGAGAATCTCTGCATTTTTTAATCCATTTTCTTTACCCCACCCTAACCTTTGCCAAACTTTTTTTAATTTAAATTTCTCAAAAAAGGCGAAAACATTTTGTGGACATTTATTTGGAATTTTTTTTCTTTTCGTACTCATTTGCTGGTCTACACCCACAACCCACGCATTATTTAGTGTTTTTTTTTTTTGCTATGGTTCTTGGCGTTGTTGTTGTTGTTGTGAATTTCATATTAATCTTATCTTAGGCTTGATTGCTAATTCACGCTCAAGTCAGTTTTTTTTTCCATCGATTTTTTTAAAGCGAAACTCATTTTAATAGTCATGGCATGGCAGATAAATTGTATGTTTTTATGATCATTTCATAAATGCTAAGACGGTTGTGTGTGTATGTGTATGTGTATGTAAATCACAGTGACAGCTCTACTGCGCCAGTACCACCACCACCAGCCAGCATCATACATGTCAGCCTCATATGGCGTTTTTTTTTTAACTTAAAAGACCAAAAATACAGAGAAACCCACCAACCAACCTCTAAATTGATTAAGAAAAAAAAAAGAAAAAGAAGCAAAAAACAAAATCAAAATCAAATGTACACCCACCCAAAAAAATTAAAATAATTTTACAATTTTTTTGTTTGATTTCTTTTTTTTCTGATTTGAAACAAGAAACATTCAACAAAAACAAAATGTGGTTTTGAAATCTTAGGTCAAAAGTTATTCTAGAGACCTAAAACAAACACAATCTAATCTTAACGTTAACATTCCGGCTTTAATTTTCACTGACACCCTCTCCAGAAGCAGTGGCATCTCCTGGAAGGAAGTGTTACGGCAGGCAAATGGGTTGTTAAGATCAATTATGTAAGTAAGTAGGTTTCGCATTTGCTTGCACTACACATCGCCTGTAATAATAGAGTGTAATGACCCAGTATCGATGGTAAAAACGTGTTTCGTGCCCTTAATTTCACCACACATTGTTAACGATATTGAAAGTGTATGCCATTGGTGGGAGCTGATTAATTTCCCTTGTGGTAGCTTTTTCTACTTTACCGTTGCTCTGATAATGGCCGTTCTTTACGCAATTAAATGCTTTTCATTTGATCCCTTCACCACCATCGCTATATGGCGCCCTTGAATGCAATACTGCGCCCTTAAAATTACCCGTACAGTCTAGTTTAAATGGATCCGACTCTGCATTGATTACCTTGCAGTCAAACAATCGTCTTTGACTGTATGACGCTTCGAAATTTTGTTCTTAATTTTTTACTCTTTCAATAGGAATTAAATCTTCTTCTTTGCTTATGATTTATAACGGTTTTTTGTAACAAACACCCACTTTTTTTTGTCAATTAATTGCAAAAAATAATTTTTTATTTCACAAGTACGTCGTAGTACTCTTTCATAATGTATTTGTTTCTCTTTCTTACTCCCACTTGAAGTGTAAAAAAAAAGAAAAATGTTAAGCTCTTTTAAAACCGTTACTTTTTTCAATTTAAGGTGACCAACGCTATATTTCTACAAATAAAATTTTAATTTCTTCCTGCATTAGCAAAACAATTAAAAAATAGTTTACGAAAGTGAAAATCAATTTTCAATAATTTAAAATTGCTTGTTTTACATAAAAATAATTAATTTCAGGTACATTTCCTTGAATTATGACTTGTAAACTAAACTATAAAGAATAATACGCAACATACATATACATACATATACCTATATGGGAAATTTTTAACTCCCTCTTCTGTTATGCTTTATTTTCTTTTTCTTTACGTTATTTGACAACAATAACAACGAATCAAAAAAAATTGACAAGCAATGCATATCATCTATGGATTCGTCATCACTCGCCATCATTGTCCACAATATTGCCAGAAAAAAAAACAACACAACACACACACAAAATAAAAATACCAACTAAAACGGCTTACTAATGGCAATAACAACAACACCAACATAAGAAGGTTATACCCAAACAGCAACAACAAAATTGTTGATGTTGAAAAAAAAAATCACAGAATAAAAGATCATTTTTGAAATTTCAAACCAGGCAGTCAGACAAACAGTGCTGAGAGAGTGGAGTAAACGAATGGTGGCGGTGGTGGTGGTGGTAGTATTGGTAGTGGTGACTGGGTGAGAGAAGGTATAAATTATTACTATGATGAGCTCTGGATATCATATAGAGTTTCCAAGAAAACCACCTACCACTACCTACCTACACGTACTTATGTATGTATGTACATACATACATACATATCGTATAATAAAACAAAAACAACAACAAATTTGTAGTTAAAGCAACATGTCAAGTAAAATGAAACAACAATGTTTGTTACTCAAACAAAGCCAGGCACAGATACAAACTAGAGGCGAAATAAAGGAACCCACCACCTTCTCTTGTTTTATACTATAAAACATACCGGCATGTTGTATGTACGTATGTACGACAGAGAGTTATAGAAAATTTACAAAAAAAAAAAAAAAAAATCCCTACACTTAAACTGAGTTTGAGAAAAAAAGGGATCACTTAAAAAAAAAACACAAGAACAACAAAAGAAAAGCAAGCAACAGCAACACGAACAAAAAAGCCACCACACAACGCAAACCAACCTTAAAAACCCCCATAATATATAGCAATAACAACAACAACAAAAGTAAAAACGTGTTTTATTATTAAAAAGAACCCACTTTTGTTGTTTTTTTTTTTTTTTGCCAAAAAAAACAAAAATAACCAACATCCTCTCTTTTTTTTTTTTTTGGTTCAGCGTAGATCAAAGCAAAGGGGATCTCTTTAAAAAAGAAAAATACAACAACAAAGAGCTCAGCACAGTATGATGATAATGAAAATAAAATCCTGTTAAATAATGGGGTGGAATGCACTAATACTAGGGTACCTTCTGCGGAGAGTTAATATTAAAGAGAGCGTAAATGTAAAAAAAAAATCAACCTTAATTCGTATTGATTAAGAGTGTAGGTGTAGTACTAATGAGTGTATGCTTAAGCATTCATAAAAACTGTAAAATAAAGCCAGTAATGTTAACTTTGAAATTTCTAAATAAAAAATGAAGTAAAAAAATTCGGTTTTTTGTGTAAAATATTAAAAAAATTAATTGAAAATTAAAAAAAAAAAAAATTATAAATAAATAAAACCAGTAATTACAAGTAAGTAAGAAATCGTTTTTTTTTTTATCAAAAAATTAAGTTAAAAAAGCGTTTTTTAACTCTTTGAAGCATACCTCAATTCAGTTCAAATTATTCATTTAAGTATTTCAACTTTTAAAACAGTTTTTTATTGTTTAAAATCTTTTCATTCTTTTGCTTGCTTAAGTCCCCCTTTTTTACAACTCTGCTGGCGTTTTTCTTTTTTTTTGCTGTTTTTTTATATCCCTTCTTTTAGCTTAAAACCGCCACAGATAGATCTGTTCTCCCTCTCAACCTTTTATGCTGTTTTTGTTGTTGTTGTTGCGTTTTGTTTTCAAAGCAGGTAGAAATTTTTTTGTTAAAACAGCTGCGGGGTGTTGAACACATACCTCCTCCTACTCTTTGTGTTTTGGATTTTGAAAATGCAGGTAAAATTTTACCTGTTTGCTTTTAAAATTGAACAAAAAATACTAACAACCACCACCATTTTTACTATTTAATGCAGTACAAAACGACCCTGTAACAGGAAATTGCTTGGCGATCGTGATTTTGTATAGAAATTTACGATTTTCTCATAATGTTTGTTTTATTTTTTGTTGGTGTTGTAAAACGTTAAAAGTTTTTTTTGCCTACAAATCGTAATTTTTAAATTTTCTCTTTAAAAAAGGGGAGTTTTTTTTTTTGTTTCACTTAAGATACCGGCTAAAGGAATTGTAATGCTTTTTTAGGGCAGCAAAAAGGATTTCTAAAAATCAAACCATTTTGCATATAAATTAATACAGTCACTTTTTCCTTTTTGTTGGCTCTCTATGTAGTTTTTTTTTTTTTTAATAACAAACATGAGATTTTTGGCGTCATTATTTAAACTCGCCATAAAAAAGAATCTTAAAATCTTTCAGGCATAACTGTCTGGCTCCTTAAAGGCAACAACAAAGCACTTAAAAACTCTTGAAAAAAATCCCTTCATTCTCAGCACGAAAAATTTTAGTTAAACAAAATTTTTAAGGGAAATTTATAAATTTCCCAAATAATATTGGCATTAGTTTTCAGTCGATTTTTTCGTTTAAAACACTTTAATACATATTTCTCTCTTTAAAAAATTTATTTTTATTTTTTCTCCCTCTCTTAGTGATTATTTGTTATAAATAAAATATTTAAAAGGAAATTTATTACTTAAAAAAATTTCTCAAATAAACAATAAACTGACCTTTCCCTATTTCATTTACATTTACAACACTGAAAAACTTCCCTTTTCAAAACAAAAAAAAAATTTCCTCTAGCTTTAGTATACTTTCTCGCACCTACATTTTTCTGATTAATTAATAAAATGGAAATATTTTTCGCTATTAATGATCACCCTTTCACCCTCCTTTCTCAAGGCATATTATTAAAAAATTTTGAAAACCCCTATCTACTCCTTATTTTATTTACATTTTACATTTCTCTTTTAAAATTGCTCTCTTCAAAAAGAAAAAAAATCCCCTTCAGTTTTAGCATTTCAAAGAATTTCTTACAAAATCAATTCATTGAAAGCTTACTCACTCCCATATTTTCTATTTCAACTAAAAGGGAAATATTTTGTTTCTGTTAATTATTAACCCCCCTCCTTCTCCACTATCATTTATCATTTAAAAATTTCCTAAATAGAAAAAAACCCTGACTTGTTTCCTTATTTTATTCGCATTCTCATATCTCTTTAGAATAAATCTCTCTAAAAGAAAAAATTCCCTTTTTAAAATTTGCCGTTAGAATACTTATGCCTTATACTCCCCCCATTTACTATACAACAATTGTATATAAATCCTCTTTATTTTATTATTTCTTTCAATTATTGTGTAAAACATTCTCAACTCCCCTCTCTCTTGCAATACGTAAGAGTGTCACTGTATAATTATTGTTATTACCGTAGTTTTTTTTTGTAATAATATTTGTTTGTGTATATTTTTTTGCTGATCACTGCAAATATACTCGCGTGTTGTATTTGTATTTACATGTGCATTTATGTTTAGTGAGCATTTTTAGAGAATGAAAATGTTTTTTGTTATTGTTATTCATGTTATTAGTTGTATAGAGAAGAAAATAACGCATGTAAATATTGGGGAATATTGGAATACATTTCACCTACAGTGGTGAAGATATGAAGAGATATGCTTGTAAGCTGTAAAGGGGGGGGGGGGGGGGTGGATTTTGTTATTGGTTTGCAATGTTTCTAATTAATGAAGACATTGAGGTACTTGGAATTAAGCCTTTGAGGTATGGAGTGAATTAAACCCTTAAAGACCGGAAATTTAGATGGTCACCTTAATTTTAAAAATACCAAAATATGAACAAATCTATCAAAATACTGGTCTTTTATCATACGATCGCGGCGTTCTGAATTGACGCCAACGATCACATACAGTGAAGGACTAAAGTCTACATGCAACCACAATTTTTTACATTTTTTTAAAAACATTTATTAACTGGAAAAGCTAAGTAAAAGTAAAGGACAAATGAATTAATTTAATTTTTATTTTTTTTTATTAAAAAGATGATTTACGAAAAAAACTGTATCATTAATTTTTATATTAGCTAAGTATTTTTGTTAGAATACCATTACATGGGGCTGAATGTAGACTTTAGTCCTTCACTGTATTTCACAAAGGCTAGATTCTCCGAAGTCGTAAGATAAACCAAACTGTTAAGAACGCTGGTAGTCTATTTTTACATTTCTTCAGAATTTTCTCAATTTTTCGCACAGTAGGTCGATAACGATGACCATAATCAAGCTTGGAAAAGTGATCGTTAAAAATAATTCTGTACTAATAGTAGAAAACAATTTTAAAAGAAAAAAGTAATATTCTTAAAATATAAAGTTTTTACGTTGTTTTTTGCAAAACTAATTACAAAATACTGTAAAGAATTTTTATTTTTCAAGATTTTCTTTAAATACCACACAAATCTTTCTATTTTAATGCGCTCTGGCCACTCTAATACTACAAATGCTTAATATTTAACTGTGTTTCAAATAATAATACACCACCAATCTCTCTCGCTCTGTCTATCACTCAGTATTACGATTTTGCATACTCTCTCTCTCTCTTTATTTTTAGCGGCTATTTTGTTTGTTAAAGCAACAGTGGTGTGTGAGTTATATGTGAAAATTAACAAAATTTTACAGCAAAATTTAAAATATTGGACAATACTGGTCACCTTTATTTTTGCTTAAAATTATTAATAACGGTTTATTTAAAAAAAACAACAATTATAAAAAATATTTATAAACCTACCGTTTTTCTTTAACAGCGTGGGAGGGACAGTACAGGGGGTGGTTTACTGCCTCAAATAAACCGTTTATTTTGTGTTTCTGTTCTTTAATTTTTAAAAATTAAATAATTTTTTAAAAAACAAATTCATAATTTTTTTTCTTCTTAATTAAAGTTTTTTTAATACACTTTTGTTTTTTTATTTTAAATTAATTTTTTGCAATATTTTCTTCTCTGTTTATTTATATTTTTACAACTTTATTTAGATTTTTTTTTTAAAGTCACCCGCTACATGCGTTTTGTTTTTATTTACAACCGTTCACATTGAAAAATTCCTACAGACTGATCATTGCAAAGCTGTGTGTCGTCGTTACTGAGGAATGGTGTTTGGGTTGGAGTGGTGGTGTGGTGTGTATGGGTATGTTGGGTTGCTTGCCTGCCCGACTGTCGGAATGCTTAGTGGTGGTGGTGGTAGTGCTAGTGGTTGTTTTATTTTCATATTAGTTGGTGGCGTCGTATACTGCTAAAAAAAAACAACAACAACAGCACAAACTCTCTCAATAAAACAATATAAAAATAATAACAGAACCTATCTACCATACCATTAAGCAGCAGCAGCAACAGACAACACCACGCAATTAAGCCACACAGTGCACGACAGACCTTACGAACGAACCCAACCTTTTACACACCACCACTAACACCATCATGCAGGCCACCATCCTCAACATGATTTTTTGTTTTGCTTTTGCTACACAACAGATCACAGCAACAACAAAATAACCCACCGCCACCTTACGTTTAAAACGAATGATCATTATGAAAGGGAATACAGAAAAAGGGAAAATGCAAACAAAAAATCAACACTCAATACAAAATAACAAAAAAAAAAGAACACAACAACCCAGCATAAACCTTAAATAAATACACACGCACTCATACCTTTAGGCAACTTACTTAGCCAAAAATATGTACTAAAAAACATAGACAACAACAACGCCAAGAAGTAGAAGAAGCAGAAAAAATTGCAAGTTTTTGGAACCTAAACAAAAACATATAAAATAGCAGCAGCAGCAGCAAGAGCAGCAACAACAACTTAACATAGCACCATTATCATACAAAACAACAACAACAATAATCAACAACCCACTTGCCAAGGCAAATCTAATTAGATGTGCCTTGCCACTTGCCTTGTGCATGCGTACGTCATTGAAATGAGTACGTATGGATATTAAAAACAAAAACTGAGACAAAGAAATTATTTGTGTGTGAGACAGCGAGTGAGAGAGTTATTAAAGAATGACGAGAGCCAAAAGAAAAAACAAAACAAGTGTTTATTATTCTCCATTATTCTCCCTGTATATGCAGTGTTGCTAAGCCCATTAATTTAATTTGTGACAAGGGAAGGGGTATCTTTTTTTTAAATCACCGAAATGCCCTTTTAACGAAATAATTTAAAGGAAAATTTTTATTTTTAATTGAGAAAACGGATTTTGTGTTTAATTAATACTAAATTTGGGTTGTTGATAATTTGCGAATGCCTCCACTCATTAAGGATTGATGAATTCGGGGGAAAATTATCGGTTTTGATTATTTAAATATTCGATAGAGCAAGTCGAGGATGAAATGTCATTGAGTTGGCACGTTATGCACTATGATGGCCTCAAATAATCGCTAGGACAATAAACTCATGATTTAAGGAAAATCAAGCATCCGTAATGGAGTCACAGTCTCAAATGCCGGACATAAAGCTTGTTCGAGCTGTTTCGACAAGTTCTAAGGAGTAAAATCTGTTCTTTTTAGTCCTAAAAATAGGAGAGAAGTGTGCAATAAAATTCAGGAAGCTTGCATCCGCCTTATAAATTCTGTGTTCCTAGGAATTGAGCCTATTCTACACCATGGCTTATTATTGGGACGCTTTTGCTTGAAAATTACACGCAAATTACGGCACAATAGCCGTATGATTGATTGATGATACTGTAATTGAAGATTATGAACGGAATGATGTGTGGTTTCAACAAGACGGTGGCAGTAGCCTTCTGCTGTCTCTACTACTGCAGAGATATTCGCTAAGTAATGAGAAACTTGCTACTGTGTAGGGAAGACACTCGAAAGTTTGATAGTTATAGTATACCTTTCCAATTCATTAGTTTAAAATTTTCCAGAATGTCACTTTCTCCCGATGTGTCATAATCAGATGTTGGCACAAAGAGAACATGATAAAAATGTGACTGTAGTTGTGAGAAGCATGTGTTAAACCAGAGGAAAATTGTTAGTAATATTTTCAAGTGTAACCTAATAATATGTTGTATATGTAGTGGAAAATATAGAAAAAGTGTACAGCGCCAAATCCCTAAAGACTGCATATTTAACTTGACAAATATTCTTCCAAAAATCGAGATCATTTCTCATTGTTATTAGTGAATCTCATTGAATATTAGTGAATCCTACTGTAATATTTCTTTGGCTATATAATTCAAACCTGAAAAAAGCGACTTTCTTCTTTCAAAGCTGACAAGCAACTGAATGCATTTTTAAGCTCTTTTTTTTTATTTTTTTTTATTTATTTAAGTCAATGGACAAATTCCTTACTGACTAATAACAAAAATAGGTACGAATAAAATTAAATACAATTACAAACAGTTTCTTCAAGAATAACGTAATTATTACAATAAAAATAGGAAAAGTTAAGAATTGAGAAAAACAATAATATTCCGTTTTATAACGCAAGAATTTAAAGAAAAATCAATAAAGTCTGACAAATAATTAAATTGATGGCAAATTCTAGTTAAAGGATCAGCAACAGCATAATTAGTTCTGCAGAATTGAATATAAATAAGATTATAACAGCGGAAATTATGACAAGGAATATTGAATTTAACCGAACATTATTGATGTTCGTGTCCTATGTGTGTAAGAAGCCGAAGATGTTTAGCCCCCGGGGGCTATTGGTGCCGATGTCTGGTCATAACACACCCTACAAATCAACAACCATTATTTTTTCAATCGTTCTGTCCTCAAAACAGTTTCTGTTATTATTGGAGCCTTGGCAACTCTTATTATAACTTTAACTCTTGTAAAGAGATCTTCCATGGTAAAAATCTTTCTCTTTCTTTAAACATTGTTTTTGTTTTGCTTTAATTTAAGCGTGGGGTGGTTTGAACGACACATGTACACACATACACTCACCACACCACACCACATTCTATTACTTCAACTGTTGCTGCTTATGTTGTGTGTGTTCTCATTATGTTGTCACTTTTTGCTTTGAGAGTTTCTTAAGAACCCACGCGGTTTCTCCAGTAATATTTCTATAAACAAACACATACACACACGTTTTGTTTACATGCATATGAGAGTGTAAAGATTTTTTTTGTGTTTACCATTAATGATGATCATAAGAAGAGAAGCCATCCATCCACCAAAGCAACCCATACACCCAGGCTTAATAAATGCAACAACAACAACACAAAAGGTTAAGAATAAAGTGGAAGACATAAGGAGAGGGCGAAAAAAACTACAAAACTCAAGCAAAAGCAGAAGATTCTCCTTTTTTTTAGCAATATTTTATTGTTGTTGTCGTCTCTTTAATACTTTTCTCATTACAAAATTTAAAGCAGGTCATAATTTTTTATGGATTGTTTTTGTTTTTCTCGGTGTTTCTTTCTTTCAGTAGTAGTGCTGGCTGTTGGTTGTTGTTTTCCTTTTCTCCTCTACTGGGTGTATAATTTCAATCGTCTTAATGGCGCGTTAACTATGCATGTATGGCGTGGGATCATTATAATGTTTGTCCAGTTTTTTTTTAAATTTTTTGTTTTCATCAGCTCAGTTCAGGGCCATAATTTGTTTCAAGACATTCATTCGTTCACTGCGCTACTCGTTCAGTGGAATATGATTTTTTTTTTCTATTTTTTCTTCGTTTTTCTGTTGAAATTTATGAAAAGGAAAGAAAAAATGAATGATTTTCTGCACTTGGCTTTGGGTGGGTGTTTTTTTTTTTGGTGAATTTGCGGAGGGTATAGATAGGGTTGCCAAACAAATTTTCTTAAAATGAATAAAATTTTGGTGTTTTGCATGTTCTCGCGGTAACAGCCTTACAGTATTTGTAATCCCCGATTACCCAGCGCTTCTGACGTACATACTTGTTATAATTGCCAAGGTCACGTTCGAAATATATTTTTATTTATTGAGACATTCTGCATATTTTCCCTTTAAAGCAGATCCTGCCTATCATATAATGGCGTCCGAAAAATCCTTTAAATGAAATCATATTCCTCCTTCTTCGCCAATGGTTTTAAACTGCCGCAGATCTTCCAAAGGCATAGCTATACAGTACAATATTCCAATTATAGGTATAGGGTACAAGGTCATGTCAAACTTCAAAAAATTCCAGAGCAGAAGAAGAATTGCTCACATGTGGCCAGTGGTGTTGTGCTAATTTTTTTTTTACCGGAACGCGAATATATAATTATATAGACAGGGCCGATCTTGGGTAGGCGGCCGCTCTGTGCGGTCTCATGTCCCAAATTTAACGACGGTGGTGATTTTCCATGATAATCCTGGCGGCGGCATTTTTTTTTAGGTCTCATGTCCCAAATTTGACGACGGGGTGGAGGGTGATTTCCCCCAATTTTCGCTCGTCGCCAGGATCGGCCCTGTATATAGCATAAAAAAGGAAACGAAAATCATTACGAAACCCATTTTGTGTATATGTATATGTTTATTACAATAATAGGAACGTTTTTGTATGGAAAAAATAAGTGATTCTCTTGGTAGCAACAGTTAAATTTAAATGCGGCCGAAAGGGTTAAAAAATGGTTTTAAATACTCAAATTCTTAAGTAGTAATTAGTTCGGATTCGGGTTCACGTATTTGTTTCGATTCGGGTCGAGTTCCGGTTCAGCAGAAAAAAACGTTCCGGACTCCGTTTCACGGTTCGGAAAAACAAGCCGGTTCGTTCCGATTTTTTTCCGGTTCGGGTTCTGTTCAAACCCTTCTTTATAAAAATACATATAAAATTTCGTCAAAAATTAGAAAAAAAAATCAGCAATTCTTTTTATTTTTTTTTTTCAAAACGTCAGCCAATTCTCGTTATCAGAAGTCATCTTTAGTTCCGGAACGCGTTCCTGTCCAAAAAGGAAGTACCGGAACGACGTTCCGGAGTGTTCCGGCTCGACAACACCACTGCATGTGACTAGAATTTCAAACTTAAGAACGATTTTTATGTTGGGATTACCTGTGTTCTTGGAATTGAAAATTTTCAGCAGCAAAATAACACAACAAATCTGGTTAAAGATGGCAGCTAACATAAGCTCGAAAACTCTACTCAAACTTCAAAGAAACTTATTCAGCATCGCTGTTGAGAGTCATTACTGGACGTTGCATTTTGAGTATATATTGCGAGACGCCTTGATCTTGGCCGTATGGCCATGCAGGAGTTGCAGAGACGAGGAAGGGAAAGAAACTATTTTTTATCTCTTGTCTAATGTAGTTACGAGGAAATAATCTGTCAGTGTCATATTGCAGAATCTGGGTGGCCAAAACGTATGTTATCCTTCAGAAACTTCTCATCCAATAAAGCCCAAATTGGTCGTGTTGTTTGGCTCGTGGCTTCGTCTTGTTGAAATCACTTACCGTCTAGGTCATAATTTCCCATTGCATGCCAAAAAAATCGGCTTTGAATAGACGTTAACGGTTCCTCCAGGGTCAATTTCATCTCAAGGCCATGATTCCCACCTTCTGCTGCTCTTTCCTTAGTCGCCATTACTAAAACAGCCTATGTGATCTCGTAAAGTTCGCATTGCTTCGGTGATCATCGGTGAATATCACCAAATCCTAAATCGGCTTTCAAACGGTCTTAGTGCTTTGAATAGACGTTAACGGTTCCTCCAAGGTCAATTTCATCTCAAGGCCATGATTCCCACCTTCTGCTACTCTTTCCTTAGTCGCCATTCCTAAAACAGCCAATGTGATCTCGTAAAGTTCGCATTGTTTCGATGATCATCGGTGATTATCACCAAATCCTAGTTTTTATTGACATCATTTGAATGAATTACCGTCTGTATCAGCTTGTTGACGGCGTTTCTTCATAATTTAGGCATCTTATTGAAACCTTTAAAGTAGCAGAAGACATGTAGGTGTGCAAACATCAAGATAACATTACTGAAACCGAGATTGGCTCCATGGAAATACAATTGAACATCCAGAGGGAAGAACGAAGCTAGCTAAAGCAGCTACTAAGCTGCTGCATACAGACATTGATTACGTGATTATCTGCTATAACATGGTTGATCTAAGGTCTCACAAAACACCACTTTTAGCAGTATTTCCAGTGTGTTGTGATTCCTGTTCAATTCTGAGACGAATGATTAGGAAATTAAACCAAGAACAGAGCTTATCGCACATGCAGGAAAGGCGTGTCTTCTTATTTTCATTCTTTTTTAAGTAAAGTCACCCTATTTTTATCAATCAAACCTCATCTAATGCCAGGATGTAGAGGAATTTTCCAGAAGAAAAGAAGTTTTTTGTTTCAAAATTTTTTATGCTTCTCTTGTACCTGCAAGAGGTAAAGAAAAGAATGCCGCCAAAAAAGGGAGGAAATGCCACAGGTTGAGTGTGTATTTAAAGGGGAATATGAAAGACATTTAGAGTACGTAAAGGGTTTAAAAAGAATTGAAAAGAAGTTGAAAGAAAGTTAAAAAAAAATAAAAAGAAAACCCATTTCAAAACTTAACGAGATAGGACTTTGAAGCAAAGAAAATTCTGTGTGATTCATTTTGTTAAATGCTAACGGAAATAACTTTAGAAAAAGTACCCCCTTTTATTGAAATTTAAACCCCCCAATCAAGGCCAGCAAATGTTCCATATTTTCAATGAATTTTTGCCGCGTCATTATTTGCATGTCTGAATTGTTATTATTTTTCCGTTAAAACGGAATTTCATTTGAATTTTTAATTAAAAATCGTCATTATTAAGCCATTAACTAAACTGATCCTAAACACGTTACTACGCTAGACAACAGTTATTACTCACGTCATTGTTCTGTATTCTGTACCACCACTACTCACCTTATCTTACAGTTTTGTTTTAAATAAAAAAAAAAAAAAATCCACCACCACCCCGTTAGCAAGCAACGTTATATTGTGTCAATAAACAGGTTGATCTTTGCCTAGTCACTGCTGCTGCCAATCACCTATAAATTGTTTTACTCACTCACTAACACACGTGCACAAAAATCATCTGAACACTTAGTATCGTATCGTTTGTAAAAACCAAGCATCGGCCTGCCTCTCTCTCGCTCCCTCTTTCTTACTCACGAATCCTATTAAAAACGAAAATTTCTGAATTTCATTCAGTTTTTTTTCTTTGTGCGTCTCCTCTCTTCTCTGCTCCGTTCAATGTGATGCACTTTTTTTCGTTAGTCATCCAGCCATGCTTGCTTCCATTGAACAGCAGCAGCCACCAGTATCAATTGACGCCTTTGGCTACAGAGTTTAGTAGACGTTGATGATGAAGAAGAAGAAGACGAACGAAACCGGTTTTGAATTCAATGTTAAATGTGTTACTCGGTTGATGGTGGTTGTTAAGCAACCTGATGGCTTAAGAATGTAAGGGATTACAAATAAAACTCAATAGCAACAACAACAATAGCAAAAAACCACTTTAAATTAAAGTGACCAGCTAGTGACTTAAATAGCTGGAGACTTAAATCTTCTTAATTTGTAGATTTTCATACTTTTCAAGGATTTGAAACTTGTTTTGGGTTGTAATACTTGTCAAGACGGTCAAGGATGCATAAGAAACTCTCTCTCTCTCTCTTTCTCTTTGTACTCTAAAGTTTGAAGAGGAGATTGTTCTAACTTAAAGGGAGCAATTAAATCCCCTCTAAAAACTAAACTACTGGCAATGCTTCTTTAAGCACTACATATCGCTACACAGGCCCAAAGAAGCATTTGGTTCGTTCGTGGTTGAATGACGTTGACGCTGGTAGACGCCTGATCAACTAGTTCTTTTCCTATTAGCTGAACTGAAATCGTTGACGTTAGTAGGCCCTGGTGTTCCGTTGACACCCAATGGTAAATTGGTGCTGGTAAATTACTACCCAAAAACTAGGCAAACACTGGGCGAATACGCTCATCATGTCTTTCACAGAACAAAAATTAGGACAGTTTAATAGTAGGGTCTTCTGATGACTCTATGATTCGTGGGTTCCCCGCCGCCACTGATGTCCGTAAGTTGTCTTTGTTTGGTATGCACATTGTGTTCGTGGTTTGAGAACTAAAGGTTGGAGGTACAAAAGATAGAATATAGCAACACTGTTTGACTGTCAGGCCACTCTTCAAGCACTCTGCTCTTATAAGGTTAACTCGGGGATAGTTTGGGATTGTTTGGAGGAGCTGAAACGGCCAGGTAGGGAAGATAAGATTACCCTCTGCTGAGTCTCAGGTCATGTGAGAACTCTCGGCAATAAGCAAGCAATCGAGCTTGTGTGGAGGGGAGCTTCCACGATGTTGATGCGGCCAGAATCCTTCTGTAAAATTTAACTTCTATCTTCAGACCCAAATAAGCTTAGCTGAGATATGTTAGCGTGGAGTTGCATGATTGCTTGGGGATAGATGGTAGGCGCCTTGTGTTCACTTGCGCGGAGGAGAGCTACCACGATGTTGATGCGGCCAGAACTCTTCTGTGAATATTAACTTTTGTTCTCTGACCCAAATAAGCTAAGCTGAGATATATTATCGTGGAGTTGCATGATTGCCTGGGGATAGATGGTAGGCGCCTTGTGTCCACTTGCGTGGAGGAGAGCTACCACGATATTGATGCGGCCAGAACTCTGTTGTGAATATTAACTTTTGTTCTCTGACCCAAACAAGCTAAGCTGAGATATATTATCGTGGAGTTGCATGATTCCTGGGGATAGATGGTAGGCGCCTTGTGTTCACTTGCGTGGAGGAGAGCTACCGCGATGTTGATGCGGCCAGAACTCTTCTGTGAATATTAACTTTTGTTCTCTGACCCAAATAAGCTAAGCTGAGATATATTATCGTGGAGTTGCATGATTGCTTGGGGATAGATGGTAGGCGCCTTGTGTTCACTTGCGTGGAGGAGAGCTACCACGATGTTGATGCGGCCAGAACTCTTCTGTAATTTTAACTTTTGTTCTCTGACCCAAATAAGCTTAGCCGAGATATGTTAGCGTGGAGTTGCATGATTGCTTGGGGTGGATGGTAGACGCCTTGTATTCATTTGTGATTTAAGTAGCATGGCCAACTCCATTGCGGCGATACTTACGTTAAGTTATGGGCGCTGAACGTAAAATATACTTTTAAGTTGGCGTACGAGAGGCACATTCCATAGCACTTTTGTTTCCCACCTATCCGACTGCCCGTCTGATGTGTGGGTTTCTTAGTGGATGTGGCAAAAGGACAAGGGAAGTTAACGGAATTGTAGAACGGGTTGGAAGTCCCATAATACTGCGGCTTGAGATACTTGAATTTGTAACACTTTGCAAGTACTTTAAAATTAAGCTGGCCACTCTAATGGATCGTATTTTTTTTTGCTTTGAAAAGCGATTGTAATAACGCCTCATCGTTACAATGATCCATGCATTCGATCAGTAATGCAGACATTGTGGATGAAAAGATGACGATGACAGTGACGTTACACGAATTCAACGGGAAAAGATAAAATTATGATCAGAGCCTGCTGCTGCAATTCGATTACAATCTAAGCCATGCAAGTGAGTACAACCTGTTATCGTATTGTGGACAATAATGCACTCCCTCTCCACTTACTAAACAGGGGGGACCATATTGCCTTCCTTTGTGTTTATCACGCAGCAGCAATACAAATACAAAGTGTAACAAAGTGATATAAGGCCTGTTGGCCAAATCGAGTGCTACAGAAAAAAAAGAAGGTCAAATTGCTGACATAAACAAAAACACACGGTAAAAGGAGAAAAAGAAGAGAAGAAGAAGTCAAAGAAGAAGGGAGAGAAACCACCACCATCACCACCAATAAGTTTACACTGTGATGGAAACAATATCATTGAAAGGAAAGTAAGTGAGTCAGCCAGTCAGTCAGTGAGTGAGTGAGTGAGTGAGTTAACGAGTTTATAAGAGTACAAGTGAGTTTATGGTGCTGCTGCTACTGCTGTTATTGCATCCATGCCATGTTATTCATGCTGGCTTTACCCATAATTGTGGGAAGTTTCAAGGATTTTGTATCGTTTTTTTCTCTTGCTTTTGACACCAAAAAATGTGTTAAAATTTGTTGCTTTACCACCGCTTCTTCTGCTTTTTCTTCCTCATTATCACATTTGCTAAAGTGAGGTGAAGTAAGTGAAATGATGATGGCAACAACAGTCATTGCCATTATTTGCCCCAGCTTTCGTTGCTTCTTCATTATTAAGGTTTCATTGGCGTTCAAGAAAAAATAAAACGTTTTTTTTTTGTAATTGAAAGGCGTTGGGTTACATTTTATTATTCTGTAGAGGAATTGAATATCAATTTAAACTACTGCCTGCCTGCCCTCGTTTTTTTCTTTCTTTTATTGCAATCAACAAGTGTAATTTACATCAGTTACAATTCTTTTTCATTTTTTTTTTTTTTTTGGTAAGAAGCAGAAAAGGTTTCAAAAAAAGGCTAAGAGAGGTCTCATGCGAGAAGGTCTCCAGATTTGAGATTGTTAATCCTTGAAGTAAGGCTCAAGTTCTACTAGAAGTATACTGAAGGAACACTTTATAAAGAGATACAGAAAAAATAGGGACCCCAACATTTCAATGGCATTGCAGCACAGGAGCTATGATCATGGGAAGATCTTATTTCCAGTTCCGTAAGGCAACCTTAGGGGGTTTATAACAAAAATATTCGAGAGTTTCCACTGTGACAAGCAACCTGCAACTTCCAGAGAACATCATTCAAATCTTCATTGAGAAATCACTTGATCACGTGAAAAGGTCGGATGCAGAATCTTTTCAAATCGATGATTCAGATTTAAACAGTGCTTATCAGTGGAGTTGTCGAGCCGGAACGCTCCGGAACGTCGTTCCGGTACTTTCTTTTTGGACAGGAACGCGTTCCGGAACTAAAGATGATTTCTGATAACGAGAATTGGCTGACGTTTCGAAAAAAAAATTAAAAAGAATTGCCGCCGCCAGGATTATCATGGAAAATCACCCCCGTCGTTAAATTTGGGACATGAGACCGCACAGAGCGGCCGACCACCCAGGATCGGCCCTGTCTATATAATTATACATATATACGCGTTCCGGTTAAAAAAAAATTAGCACAACACCACTGGTGCTTATGGAGCAATTTCATTATCAAGGTGTATAGAATATAGAAACACCCAGCCCTACAGAGGGTGTACAACACATTGAAAATTGCACAAGAATGCCGGGTGTCTCTCGAGGATATAGGAAGCCATTCAGTAGGATAACCGGGCTCATTGATAGCAAAGAGGCCATAAGATCACTAGAGATAGTGTATACCATATTGAAGATTGTCCAAGAACGCCGAATGTTTATGGAGACATTCAACGGCTACCCTAATGATAGCAATGCGGGCATAAGGTAACTGGAGAGAGACAACACAACATCTAAAATAGTTCATTAATGCCGAAGTGGGGAAATTAAGCAGGTATTATAACACGTTGAAATTTTAAGGACCAGAGTTCAAAAGGCAGCTGGAATTCTGCAGCCTTACATCCCATCAGTCTGGAAGGCAAAAATTCCAACTTCAAGGATACTATGTCTTCCTGCTTTGAAGAGTAGCGGAATATTTCCACCGCAATAAGGGTGACTACGAGAATCAAAAGACCTGCTTGCAAGATATTTACCACGGATATCGTTTTGTGGGGACAAAGTGCTGATCTAACATAAAAATTTTCTGTCTCTCTAACAGCTCAGATTTAGATCTATTGGTGATTACGGTGATTAAGGTTATTTTAATGTAAAAACGGTAATGGTAAAGCTAATTGATGATCACATAAGGGAGATTAACCTTGTAGAACGCCTCTTACTCTGTTTACATAGTTCTCATATATGTAATTTCAAACAAATTTGATTGTAGAGACATCTCTACCATTGTAGAATGGATAGGCATGTGGAGAGACTTCAATTGCCTTCATATGACTTTTACAGAGATTGTAGATCGATTGAGGTGATAGTATTGTCCACTTTACTTGCCGACATCCAGCTCCGGCTCTTTAATAAATATTGGATCAATCACTGAATTCATTAATCTTTTTAGTCAGCTTTTCCAGCTTAATTATAAGATATTCATGCAAATAGTTCTGTGTGTTGTCATATGGTTGAAACACGTACAATATTTGGCCTTTTTCCACAGCCTTTTTAAGTTGTTTCGCAAAAATGTCCTACATAAGTAGGTAGGGATCATCCCCTGAGATGTACACGCTTAACAATCCTGAGAGAATTTTAAATCTTAGCTCGTCGTTATTATGCCTTCAAACCAAATATCTCTTGCGTTTCCCCACTGCTTCATAGTTTCACCAGAATTCATTGTATACGTAGGGAACATCCCCTGAATTTTTTAATGCACATTAAACGGGAGTATCCGTTAGAAAATTGTAACCCGTCATTGTCATATGATTGAAACACGTACAATATTTGGCCTTTTTCCACAGCCTATTTAAGTTATTTCACAAAAATACCCCACATAGGTAGGGATCATCCCCTGAGTTGTACACGCATATTAATCTTGAAGGGAATTTTAAATCTTCGCTCGTCGTTATTATGCCTTCAAACCAAATATCTCTTGCGTTTCCCCACTGCTTCATAGTTTCACCAGAATGCATTGTATACGTAGGGAACATCCCCTCAATTTTTTATGCACATTAAACGGGAGTATCCGTAAGAAAATCGTAACCCGGCGTTATTATATGATTGAAACACGTACAATATTTGGCATTTTTCCACAGCCTATTTAAATTATTTCACGAAAATACCTCACATAGGTAGGGATCATCCCCAGAGTTGTACACTTAAAGGGAATTTTAAATCTTAGCTCGTCGTTATTATGCCTTCAAACCAAATATCTCTTACGTTTCCCCACTGCTTCATAGTTTCACCAGAATGCATTGTATACGTATGGAACATCCCCTCCATTTTTTATGCACATTAAACGGGAGTATCCGTTAGAAAATCGTAACCCGGCGTTATTATATGATTGAAACACGTACAATATTTGGCCTTTTTCCACAGCCTATTTAAATTATTTCACAAGAATACCCCACATAGGTAGAGATCATCCCCAGAGTTGTACACTTGAAGGGAGTTTTAAATCTTAGCTCGTCGTTATTATGCCTTCAAACCAAATATCTCTTGCGTTTCCCCACTGCTTCATAGTTTCACCAGAATGCATTGTATACGTAGGGAACATCCCCTCCATTTTTTATGCACATTAAACGGGAGTATCCGTTAGAAAATCGTAACCCGGCGTTATTGTATGATTGAAACACGTACAATATTTGGCCTTTTTCCACAGCCTATTTAAGTTATTTCACAAGGATACCCCACATAGGTAGGGATCATCCCCTGAGTTGTACACGCATATTAATCTTGAAGGGAATTTTAAATCTTCGCTCGTCGTTATTACGCCTTCAAATCAATTATCTCTTGCGTTTCCCCACTGCTTCATAGTTTCACCAGAATAAATTGTATACGTAGGGAACATCCCCTGAATTTTTTATGCACATTAAACGGGAGTATCCGTTAGAAAATCGTAACCCGGCGTTGACATGTGATTGAAACACATACAATATTTCGGCTCTTTCCACAGCCTATTTAAGTAACTTCGTAAAAATTCCCCACATAAGTAGGGATCATCCCCTGAGTTGTACGGGCATATTAATCCTGAGAGAATTAGAATAGAATCTTAGCCCGTCGTTATTATGCCTTCAAACCAAATATGTCTTGCGTTTCCTTACAGCCTTTTTTTACCGGGAAAAAAATAGTTACTATTCTCTAAGTTTTATACGCTTATTAAAGGGAAGTATCCTTAAGGTAATAAGGAACTGAAATTCCAGCATATTTCTATCCTAGAAATGTCTAAAACTGCTTGCAATAGTTTTGTATTTACTGCACTATTTTTTTTTTCTTTAAATTTTTTTGGAATATTTGATTTTTATTAAAGGAAAAAAAGAAAACTTTACAATTTCTGGAATAACAAGCCCTATTCCAATACTCATGCCAAAGCCTAAAGTGGGTTAGGTCGCTTGGCACTGCTAAAAATATTAAAATTTTGGAATTATTTTCGATTTTTTTTGTTTGTTTTTTTTTGGGTTGAATTAAAGTGTTAAATTATTCATTTTATTTTAATTTTATTGCAATTTATTTAAATATTTATTTTAAATCCCTAAAGACCTTTTTAAAATCTATTAACTCTCTCTCCCTGTCTATCTCTGTGATAACCTCCCTCTCTGTTATTTCCTTGTTTGCATAACTCATTCTCACTTTTCATGATGAATTGATTATTTTAACCAAAAAAATTTTACCTATAAAATGCTGCCAAATTATTCTACAAATACATTGGATTTAAGGCTATGTATTACACTCTCTCTCTCTCTCTCTCTCATGCTTTTTGTAATGTTTTGGGGGAAATTCTCAACCCTCAATAGAGTTTCTAAACGAAAACAAAAGGAAAATGCAACAAGAACAGTTTTTTTATTGTTGTTGGTTTCAAAACAATCAAAACGTACATATGTATTTTCAAAACACAAGAGAAATAACAATTGAGAGAGAGATAAAAGGAAGAGAGAGTGAAGCAAAACCAAAACAAAGTATTTTTGTGTATGTCCTTGCATTTTGTTTAGTGAGAGCTTTAAGGCAAAGCAAGAGAGAGAGTGAGACAGAGAGAGTAAGAGAGTTAGAGAGCAAGAGCGTAAATAAATCATTATTTTGTTTTGTGTTTATAAAATTTAGTGCATAGGAATTATAGAAATTCGTTTTATTCTTACATTGCAAATGTTTTCGTTATGTTTTGTTTTTGTTTGTGTTTAAAGGTGTGTTGTTGTGTTAGTGTGTTTGTGTTGTTGTTGTTGTCGTTTACGGGAAAAATCATTATAGGTATACAGACACAAAAATGCTTTAAAAACTGGAATTTAAAACGGAAAACAAAATAAAATTCCTAATGTCCCTTGCTCTCTCTCTCTCTCTCTCGTTGTGTCTTTCTCTTTGTTTACGGTTAGAGAAAGGGATTTTTTTTCCCATATTATTATCATTATTATTATTATTGTGTATGTATTGCTATTTTAACTACATAGGTATAATACAAATAGAAATTTTTATAGACAGCTTTGAGACATTTAGAGTATGAGTGGTGTGTGCGGGGGGGGGGGGGGGGGGGGTTTCCTATTATATGTGTAAAAGGTGGTTTGAAGCGCCTGCTCCTAAAAATTGGAAAATTTTATTTCATTCTTCCCTATGTTTTCTATATTTAGGGGGTGGAATACATGCAAATTTTTGCATTTTCCTTAGCAAAGGCATGAGTAATACTACCCCCTTTTTTAAAAAAATAAAAAAAACCATTGGGAAAAATCAATAAATTTTTTTTTTTTTGGATTTTGGATTTGGATTTTTTGGAAAATTTTAAACTAAATTTTTTTTCTTATTTTTCCTTTTGTTTAAAACTTCAAAACTTAACTTACCTTTAAAACCAACATTTTGGTTTGTTTTTTAATGCGAATTGCATAGAATTTGTTTATTTTTTTTTTAAATTTTATTTCCTTTTTTTTTTTTAATTTATTTTAAAATCTTAACATTTTCTTTTGAATTTGCTTTAGAAAAATTCTTTTTTTAAACAATTTTCTTTTTAACAAACTTTCCCGCTTCTCTCCCGTTTTTCATCCGGGGTGTTTGGAAGTATTTTCCGTTTCTTTCTTTTTTTTTTTTTTTGCAACTTCTTTATTTATTTTTTAATTAAATTTGTTTTTTTTTTCTGGTATTCCTTTGAAAAACTATGAATATTTATTTATAGACTGCGTGTGTCCGTCTATGACAATTGCCAATTCACTAATAAATTCTGCGTTACATTAAAAAATATCAATTTCGTTCGTATCCTGCTGCCTGTGTATGTTATTTTATTAACCATTAAAAGCCAACAACAACAATCATCATTTTACAACAAACAAATCCGTTCCTTCCCAGTTTTATATTGAATAACTGTTGTTGTTGTTGTAGTCTATGTTTTGAAAGTTTGTTTTGTTTAGTAAATATACATGCAAAGCGTAGAAGCAGAAGAAGAAGAAGAATTTTTTACTCTGTGCGCTGGCGTCATAATAGAAAAAAAACATTCACTCACTCATATTGTTCTATGCTCCCCAAACTAAGGGCCACCAAAATGGAGAATGCTGCTCCTCTTTAGCTCTCTTGCTTTCATACCTTAGCTTTGAAAAGGAAAATTTAAAAAAGTTTTGTAATTAAAAACAAATAATCTCTCGAAATTTCGATAATTTTCCCAAAAAAAAAAAAAACTCATTTTATTTCTCTTTCTCTTTTCACAACCCAGAAAGAAAAGTTTTTACATGAGATAAACAACAAAAATTGTGTAATTTTAATACAAAATGTTTGAAAATTTTTATTTTATACTTAAGGCCCCTATTGAAATCTCTTTTTATTAATAAAAATTTTCAAAAACCGTTTCGAAACAAAAAATTATTTTCTGATTAAAAGATATAAAAAGAATAAATCCCTGTAAAGTTATTAAATAAGAAAAATTCTTAATTATCTTATTAAAAAAAAATAATTTTTAAAAGAATGTTCTTTCCAAAATTGTTTGAAATTACATTCGTAGCTAAAAACCTTATTTTAAAAAGGTTGTTGTAGTTGCTTGTCATATTTAAAACCAGTGCTTCTTAAACTACATAACTTACGAAGGGTAGGTGTCTTCGATATACGTGTTTATTGCCATCTTTATAACTTCCAGGCAGACTTGCCAGTTTAATATTTGAAATTATTTAACAAAGCACATCATGGACACACACCTTCATTGGTTTTCATGCCAGAATAAAGAGCATTCGCATTCTAAGCGCATTCTAAGAGTATTCTAATCAGAAACAATATATCCAAACTAAGCTTGTAGCTAAGGTAACAGAAATTCTTTTTAAAAAGGAAATTATAAAGGGAAAGGGAAATGGATTAACAACTAAAACTGGCCATAAAGTGGAATTCACTTGCAAACCGAACGTATAATCGAAAAACCAGCCCTTTGGAGCAGGGTTTACCAAAAATTTTTTGGTTATGTATTAGTGAGTAAGAGAGAGAAAATAAATTGAGAGAGTTTATTTAGAGTTTATTTACAGCCATAGAAAAGTGTTTGTAATATACTGTTACGAAAATGGAAATGGTGTTGTTAAAATAATAAGCAAAAGCTCCAAAAACAACACAATGGAGTTGATCACGCATAAAAACAAAAGCTCCAAAAACAAAACAATGCAGTTGTTCACGTGATCAACGAATGAGTAAGCATATAGCAACAAAAGCAACAGGGTTTGTTTACAAAATCGATGAATAAACAAATATAGCAACAAAGACTGCGTATAAAAGAAATATAGCAGAAAGAGAAACAAACAAAACAACAACAACTCTGCCTGGACGAAAGTAAATAAGATACACGAACAACAAAAATGGAAATAAGTTGTTTACATTTTTGGATTTTTCCCGAAGGTCGTCATCATCCTTCAAGGGCATTCATCACACTAATGATCCAGCGATATAAAAAGGCAAGACAAAGCGAGCAATGGTTGAGTTTGAATTTAATCGTGTAAGACGACGTCACGTCGGTGTGAGTTAAATCTATCGAGCTTTAATTCGATCAGACTTGTGAGCAGACAAGTTGCGTTTGGGAAAACAGTTGTTAGTGTGGTGCTTACAAAAAAGGTTGTGAGCAAAGAAGAATAACTAACAAGTGTTATAAAAGGTTATAAGCAGAGAAATATAAGGAAAAGGAGCACATATTGTGAAAGTTATCGTTGTATAAGTGAAAGAAGTTCGAACAGTGGCACCAGAGTTGTGCCGATAATAAAGAATTAATTAAAAAATAAACACAGATTTATTTTTATTTTATTTGCAATCTACGAGCTCATATTTTTAACGTTTTAAAAGGTAAAAACGTAACAATTGGTGTCAGAAGTAGGATTGCAAAATTTAAAAATAAAAATAAATCAAGATGAAACTCTCCGAGTTAAGAGTGGAGCGGCTCAAACAAGAATTGGCTAAATTGGCGCTGCCAACAATGGGCACGAAGAATGAGCTCCAAAGGCGGTTAAGGGAAGAGCTTCGGAATCGTGGCATTGATATCGACACTTACGACTTCGAGGACGAAGAGGAACGCGAGTTACTGGCCCCTGTAACCCCCAGTGGTACTGATTTAAGTTCGGTACTAGCCGCACTAGTGGAAAAAATACAAGTATTAACGGAGGGACAGGAAGAGAACAAGAAGCTATTTGAAAAGCAATTTGCTGATTTTCAAGAAGCCTCTAGAGCCGAAAACCAGAAAGCGCAGGAAGAGAACAAAAAGCTATTTTCAAAACTTGAGAAGAAACTAGAAGCGGATGCGGCGAAGCTACAAGAAATGTATAGGTCGGTCAGCAAAAGGGTTACTGGTGTCGAGGAAAAGGTGACCAGCCTAGAGAAGGCCGTTGACACGGAAGTAAGGAACTTGGAAGAGTCCGTGGAGGGCAAACTCGTCATAATGGAAGAGAAGAGCCTGCGACCGGAAGCAGTACAAGCTGAATCAGAAGGTACCGGCAGAATAGAAGCACCTTGCTTTGATGGTAGCTCACCCCTATCCGTATTTAAAGTCCAATTCGAGACGGAAGCAAACAGAAACGGATGGGACGATGAGGAGAGGGCATTGGAACTGGTTTTGGCATTGAAAGGTGCCGCCGCTGAGATTCTAGTAAACATGCCAGCCAGCGGCAGAAACAACTATAGTAATTTAATGGTGGCGTTACAGCGTGAATTTGGCGACGAGCACGAAAGAGAAATGTACCCTAAGGAGTTAAGGTGCCGTGCGAAAAAGGGTAATGAGTCACTGCAAGCCCTTGTAGTGGAGGACGAGAGATTAGTGCAGCTCACATGCCCGGGAGAAAACCGTCCACTGGTAGACAATTGTAAGACCGAGGCGTGGGAAAATGGTATACGCACCGATGATGTCGGATTGGCGGCGTGGACTGCACGAGAGACAATCTTTGTAGAGACCGTGGCCTTCGAATTAGCCCAAGAGACCGCTTGCATGATTTCTACAGCACAAGCGAGAAAAGTGCGAGGAGTGGAAATCGCGGAGGAAAAAGGACGCCTGTCCAGTAACATTAAAAAGTTGTTAAGGCAAGTTGTGGCAGAAGCCGAACGAAAGGTCGAGCCGAGGCGTCTCAACTGGGAAAAGAGCGGTCACGTTCCGAAGAAACTGGAACGCGCCACGAGGAAGGTCAAGATCCGACTCACCATCAAATGGGCGGGAGACCAGCCATCATCATCTACAGAGGGGCAAGTGCTGGTTTCTTAGAAGCGAGATTCCCCCAATGCCCAGTAAAGCTAAGTCGAGGTCAGCTGCACAATATAAGTCGAGCGCACTTTTGGAGCGAATAACAACAGCAGGTCCTTTGTATTGCCAGAAACCGATATGTTCTCGTCAAGACGGATTACTTAGGCTAACGGCCGGAAGTGTATGCCATACCCAATCAAGAGGCGAACACAATAGGAAAGGTTTTTGTGAGTCACTGGGAATGCTGCTACTAGGTGCCAATAGAGCTCCATTCCGAGGCAGAAGTTCGAGCCAGCCGTATCCAAGGGAATGTGTGAGTCATACGGAATGGTAGAACAGTTTGGTCGAAACCTGTAGGAATACTTGCGGAAGAGAAAAAAAAAAAAAAAAAGAAGAAAATGATGAGCGAGCAGCAAAAGGATTGCGGTGAACACACTCCGAGGTATCTACTGGCGTATCCATCTGCGATGCATGATTCCACAGCTAGACCAACCGCCAAGGTTATTTACGGGAGAGGAGATAATGAGCCTATTCGGGACGAACAGGCTTAAGTGGGCGGCAGTGTTACGAAAATGGAAATGGTGTTGTTAAAATAATAAGCAAAAGCTCCAAAAACAACACAATGGAGTTGATCACGCATAAAAACAAAAGCTCCAAAAACAAAACAATGCAGTTGTTCACGTGATCAACGAATGAGTAAGCATATAGCAACAAAAGCAACAGGGTTTGTTTACAAAATCGATGAATAAACAAATATAGCAACAAAGACTGCGTATAAAAGAAATATAGCAGAAAGAGAAACAAACAAAACAACAACAACTCTGCCTGGACGAAAGTAAATAAGATACACGAACAACAAAAATGGAAATAAGTTGTTTACATTTTTGGATTTTTCCCGAAGGTCGTCATCATCCTTCAAGGGCATTCATCACACTAATGATCCAGCGATATAAAAAGGCAAGACAAAGCGAGCAATGGTTGAGTTTGAATTTAATCGTGTAAGACGACGTCACGTCGGTGTGAGTTAAATCTATCGAGCTTTAATTCGGTCAGACTTGTGAGCAGACAAGTTGCGTTTGGGAAAACAGTTGTTAGTGTGGTGCTTACAAAAAAGGTTGTGAGCAAAGAAGAATAACTAACAAGTGTTATAAAAGGTTATAAGCAGAGAAATATAAGGAAAAGGAGCACATATTGTGAAAGTTATCGTTGTATAAGTGAAAGAAGTTCGAACAGTGGCACCAGAGTTGTGCCGATAATAAAGAATTAATTAAAAAATAAACACAGATTTATTTTTATTTTATTTGCAATCTACGAGCTCATATTTTTAACGTTTTTAAAAGGTAAAAACGTAACAATACGTTATTTTGATTTTCATTTTATCAACTTACATATGTAAAGCTATCTATCTTTGGCATAATAATTTTAGATAAATAAAAATAAAAAAAATAATAAACCATTTTTTATTAATAGAGAAAAAGCAAGCATTCCAAAGCATTTAAAAAAAATTATACTATGCGACAAAATATATAAGGCATTGAATATTATCAAAAGCATCTTTTAACATACAATATTTTTTGAGTGTCATTCTGAAAAAAAATGGTAAAGCATCCGCCGCACATGTGTTCTTCTCGCAGTCTGATCGACAACTAAATAAAAAAACACAAGAATGCGTGTGAGTTCTCTCTGCACAATTGTGCTATGAAATGGTAATCTTTGCTTTGGAGATTGTAGAGTATTGCAAGCATGCGATCCATTGTACTGATTTCAATCTATATAGCGTGGGGCGTGTCTTAGCCAATTCTGTTGCCGTGTTAAGCTTTAGGATGGTGTCTGGTATTAATAAGAATAATATCCTGCCTGGTACTTAATAAGCATTTCGGTGTTTCATTCTCAGATGTTCCTAAGCCCTATAGGTTACAAGTATGTGTTCTACCGATTCGTTTTACTCGTTAAAGAATCTATATATTGGGCAAGAGACGAACAAATGTTCTACAGTGCTCGGTCAATGAGTTATTACTGAATAGTCTGCTGCTTAATCTCAATCTCTTCGTATTGTAACTACCCAGTCAAAGTCTAGAGTTTCGGAAAGCCAATGAACATAAGTAACGTGTGTCTTTATTGCTTAAAGAAATCTATTTGGTGGGATCCTCTGCTTGCCTTTGGATAAGGATAAGGATGGCAGATTGCCTCTTAAAGTCATCTAGAATCTTGCAGTTGTTTTGCAACTGCTGCCCCCTTTATGGTTGGTCTCTTAGTCAGGATATGACAAAATGTTTAGGCCCCCATATTTTACCCATATCTTGTCTAAAGGGTGAAGAAATAAATAATCTGGTCTTTTCTAGTATATTGTTACTTTTTTACCTTTTAAAAATGTTTAAAATATGAGCTCGTAGATTGCAAATAAAATAAAAATAAATTTGTGTTTAGTTTTAATTAAAATACTTTATTAATCGTACAATTCTGTGTGCCACTGTGAACAACTTAATGTAAACAACAACAATGGCTTTTCTTTGTTATTTCTCTATTTACGCACTTTGCATAAACAATAACAATTACTAGACAATTGTTCGACAGATCTTTGTAACAGAGATCTTCAAACGCACCGCGTCTTTACACAAGACTGACTGAACTTCACTAACTCCGTCGCCTGCTTTGCCTTGCCTTTTATATGGCAGAGTAAACAGTCTGATAAATACTCTTGAAGGCGAATGTTCGTGGCTTCGCCTTCTCGGGATCCCTATAAATGTAAACATCGTTGTTTACTTGTTTACCATCTTTTGTGCTGGTGTTTGTTGGTATATTTTTGTCCACTTGTTTATCATTTTTTTATGCTGGTGTTTGTTGTTATATTACGCAGTGCGATACTTTGTAAACAAGATCATTGTTTTTGTTTTTTGTAGCTTTTGCTTATAATTTTAATGTTAAACGATGTAAAAGCAAAACAGCAGTATCTAGATTTTTCCATTTTCGTAACAATATTCTGCCTCCATAATATTTTGGAATAGAGGATAATGATCCACTATACCATCTACTCTCTCTCTATTACTGTTCTCTATTCTTTACCTTAATATTTTTTTCTTTAAAAATTTTAAAGAATTTCATCCGCTTCTGTGAGAGGAAAAAAAGAAAAACTTTTTGATTTTTAAGGACCTTTTCTAAGTGACACAAAAAAAGTTATAGGAATTGTTTGAGTGAGTATGTGTTGAGCAAATGTTTGTTTGGAATTGTGAAGAGTATCATCATCATCATCATTGTGAAACAAATTTTGAAAGAAATAAAACATTTTGGGAAAATCTTTCTGTATTTTCTGGTGCAAACAGACATAACTTGACACAGAAGTTGTCTTTGTGGCCAGGATGTAAAGTGTCTACAGCAAGAAGTCACAAAGTCACACACTCAGCGCAACATACACTCAGTGCAACACACACTCAGTGCAACACATACTTGCGTTTCGGATAAGAAATTGAGCCACATTCTGTTTAAACTCCTAACGAAATAATAAATAATTTATAAACAATTTAAGGATAATAAGAATTGGTTTTAAAAGAAAGGATAAAAAAGAGGAAGGCGCCCCTTTTAGTGATTTTATTATGAACTTTTATAAAAACTTAAATACTAACGATAACAATACTATATTAAGACCTGAGAGAAGCCATCTCTTTGAGCCATTCGTACAATCCAAATTATTTACCATGATAATATATTGGGCCTCGTTAGGTGTTGCACAAGCTGCGTTTTTACATGACACTTGATTGGCATCGGCAAAGCTTTGTGCTTGCACTGACAAATATAAAGGCGGACAATCCATTAGGGAATCGTAATTCTGGCAAAGATCTCCCAAATCATAATTGAAATCTCCTGTTGTAATTTGTTTACATTCTTCTCCGGACGTATATACCTGTGTTGGATTACGATAGGGCCAGCGATGCATGCGTGAGGTGCATATAATAAAGGCAACCGAACTAAAGGCCTTCACCTTTAAATAACGCATTGAGCCCTCACTGTAGAAATAGTGAGCCGATAAACGATAGAAATTAATTTTACCTAACCCTTCATATTGCATTAATTGATTAGAACCATAGCTTAGCGAGGACCACCTAGCCGAACAGCGTGGATTTGTTAGGCCTCGAGGCACTAGGAGAAATAATTTCAAATTAAAACAAAGAGCTCTTTTGCATAGAAATATTAGTTGCACGTACCTTTTCTTATTCTTTCCACGACTGGTTCAGCCAAGTCCTTAACCTCCAAATCATAACTCAGTACGAACAAATCCTCCCAGCCATTATCCACAAAATCTATGAATCTTATTATTGCTCCGCCCGCATAGAAGAGAAATGTTAGTTCTGGTATGGAATTGTTTAGATACGCCATATAGTTCTGACAGTATTCATAGTCATAATCATAGATAAAGGCTAGGGGACTGGGTATAAGAAGGGCAATCATAGAACGTCCTCCCAAAGAGGAAGCATTACGCTCTTCTTTCATTATAGTTTCCGCCAAATCTTGGGTTTTACTTAAAATCAAAGGCAAACTAAAGCCGGAACGATCTGTAATGCATACAAAGCTTTATTTTAAATCAATGATGATTAAGAGAGGGGATAGGGCTTACTTCCCTATTGACTTGGAAGAAAATATAAAAGAAGTATACAAATTGGAGAGGCACTGAACGTGAATGGGTAGCAATGTCAAAAAAAACTGGTAGGGGTTGTTAGTGAGAGGGGCTAGGGCCTAGTTCCCCTTCCCCTTGAATTAGAAGAACCTATAAAAGATGTATACAATTTGCGTGGGCATTGAACGTGAATGGATAGCAGTTACCAAAAAAAAACTGGTAGGGGTTGTTAGTGAGACTAAGGACAGTATATGTCCGATACAGAGAACTTGCGGTCTTGAGCATAACTTAATTGCAGAACTAGCACAGAAAGTAAATTTTTCTTATACTTACACCAAGACTGTATAGTTTTATTCCATTGCTGGTAGTAGTCGGTAATATAAAATGTACGATTAACGATCGTAGAACCATCTCGAGCGGCCAATAATGTTATGGAACTGCCATAGGGGTTAATATTTAAACGCTGGACCACATAGCTAAACGGAAAAATATAGAAAAAACCTTGAAAAACATATAGAAAAACTAAGCAAAATTACTTGATGTAATCCACTATATAATCGTATTCCCAATTGGTATCCAAGAACACAAAAATATCGGTCATAATGCTAGTGTTAGCCGTTATATGCTGCGAGGCAAGGTTAGGCAGTTCTGGATTTAAAACAGCTTTGAAATGATAATTAGGAGATTAAAGGTATTAAAATTAATGTTTTGGTTTTAGTAAGCTTAGGACTTATGGTGTCCTAGAAGAACAAAAAAAAAATACTCTCTGTTTTGGTAATTTCGGTTTTTGGAATCCGAAATTTTTTTATTAGTTTTTTATTAGAAAAAAATGTTTAAAACTTAAAATTAAATGTGAATAGTTTTAGAAAAATAAAGAAACTAGTGGAGGTGAAATAAAATATAAACCTGGAGGCCAAACGTTAGGGCCAGGGATTTGTTCTTTGGTTTTACAAAACTTTACTTAACAAATAAACGCTTAAAATGGTAAACAAACTGGCTGTCAAAGAGGCGACACCACTATAACAGCCCATGTTAACCACGGATACCATATAGCGGGCCTGATCGGGTGTCTGACAGGCAGCATCGGTGCAGGATACACCGAAAGAGTTGCCATTGCCTAGGCCATTGCCATTGCCATTGCCGTTGGAGGAGGCTGATAAAGAAGGTGCTTGCACTGATACATATAGCGGTGGGCATTGGTGTATGGTAGAGTAACCATTACAGACATTCGATAAATCATAAGAGAACGTATTGCTCTGAAGTGAGGTGCAAGTGACATCCGAATTCCCTGAAGTGGTGGCATTCTGTTGAGGCAATACCACCGTACGTGAGGTGCACACTGTAAACTGTATGTAGTTTTGCGATTGGATATTCAGGTAACGACCATTGCCTTTGCCAAAGAAATAATTCGGCACCATGCGATAGAAATTGGTTACACCTGGGCGGGCATATTGAGCCATTTGATCCGTGCCCCAGGTGTTGGTGTACCAGTTGGATCCACAGCGTGGATTAATAATGCGTCGAGGAACTATTAAAAGTATAAAATTAAATCAATTTCTTTCTTTAAAACTCTCTCTGAATAATGGAAAAAACTCACTTGTTTTAATTCTCATTACCACGGGACCGCCCGAAGTGGCTGGTGTTGTGGAAGTACTCAAAGCGAACAAATCCTTATTGGGCTGCAAAACAAATGAAGAGAATCTGCTTACCGTACCGCCCGCATAATAAATGAAACGTAAATCTGGCACTTGTTCGTTAATGTATTGCAATTGTGTTGTGGCATAATTTGAATCCGATGAGCTTACTGTAGCCATATAGGGCACTAATAAAGCTATCAGAGAACGTCCTCCCACCGTAGAATTAGCCTTTTGGCCATTCATATACTGATACGTAAGATTTTGTACCGATTGCAATATGGTCGGCAAACTAAAGCCCTGGGTATCTAGAATTACACATAAAAATTTAAAAAAATGAAAACTCTTTCGCTCTACCTATCTTTTTAAATACTTACAATTATTGTGAGTGGTATAATTCCAACCCTGAAAGATATCTGCAATATAATTGGTGGTATTCACGATAATCGAACAATCTTGTGCCGCCAATAAAGTCACCGAACTGGCATAGGGATTAATATTTAAATTCTCTAAAACGTAACTAAAATCAGTGGAAAATTAAAGTTTTTGCAAGAGTTTTATTTCTTAAGCAGCGATTTAAACTTACTTGACATAATCCTGCACCTGATTAAAGGGCCAAGTTGTATCTATGTAAACATAGATATTTGTCATGGGTGTTATGGTTTGGGAAACATCCGAAGGCACAGCACTGCTAACCGAACATAAAGGATCATTCATAGCTAAGGAAATAAGACATGTTTGTTACATGAGGTGTATTTAAAAGCTGTAGATCTAACAAACCGGAAAGCTTAAAAAATCTTAAAACTCTTAAAGAAACTTAGAATTGTTTAAAATCTTAAAACTCTTTCATAATTTTAAAACTCTCAAAAAATTGTTTAAAACTCTTAAAAACTCTTCAGATAGTCAAAAACTCATCAAAAGAACTTAAACAATTTTTAAAGTGCTTAAAACTCTTTTAAAATTTAAAAACTCTCAAAAAAGAGTTTAAAACTCTTAAGATAGTCAAAAACTCTCCAAGAAAACTTAAACAATTTTGAAAGTGTTTAAAACTCTTTTAAAATACCAAAAATCTTAAAACTCTTAAGAAATCTTAAAACTCTTGCGAAATTTTTAAAACTCTTTAAAGATTTAAAATTCTTCAAAGATTTAAAACTCTCAAATAACTCTTCAGAGATGTTAAACACCTAAAAACTCTTTAAAACTCCTCAACTGATTTCAAAAACATTTGAACTCTTAAAACTCTTTAAAACACTTAAAAAACTCTTTAAAACTCATAGGTTAACAAAACAGAGAGTATTTGTTTTAAACGATAAATAAAAAACTCTTTCCTTTCTAATATACTTACGTAAATAGTTGATCAAAGCATTTGTGGCCGAGAGGGAGAAATTGGCAATAGAATCGGGTGTTAAGGTGACAGCCAATTGCATTTCACGATCTAAGACCTGAGCAAAAGCCGATGTCTGAGAAAGCATAGTTTGCTGATAATTGTTGATAGCCTGGAAAGTGGCCATGCGATTACAGGCCATAATGCCACTGCCTAAAACACCGTCCAGGGAATAGTACATACGCAAGAGTTGAGATAATTTTAGACCAGAATTCTGAGTCCATTGATTGATGTTTAAAGCCAATATGAGGCCATCTATGCCACCACGTATCTCGGCGTCGGTCATTTCTAGATTTTGGCGTTGCGATAGGAAATACCATTTGGGCATAACGGTACTGTTCCAGGCACCATTGGCTCCAACCGTAGCCTGTTCACTGCTGCTGACGGGAACTTGCACTAAAGCCACCTCAGCCAAATCACCGGCTACGGTGGCGGCCCATCTATTGTCCACATTAACGGTGGCTATCTGTGGCAGATTTTGATAACCGGAACGACGCGAAGACAAGGCCAATAAGGTTTTCAATGAAACCGATTGAGGCTGGAGACCAGCTGCTATGCCGGCAATTAAAGTACCAGCAGCCACAGTGCCCCATTGGGTGCGTATCACGCCATTTTCCACCGGACACTGGCTTATGGCATTATTACTACCGCCATTGTTGTTGTTGCCATAGCCATAATCCCAGCTGTACTCATTATCATACGATCTGGATTGAAGGGGAGCAGCTCCTCTCTTATTATTCTGTATGCTATCCAATATCTCTACATCCCCAATAAAATTACTGCTGCGTTGTTGTTGTGTATGAACGTCACGGGGCAAACGTTCGGCCCGATATTGGGCCAAATTCTGGCAGACATTATTCTCGTCACCTCTAACGCGGGTATCAAACGAACTGGATAACATAAAGTGCAGGGAACAGCGTTCCTCTCTCGTTAAAGTGCTGTTAGGGAAATTATTGGCATTACCGGGTATTAAACGTTTCAGTAGAATACGAAATTTGGGAAACTGGAAACCTGTGGGACTATACGGTATAACACCGGGATTGGCGGACACACCAGGAGCCCGTTGTATACCATCCTGGCGGAAACGATGTATCAAGGATACCGCCAACTGGCGCATATCCTGATTAAAACCATAAGAGTTCTCCACCTTTTCGATCAGCGTTATTAGGGTCTCAATATTGGTGGGCAAACGATTGGCACGATCCATAAAATATGAGGTATTGTAGCACTCCACCAATGAGGGCGGTATTTGCAATTGGGCATTTTCTTGGGCTTGTGTTAAATCTACACTCAAGCATAGATATAAAGCTAACATGGACCCGTAGGACCATATCTGTTTCGTTTTAATCATAATTGTGGGGTTCGTTTCTTTACAATTTCAATGTCGTTTTATATCTACAAAAATCGAATAAAAAAGGGCTGGAATGAAGAGAAAAAGAAAATAAAATTTGATTAATGATCGGTAATAGTTAAAGAGATAACATTGTAATAATGGCTTGGGCTTGTAAATAGTTCAGGGTCATCATATTAAAAACAGCTTTTCTGTTAGCATTACTCATACTATGCCTTGTTCTTTTTTAAGGGAAAATGTTGAGTTTTTCTATGGTATACGGACAAAACAAGTGTATTTCGAAATGGGGGATTTAATCTATTATTTATTTTAAGATAACAACATATTGCTGGTGCTTAGCCCCTAACTGTTGTGGCCCCTATCTTTATCGATTTGGTGAGTGAGTGTGTATTTGTTGTGATTTACAAGAACATGATAGAAAACCGTTGATAATACATTTTTTTTTTAATTTTTTTGATGATGTCATAGTATTGAGTCCGTAATGCTTTAAGAATTCTTTTGTATCGCCTCAGCAGGTTACACCCTTTATGGTTATTTTCGCTTATAGAAAAGAAGCTACACGACCATGTGATAACAATAGGATTTCAAGTAAGGATTTTGTGTTTGGCAGGGTTATTGACCGGAAAGTTATTGCATGTTTAGAATTTAATACTGAACCGCCTTCCCTTACTACTTTTCTGACATGCGAAGGCAATCAGCGCCTTAATAAAAATACGCTTAGTGTACATCATCTTCAACAGTCGTGAGTACTATGTACCTCTCAAAACCAGCCAACCAGCCTGTTAGATACGTGAAGTCAAAAAAGAATTATGAAACTTTGTGGCACTATTGTGTAGACTTTAAAGGGCGTTTTGATAGGTATTTATTCCATCTGCATTGTCACCAAGTGATTGTATTTTAGTGCCCTGCCGAACACTTTTAATTGTTTGCAGAGCACACACAGCTGTCCGTGAAGCGATCCTCTAGATTTAACTGCAACCAACACTGATTAACCGGTCTTGACAATCAATCTCTTAATTAAGATCAGTTCCACAACGTGACTTAAGGCCAAAGAGGCATGGAGATGTCTATTAGGTCAGGAATGGCCAAAGAGACGTGGAGATGTCAGAGAAAATTTTAGGAATGGCCAGGAGGACATGGAGATGTCTTAATAAGCCCATGGGAGAAAATCCCGCAGCCTATTTTATTCTCAGATATAGAATCGTCTATGAAGGCTTCCGTAGAATCTCTGGAGCACACCAAGCTTTCTTTTCTTGTAATTTTAGTTTGAATACTGCTATCAAGACTAGATTCAGTGGTGGTGTAGTCAATTTCACGAAGAGGCTGGATATCCTAAGCACGGATAGAGAAAGGCTTAGAGAAGGTAATGTGCCAGCGTGACCAGTATTAAGTCACGTTGTCTGGCAAGTAAAATTATTTTTTTTGAGAGGGCTAAGTACCGCACCCGTAAGTCGTCGTAGTCTAGTAGGTATTGTGATGGCTTATTAGACGTAGGCGGCGACTTCCTCTCAGGAGATTTCTGACAGAAACTCTGCGAATAAATAATATTGCCATGAAAAGTTTCTCAAAAATTTGTCGTACGGAATCGACTTTAAACTGTAGATCGCGCTGCTCATGTATGAAATTAACACACACAACATGAGCGGCGTGAGAAGCTAGGTTGTAATCCTGACTGAAGGGTTGTAATGACCAATTGTGTATGTATGCTCCGAATATTTCACTATTGGACCGATCTTGATTGTTGATCGTGCGGTGCTCCCGTAATCTGTAAAGAAATAGATGTTCTGACTTTAAAACGGAGCTTCTCGTTGCTATTTTTACTGAGCACAGTTGGGGAAATGAAGAGATATCCTAAGATTC
Source organism: Sarcophaga caerulescens (assembly GCA_927399465.1). Taxonomy (NCBI): domain Eukaryota; kingdom Metazoa; phylum Arthropoda; class Insecta; order Diptera; family Sarcophagidae; genus Sarcophaga; species Sarcophaga caerulescens. The sequence continues at coordinate 86,562,394 of OV656868.1, forward strand.
AGGGTGTCGCTATTGAAACCTATTAGTTGGCAATGTAGAATCAAGAGCAGAGAATAAAAACGATGTAGAAATCGTGCGTGAGGCACTCAATTTCGTATTTTGATGGAAATGTCACTAAAGTGAGTAAAGTTGTACGGATTGCATGTTTAAATCAAAAGCTCTTGTATTCTTCAAAACCATCGGTAAAAGCTCGCCATTAAGTAAGTTTCGAAAGTCTGGCAAAATAGGACGTAAAATGGGAGGGCAAGTTCTATGCGTAGGGATTTTTTTAAGGGATTTAATTTTTTTTTGCATCACATTTATTGGGTTTTACTTCCGCAATTGAAATTCTATACTTTAGGTTCTTTGTTCGGTGTTATCGATAACCGAATCGATATGATATTGAAAAAAAAAAGAAAAAATATTTCATTTCAATATAAAAAAACTGTGACTCATATTGGGATTACTATACACCTTCACCATGGCATATCATAAAATTTTCAAATGCCATTCAAAGTTTTACTGTCTATTTTATTCTTATTATTATTTTTCCCTTATCATAGGGCTTTGCAGGTATTTGTTTAGATCGCATATTTTATTTCGAAATACCATCGATACCAGCATGATAGTTGAGAAGCACTTGTTGTAAGCAAAAAAAAAGAGAGAGAGAGTAGTGTATACGCCTTATAAAGTCTTCACAAAAAAAAAGAAAAAAAAAAACACTTGTTGGGGCAGTAAAATTAAAAAAAAAATTTTTACAAGACCATAAATTCGATTTTAAGACCCATTTTCTATGGAAAAGATAGGCGATAAGATAGTAAAAATCACACAAAAACATAGGCATTGTTTTGTTAAAACAGTACAAAAGTTGTAAAAATTATTTTCTATAGTTTTAAGAAATCTAAGTTCAATTCTTGTTTTAATCACTTTTTTTTTTTTTTGTTAAAACGTCACTTTTTTCTCAATTGTAATTCCTTTGTTATTTCTTATTTTTAATTTTTTTCCACTTTTTTGTTAAATTTATTCAGTTTTTTTAAACATTTTTTTTGATTTCTTTTTATTTTTCCTCCGATTTCTTTGGTTTTTACCTTCTTTCACCACCTGTTAGAAAAATCGTACTAATTTTAGTTTTTTAAAAACCTTACGCTCCTATTGAAATATTTCTACAGAGATCAACTTTTTTCGCTCCTTTTCTGTCTCCAAAAGTCTCTTTTACGCGGCATGATTAATATCTCTACAAAAGCAATGCAAAAGATAAGATTAAAAACCATTTTTTTATCGTAAATTATTCACCCAATTTTTGCTTATCAATACCTACAGTTGTATGCTTTAAGGTACTTTTTCTTTACAAAAAAAGGTACCACAAAGAATTGGATATTAAAATGAAAGAAACTGCGTGCCGTAAATTGGTTGAGGACTGTGCTAAAATTAACTAGACTTAGAATAACTAGAAGAAATGTATGAAATTGAGAAGCTAGGTCGTTATCCCGACTGAAGGGTTGTAATGGTCTATTATGTATGTATGCAATGTAGAAAACTCAATATCCCCATCTTTTAAATAAAAATGGTAGCCCCTTTCTCTCACATAGCTGGTTTTAGTAGGCCCTAGTTTTATTTTTAACATGGGGTTATGCATTTAGCCGGTTTCTGAACCGTCAATGCTTCAAGGCTGGCAGCTGTTAAATATCTTTCATCTGAAGTATCATTTCTTTAGTAAAAGGCTTTGCCATTTACGAATATGAATCGTTTAAAATCGGAAAAACTCGGCTAAATTATTTAAAATTGACTACAAGACAGTCGATTCAAATGTGGCCACATTGCGAGCCTGTGGGGGGTAATTAAGGTCGTCATAATCAAACTACTAAACAAGGAATTGACGAGATTAGAAAGAAATTTGGAGTGTGCATCATTGCACAATGTATGTCCGGTCGTGAATTGAGCTTCTGTTAAAGAAAGTGTGACGTGGTAATTTGATTTTGATAATTCAACTTCGTTTTCAGCAATTGGTCTTATCTTACGGCTTATTGGCATGGCATGTTTTGCATTCAGTTTTGCACTTTCATTCATGTTAAGTCCAACTCAGATAACAATTAAAGCTGGCTGATTATTTACTAAGCCGCATATGTATTTACAGGCTTAATAGAGGTATTGCTATGAGCCTTAACGATCTTTTTTCAAACCAAATAAAGTGAGGACTTCCAAATTAAATGTAGAGGTTGCTTATTAAGGGTTTATTGGGAAGTCAGACCAACAATTAAAAACAATTTTTAAAGTAAATTTCTATTGAAGTGGCTCTTTAGAAGAAAGTTTATCTTTTAAGGGGGTCAAAGTTCACTAGGGAAAAAATTAAAATATAGTTTTTGAAAGTTGAATTATTTCAAATTGAGAAATTGCAGCAGGATCTTGTAAATTTTTTAAATCGTTTTTCAGCTGTTTTATATCGTTTTATATCTGACCTTTGGTCATAGGTCAAAGTTCATTATTTGGAAATAGAGAAAATATTTCTTTAAAAAATTGCCAGACAAACAGAATAAAATTTCATTTTTTAAAGTCCAACATTATTTCGTTGTCTTTAAATGTAAACTTTTACAGATCAAAGGTCATTACAAGAAATAAATAATTTTTATTTTTCATATCATTTCAGATGCAATTATCGGTTATTTGGTGCTTAATGTTCTACAAAAATAAAATAAATTCAAAGGCTGTAAGTATTCTATCATATCATTTCCTTGTCTAATGAATTAAGCAGGTCAAAGGTCATTATTTTTTTTTTTTTCTTAAATTTTAAAATTCAAATTCATTAAAAAAAATAAGCATTACATTCCTTTGTAATATTTGGCCCATTTAGGTTACACAAACTAATGAAATATTTTCATTAAATAGTACGTATCGCTTGCCATTTATTAGATTCATTATCTATTGTTTAAAGTAAGTGCCCGCTCACTAAAAGGGAGATTATGTGCACTCATGAGTTTCTCATTAATGACAAAGTCTCTGAAAATTTGTAGACTCTACCTTTATTTTTGATGTTATCTTATCTTGTCTGTTTTTTTTATTCTGTTTTTATCAGAAATAATATGGGATATGTGTTGTCTTAAGGCCAACTAAAATATGAAATTTATGTTGAATTATTTGTGGTTTAAATAAATAGCAACACAACGAAACGTGTTCAACTATAAATGGGGCTGTTAGCTGCTCCAATTCAATGCAAAAAATGTAAGACGACATCTATTTTCAGAGAATTTTGTTTTTTGGTCAGCAATTGGATGTGTTTTGCTTGTAACAAGACTCAAGCTATGTTGCTCCAACCATGGTTTAGCTCCAACATATTACCACAATTGATTCGGTTTTTCCCATCATCTACGTTTCTAGAGGTAGTATCGAGTCTGCCATCTAACGTTTTTTTTTTTCAACTTGTGCTTATTTCGTGATTTGACAGATAATTAGTTTTATCCTTCCGCTGAACGAATATGGTTCCATCCAATGCGTTTTCGCTTCGCTAAGTGGTCCTGCGATCGACTTACAAAAGATGTCGATTTTGGCAAAAAAAAAATCATCTTTTCAGATGAAGCTCATTTTGATCTTGGCGGGTATGTAAACAAGCAAAATTGTCGCATTTGGGGCACAGAAAACCCGCACGCATACATTGAAAAGCCGACGCACCCAAAACGAGGCACTGTTTGGTGGGGATTTTGGTCCAGAGGCATAATTAGGCCATTTTTCTTCGAAAATGAGCAAGGAGTGGCCGTTACAGTCAATGGCGATCGTTATCGGGCCATGTTGAACGAATTTTTGTTCACAAAAATTGAAGAGGAGGATATTGGCAACATTTGGTTTCAACAGGACGGCGCTACGTGCCACACAGCCGAAGCTACAATCGATGTTTTGCGCTCTGTTTTTGAAGATCGCATTATCAGCCGCAGAGCTAATGTCGTTTGGCCACGTCGGAGCTGCGATTTGACACCGTTGGACTATTATTTGTGGGGTGCCATCAAAGATAAGTGTTACGCCGACAAGCCAGAGATAATTGACGCTTTAAAGGACAATATTCGTGAAGCTATTGGTGAAGTATAGCTGCACACAATCGATAATGTACTTAAAAATTGGACCGATCGTGTAGGCTACTGCATGGCCAGCCGAGGCAGCCATTTGAATGAAATTATTTTCCATTATTAACCGGAAGGATTGTACTTTCAAATAAAAAAAGAAATTTGAGAAAATATTCAGTAGTTTTTTTTTAAAGCATTTTCAAAAAAAAAAAAAGTTATTTGCCGGACCCTTTAATAGCTACTGCTTCGTATGCATAGCCTACCAGATGATAGTCATCGTCCACTTCCAAACTGAGGATTCGTGGTATACATAGGATACCACCGATTTAGAAATCAATGATAAAAGATCATGGACAACTTCTGCCATCTGGGTAGTATTATAATGAATTCAGTTGGCTAGAGGAAATCGAATTAAGCTTGAATAGCTTTGTTGTCACCCAAAATTTTTTTTAAAATTTTGTTTCTTTTTATTTAAAAATTTTTTTTTTTAATAAAAATAAACTTCCAAACTGTTTTACTATTGAACTGCATTATCATGAGCACTTAAATAGCGATACCATTTCAAATAAATTAAGATTTTATTTCCTAACTAAATTGCACTACCATTTCAACCCATTAAACAGATCAAATGCAGTCAGATGCTGCAAGTTTGGTGGTCGCCGTGGTCTAGTAGGTAGTGTGCTGGCTTATTAGACGTAAAAGCTAGGGTTCCAGGTCAGTCCCAGGCCAGACATCAAAAAATAAAAAAAATACAAAAAAAAAGTATTTTTTTATTTTTTCTCAGTTTCTCAAAAAATCTGTCGTTCGGAGTCGACTTTAAACTGTAGGTCCCGCCAATTATGTATAAAATTAACACACACAACATAAGTGGTGTGAGAAACTGCAGGCTTCTTGGGGACGATTGCCTGTAGACTGTCTAATGGTGAAGGTATAGCACTGGCCATTTTATAGTCACCTAGCAGCAACTCGTTTCCTTGCATCTTCCTCCTTTCCACCTTTCCTAAAAAACCTGCACAATGCACTGCATGAGTAGGGGCCATCCCCTGAGTGCTGGTTTCATAAAAAAAAAAAAAAGTTTAATCGCATTAACCTGAGATAGTTTTCCTGTCTTTAAAATTATTATTTTCAAATTAAAAAAAAACTTGGAATATAGTTTTCCTAATGTACTGCATTATCATGAGTACTTAAATAACGAGATCATTTTAAATAAATTGCCATTTTATTTCTTAACTAAACTGCATTACCATTTAAACCATTAAATAGATTAAATGCAGTCAAAGGTTGCAAGTTCAATCGCATTAAGATTGAATAGTTTTCCTGTCCTTAAAATGTCTATTTTTAAATTGAAAAAAAAAAAAAAATTGGAATATTGTTTTCCTAATGTACTGCATTATCATGAGTACTTAAATAACGAGATCATTTTAAATAAATTGCCATTTTATTTCTTAACTAAACTGCATTACCATTTAAATCATTAAATATCATTAAAGATTGAATAGTTTTCCTGTCCTTAAAATGTCTATTTTTAAATTGAATAAAAAAAAACTTGGAATATAGTTTTCCTAATGTACTGCATTATCATGAGTACTTAAATAACGAGATCATTTTAAATAAATTGCCATTTTATTTCTTAACTAAACTGTATTACCATTTAAACCATTAAACATATTACATGCAGTAAGAGGTCGCTGTATAGCTAGACTTTAAAACATTTGAAGTGTGTGTTGCATTATGTAGCAGACAAACTCTTTGGCTCCTCTGGGGACATGGCAAATTTTCACCAAATCCAAATAAAAAAAAAGAGACTCAAAATTAAATATAAAAAGAAATCCCTATTGCCTGTGCTATAAAGCTTTCGTTTTATAACAATTTAAGGGAATTTTTTTTTTATTTTTTCTTTTTTTCTATTTCCATAAAGACCGGCAGTTGGGAAGAGTCTGCACAGGCCAGAGAAAACAATACGAAAATGCGACAAATTAATGTTAAACCGCTTGTTGACATTCTGTCTTGTCAACAGAACAGAACAGAACAGAACAGAATAGTCTGCGGTTTGGACGATTTGTTTCGTTTTCTGTTTCGTTTTCAATTTCTGCTTCAGTTTGTTCAACATTTTTTTTTAAATTTCGTTTAATTTTCACAGAGGGTGTGAAGAAGGGAGTTATTGTCAAATTTTTTGAAGATTTTACTCAAGAATTTTTTTTTTGCATTCAAAATAATGCCATGAATATTTAATAAGGCGTTGGAGTAAGTAACCACAAAAAAATAATTTTTTTTTTAATATTTTTGCCATAAAAAACGATGGTGATTATGACACTTTCATTTCGAAGATTGAAATATTTTTGCTTCAAATTATAAAGAATAATCACAGGTTCCATGCTGTTTATATTTTTCAATAGGTGGCCTATTTAGTAAGCTAAATACAAACCAAAAATTTTATAGCAGGTCTATCAGTTGTCCTTGAACGAAAAGTGATGTGAGGGTAACGTAAACTGTGAATTTCCCAAGTAAAGTTTCCATTTTCATTAAAAATTTTTTAATTTTTTTCCGCGAAGCTCCAAATGGGTTAAAAGAGTCCATAAATTTTATGATTTTGCTTTATTATTTTCTAATATCTTGTATTTGTTGTTGTTATTGCTAAACGCCTATTGGTTTTATTTGTTTTTGCTGCAGACAATCTTTACTGTCTTCCAAAACGATGTTATTAACCCTTAAAAGGTTTAATTTTTAATATAAAAAGGTGCAAACGATGGCCTAGAGTCCAGATTAACCTGTCTTTACAATCAGTATCAGAATTTTGGATATAAAACATGACTCCCTTGGAATTAAGGAAAACCAGCGTGAAAGTTTAAGTAACGATATCTCCGTTTGACCAAAAAATAACGGAACAAACGAATGAAGATTATGTCGAGCCAGATATGGATATTGGCCCAAAAAGTGAACCTTTTTTTCCTTTCTCAATCGAATTTTAACAGTTATTGACTGCTGATAGGAAAGCGCCATAAGAAATATTTTGTTTTCATATTTCGTTTTGCTTGAAATGGCTCACGAGCTCTTCCTTTCTCCTTCTTCCATTTGACGGAGTATACCCAAAGAAACATCTTTTCTCACTCTAGAGAATGGTTTTGGCCCTATCAGCGAAGTAGATACTCGCCTCTTCGCAAGCTCATCCATCTGTTCAAAGCCATGACTTCCCACATGACCTGATCTGGGATCCCGCAAAAGGGATTCAGCTTCCCCATGGATTTCCATACTATGCTTGAGTTAACCTAATACGAGCCGAGTACTACCATATCGGCATGCCTGTCTTATAGTATTTCTATGTCCTGTCCTCTGTACTTGTTTTTTAAGTTAATCTGAGCACATCTTTCTATGCGAGATGGTTGCGAGTTTTCGTATGGGCTTCGGGGTCAAAGATCCCCTTACTTGTTCCGCTGTATGTCCTCGAGTGATTGGATTAGTCCCTGTCTTGAAAGAGTATGTAGCCTCCAAATTTTTTCGTTCTTTCTTATTGTCCAGTCTCGTTGAAAAGCATTTCCTAAAGTTTAGAGTTTATAGGTTCTTTCCAATGATTCATTCGATTTGAATTTCGTATCAGTATTCTCTCCCATTATCATAACCTTAAATACCTTCTACGCCATTGTAGGGTAGGGTCCAATTGCTTCAATTAAGCTAACACATCTCAGTCACTATCACGCCAATCCATATCTGTCCTCAACAATTTTACCTGGTTTCTAAAATTACATTTTACTTAGTACCGCAGTATCTTTTAAGACTTAATTTTGTTTCTTATTTTTCTAAATTCACGCCTTAAGCTTATGCAATAGATCTTTAAAGTTTCCAAATTGTTTTTCCCCTTTACTACATACAATACTTTTTTTTTTTTTTTTTGATTTTCTAAAAGTAGTCTTCCACTTTGATTTTTGCCAAAATAGACGAAAGAATTTTTGTTTTCATTCAAAAGAAAAAGGGGAGTTTTGCCCAAAAAAAAAAAGTGAAAAAAGTAAAGAAAGCAGCAGTGAAAAAATAAAAATAATTTCTTTTGTCAAAGTGTCTACAGTTTCTTTTTGGATTTCTTTTTTGTTTTCGAATGATTATTTTTGGTAACAGTGTTGTTTTTCCATAACTTATATCAGTTGTAGACATAAATTTCTATTGTTGAAAACAAATTATTCACAAAAATGATGGCAGACTTTAAGGCTTAACAAAGAAATTCAAAAAATAAAAGCATAACATCAGGCATTGTTTTGAAAAAAAAAAAAAAAATGAAGATAATATTTTGCTTAAAAGAGTTTTAAGTAATTGAAATCAATACAATGAAATATTACTTAAAAAAATGTAATGAAAGTATGTTCTGGAAGCAGGGCCTATTTATCAGTATTCGAAAAAATGAAAACATTTAAGCATTTTATTATCTAATATGAAATTATTTGCACTTATAATCTGCTTAAAATTTTACAATTTTCTTTGTATAAAAAAAAAAATTAAGCCTACCCTAAGGCTGTCTAAAAACCTTCAAACGAGAAGCTAACATTTTTACACAAAATGAGTTTTTTTGCTTCTTTAAAATTAACTTTTTCTAACCCTGTTAATTTCATTAAATCAAACGCATTTCATCTGATAATTTTTAATATTAAACAATCCCTCCCTAACTGCTGCTTTATTTTTGGTTAGCCTAGAAATATACTTCCTTTTTTTTTTTGTAAAAAAATACGTTAATTAAGGTTATACAGAAACGTACTAAACCATGACGTAAAAAATTTTGTTTTCTGTGTTGAACGAACAAAATATTCCTGTAATTATTAAAGAGACACGTGCTCCGTGTTTGTATATTTGCAGGCGTTAAAAAAATTAAAGCATATTTCGAGGGGAAACATTTTATAATAATGGGTTCGGTGGCAAAATTAAATTTAAATAAAACACACATAAATTTTTTTAAACTTTTAATTCATTATAACGCTTGGACCAATCCATTACAAACGAAATCCAATGCCTACTGTAGACTGCCTCCGGCTTTGTTACAACTCTAGAAGCTTTTGAGATAGTTTTCAAACACTTTTTCTTAAACTTCGAGCAGGATCTCTGCAATAATTTAACGAATTTTGATTTCTAAATGTTCCAACCTTATGGCATTATCCCTGTAGACGCGGTCTGTAACGTAATCCCACGATTAACTCCAGGGTACTCTAAATTTTATATGCAACAATATTGCTTGAATGAGGAGCTTTATCGCAGAAATTTTTTGTCGAAAGCCTATTGCCCTATCATCCTTTTAGAATATCTACAGCGTTGTGAACGAGCCGCAAGTTAGACTCAATTGCTGAAAACACATTGGAATAGACGAATTCGGTTCATGGTTCGCATTTTCTCTAACAGAAGCGATATTTTCCACAAGGCATAGTTAGCGATGTTGCCCACACCTGATGAAACCTGTAGCACTTCCAAGTCCATTTCATTATAATCTTCAAATGAAGTCCTACATCACACTGTAATGCTTGAAAAGCCGCCTGACGAGTCTGACGCTGTTTCTAACCTTATTGGGCCAGTAATCACCTTGACTGTCATGCTTAATTTCGAAAATCTTTTACTAACTACTGCAGTTCCTAAAAGAGTTGAAGAATCCGTAGGAATTACTGCGGTACAATATTTCCTCTACCTATATACTATGTAATGATGTTTTTCTAATATAAGTAAAAGTAAACCTAAAAGTAGGCAATAGTTTTCTAATTATAATTTTTTTGGGTAACCATTTGGTGCATTAATGCTATCAAACTGTTTGCTTTTTTAAGCTAAAAACTTCAAAAAAGGTAAGATGTTAAAGAACTTTAATAAGCCTAAAAGTATGCTTCAATGTTATGGAAAAAAACAACTTTATTTTGCTAATATTTGCAATATTTTAGAAGAATTTTTAACAAAATAACTTCATTTTCAAGGTCATTAACATGTTTAATCGTAATATTGTTTAGGACTGCATGAGGCCCAAAACTATGCTTTAAATTTTTATTCATTTTTTTAATAATTTATTTACATTTCAAGTCTTTTTTGCTGAAGTCCTCAAAACTATAGCAACCATTCTATAACATGTTTCACTAGTTTGCTAAAGAAAAATTATTTGAAAGGAAAGTTTGAACAGGTCCTTTAAAACAAAAAAAGTTTTTTTTTTTTTTGCCAAGCATACTTCTGGGCACACAAGTGTCATAAGTTTTGTAAACCTTCTTTGTATTGTTATTGTGTTTGTCTTACATTATCTTATTGTCTATGACATATGCTAATTAAGCAATTAGTCATATACCCTCAACCCTCTTCTCACCACATAAACAATACAATAAAAGAAGGCGAAACATGTTTAAAATCCTTAGACATCCTTACAACAGCTTATACAATAAATGTCCTTCAAAAAAATATGGTAAAGGAAATCTGATATTATTTTTTGGAAAAACAATAGCAAAGAAAACTACTCATATGACCCCAAAAGGGATTTCATATGCCATTTTCTTGTCTTAATAAAATATTTCTATGCTTGAGAGTTTCTTAAAGGATATGCTCCCTGCCCCTTCTACTGCACTTCAAGTCATATTTAGTTTGCATTTCTTTAAGGGATTTTGTGGTCTACTGTTCATCTAAAATTTCTGTCAAGTGTTTGATAAGAAGTCTAAAGGAGTATAGAGAACCTTCTTATGTGTTTTTGCAAAGATTTCAAAGTGATGATTATGTTTTAAATGAATATCATCTTAGTCTTCGTTTTTTCTGTAGCATATGTTAAGAAGAGGTAGGAGTTAAGTTTCCTTGGAGTATAGTTTTCAGGAATGTTATTTCCTATTGTGGTCATACAGAAATAGAAATATGCTGAGAAATATAAATTATTATTCCTCTTATTCTTATTATTATTATTTTATTGCATATTTTTAGGAGGTAACAGCAAATTCTTTAAGGAATTATGAGTAATAATGGAAAAGGTTTTAATTTTTTAACCCTTCTGCACTCCTTGGGTCAATTTTACCCAATTTTGATTTTCCAACGCAAAATTTTTCCCTTTAATTATAAGATATGATCGTGAAACTTTAATTTATCTATCACAGGCACAAAAATTACGCTTTTAAAAGAAAACAATAAAATTTAAATTTTTCCTTCCCTCTCCACATTTCAAAACACGATTTACACACATTTAATATCCTTTGGGTCAATATGATATGCGATATTACAAGTTTACCATTCAGAATCATCGATCAATAATATTTTCAGTCAAATAATCAATAAAATCGCTTTCAACTAATATTTTTTCATTCAAAATTTTATTATACTCAAAGTGAGGATTTGGAGAATCTCGCAAAGGTATCTCTTGAAATTTGTTTTATGATTATATGCCAACGTATTGACACTTGAACTGTGTACACAAAATAGTTCATTCAAATTGCAATTCGGTGATTCTCAGTTTAGTATATGAAATAAAAATATTTTGCTTTGAATATTTCGGTGCGAATTTGTGCGTTCCACGGGTGTGAATTCGTACGTTCCATGGGTGTGAATTCGCACGTTCCACGGGTGTAAATTCGCACGTTCCATGGGTGTGAATTTGCACGTTCCTCGGGTGTGAATTCGCACGTTCCACCGGTGTGAATTTGCATGTTCCATGGGTGTGAATTCGCACGTTCCATGGGTGTGAATTACCACGTTCCATGGGTGTGAATTTCCACGTTCCACCGGTGTGAATTTGCACGTTCCATGGGTGTGAATTCGCACGTTCCACGGGTGTGAATTCGCACGTTCCACGGGTGTGAATTTGCACGTCCCACGGGTGTGAATTTGCACGTTCCATGGGTGTGAATTTGCACGTTCCACGGGTGTGAATTTGCACGTTCCACGGGTGTGAATTTGCACGTTCCATGGGTGTGAATTTGCACGTTCCACGGGTGTGAATTCGCACGTTCCACGGGTGTGAATTTGCACGTTCCATGGGTGTGAATTTGCACGTTCCACGGGTGTGAATTTGCACGTTCCATGGGTGTGAATTTGCACGTTCCATGGGTATGAATTTGCACGTTCCACGGGTGTGAATTCGCACGTTCCACGGGTGTGAATTCGCACGTTCCACGGGTGTGAATTTGCACGTTCCATGGGTGTGAATTTGCACGTTCCATGGGTGTGAATTTGCACGTTCCACGGGTGTGAATTTTACGTTCCATGGGTGTGAATTTGCACGTTCCACGGGTGTGAATTCGCACGTTCCATGGGTGTGAATTCGCACGTTCCATGGGTGTGAATTTGCACGTTCCACGGGTGTGAATTTGCACGTTCCACGGGTGTGAATTCGCACGTTCCATGGGTGTGAATTTGCACGTTCCACGGGTGTGAATTTGCACGTTCCACGGGTGTGAATTTGCACGTTCCACGGGTGTGAATTTGCACGTTCCATGGGTGTGAATTCGCACGTTCCACGGGTGTGAATTTGCACGTTCCATGGGTGTGAATTTGCACGTTCCACGGGTGTGAATTTGCACGTTCCAAGGGTGTGAATTTGCACGTTCCAAGGGTGTGAATTTGCACGTTCCACCGGTGTGAATTTGCACGTTCCAAGGGTGTGAATTTGCACGTTCCATGGGTGTGAATTTGCACGTTCCACGGGTGTGAATTCGCACGTTCCATGGGTGTGAATTTGCACGTTCCACGGGTGTGAATTTGCACGTTCCACGGGTGTGAATTTGCACGTTCCATGGGTGTGAATTTGCACGTTCCACGGGTGTGAATTCGCACGTTCCACGGGTGTGAATTTGCACGTTCCACCGGTGTGAATTTGCACGTTCCAAGGGTGTGAATTTGCACGTTCCACCGGTGTGAATTTGCACGTTCCATGGGTGTGAATTCGCACGTTCCACGGGTGTGAATTTGCACGTTCCACGGGTGTGAATTTGCACGTTCCACGGGTGTGAATTTGCACGTTACATGGGTGTGAATTCGCACGTTCCACGGGTGTGAATTTGCACGTTCCATGGGTGTGAATTTGCACGTTCCACGGGTGTGAATTTGCACGTTCCAAGGGTGTGAATTTGCACGTTCCAAGGGTGTGAATTTGCACGTTCCACCGGTGTGAATTTGCACGTTCCAAGGGTGTGAATTTGCACGTTCCATGGGTGTGAATTTGCACGTTCCACGGGTGTGAATTCGCACGTTCCATGGGTGTGAATTTGCACGTTCCACGGGTGTGAATTTGCACGTTCCACGGGTGTGAATTTGCACGTTCCATGGGTGTGAATTTGCACGTTCCACGGGTGTGAATTCGCACGTTCCACGGGTGTGAATTTGCACGTTCCACGGGTGTGAATTTGCACGTTCCACGGGTGTGAATTTGCACGTTCCACGGGTGTGAATTCGCACGTTCCACCGGTGTGAATTTGCACGTTCCATGGGTGTGAATTCGCACGTTCCACGGGTGTGAATTTGCACGTTCCATGGGTGTGAATTTGCACGTTCCACGGGTGTGAATTTGCACGTTCCACCGGTGTGAATTTGCACGTTCCACGGGTGTGAATTCGCACGTTCCATGGGTGTGAATTTGCACGTTCCACGGGTGTGAATTCGCACGTTCCATGGGTGTGAATTTGCACGTTCCACGGGTGTGAATTTGCACGTTCCACGGGTGTGAATTTGCACGTTCCATGGGTGTGAATTCGCACGTTCCACGGGTGTGAATTTGCACGTTCCACGGGTGTGAATTTGCACGTTCCATGGGTGTGAATTCGCACGTTCCACGGGTGTGAATTTGCACGTTCCATGGGTGTGAATTTGCACGTTCCACGGGTGTGAATTTGCACGTTCCACCGGTGTGAATTTGCGCGTTCCACCGGTGTGAATTCGCACGTTCCATGGGTGTGAATTTGCACGTTCCACGGGTGTGAATTCGCACGTTCCATGGGTGTGAATTTGCACGTTCCACCGGTGTGAATTTGCACGTTCCACGGGTGTGAATTCGCACGTTCCATGGGTGTGAATTTGCACGTTCCACGGGTGTGAATTTGCACGTTCCACGGGTGTGAATTTGCACGTTCCACCGGTGTGAATTTGCACGTTCCACCGGTGTGAATTCGCACGTTCCATGGGTGTGAATTCGCACGTTCCACGGGTGTGAATTTGCACGTTCCACGGGTGTGAATTTGCACGTTCCATGGGTGTGAATTTGCACGTTCCACGGGTGTGAATTTGCACGTTCCACGGGTGTGAATTTGCACGTTCCACCGGTGTGAATTTGCACGTTCCACGGGTGTGAATTCGCACGTTCCACGGGTGTGAATTCGCACGTTCCATGGGTGTGAATTTGCACGTTCCACGGGTGTGAATTCGCACGTTCCACGGGTGTGAATTCGCACGTTCCATGGGTGTGAATTTGCACGTTCCATGGGTGTGAATTTTCACGTTCCACGGGTGTGAATTTGCACGTTCCACGGGTGTGAATTTGCACGTTCCACCGGTGTGAATTTGCACGTTCCACGGGTGTGAATTCGCACGTTCCACGGGTGTGAATTCGCACGTTCCATGGGTGTGAATTTGCACGTTCCACGGGTGTGAATTCGCACGTTCCACGGGTGTGAATTCGCACGTTCCATGGGTGTGAATTTGCACGTTCCATGGGTGTGAATTTTCACGTTCCACGGGTGTGAATTCGCACGTTCCATGGGTGTGAATTTGCACGTTCCACGGGTGTGAATTTGCACGTTCCACGGGTGTGAATTTGCACGTTCCACGGGTGTGAATTCGCACGTTCCACGGGTGTGAATTTGCACGTTCCATGGGTGTGAATTTGCACGTTCCACCGGTGTGAATTTGCACGTTCCAAGGGTGTGAATTTGCACGTTCCACCGGTGTGAATTTGCACGTTCCACGGGTGTGAATTTGCACGTTCCACGGGTGTGAATTTGCACGTTCCACGGGTGTGAATTCGCACGTTCCACCGGTGTGAATTTGCACGTTCCATGGGTGTGAATTCGCACGTTCCACGCGTGTGAATTTGCACGTTCCATGGGTGTGAATTTGCACGTTCCACGGGTGTGAATTTGCACGTTCCATGGGTGTGAATTCGCACGTTCCACGGGTGTGAATTTGCACGTTCCATGGGTGTGAATTTGCACGTTCCATGGGTGTGAATTCGCACGTTCCACGGGTGTGAATTCGCACGTTCCACGGGTGTGAATTTGCACGTTCCACGGGTGTGAATTTGCACGTTCCACCGGTGTGAATTTGCACGTTCCACCGGTGTGAATTCGCACGTTCCATGGGTGTGAATTCGCACGTTCCACGGGTGTGAATTTGCACGTTCCACGGGTGTGAATTTGCACGTTCCATGGGTGTGAATTTGCACGTTCCACCGGTGTGAATTTGCACGTTCCACGGGTGTGAATTTGCACGTTCCACGGGTGTGAATTTGCACGTTCCACGGGTGTGAATTTGCACGTTCCATGGGTGTGAATTCGCACGTTCCACGGGTGTGAATTTGCACGTTCCACGGGTGTGAATTTGCACGTTCCACCGGTGTGAATTTGCACGTTCCACCGGTGTGAATTTGCACGTTCCACGGGTGTGAATTTGCACGTTCCACGGGTGTGAATTTGCACGTTCCACGGGTGTGAATTCGCACGTTCCACCGGTGTGAATTTGCACGTTCCACGGGTGTGAATTCGCACGTTCCACGGGTGTGAATTTGCACGTTCCATGGGTGTGAATTTGCACGTTCCACGGGTGTGAATTTGCACGTTCCACGGGTGTGAATTTGCACGTTCCACGGGTGTGAATTTGCACGTTCCACGGGTGTGAATTTGCACGTTCCATGGGTGTGAATTTGCACGTTCCACGGGTGTGAATTCGCACGTTCCATGGGTGTGAATTTTCACGTTCCATGGGTGTGAATTTGCACGTTCCATGGGTGTGAATTTGCACGTTCCACGGGTGTGAATTCGCACGTTCCACGGGTGTGAATTTGCACGTTCCATGGGTGTGAATTTGCACGTTCCATGGGTGTGAATTTGCACGTTCCACGGGTGTGAATTCGCACGTTCCACGGGTGTGAATTTGCACGTTCCATGGGTGTGAATTTGCACGTTCCACGGGTGTGAATTCGCACGTTCCACGGGTGTGAATTTGCACGTTCCATGGGTGTGAATTTGCACGTTCCATGGGTGTGAATTTGCACGTTCCACGGGTGTGAATTCGCACGTTCCACGGGTGTGAATTTGCACGTTCCATGAGTGTGAATTCGCACGTTCCACGGGTGTGAATTTGCACGTTCCATGGGTGTGAATTTGCACGTTCCACGGGTGTGAATTTGCACGTTCCACCGGTGTGAATTTGCACGTTCCACGGGTGTGAATTCGCACGTTCCATGGGTGTGAATTCGCACGTTCCACGGGTGTGAATTTGCACGTTCCACGGGTGTGAATTTGCACGTTCCATGGGTGTGAATTCGCACGTTCCACGGGTGTGAATTTGCACGTTCCATGGGTGTGAATTTGCACGTTCCACGGGTGTGAATTTGCACATTCCACGGGTGTGAATTTGCACGTTCCACGGGTGTGAATTTGCACGTTCCACGGGTGTGAATTTGCACGTTCCACGGGTGTGAATTCGCACGTTCCATGGGTGTGAATTTGCACGTTCCACGGGTGTGAATTCGCACGTTCCACGGGTGTGAATTTGCACGTTCCATGGGTGTGAATTTGCACGTTCCATGGGTGTGAATTTGCACGTTCCACGGGTGTGAATTTGCACGTTCCATGGGTGTGAATTCGCACGTTCCACGCGTGTGAATTTGCACGTTCCATGGGTGTGAATTTGCACGTTCCACGGGTGTGAATTTGCACGTTCCATGGGTGTGAATTCGCACGTTCCACGGGTGTGAATTTGCACGTTCCATGGGTGTGAATTTGCACGTTCCATGGGTGTGAATTCGCACGTTCCACGGGTGTGAATTCGCACGTTCCACGGGTGTGAATTTGCACGTTCCACGGGTGTGAATTTGCACGTTCCACCGGTGTGAATTTGCACGTTCCACCGGTGTGAATTCGCACGTTCCATGGGTGTGAATTCGCACGTTCCACGGGTGTGAATTTGCACGTTCCACGGGTGTGAATTTGCACGTTCCATGGGTGTGAATTTGCACGTTCCACCGGTGTGAATTTGCACGTTCCACGGGTGTGAATTTGCACGTTCCACGGGTGTGAATTTGCACGTTCCACGGGTGTGAATTTGCACGTTCCATGGGTGTGAATTCGCACGTTCCACGGGTGTGAATTTGCACGTTCCACGGGTGTGAATTTGCACGTTCCACCGGTGTGAATTTGCACGTTCCACCGGTGTGAATTTGCACGTTCCACGGGTGTGAATTTGCACGTTCCACGGGTGTGAATTTGCACGTTCCACGGGTGTGAATTCGCACGTTCCACCGGTGTGAATTTGCACGTTCCACGGGTGTGAATTCGCACGTTCCACGGGTGTGAATTTGCACGTTCCATGGGTGTGAATTTGCACGTTCCACGGGTGTGAATTTGCACGTTCCACCGGTGTGAATTTGCACGTTCCACGGGTGTGAATTTGCACGTTCCACGGGTGTGAATTTGCACGTTCCATGGGTGTGAATTTGCACGTTCCACGGGGTGTGAATTCGCACGTTCCACGGGTGTGAATTTGCACGTTCCATGGGTGTGAATTTGCACGTTTCATGGGTGTGAATTTGCACGTTCCACGGGTGTGAATTCGCACGTTCCACGGGTGTGAATTTGCACGTTCCATGGGTGTGAATTTGCACGTTCCATGGGTGTGAATTTGCACGTTCCACGGGTGTGAATTCGCACGTTCCACGGGTGTGAATTTGCACGTTCCATGAGTGTGAATTCGCACGTTCCACGGGTGTGAATTTGCACGTTCCATGGGTGTGAATTTGCACGTTCCACGGGTGTGAATTTGCACGTTCCACCGGTGTGAATTTGCACGTTCCACGGGTGTGAATTCGCACGTTCCATGGGTGTGAATTCGCACGTTCCACGGGTGTGAATTTGCACGTTCCATGGGTGTGAATTTGCACGTTCCATGGGTGTGAATTCGCACGTTCCACGGGTGTGAATTTGCACGTTCCATGGGTGTGAATTTGCACGTTCCACGGGTGTGAATTTGCACATTCCACGGGTGTGAATTTGCACGTTCCACGGGTGTGAATTTGCACGTTCCACGGGTGTGAATTTGCACGTTCCACGGGTGTGAATTCGCACGTTCCATGGGTGTGAATTTGCACGTTCCACGGGTGTGAATTCGCACGTTCCACGGGTGTGAATTTGCACGTTCCATGGGTGTGAATTTGCACGTTCCATGGGTGTGAATTTGCACGTTCCACGGGTGTGAATTTGCACGTTCCATGGGTGTGAATTCGCACGTTCCACGCGTGTGAATTTGCACGTTCCAGGGTGTGAATTGCACGTTCCACGGGTGTGAATTTGCACGTTCCATGGGTGTGAATTCGCACGTTCCACGGGTGTGAATTTGCACGTTCCATGGGTGTGAATTTGCACGTTCCAAGGGTGTGAATTCGCACGTTCCACGGGTGTGAATTCGCACGTTCCACGGGTGTGAATTTGCACGTTCCACGGGTGTGAATTTGCACGTTCCACCGGTGTGAATTTGCACGTTCCACCGGTGTGAATTCGCACGTTCCATGGGTGTGAATTCGCACGTTCCACGGGTGTGAATTTGCACGTTCCACGGGTGTGAATTTGCACGTTCCATGGGTGTGAATTTGCACGTTCCACCGGTGTGAATTTGCACGTTCCACGGGTGTGAATTTGCACGTTCCACGGGTGTGAATTTGCACGTTCCACGGGTGTGAATTTGCACGTTCCATGGGTGTGAATTCGCACGTTCCACGGGTGTGAATTTGCACGTTCCACGGGTGTGAATTTGCACGTTCCACCGGTGTGAATTTGCACGTTCCACCGGTGTGAATTTGCACGTTCCACGGGTGTGAATTTGCACGTTCCACGGGTGTGAATTTGCACGTTCCACGGGTGTGAATTCGCACGTTCCACCGGTGTGAATTTGCACGTTCCACGGGTGTGAATTCGCACGTTCCACGGGTGTGAATTTGCACGTTCCATGGGTGTGAATTTGCACGTTCCACGGGTGTGAATTTGCACGTTCCACCGGTGTGAATTTGCACGTTCCACGGGTGTGAATTTGCACGTTCCACGGGTGTGAATTTGCACGTTCCATGGGTGTGAATTTGCACGTTCCACGGGTGTGAATTCGCACGTTCCACGGGTGTGAATTTGCACGTTCCATGGGTGTGAATTTGCACGTTCCATGGGTGTGAATTTGCACGTTCCACGGTGTGAATTCGCACGTTCCACGGGTGTGAATTTGCACGTTCCATGGGTGTGAATTTGCACGTTCCATGGGTGTGAATTTGCACGTTCCACGGGTGTGAATTCGCACGTTCCACGGGTGTGAATTTGCACGTTCCATGGGTGTGAATTTGCACGTTCCACGGGTGTGAGTGTGAATTCGCACGTTCCACGGGTGTGAATTTGCACGTTCCATGGGTGTGAATTTGCACGTTCCATGGGTGTGAATTTGCACGTTCCACGGGTGTGAATTCGCACGTTCCACGGGTGTGAATTTGCACGTTCCATGAGTGTGAATTCGCACGTTCCACGGGTGTGAATTTGCACGTTCCATGGGTGTGAATTTGCACGTTCCACGGGTGTGAATTTGCACGTTCCACCGGTGTGAATTTGCACGTTCCACGGGTGTGAATTCGCACGTTCCATGGGTGTGAATTCGCACGTTCCACGGGTGTGAATTT